>JAESUZ010002637.1:0-1200000 GCA_017311185.1 Proteles cristata cristata | reverse complement strand
TAAACTTCCTCATGTAAAGCTCATTTTTTAAATTGGCTTCTATTTTATTGCATAGAGAACTGGCTTCAAGTTCTGGGTATATGATCACATACAATTATTTATCCTTTCTAATCCTCAGGTTCCTCATCTTTAACATCTGCTTTATAGAGGTGAGGCTAAAGATAAATGAGACGCTGCATGTAAAATACTCATGCCTCGTGCAGGGCACCCAGTAAGTGCTCATCAAATTTTAGCTATTATTACTTTTCATTATAGATGTTGTAGTTTCTTTTTTTTTTAAGTTCATATATTTTGAGAGAGAGAGAGCAAGTGGGAGAGGGGCAGAGAGAGTGAGAGAGAGAATTCCAAGCAGGCCACAGAGGCCAATAGCAGAGCAGGGCTTGATTCCATGAACCATGAAATCATGACCTGAGCCAAGATCAACAGTCAGATGCTTAATTGTCTGAGCCATGCAAGAGCCCTTAGATGTTGTATTTTCATTTCTAGAAAGTCTATCTGGGTTTTTTCATATCTTACATTTCTGTTCTCATCATGTTTATGTTTTCCTCTAAATTCTTGAGCATATGGAGAATTATGATAGTTGTTTAAACTCCCTGTCTTCTAGTTCCATCATCTTTGTCATTTCTAAGTCTCTTTCTACTGATTGATTTTTCCTAGTCATGGTTCATATTTTCCTGCTTTATTGCACACCTGGTAAATTTTATTACATGATAGGCATTGTAAATTTTGCCTTTGATTGCTGGTTATTGTTCTATTCCATAATTAATGTTGAATTTCCATATGACATGCAACTAAGTTACTTGGAATAAATTGGTCTTTGCAAAGCTTGCTTTTAAACTTGGTTAGGGTTGGTTCAAGAGACTTTGGTTTACAGCTACATTAGCCCCCTACTGAGGCAATATCTTTCTAAGAATCCTATCTCCTGTGTTATGAGTTCTTTCCATTTTGGCTGGTGGGAACACAACTATATCTGTCTCTGTTGGTCTCCCTTCTCCTTTCTGGTGGTTCTTTCTCTGGTGTCAGGTAGCTTCCTCTCTTGCATATACAAATCCATTCTCAGCCAAAGACTGGAAGGGACCCCTCTGTAGATCTCCAGAGGTCTCTCTCTTTCTTCCCTCCCTATCCCTACCCTCATTTCCCATCTCTGCTCTTCTGTTCTCTTCTCTTCTCTCTCTTTGCCTATATAGCTTCCTTTCTCCAATACTCCATCCCACAAACTCTATATGTCTTGGCCTCTCTGAATACCAATCAATCTCATTCAGTTCAGTCAGACCTCCAGATCCTGGGTTGCCCTTCTCTGTGCCACAGCTTGAAAACCCACTTTATTAATTAAACTGGAGGACTCAGCTTGTTTGCTTCCCTTCTCTCGGGGATAGTTATCTACAGTGTTGCCTATTGTCCAATGTCTGGAAATTGTTGTTTTACATATTTTATCCATCTCTCAATTGGTTCAAGGTGGGAGGTACATCCAATCCTTGTTACTCCATCTTGGCCAGATGTGGAAGTCATTGGTTATTATCTCTGTGAATGCCAGTTGTAGGAATAAAACAATCCTTAGGTTCAAGTCAAGTTACAAGGAGTACCAAATATGAAACATCACACACTGTACACATTTATGCATGTGGTTACAGGATGTTATCAAATACACACACAAATCTAGATCTGCAACATTTTGTTTTTCTTTTTCTTTTTTACTTCTTTTAATATTTGGCTTTTGGATTATTGACAATAGCCCAGTCATTATGAGAAAGCCACAAATTAGGAAGATTTATATAATTTAAATCCTATTTAAAGTATGATTGAGGCTTTTGTGAGTGACTTCGTAAATTAAGATTTTCCATCTGAGCAGAAAATTTGATTTTTGAAAATTTTGATTTTACTCTGAATGTTGACACCATGCAATCCTCTGATTATTGAAAATTAGACATAAATACATTATAATAATTAAGCATGCCTATGACTCTAAAGCATGGAACCCTCCCCATGCAAGGTTTAATTTTTACTATACAAACATGCTTTATTATTAAGCAATATTATATTGTTCATATTAGATGAACTTGTGTGTGTGTGTGTGTTGGTGTGTGTGTGTGTGTGTGTGTGTGAGAGAGAGAGCGAGCGAGCATCCACACATGATGGGAGTGAATTAAACTGAACTTCTTGTTTAAATAAATATATTATTCTTACATATATTCTTGTATAGTTTCAGACTGAGGATTATAAATCCGTAATGGAAAATGAGGAATCCAGACTTCTCAAAAATTGCCCTGGGAGTTTAATCACTCTATTTTTAGGCAAATTAAATATACTACAATGAGTAAGATGGCTCTACAAAATGTTCATTACATAGAAGTTGTTCAAATAAGAAACACTTCCCAGATCCACAAACTGTGGTAAAAATGTCTTATAAAAATCACTGTTAAATCTTACATTTCCCCTTTGAGACATTATTGTTCCTTGAGAAAGTAGTATTTTTTTTTCTTATTCCTAAATCTGTCTTCGATTAAACTGGAGAACTCTATAAATCAATAATAACCTTTTAGATATCAACCCCTTCATAATTATGCCCTCCAAATCCAGAGAATTGTTTGCACACTTTCTACAGAAATAAATGGAGGAAAACATATGTTCCATTTGATTGGGACAGTATGAAGATGTGGATTCTTTTCCAGCACTGTGGCCTTATTATCTTCTATTTATATTTGAAAAATTAATGTATTTCACACAGAAAAACAATAGATCAGGTGATGCTGTGCAGTTCTGGAGGAAAAAAAAATATTGCTTGTTAAAAACTAAGGTTTTTATGATTATAAGGCTTTTATTAAATCTAATACTATATACCCAGTGAGTTTAAAGGAATTTTTTATGTTAGTCAAATCAATCTCTGGATATCTTTCTGAAGCTTCTGGTTCATTTCCCAACAGGAAGCGGCTAACAACCCAAATAAGAGTGATTTCAGATTAAGAAACAACACAGGCTTCTTGAAGGCGCTCTATTTGTAGGATGAAATGACAGCAAGCAGAGAAGCCTGAGGCTGTTTTCCTAGATGCCTACCCTGGGTGCCAGCCATCTGTGTTCATTTAGATGGAGGTGTGTGTGTGTGTGTGTGTGTGTGTGTGCGCGCGCGCGCACACACACACGTGCTCACGCGCGCCTGTGTGTGCGCTGGGGGAGATATAAAGGGGGGCGAGGGACAGATCTCAGGTTGCAGGTCTGAGTGTGGGCTCTGATACAGAATGCAACCCTCTGCCTGTTGCTTCTCAAACAAGACCCCTCATCTGCTGGTCCCTCCAGAGAAGTAATTTCACCAATACCAGCTGCAAGGGGAATGTTTTGTGTTTTCCTTATTCAAACTGAAAGATGTTAAACAGAAATTTTCAGAAGCACTTTTGTTTGGAAAAGGGGAAAGGAAGATCACGGAAACTGGAAAACATCCATGAAATTAGCCCCAAATCATGGCCAATACTGATCATTTCCTGACAAGCTGTCTATCAGCAAAGACACAACAATAGTTTATTCAGGACCTTCTGGTGCCAACAGTGATATGCCATTGCTAAATGCTGGTACAATTATGAATGTTTTCAACTTTCATAGCTGCAACAGCAGGGAGAATAGCACTTTCCTGTTAGGAGTCCTCCAGACACTTTGTAAATATTCCTCTCTAACAGATTGCTTTAGCAGGAATTGGGGGTATAGCAGTTTAAGACAAAGGCCCCACGTGCCTATTTAACTTACCTAAAGATAATGAAGAGGAAGAGAATAGAAAGTAGGGATGCACTTGGCTATGTTAGCTACAAATTTGTTATTTGTGAAAAACCTATTTAAATACAATGTCTATAAATAGGAGATGGAAATGAGCTAATTTGACTGTATGATTTTATTTATTCATTATTCATAACCCAAAATTTTTAGCTACCATGAATTGTTGTACTTATCTATAAAATTTCTCAATATTTCTGTGGTCTGAGATAACTTTGCAATTTTCTTCCTATGTTATATGGTCTCTATTTATGTCTTTACTTCTCTATGTCTTTGTCTTAGTTTCTCTCCGTTCTTATTTATCTCTACCTTTTTTGACATATTCTGTTTTTAAACATGCTTTAGTCAATGTTGCAATTATAACACCCATACATTGGTCAATGTTGCAATTCTATTGCAAGGGAATGGCATACCAAATGCTAGGGTTAATCTTCTGGATGTCACATCTGCTTACACAGGAATGATTGGTATTCTCAACTTAGTGTGAACTTATCCACTTATGAATCCGTTATAAGGTGTGAAACTGTCCCTTATAAGCCCTCCTCAAGGAGAGAAAATTCTGTATATCAACTGGACTTAAAAGCTCATTTTCAAAATACTCCTAAACTTAGTAGTAGTAAGAACATTTTATGTATCCTATTCTGGCCTGTATCTAGGGTTAGGACATCATCCGGATCCTTAGGAGAAGAGAAGGGATGCTTATTGAGTATTTCACATATTTTAAGAATTATTTAAAATGAGAAACAGACTCACCTAGGTAACATTTTACCTTGAAAATTGACTAGCTGGAGTTTGTACATAACAATGCAAAAGATACATAAGGAACTATTTTAAAAGCTACAGTCTTTATATTCTGATACTGGACAACTTCTCTGAGAGATTTCTTCCTGGGTGCAAAGTGGTTTTTGTCTGAGGGCTCTGATACAAACTTGTCTTCACACTTGCAATGTGTGTGCTCCTGTTTGTCTTATTTCATAAACCAGCAAGCACTTACCTGTGGAAAATCATAGGATTCTCACAAAGGTTCTATATCCAAGAAACTTAGCATGTGGTTAGGGGAAGCAAAAACTAATAAAGATAGGAAATAAAGATACCATATGTGTTTTGCAATAAGAAATGACTGCAAGGGGATTAGATGAATGGAAAGCAATGGTGTAGATTGGAGAAAGAGGTTGCCTTGTAAGGCTAACCTTTTTTAAAAATATATCGTTCAAAATTAAATTATTCATATTTCTTGTTGACCTTCAAAAAGCTGAATCATAAATGAATGGATGAATTGTAAACAAATAGATGCATAGGGAATTCACATAGATCTAGTTTCAGATTCTGGCAGAACCATCAGTGCGTATTTAGAAGTACCCACATGTTTTGGATAGATACTTTGCAATCTCCTGTGAAGTAATGCTGTCTTTTCTTTTCTTTTTTTTTTTTCTTTTATAGTTTATTGCCAAGTTGGTTTCCATACAACACCCAGTGCCCTTCTTCATGTCCAGTCCTAACAAGTGCCCTCCTTCGTGTCCATCACCTCTTTTCCCCTCTCCGCCACCCCCATCAACCCTCTAATGCTGTCTTTTCTTAACTGACCATGACTTTATTATTAAAAAACAAATAAACAAACAAAAATTTATTTATTTATTTTGAGACCATGACTTTAAAACTGAGAAGCTCTACTTCTCAACAATACTAAAAATGCCTTAATAAGAAGTAACTGAAGTGATATGTTGTCCCTTTTAAATATCATATCAGTCATGTAATATAGAAAACAAATATATAATCATTGAGAAAGTATAATTATATTGGCTGAGATAAAATGTAAAACAAAAAGAAAGTTTGATTTTAAAAGAATGGTAATGTGAACTTAGTGTAAAGCTAACACCGAAGATAGTCCTTGGAGGAGAGAACAATGCAGGGAAGAAGCATAGAATAATGTTGCATAGATGAGAGGAAAACAAATAATTTACTGCCTTTAAAGGCAGGCAAAGCAGCCTTAATGCCTTTTCAGTCACTTAATTCCACATTTGAACTTGAACTTAATGCTACTGTAGAATCTTGAGCAGAGAGCGATATGATGAAATGGGTTTTTTTTTTTTTTTTTTTTTTTTGGAGCATCATTTTGACAATGATGTTGGAGGATTGGTGGCAGAGTGGTCTGGTGTTGGAGTGATCCACAGTGGTCAGACATGGGTGAAGTTCATGTGAGAAGTAATGAAAGGAATCTGTGGAAATTTTGAAAGAATGCATCATAATATGTGACAGACTAACTATAGGAAGAGATCAGTGGCAGAGTCCAAGATGACATCAAGATCTTAAGATTCAGAAATTAAGGAGAATGGTGTTATCACTCAAAGAAATAAGAAGTTTGGGAATGTGGTCAGGAAATGCATTTTTTTGTAAATGTTTTATTTATTTCTAGGAGAGAGAGAGAGACAGCGTGAACAGGGGAGGGTCGGAGAGAGAGGGAGTCACAGACTGAAGCAGGCTCCAGGCTCCGAGCTGGCAGCCAGCACAGAGCCCGACGCAGGGCTCGAACCCACGAACCGCGAGATCATGACCCAAGCGAAAGTCGGACGCTTAACCGACTAAGCCACCCAGGCTCCCCAGGAAATGCATTTTTTTTTTACATTGTAAAATATATTGAGAATACAGTAGCTTCAATTAACACTTACATATTTTTTAACACTTATGTTAAAAAAACAACAACACTGTAATGGAGGCACCTGAGTGACTCAGTCAGTTAAGTTTCCAACTCTTGATTTTGACTCAGGTCATGATCTCACAGCTTGTGAGTTTGAGCTGGCAAGGGGCTCCATGTGGACAGGACAGAGCTTAGGATTCTGTTTCCTTCTCTTCTCCGTGACCCCACAAAAAAACTTAAAAAAAAAACCTCTAATGATCTAGAAATTCCTCTTCTGTGTGTATACCCAAAATAATTGTTACTAAGAACTTGGACAGATACATGTATGCCCATGTTCATAGCAACAGTATTCATAAAACTCTAAAGTTGGAAAAACTCAAATGTTGATTGACAGATAATAGATAAACCAAAGGTGATACAGGCATACAGTAGGATATTATTTAGCCTTAAAAAGTAAGGAAATTCTGGCGCATGCTACAATGTGGGTGAACCCTTAAGACATGATATTAAGTGAAATAAGCCAGCCACAAAAGGATAAATACCACATGATTCCACTTATATGAGGTACCTTGAATAGACAGATTTATAGATACAAAAAGTAAAATAATGGTTACCAAGGACTGGAGGAGATGGTAATGGAGAATTATTTTCTGATGGGTATATTTCAGTTTGGGATGATGAAAAAGTTTGTGGATAAACTGTGTGATGGTTGCACAATAATGTGAATGTATTTAATGTCGTTAAGCTATACACTAAAAATGATTAAAATAGTAAATTTTATGTTTTGTATGCTTTGCCACAATTTTTTTAAAAAGTCACCATCTTAAAGAAAGAATGTGCAAACATTAAGAATGAATAATGGAAGTGTTTCCAGAAAACAAGTGGAACTTATTTGCCTGGGTTCAAATTTAGATTCTGCCCATTACTAGCTGTGTGCCTCCTTTTTCTCATCTCTAAAATGGGGACAGTAATGAAAATTAAAACATAAAAACTGGCCAGATGGCTCAGTCTCTCTCAGTGAAGTTCATTAGCAGAGAAAATGGGTCAAGAGAGAAGTAAGACAATGTTTTGTTAGACAGCTGTCACGGCCAGTGCTTTAAAGAGGAATTGGAAATTATTATAACTATTGAGTGTGTGGCTATAAAGATATTTTTTAATATCATAAATGTTACAATAGCACTTAGATATTCTCATAACTTCCAAATGCTGTATGTTCCTGGTTTATTTAAGAAGGAATTTTCTATCATAAAGGGTGTCAAACCAGGAATACACTAATGTTTGCACTTATAGGATTAGGAGGAACTTAACTGAGGAACAAGAGGGAGAAGAAGGGGGGAAATGGTGGGGGAAAGGGAGAGAGGCAAACCATGAGAGACTCTTGAATGCTGACAAAAACTGAGGACTGATGGATGTGGGGGGAGGAGGGGTGGGCATGGAGGAGGGCATTTGTGGGGATGAGCACTGGGTGTTATGTGGAAACTAATTTGACAATAAACTATTTGTAAATAAATAAATAAATAAATAAATGTCATCCTATTTGACTATTAAAAAAAAAAAGGAATACACTAATGGAAAAATATTTCCAAAAATCTAAATAAGTGATCAAATCTCCCAGACTATTTTTTTTCAGAGATACCTGCATAATTCAGACTCAACAATACAAAGCAGGATACATGAGCTTAGATACATTATTAATTACATGCACCCCCCCACATCAACATATTTAAAAACTGCAAAGAACTTCAGAGATCATTTGTTACAGAGCTGAGACCAGAATCCATGGTTCCAATTCTTGGTTCATTACAACTCCCACTATATACACGGCTGCTCCAACAGATCCCAGGGCAGGGTTCGTGGAACCCCATTAAGTCCCCATACGTGATATCGGCATACACTCAGAGCCATTTTGACAACTCTGCCCAGGATCCTTAGAAGCCACCCCATCCAAACTAACCTTAGTCACTTCCTGATTTCCATCCGCACTTAGAACACCAGAAATGTGGCCACATTCCTCTTGGACTTGTTGCCTGTGTTAGCCAACGCCCACCTCAACCCTGTGAATCCTGGCCTCTCCTGTGCTGATGTTCAGACAACAGGTGTCTTGTCTCCTGCTTTGCATCACAGGCATTCTAAAGAGACACCCCTGTAGTCTTAATTCATGGAAGACAATCATTTTACTGTACAAAATTCAAAACCCAAGGGAGGCAATTTAGTAATTTAGCATTTTTGTTTCATGTGAAAATATTATTTCTAGTTTATAATGGGAAGTTCAAAAACATTGTTTCTTATCATTAAAAGCTTTCAGCAGTGTGTAATCTGGCTCTTTATGGATAAGTTTCCTATAAAATGCCCTGAGGAACAGCATACCAGTGTTTTTACAAAGAAATACCTTCAGTATCTTCTGTTGCTTAAGGAAAAAAGTCTTTAATTCAGAGATGAATTAGTCATACAGATAAACACTTTAAAGTCCTTGAAATCTGCAGTTAGTTTTAACAAGCTTTTAAGATAAATTAGGGGTGTGCTGTATTTGTTGTGTTGTGATGACTGTGAATTAGAAGGAGAAGAGAATACACAGCCTCATCCATTCAAGAACGTTTGTTATTCCTTTGTTATACTCTGTGCTAGACTTTTTATGGAAGTTGGATAATATATGGATCTTGCCCTTAGGGATTTTCCAATTAAGTTAGGGCTCTGAACTGAGTTGAATATGTCTCCCTCCCACCAAATTCAGGTCCACCCAGAATCTCAAAATGTTACCTTACTTGAAATAGTGTCTTTGCAGATACAATTAAGATGAGGTCATACTGGATTAGGGGTAGCCCTAAATTCAATCATTTGTGTTATAAGAAGAGAAGACACACAGACATAGATACACAAACACATGAGCGAGAAGGCTATGTGAAGGGAGAAGGCAGAGATCGGAGTGATGCATCTACAAATCAAGGAATGCCAAGATTGCTGGCAACAACCGGAAACTAGGAAATCCCTCCCTGGATCCTGTAAGGGACCATAGCCTCGCCATCACCTTACTTAGGACTTCTGGCCTGAAAAACTGTGACAAAATAAATTTCTGTTGTTTTAAGCAACGTAGTTTATGGTAATTTGTTACGGCAACCATAGGAAACTAATGTAGGCCCCATCTTCAAAAAAGTCTGACTTCATTGGTCTGGGGTGGACTTGAGTGTCAGTATTTATATAAAAGCTTCCAGGTGATTCTATATTTGGAAACCATCACTGTAATTTGATACATTTCAAAGTTTCCAGAGCAGCAGCAGCAGCAGCAACTGAGAATTTAACAGAGATGAAAACTCTCAGGCTCCGGACAGCCATACTGAATCAGATATTCTGGAGGTGGGGCCCAGCAATTTGTAGTTTATCAAACTCTCCAGGTGACTATGATGCCACCGTTTGCAAACTCTGGTTGAAAAGGGAAACTATGAAGCTAAGGAAGGTAATCAACAAACAGGAATGGAGAAAAGCAATAGGCAGGGATATATTATAAAGTAAAGGAAGAGTGTTTATATGTCATGGGTGGTGCTAAGAGAATGCACCTGAGCACCTCAATGCCAGGTATTGCTTAGAGGCAAAGGTGTGTCTCAACAGCCATCTTCCAAGTTCAGTTTTTGAAGACAAACTGCAAATCTGGGAACTTTCCTTATATTATTATTGCTTCAGGGATTAGGGTATATGGCCACCTAGACTTTACATTAAGATTTTTTCTGGACCAAAAATGGCAGAACAGGAAACCCCAGCCTCCATCACCCACAATGATCAACAATTAGAGAGCTACCTACAAACAAAATCAGTTCTGGAAAAGCTCAGGTGATTGCTTCAGGAACTTCAGCAAACACACAAATAAATAGACAGATATCCAGTGCTCATGTGTTGAAGAGTTAATATCATTAATATGTCCATACTTCCCAAAGCTATCTACAAATTTAATTCACTTCCATTAAAATTCCAATAGCAGTTGCTCACAGAAATGGAAGAAAACATTCCTAAAATTCATGTGGAAACTCAAAAGACCCCCAAATAGCCAAAGCAATCTTGAGAAAGAAGAAACCTAGAAGTATCATTCTTCCTGACTTCAAACTATATTACAAAGCTAAAGCAATCAAAATAGTATGATACTGGCATTAAAACAAACATACAGACTAATGGGACAAAATCAAGAGCCCAGAAATAAACTTACATATATATGGTCAACTAATATTTGACAAGAGAGTCAAGAATACTCAATAAAAGATAGCCACTTCAAGATATAATATTAAAAAACTGGACACTCACATGTAAAATAATGTGATTGGATCCCTATCCTACACCATTTACAAAGATTAACTCAAACTGGATTAAGAATTTAAGCACATAACTGAAACTGTAAAATGCCTGGAATAAAACATAGGAGAAAATTTCCTTGACTTCAGTCAATGATTTTTTGGATATGACGCAAAATGTATAAGCAACACAAGCAAGAACAGTCAATAAATGGGACTACATCAAGCTGAAAAGCTTTTGCAGGGCACAAGAAACAAATCAACAAAATTAAAAAGCAACCTATAAAATGGTGGGGAATATTTGCAAAAATACATTTGATGAGGGGTTAATATCCAAGGCACATAAGAGAGTTATTTATGCAAAAATAAACAATCTGGTTATGATGGGCAGGGAATAGATATTTTTCTAGAGAAAACATATAAATAGCTAACAGTACATGAACAGGTGCTCAATATCACTAATCAACAGGAAAATGGAAGTCAAAACCACAATGTGATTATCACTTCACACCTGTTAGAATGGCTATTACCAAAAAGACAAGTGATCTCAAGCATTTGTGAGGATGTAAAGAAAGGAAACCCTTGTACGTTGTTGGTGGGATTATAAATTGGTGTAACCACTATCAAAAAGAGTATACAGGTTCCTCCAAAAATTAAAAATAGAACTACTAATATGATCTAGCAATCCACTTCTGAGTATGTATCTGAAGGAGGTGAAATCACTCTCTCAAAGGGATATCTGCACTCTCGTATTTGCTGCAGCATTATTCACAATAGCCAAGACATGGAAACAACCTACATGTCCATCAGTGGCTGAATGGATAAAGAAAATGTGGTGTGTATATATATATATATAAATGTAATGTTATTCAGTCATGAGAAAGAAGGAAATCTTTCCATTGGTGACAACATGGGTGGAACTTGAGGGCATTATGCTAAGTGAAGTAAGTCACATGAGGAAAGATAAATGCTGTATGATCTCACTTACATAAATCTAAAAACCTCAGCCTCATAGAAAGAGAGAGCACAATGGTGGTTGCCAAGGCTGTGGGGTGGGGGAAATGAGGATGTGTCGGTCAATTTTCAGTTATAAGATGAATAAATTCAAGGGATCTAACATACACACAGTAACTATAGTTAACAATACTGTATTTATACTTGAGAGTTGCTATGGGAGTAGAGTTACAATATTCTAACAACAACAAAATGATAAGTGAGGACAGGGATGTGTTAACCAACTTTATTGTGATTAAACATTTCACAATATATACATATATCAAATCATCACATTGTACATCTTAAACTTATACAAGGTTATATATCAATTATATCTCATTAAAGCTGGAAAAGACAAAAACCGTATCTGTACCCACACACTGGGAGGCAGAGGACTAAAGCAATCTGAGTGTTTGAGCACTGGCTCTCCTTGACACTTCTCTCACCCATAGCCCAAGGAACAAAACAGGCCAATACATTTCATTTGGGCATGGAATTCCAGTCTTTACCACAATCAAGCTATGCAAAGGTAAAGTAAACCACTAAGGTGGGGATAGCTGGGAAATGTGTACCTAGGTGAAAACCTTTGGAAAATCCACTTGGCTAGCGTTTGGTAGAAAAGAAAATGTCAGCTATTTTTTTGGTGGGATTCAGGGGGAGGTTTCAGAGATGAATAGTTTAAGAATCCAGTTTAAATATTTTTTATTTGTTTGCTTGATTTTCATGCTTTCCACCTTGAGCAGAAAGCTTTCCCTGGCAACACTGACAAGATTCCTTCTCAAGTTGCTTTCATTGTAGCCACATATTCAGCCCAACTTTTCTTATATCTTTATGGCCTGGTAATATGCTTTTAGCTTAAGTTATTGTTTCTACAAACACCAAGGTAAAAAATACTATTTTTTTTTTTTATTGGTCTTTCTCTCACTTGATCTACAACAGGGGTTAACTTCTCTTTAGCCCTAACCTGCACTGGCAAAACTATTCAGTAAGCAAAGTTTGTCTGTGAGGTCACAATCTCTCTCCTTTTGGGGTCCAAGTTACTCATCCCAAGTAAGCCATGCCCTCAAAAAGACCTGTGATTGCTCAGGGTACCCCATCTAATATAGGTGGTCCCCATCTATCTGCCATGCCTCAAAGGGCATCAGTTCTGTGGATTAAGACCCTGCTTTCCTTTAGTTAACAATCACTAGTGATGATGAGTTAATGGTTGTTATTTGTTAATTAGCTGAGGTTATCCTTACTAGAGAAAAGTAGTATTTTAATGAAAATGAAGTGCAGGTATCTTGTTACAAACAGAAATGTGAATAATCAGAACTTCAAGCTCTCTCGGTAGTGCCTATGCAGTCACAGCCTGGATCCCTGAGAGTTGCCCAAACAGGAGTCCATTGCTTACTGACACCAAAATCATCTTGTGTGAGTATTTAAAGATGCAGATTCTCGTGTTTTATCCCAGACCTCCAGAATCAGAGTCTCTTTGGTTAGGAACTCGGGATCTGGATTTCAGCAATTTTCTTATATAATTTCTGGTGCATTGGAGATTGAGAATCTCTAGCATCATAGAAAGAACTCTGGATTCTGAGTCAGCAGGCCTGAATTTTAATCTCTTGTTCAGCATGTGATTCTGAGCAGTCTGTGTCCCTTGTTTTGTGACTTAGTTCCCTCACTATCAAATGCAGACAATAATACCTGCCTTGCTCACTTCATGAGGAAGTCATGAAACTCAAATAAGTTAAAGCCCCAAAACCACTATATAGACTGCAGGGCTGAGAGTAGGGTGAGGAGAGTGAGACACTTACCTCAGGACACAAAATTTAAGGGGGCACACAAAAATTCTGTAATCAAGATAATATTTTAATGCAATGTTTTTAAAAGTAAGAATTAATGCAACAAATCTATGATGAACAAAACATGAACATTGGCAAAAAGACAGGATTGAGGTTACTGAATTTTTCTTTGGCCTCAAGCTCTAATATGGAATAGCAATGACGTTCTTGATGAGCCTATCTTTATTTAAAATTTTGATGTTTTAGTATGGAGGTTCCTCAAAAAATTAAAAATAGAACTACCCTACAACCCAGCAATTGTACTACTAGGTATTTATCCAAGGGATACAAGTGTGCTGTTTCAAAGGGGCACATGTACCCCATTGTTTATAGTAGCACTATTGACAATAGCCAAAGTATGGAAAGAGCCCAAATGTCCATCAATGGATGAATGGATAAAGAAGATGTGGTGTGTGTATGTGTATACATATATGTGTATATATGGTGTCTATATATATAGATAGATATACATATACATATATAAAATGTATAATATATAATATATATAAAATGGAGTATTACTCAGCAATCAGATAGAATGAAATCTTGCCATTTACAACTACATGGATGGAACTAGAGGGTATTATGCTAAGTGAAATTAGTCAGAGAAAGACAAATATCATATGACTTCACTCATATAAGGACTTTAAGATACAAAACAGATGAACATAAGGGAAAGAAAGCAAAAATAATATAAAAACAGGGAGGGGGACAAAACACAAGAGACTCTTAAATACAGAGAACAAGCAGAGGGTTACTAGAGAGGTTGTGGGAGGGGGTGTGGGCTTAACGGGTAAGGGGCATTAAGGAATCTACTCCTGAAATCATGTTACACTATATGCTAACTAACTTGAATGTAAATTTAAAAAAATAAATTAAAAAACAAAACAAAAAAATGAAAATAAAAGTAACTTTAATCCACCCCCAATAAAATTAAATTAAAAATTTTTTGATGTTTTGTTATTGTGGGGATTTTTTGTATTAACTTTGACTTTTAAAAAATACTCCATCAACATATTATTTTCTTGATTACTCGATTAAATTTTATTCCTGAGGCAAGCATCTCACAGGCCTCACCCATTTCACCCTAGTCTGGACCCTAGACGCTGGAATGGGTTGTGCATATACAGGTTATTTTTATCTAGCTCCCAGTCTTCCAGCTCCAAGATTCTCTCAAATAGTTGCATGCACATGTTAACAAACCTTTCTGGCATCCTCGCTGAATTCTGACTGTTGCATAGTGGGAACAAGGTCCCAAGAGCAGAAGGCAGTGCACTCAGTGCCTTCCTTCCTGCCGGCACTGGAGAAGAACACTTCATTGGGATGTTTGATGCGTGAACCAGTCTAACTCGGGTAACTAGAAAATCTGCCCTTGTTTTGGGGGAATTACTCTAGCCATTACACACCCATTCCGAGGAAGTTTATATTTGCAAGTTGCCTCACAGTAGCTATCTATTTCAAAGACTATTATTATGGATCAAGGGCTGGCTTCAGTCCCCTTGTACAGAGGGAAAGATAAGTGACAGTTCGCCTGGAGAGCTGGTGACCAGGGGTGGGAATGATAAATAAGGAGCCTGAAGATGAAGGAGAGGAATCTGTGATCTACTGAGCAGAAAGCAGCCCCCTCCTCTTCATGCTGCTGCTTGTCCCTCACTCCCATCACTCAATGGCAACAGCTTAAAATCTGGTGATAGGACAGAGGTCAAGGTTGAAGTCAGGTGTCTCCTTTTATCATCCTAAGAAGTCTGGGATAATGTCTTAACTTCTTTCATGGGACCCTGATATTCATGCAACATCTGCTATATAAGGATCAAGAGGAGGGGCAGTTATAATATAAAATGGAGAAGGCCCAGCATGAGAAACCCACCTGGGCAAGCCCCCAGAACTCTGGGACCCTGAGAGTAAGCATTAGGCCTCTGCAAAGCAGCAGAGATACTTGCAGATGCTCGACCCCACAGCCACAGCTGAGTGAATGTGGTCCTGAGAACAAGGGGATGACAGCCTTAGAAGGCAAGGAAAGTAAAAAAAAAAACAAAAAAAAAAAACACCACAAAAACCAAACAAAGAAACAAAAAACCCAATTAACTCTTCAAGTCCTTGACACTAGAATCTGAAACTAGAGACAAACAATATTACATTCTCAAGTGTGTGACCTTTCCATCTGATATTTTCCTTTCTTGCTTCCCTGGTCTACATGTAGTGATTTGTTTAGGGTAAAATGTTATGCAATTCATCACATATCTGAAAAACTTCGGTGGGTGTGGTAGACCAGACAACGCCCCCTGAAAATATTCATGTCCTAATCCCCAGAGACTGTAACTATGTTACCTTACATGGTAAAAGAGAGTTTGCAGACGTGATTAAGTTAAGGATATGGAGATGAGTAAATCTTCTTTAGTTTCTTGGTTAGCCACTTCCTTCTGTTTTCCCTTTGCTTTGCTTTTCCTTTTTGCTTGCACTTTTTTGTCTGAAGATTATCCTTTCCAGCTGCCTTTTTTTTTTTTTTTTTTTTGGACTATGTTTCCACTTTGGCAGAAGTTAAGTTTAGCTGACAACTTTGCTGATCTCCTCTTGGGCTTTTTCTTCTTCATCACCTGTTCGGTGGAGCTGACCTTCCTCTTTGGCATCTTGGCACCAGATAGGGCGGGTACAGGCTGAGTGCCTGTGGGCTGCAGCACTGGACAGCCTTTGCAAAGCTGGACTGTGTGGCTCTGCTACCCCTCTCACCATCAGACAGGTCTTTATAAGATGGAGGCAGGAGGATCAGAGTAAGTAGGAGGAGCTAAGATGGAAGCAAGAGACTGGACCGATGCGCTGAAGGGACCTCTAGAATCTGAAAAAGTCAAAGAAATGATTTTTCCCCTAAGCCTTGAGAAGGAATGCAGCCCTGCTCACACCTTTAAGACCTGATGTCCAAACTTTAAAGACAATAAATTTGCATTGCATGAAGCCAGTAGTTTGTGGTAATTTGTTACAATAGCAATTGAAAGTAATACACTGGCTAATTGGTTAACACCAGTCATTCTAATTTTTTTAATTGTACCTAGATTTAAGCAAGCAATGATTTTGCCTGGGAATAATTTTGTGACATATGCTCAACAGTGGCAGAATATTTCTTTTCCTTTGTACCTGGAGGACCTCAAAGTTTGTATGAGCTGAACATGGCATAGCGCTCAAGCCTGATACTTTGGCAGGACCCAGGATAATGCTATATGCAGTTACGCACATAATACATGCCTTTTTTTTAGTCTTAATAAAAATAACAACTGATTATGGCTCAAGTGATTTTTGCCAAAGGAGCAAAAGCAGTACAATGGATCAAAGATAGTCTTTCCAACAAATGGTGCTAGAACAATTGACATCCAATGCAAGAAAATGAATCTAGACAAAGACCTTACACCCTTCACAAAAACTAATTGAAAATGCATCACCTAAATGTAAAACATAAAAATATAAAATTCCTAAAAGATAATATAGGAGAAAACCTAGATGACCTAGAGTTTGATGATGACTTTTTAGATCTAACACCAAAGGGTAAATACACAAAACAAAGAATTGATAAAGTAGACTTCATTAAAATTAAAAACCTCTGCTCTGAGAGTGACAACATCAAGAGAATGAGTAGGTTAGTCACAGACTGGGAGAAAATATTTGCAGAAGACATGGTTGATAAAGAACCATTATCCAAAATATACAAAGAACTTTTAAAAGTCAACAAGAAGAAAACAAATAACCCAATTAAAAAATGGGCCAGAGATAATAAGAAATACCCTAACAAAGTTGATAAGCAGATGACAAATAAGCATATGAAAAGATACTCAACATCATATATCATCAATGAATTAAAACAACAATGATTAGGGCCACTTGGGTGGTTCAGTCGGTTGAACGTCCAACTTCGGCTCAGCTTGTGATCTTTCAGTTTGTGAGTTTGTGCCCTGCGTTTGGTTCTGCGCTGACAGCTCAGAGCCTGGAGCCTGCTTCAGATTCTATATTTCCCTCTCTCTCTGACCCTTCCCTGCTTGCACTCTGTCTCTCTCTCACTGTCTCTCTCAAAAATAAATAGGCATTAAAAAATTTTAAACAACAATGAAATACCACTACACACCTATTGAAACAGCCAAAATTCAGAACACAGACAACACTAAATGCTGATGAGGATGTGCAGCAACATGAACACTCATTCACTGATGGAGGGGATGCAAAATGGGCCAGCCACTTTGGAAGTGAACATACTCTTACCATATGGCCCAGCAGTTGTGCTCCTTAGTATTTAACCAAAGGAGTTGAAAACTTATGTCTAAACAAAAACGTGTACAAGGATATTTATAGCAGTTTTATTCCAATTTCCAAAACTTAGAAACAACCAAGATGTCCTTCAGTAGATGAATACATATGCAAGTGGTACAGTCAGACAAGGAATAATTATTCAGTATGAAATGAAATGAAATACCAAGGCAAGGAGGAAACTTAAATGCATATTATTAAGTGAAAGAAGCCAATCTGAAAAGGCCACATACCATATAAGTCCAACTACATGACATTCTGGAAAAGACCAAACTGTGGAGATTATAAAACATTCAATGGTCGCCAGAGGTGGGCACTTAAGGAGGATAAATAGGTAGAGAACAGAATTTTTAGGGCAGTGAAACTACTCTGTATGATAGATACCATGATGATGGACACGTGTTATATACTTGTCTAAACCCATAGAATGTGGGAGAGAACCCTAAGGTAAACTATGGACTAATATGTCAGTGCAGATTCATCAGTTGTCACAAATGTAGCACTCTGATGAGTGATGTTATTAATGGGAAAGGTTGTTCATGTCAGGGAGCAGGAGTCATATAGAAAATCTCTCTACCCTCTGCTCAATTTTGCTGTGAACATAAAACTGCTCTAAAATATAGCCTTTATTTTAAAATTTGGGGACTAAATAGGATTGTCCTTGTATGATTATTGATCAAAGAAAAATAATGAATATTCAAATATCAAATTCAAATCAAGTTTCAAATTCACATTTCAGTGTCAATTTTCAAATAAAACAACATATATAAAGTGTGTAGTTCATGACATCCCTGGTAAATTATAGCTCTTCAAACTAGTACAAGGGAAATAAACTAAGCCATGACACCCTGCTAAGCTGTTTGTAGGATTGTATTATCTCTAAACATTTTTAAATGTTTATTTATTTATTTATTTTTAATGTTTATTTTTGAGAGAGAGAGAGAGAGAGAGAGAGAGATGGAGTACGAGCAGAGTAGGGGACAGAGAGAGAGGTAAACACAGAATACGAAGCAGGTCCAGGCTCTGAGCTGTCAGCACAGAGCCCAATGTGGGGCTTGCACTCACAAACTGTGAGATATGACCAGAGCCAAAGTTGGACACTTAACCAACTGAGCCACTCAGACACCCCATGTATTACCTCTAAAAGGCCTAACTTACCATTATAAGTTTCTGCTAAAGATTAGTAGCTCACCTGGCAAAACAGACTAGTCCATTCTATCTTTCTATTAATTCTTCTTGCTTAGTATTTGTCCTCTAGTCATCTCTTTGCTGAGAACAAAGCTAGGCAGCTTGTGTGTAATCTAGCCATCATCAGGACAGAACCTGTTACATACATTTTTTTAGTGTTTATTTAAAAAAAATTTTTTTAATGTTTTATTTATTTCTGAGAGAGAGAGAGAGAGAGAGAGAGAGACTGTAAGCAGAGGAGGGTCAGAGAGAGAGAAGGAGATACAGAATCTGAAGCAGGCTCCAGGCTCTGGGCCAGGTGTCAGCACAGAGCTGGATGCGGGCTCGAAACCACCAACCAAGAGATCATGACCTGAGCGGAAGTCGGATGCTCAGATGCTTAACCGACTGAGCCACTCAGGCACCCTTTTAGTGTTTATTTTTGAGACAGAGACAGAGCATGAGCAGGAGAGAGGCAGAGAGAGAGAGAAAGAGATACAGAGACAGAGACAGAGACAGAGACAGAGACAGAGACAGAGACAGAATCAGAAGTAGGCTCCGGGCTCTAAGCTGTGAGCACATAGCCCCTATGCGGGACTCAAACTCACAGGCAGTGAGATCATGACCTGAGCCGAAGTTGGACACTTAACTGACTGATCCACCCAGGTGCCCTTGTTTCATACTTCTTAAATGTCCTCTCTTGTGTCTAACACTGTGCTTTGAATTTTATTTCTGGATTTTTATTTATTTAATTGCTTTAACTGGTGTCTTAAGTTTAATTTCTGCATTGTACTCACCGAAATGAAAACGAGATCCTTCCTGCAACTCTGAGGGTGTGAAATTCCATGATGGGGGCAGTGCTTACAGTATTTAAAGAATGCAGAAGTTACACTTGTAACTTCGGTTTTAGCAACAAAGCAGAATACAAGACTGTAAATAAGGCGTATTCTCATATGTGAAAACAAAGTATAGGACATAACTGGAAGGAAATGTTCCAAAATGTTAGCAGTATTTTCTCCTGAAGAGACTGATTACAGCTGATACATACAGAACCTCCCTTAGACTTAAGCAAGAGGTAGTTTAGAGTGGTCCACATACCACAATCACACACAAATAAATATATTAAAAACACATGGGTTCCCTTATTACTGAGGATCTGGTGCTCAAGCTGGCACAGCACAGCCCATAACTCTTAACATCCACCTTCATGGCTCCACTGTTCAGGCCCCAGGGAAATGCATTTTCACATCTCTCATCCTGTATCATTCAAAGAAAAGGTGGGGGGGAGCTGAAAGCTGTGAAGGATCATGGGTTATGATGATGACACTTCTTTGGAATGCTTGGGGGTTGTGAGAGGAAAAGAGTGCTGGGTTACAAGAAAAGTCAAACGTGTGGAATTTCTCCTGTGAGGTAACAAAGTATTGTTTCTCAATAATGCCAAGAATTCTTACTTCTCTTGCTTTAATTTCCAGTCCCCATGGTATTCAGTTAGCACAATATTTCACAAAAGTTGTAAATGATGGCTTTAGAACATTTTGCAATTTTAACATTTCATATTACTCTTAAATATGCCTTCATATGTAATGTATGTGTCATGGTACCGATGCTCTATACTAGTAACTAGATGGATGCTAGAACGCTCAAAATGTGAATAGTTTTACTTTTATAAAAATAATGATTGAACTTAAATGTTAATATGCTCAATACAATTTTGTCATCTATTAATTACAATTTGTATTTTACCTTTTAAGCTTAGTAGATAATTTTGAATATTTTAAAAGAAAACTTTTTAGAAACATATAAAATATATTTTAGATTTAATTATTCAATTCTCATAAATATGTTTAATTGTGTATATACCCTGAATACAATTGTAATTTTTGAAACACTTTAGACCAATACCATGCATTAAAAACTCATGGTATCTATCTTGAGTATAACAACAAAATCAATGATTTTGCTGAAATAAAAGCAAGAAAATTACTTTTGTGGAACAAATACATAATCTAGAAATTATATAAATCTTTATCATTCCTTCAACTATCACCAGCCCACTGACAGTTGAGTCAGATATGAATAATAATAATTAAATTTAATAGATTGATATTTTGCCAGACCTCACACACATTAAAACTGTTCATTTATACATATGCTTCGGTTTTTATCATTATGATAGTATATTTGTCAAGATAGGAGGATATAATACATTTTATTTGCCAGTTTGTATGAAATCCCATCAAAGGTGTCAGAAAACCCCCTTGGGTCTGTGGCTGATGGAGCGTCCATTCACTCTCCCATGCCAAAGAAGATATAGATTAAAGCCATGATGGATTGTCCCTAAATGGGAATATCCCCGGCTTGTGGCAGAATAGGAAGAAAGTGGCCTGGAGAAAGTGACAGTGGTGAAACAGTGGTTTCACCAGAACAGAGACTTCCCAGCAGGTCCAGACCAGTATTATAAACTGTGTTAAGATCCAGATTCACTGGGAGAGGGCCAATTATTTCCCCAGACTGACATGATAAGAAAGATTTGCAGAAAGATAAGAACCTGGGGGAAATTGAGCCCCACAAATAATGTCTCTTGTGGTGAGCTTCCTTCAGTTGTTTCCTCAGCTCCAACACTCTGATATGTTTAAGATAAAAAGTGCTTGAACTTGACAGACAGCTAAGAGAGTACCGATTGTCTCAAGAGCAGAGATTCTTTGGAAATGATAAGGTGCAAACACTGTCAAATGGCTCCCTTTGCATTGCACTGCAATCTCCAGCCATAAAGGCTGCCAGGACCAGCGGGGGCAAAGCTCTCGGCCGTCCCCCAAACACCAGGCTCCAGCTGTCTGAGGGCTCCCTGGACTACATAATGACAGAGGCCTACTAAACAGCCTGGCTGTGGGATGTGTTTGTTGGGGGAATATCTGGTCCTGGTAGACAGAGGGAAAAATGGCCCTTAGAGGATGCTGTGTGGTCCCAGTGGGGAAGGCCACTAAGCAAGGTAGCCCCAAGATGAAGCCAGCTGGGAGCCTCCTGCTCATCACCTCTCCTTTCATGTTTATCTGGGAAGCAGGTTCATGCCTGAAGCTGGGTCTGGGCCCATGGATCTGTGTCTTCTGAGACTATGCCTCTGGAAAATGTGTCCCTTGAGAGGTATGATAGATTTTCTGGACTCCTCAGGATTCCAGATTGTACGTAAGGTATGAGTACAACCTGAGAGGATTCTCATCTCATGAGCCCAGAGAGAATTTGGTCTGAGAGGCTGGCATTAAGGAAGAGGACAGGAGGACTGGACTAAGGACTGAATACTGCTCATGTCTCATGGAGGCTCACACACTTGAGAAAGCCTGCCAGCCTCCCTTCTGATGCACCATATACACATCTTCATAAAATATCTGGGTTTTGGTACCTTCTTTGTTCAAATTCTTCATCCCTGTACCTGTTTAACAAATATTTATTTAGAGTCAGCTATGTGCTAGAAGATTAAAACACAGCTAATTTTTACTTTGCTTATATGTGCCAAGTAGTTTTCTATTTCACTTATCTTCACCATCTGTATTTTGCTGATGAGATGCTTCTATAAGGAGACTGGTCCAAGATCACATCACAAGAATGCAGCAGATCTAGGACTCAGAGCCAAACCTGTTTGATCCTCAACCTGTGGTCTGAGTCAAAACACCATGTGGCCTCCTCTCAGCCCCTCCAACTCTGTCTCCAGCGGGTCCCCTTTTTCATTCCTTATATCATTGATCTGTCTCCTATTTGGTTTCTTGATAAAGCCGTTCATGCTTTTTTGTCCATTTTCCAAGTTTCTTCAGAGAACCAACCTTGACATTATTGACTTTTATTTTCTATTTTCTTAATTTCACCCTATATTATTTCCTTCCATCTATTTTCTTTTTTTTATTTTGCTGTACTTTTTAACTTCTCCTGTCTGATGATTAGTTTATTCATCTTTGTCTTTTGTCAATATGGGCCTTTAGGGAATATATTTCTCTTTAAGTACAGCTTTTCTACAAGATTTGATATTAGTATTTTAAATGATTCAGTTCTGAGTAGTTTCTAGTTTCCATTATATTAATTCTATGATACATAAGTTATATGAATTGCTTTTTAACTTACAAGTGTACATTTTAAGTTGTCTTTCTTATGTCAATTTCTAGCTTGATTATACTATGAGCAAAGAGTAGTGAATGTCTGATACCAGTCCTTCCTGTCCCAGCTCATGGTCACTTTTCATACATTTCCTGTGTACTTGGAAAGAATGTGTATTTGCCAACTGTATAGCACAGTGTTCTATATAAATTCATTCTATCAAATGTGCCAATGTATTATTCAGTTCTTCTACATTGTGACTTTTTATCTTTTGATCTGTCAGTTGCTGAAATAGTTGTATGTATTAAATCACTGTGGTGGTGAATTTAACAATTTTTCCCTTTCATTGCATAAAAATTTCCTTTCAATGAAATGAGTCTATATTTCTAAGTCTAGATATATCTGAAATGGGTACAACTTCCTAGTGAACTGCATCAGTAATCATTACATAACAACTACCTTCAATAATACCTTTCTTAATACTTAAAATCTATGATGTCTCATATTAATATAATTATACTAGTTTTGTCTTAAGCAGTATTTGTCTGGTATATCTCTTTCTATCCTTTAACTTGCAACATTTCTCGTGAAATGTCTCTATGTTATAAGTGTGCTTGAACTGGCTTCTATTTTTAAATTCAGTATAATAAGAGAGTCTAACCTATTTACACTTATTTTGGGCTGTAATGTATTTAGACCATCTTCTTATTTGTTCCATCTTATCATTTGGGTTTATTTGTCCTTTTTCTGATGTTTTCTCCGTTTCTATATGAATTTAAGTTTTTTCCATTTAATTTTTTCTACTGTAAAAATTATATATTTGTTTTATATTATTTTAGTAATTTTACAAATAACAACAAGAATAATTTAAGCCAAAGGTAATATCTTTCAGAATATAAATCCTAAAAATGCTTCCATTCCTGACTCCTACCACCTCACGGACAAATGATATGCATTGCTGTTATTACCTTATTTATTTGGCTCTACATGTTAAACATTTATTCTCATCTTGTATAGTTAATATTTATTTAGATATATTGACATGTTTGCATTTTCTTTGTTTAACGTGTCTTCTTTAGGCTTTCATTTGAGGCAGTCTTCTGCTCATGAATTTTTTGAAGCTGTCTTTTATAACCTCTACCTATAACAGAGAAAAAGCTAAGCAAGTTTACTCACTTTCTTCTTCTAAAGAGTGTTTTCCTGACTCTTTACCCAATTTTAAGAGGTCCATCCTTTATACAGTTGTATCTGATCACACCTTCCATCTTAGGTGTGCCCTTGACTTTGTCACTTGCTCCCCATTACAGCCCTTCGAAAACTAAGCTCTAGGCTTACAGGCAACTACTTACATCCCTCACCTCTCTGGACTTCTATTTTCCTCTAAGAATTTCCTTTATAGTTTGGCCAGCTTAGCTATGCATTTAAAATTATTTTCTTTTTAATAATGGCCAGTATAGATGGGTAACAATCAAGTTACAGATGGAGAAATTACAATACAAGAGAGATCCAACTTGATTTAGGATCACAAAACATACCCGTGTCATGGATCTTACAATATACCCATGTTGGACCACAACTGGTGAATTCCAGAGTCATCTCGACAGTACCTGTGAAATGTGAGACCATTTGACATTGGTGAGGTACTTTTCCTGAGGGATTTGTATTGCTTGCTACAAATCAATTAGGATGAAATGGTGTGCGTGAGAAAGAGACAGAGAGACAGAGACAGAGAGGAAGCATGCATTGCTGGCAATATCCTAGACAGGCTTTTTCTTCTTAGCATTCAGTTTACTGACTAGTGTTTGACTGAACAGGCAAGCACATTTTTCAATTTACAAATTAAACTTTTCATTCAGCAGACATTTTGCAAGCATTCAGGTTACAAAAATGGCTAAAACATTTTTTCCCTTGAGATGCTCATGGTGTACTGAAAGAGAACATGTTAACAATGATATTGCAATGTGATTAAAGCTATAATATTAAAATATATTGAATACTGTAAGAATAAAGTGGACAAAGAGTTTTAATGGGGTGAGAAGGGAACACGGAAATCTTCACTGAGTCCTGAAGGCCACATGGGTCCAAATGTGCTGAGGAGGGAAATCAAGGCAGAAGACATGGAAGAACCCAGCATATTCTGGAAATGCAAATAGTTCTACACAGCTTAGGTAGAAAGTAAAATGGAAGGCATTCAGGTAAACAGCAGTTCTTGTGGAAAGCAGTACTGACAGAGAAGCTTAAGTTTTGGTTAGAAGATGGTAAGAAAACTCACTTCATCTAGAGAAGATGGTTCAGGGAGAAACATAGAGTTAAAAGATGTTAGATAGATAGAAGATACCATATAGCACATGATTATTGAAAAAAGAATAAAGATGCAAAATCTCCTGTGTCACAGATTTACTATTTAGACCAATGCTTCCAAATGTTAATGTGTATACAAATTTGCCTTGAGTCTTCTTAAAATGCAGATTCTTTTTTTTTTTTTAAGTTTACTTTATATTTTTATTTTAGGTAATTTTTGGTTTATTTTATTTATTTATTTTTTTTTACAAATAGTTGGGTTAGGCCTGAGATCCTACATGTCTAACAAGCTCTCAAATGATGCCGAGGCTGCTAATCCACAAACCGCACTTTGAACTGCAAGTATTTAGAATATACCATGCTTTGTACCAAGTCCTTTATATAATTTCAAAGGTAGGTTCTAGTGCTGTCCTTCCAAACTCACAGCATATTACTAATATTTTCAAAGAACTTGTTTTTTAAAGCTTCATATAGGATGTTCCATGTATATTTTATTGCATTTGAACTTTACAATTAGAGGAGAAGAAAAAGAACTCCTGTATGTCCTTCTCTTCTTTCAGGATGCATATGCTTCTGGTATCTCATTTCTTCTTTTACCAATTGCAACACCTCTTCCAAAACCATACATATTAACTTGAGATTTCTCATTATATGAATATTTTATGTGTATACCATCTAGTCCCTTTAACAGAGAAGTCTTAAGACTAACTAGAAATTGATGCAACGGGGTGGTTCAGTTGGTTGAGAGTAGGAGTCTTGGTATTGGTTCACTATTTTGTGAGTTTAAGCCCCATGTCGGGCTCTGTGCTGATAGCATAGAGCCTGCTTGGGAATCTCTGTCCCTGTCTCTTCTGCCTCTCCCCCTTATGCTGTCTCTGCCTCTCTTATAATGAATAAATAAACTTAAAAAATAACTAGAAATTATTTGAAATCTGTAACTAGATTTCAGAGAATTTTATACATCCCATAATACCTAGCACAGAATTTTGTACACAGTGCATGCTCATCTATCTATTGAAAAACCCACATATACCCTAAGTTGTTTCACAGGAATTTCATGACTACATGGAAATAGATTGTACACATAATCTTTTTGCCTCATGTTCATGTAAATTCTGCATTTCAAAATATCGGGCTTCCTTCACTTCCAATGCGAGTTTTGCACACAGTCTATAAATCTTGCTGTTAGGACATTTTCCTTCATTATCCTAAATTTACCTTAATTTCAATCCAATTAAAAACTGTTTACTAGGATTCCCTCCCCCATCTCGTATAATTGAGCACAGTATAGTTGATTTTTTAACTGTAAACATACATCTGTGAATAATTCCTAAATGCCACAATATATGGGAGATCCTGCAGCATAATGGAAGTAATTTATTTCCAAATTGCTCCCATTTCTCTTATGACTTGCTTGCAAAGCTTTAATAAAATCAAGTCCAGCAGGTATGACAAGAGGTTGACCTCGTTTCCTAAGCATTATGCATGTTGCCCACACAAAAGACTCCTAAGGCTCTTACATAGCCCATAAATTCATACATCCCAAAATCTGTGTCCCAAGTTAGTGATCAGAGCCAAGAGTAGTAGCAATACAGCATGATGCTTAGAAGCATGGAATCCAAAACCAGACTTGTGTGGTTTACATGCCATCTCTACCACTCTCCAGTTGTGTTACTTCATTTTTAAAAACTTTTTAATGTTTATTTATTTTTGAGAGAGAGACACAGAGAGAGAGAGAGAGACACACACAGAGAGAGACAGAGTATAAGTAGGGGACAGGCAGAGAGAGAGGGAGACACAGAATGCGATGCAAGCTCCAGGCTCTGAGCTGTCAGCACAGAGCCCAATGCGGGACTCAGACTCACGAACCACGAGATCATGACCTGAGACAAAGTCAGACGCTTAACCAGCTGAGCTACCCAGGCACCCCTTGTGGCTTTAAGCAAATTATTGAAACTTTCTCAGTCTTTGTTACCTCATCTGTCGAGTAGGATAATAATATCTACTTCACAGCATTACTGTGAGGATTAAATGAATTGGTGCACGTAAAGAATGATAAATGCCCATTAGTAGCCAACCCCTCTATGAGCAAAGTTACAGGCAGTAGATAGATTTGCCACAAAGACAGTAAAAATCAAACACAAACATCTACCAAATTATTATAGCAATCATATCCATGGTGTGGTTATTCTGATCATCTTAGTGGTCAAATGTCATTGACTAGCAGAGTCAAACAACCCCATTTTTCAGCAAATAACTTTTCAGAAAAGAACCTGTTTAGTTCCTAAACAAGCTAACAGATCTCAACAGATCTTCATTTTCCATAGACACTTGAGCAATGTGCCAGTTTGATCTGATTCATCAAATTGGTGTTGAGCTTCCACTTTGTGCAAGGCACTAAGTTAAGGTATGTGGAAGGATAGAGAGATAAATATTGATGGTTATTAAAATGCCTTTCCAGGTACCAGGCACTGAGCTAGGTGATGAAGATATAAAAGAGAGCAAGGTACATACAGTTTCTGTTCTTGGGGAGCTTCTAGTTTAGAGGGGAGAAAAAAGAAAATAAACAACAATTATAATAAAGGCTGCATGCTGTACTGGGGAAAACAAAGTGTTATGTGAGGGAAGAGTGAGATAAGGAGGAGGTCAGGGATGATGTCCGGATGGAAGTGGCATCTAAGTTGTGAACCAAAGCATGACTAGGAATTGGCCAGGTGAAAAGATAGCAGGAGTACCAGGGAACAGCATAGGTGAAGGCTCAGAGACAAAGAAGGGCCCAGCAGTCTTCACTGGAGAAACTAATGAGAGTTAAGTATCTCTGGAGTGTATAATCCAAGAGTTAGATAGGAGGCATGCTGGTAGTACCTTGTAAACCATGGTAAAGAGTTTTGGACTTTGTTAAGGGCAAAGAGAAAATATTAACAGTTTTAAGCAGGGAAACAAGGTGTTCAGATAAATAGGCATTTTAGAAAGATCCCTCTGACTGCAGAATGAGTAATGAATGGACAAGGCTTGAGTCAGGAAAAGCAATTAAATTGTTGTGATGATAACAGCAAGACCTGGTTGTAGCCTAGACTCAAATAGGGCCGTGGAAATATAAAGTAGTGTATGGTTTCAGGAGATATTAAGAGAGAATCAGTAAGAGTTAATGATTGATGAGATGTAATGAGTGGGAGAGAAGAAAGAATCAAAGATGACTTTAAGATGAGATGGAGGACACAAAGTAGAGATCAAAGCTTCCTGTTCCACATTGTGTGCAATAGGAGGTAGGACACAAAGTGATCACGGACCTGACAGAAATGCAAACATGTAAGAAAAGTGTGAACGAATAATTCCTTAGGAACAAGGGACTTGGAAACATCTTCAAGGTTAGGAGGCATTGGAACTGGATTACATTTAGCAATGACTGTTAGTTTGGAAAGCTCAAAGGATATTTTCATTCTTCAGTGATGTCAGTCCTATAGTTTGGATCCTTTTCTGTGGCCAGAGGCCTCAGGGCAGGCCAGGCTTTCATGAAAAAGCACTGACAGTCAAAAGTCAGAGGTATTTCGATCTCGTCATCAGGAACTGGAATTCCTGCCTAAAAACGTCTGTGGCTCTATGTAGCGTTTCTCAAACTGCAGATATTTGAGGTCATGTCCAGGTCTTTGTCAACTGGGGAATTGCTGCTCTAAAAGCGTACTTAGCAAAAGCCTTGCCAAAGTTGTCAGAAACAAATCACTCTCCCTACCCGCTTAATAATTTTTTTTAAGACAAAAGCCAAATTTTGCTGTAATTTTCAACACTTTGCGTACCAGATTTTGTCCTGGAGTGGATTTTAATGTAACATCAGATCTCCAAGAAATAAGCATTCTCTCAGCCTGGAATCTGAACACTGACCCTTTCTGCTTCAGCCTTGCTAACCTGAGCTCTGCAATCAGAACTTTCAGCAACACTATGAGGTCTCAGAGAGGAGTTATCTGGCCTTTTAAATTGCTAGCCCAGCACATGTGGGATACATCTTTAACCACAAAATATGTTTTCTTTAAGGCCTTTCCTCAATTGTGAAAACTTAAATTTAATAAAGACTGAGGAAGCCTATAAATCAAACATAATAAAATATTAAATTATGCACCTTACTCCAAGTGGGGTACATATATTTTATCATAGAAAAGCATGGGTCTGGGTATTCTGGAAACTCTGATTTCTTGGGCAGTCTGGGGGTTGGGGAACAAAGCTGCATTAGTTTTCAATTTATAGAACATGATGTTAGTGATTACATTAACTTAATCTAATATTATTTCCCATATTTAAAGACAGAATGAGAACCTTGTGTTTAGATTGTTGTTGGCTTTAAAAATATAAATGCGAATGTACATGTGTGAGTGTGTGTGTATGTGTGTGCATACATAAAGAAATAAGGGCCCGGCTGGCTTTCCATATAATGGGCTGAGTTATTAGTACAGCTGCACATTCTATGTCTCAGGGGATTAGAAGCACAGCCTGAAATCTCATTTAATTACAGAGCAGTGACTACCATGGACCTCTTGCATCTGGACCCAGGAATAATAGAGAGCATTTTCTTTGAATGGTTTGTAGTGTTCAGGATAGAAACACATGTAGCTCAATTTCTTACATTTGGTTAGGAACAAAAAGCAAAAGTTCTCAGATGGTTAGCTCAGCCTATTAAATAATTTTACTAAAGTTTCTTGACTCTCTTCTTTGGAGGCTTAAAAAAATGCGATTCTATTCTCTTTTAGAGATGGAGGTAAAAGGACACAAAATTCTTCATTTGACCTGTAAATGAATGAAACAATAATATCTACCTAGCCAGTTATCATGGACACAACACCTTTTAGGTAATGAAAAGGAAGGACCCACAAAATATCAATATCAATGTTGGTTAAACACTATTTTTTACTCAGTCATTCCTTTATGCATTCAGTACCTTTTGAGCAACCACAAGGTACCAAAACTACTTCAGACGAGAGAAATTGAATAATGAATAAGAAAGACATGATTTCAGCTCTAAGGCAGTTTACATTCTGATGAGGGTAACAGTTGATAGGATTCTAGAGAGTAATAAATGCTGTGAAAAATATGGAGCAGGATAAAGAGATAAACAGTGGCTGAGAGGTTCCTTTGGGAAAGACTCTTTGTAAAAGTAACATTTGAACTGGAGACTGAGTGAATTAAATGACAAGAAGCCAGCCACTGGCAGAACATTCCAGACAAAGAGAAAAACAAACACAATGGCCCAACACTGGGCCTGTTTGAGGATGACAAGACTACAGTGGCCAGAGGGTACTGAGGTAGGAGGGTGGTACAAAGTGAGTCTTGAGGAAAAGGCAGTGGCCCAGCAAGTAGGGCCAGCCTTGTAGGCCTTTCTAGAGTTTAGACTTTGTCATCAGAGTTTTGGGAAGGTATTGGAGGATTGAAGCAGATAAGGGACATGTTCTGGATTGCCTCTGAAAAAGAAAATCATTCTAGCAGCTGTGTGGAAAATGGATGAGAGGTGGTGTGGGGTCAGCCAGTTGTGATGGAGACACCAATTAACAGGCTCTTACAAGAGCCGAAGGGAGAAGAATGCTGGCTGCATGCTGATGGTTGCATGGAGACAGAGGAAAACAGGCATCTCAGGAGGCGCGTCAAGTAAGAAGCTGCATCTGTGACTGGAGTCCAGGGGACGGATCTCAGAACTGTGAACATGAGGGTCATCAGAAAACTGAAGGTTGATAAAGTCTTGGGGAAAGCGTGTCACATGGAAAGATGATAGAGGGAGTAAAAGAGGGGGAGGGATGTACTTGGGAATACCCAAAAAATGTAGCAGAGGAGGAAAAGCCAGCAAAGGAGTAACCAACAAACAAGGCAGGGGGAAATTCAGGAAAGTGTGCTGTTCTGGTAGCCAGGAGAAGAAAGGATTATGAGAAGGAGGTGTGGTCTGTGAATCAAATGCAGTTGAAATGAAGAGGAAGCTGAGTACTAGAGAAACTTAATGGATGTGATGACATTGACAGGTTTAGGAGACTAAAATCTGATTATAGTAAGCTGCAGATTTGAACCTAAGGGATGTGGAAAACAAGTCTAGGGAACACTTCCGCAACATTTTATAGGAAAGATCAAAGAAATGAGACTTCGGTCAAAAAACATTTCTTTTAGTATCTAATACTAGGTACTCGCTAGCATTTTTGTGCCTACTCACTATGTACCAAGCACTATGTACTTTATTTCACTGACATTTTAATCTTTAAAATTCTGTCATATAGATATTATCATTTACTTTAATGTGAGTCAACTGAGGCAAAGAGAGAGATAACTGGCCCAAGACCTTGCAGCTAGTAAAAAAAAAAAAAAAAAGTTAACATGGGAACTCAGATCTCTCTCATGTTAAGGCCTCTGATTTTTCCATCAAACTGTAATGACTGACAACACCCTGGCTGGTGTGTGTCAGTGTGTGTGAGTGTGTGTGAGTGTGTGTGTGTGTGTGTGTGTGTGGGTGGGTGTATTTGGGTACGAGCAGTCACACAGGTCCCAGATTGCGGACAGTATGAAGCAAGCTCAGAGGGACAGGGACCAGCAGCTGTTGCTACTATTCTCAGGTATTTTTACTCTATTATTGTTACACCCTCTTTAACTCTTCTTTATTTTCCTCTCTCTTTCTCGGGATTTAGCCTTTTAGTTTTTTGATTGTCTGTTTGGTCTTCTTTTCTCCCCTTTCATTTTTCTTTGTATGGGGTCAGGATCTCCCTCTTCCTTCTTTTCGGGGTTACTTCAACAAATCAAACACACCTGGTTGAAAGTCCGAACACTCCACCACTACAAGCAAGGAAGAACTTTGCAGAGGACTGACCAGTGGGATAGAGCAGCCAAAATGCAACAACAGACTACACTCAATACACTGCAAAAGCACTTCCTGAAGTGCCGGGTCCTGTGCTGTGTATGACCCCTTTTTAATACAGTAATACTCACATACAAGCTATTAAAATATGTAAAAGACAGAAACTTCCCAAATTAACAAAATAGAAGAATTCTCCCCAAAGAGAAAATTAAGGAAGAAATCACAGTCAGAGAATTGCTCAAAACAGATATAAACAATATATCTGAATAAGAATTTAGAATAACAGTCCTAAGACAAATAGCTGGGCTTAGAAAAAGCAGAGAAGACCGCAGACAATCTATTGCTGCAGAAACTTCAATGACTCCGTGCCTACACTCTCACTTATATTTTTCAGCGGATGTGTACAAACCGGAAACTGAGGATATTGACTATACGTTAGCTAATATATTCTTCATCTGTATGAAACATATCCGATACCCACTCATACTGGCCAGCGATCTCACATAACTGCAGTGTCAGAGGTGAGGCAGGCCTCAGGACAATATGAACAGTGGCTCATCAATGACTCCTCCTCCTTCCTTCTCTGTGCTCTGTAGTCCTCAACTCTGGCTTCATCTTCATGCACACTGGATACCTTCTGGTGTAAACACGCCAGATGCTCCATTTTTAATCCATAACAGATAGAAAACTTCTCAAGCATAGAGTGTAATCACAGTCTACCTGAGCCAACTAAGACCATGTCCATTCCTTTATCAGATATTGGAAAGTTGTAAAACAGTGATTGACTTAGATGAACCAGAACCTTTCTCTGGACCTCAGGCTCGGGAATAAACTTTCAAACTCTGGTTCTATTTAGAAGGAATAGGAGATAGATATTGGATACAGAATGCCAGGGTCTGCCTGTGGCTGCAAAGCTGTGTAAGTAATCTGTGAAAAGCCACTTTACATGTGCCCACCCCACAAGATCTTAGGAAACACAGCAACACAGGCTGGGGAGTTATTAAAAACTTTGCATATTCCTTTATAATGCTTCTGAATAAGGAATTCTGCCACATATTCCCGAGTTTGTTTTTATTTGCTCTTTTCTCCTACTCTAAGATCTGCAAAATTAACTAAATCTACCCTTGTCATTTTGTCCTTTTCTGTCTTAGTGGAACAGTTTCCCCTCCCAAAGCTAGTCCTTAAATTTATGCTTTGACTTTCTAACTAATCCACCACAACTTCTCTTACCAATTACCCACAACCTCTTTGCTGTGATTCAGTGCATGGGTTCTATCATTGGTTTATTTGGTCTCCGTGAACATCTTTGAAATACTTTCTACAATTGATTTCCCTTATACTACACTCCTGGTTTTCCTACTGTATCCCTGTCCTTTCCTCAGTACCTTCCTCTTCCTACCCAATAAGTGTTCTACTACGAATCTCCATCCTTAGTTATCTTCTCATTTCACATATATCTGCTGAGTAATTCACCCTTTCCTATAACCTCAACCACCATAAATATCAGTTCCCCTAAATTCCTTTGGGTCACGGACCCCTTTGAGAGTCTGATGAAAATTCTGGACCCTGTCTCTAAGAAAAAATGTGCAGGGGAACCTTGGTGGCTCAGTTGGTTGAGCATCCAACTCTTGATTTTGGTTCAGGTCATGATCCCAGGGTTGTGCGACTGGCTTCCACACTCAGTGTGGAGCCTGCTTAAGATTCTGTCTCTAAAAGAAAAAAGAAAAACATATGCATAAGCACAAATGTTACAAACTATTTTAATGTTCATGCTTCAGCCCATTAATGGATTTTTCAAAATGTAAATCCTAGTCTACACTACCAGCAATCCTGAACCTTTGTCTCTATCCATCTCTCTTGGTCAAGACTCATCTGTCAAATTGCCTAGTTGATATTTCTCACTGAATATTCCACCAGCACCACATACTCAACAAGTTTAAAACCTACTATCTTCTTCTTACCCTAAGCCTAACCCTTACAGACTTAATATTTTTATCCTCCAATAAGATTTTATATTTTTCCTTATTGGGTCTTGTGCAGTTCTTGTTAAGTTTATTCCCAGATATTCTGGAAGTGCTTCTATTAGGAATAGCATGTATTTACCATTTCTATTTCTAGGTACTTGCTGCTAGCACAAAATAAAAGATATTTTTCTGTTTTTATCAAATATTCAGGCACCTTATTAAATTTTACTAGACTTTTCATTATAGTCTCTTGGATTTTCTAAATATAAATTCAAAGAATTGGCAAAAAGCTATTTTATTTTCCTTTTCTAACGTTTATGCTGATTATTTAATGTTGTTATCTTACTGCATTTGCTAATCTTACTACTGAAAGTGTGGAATCAATAGCATGGGCACCAACTAGGAGCTTGTGAAAGAGGAAGTATCTCAGCCCCATCTATAGACCTATTGAGTCAGAAGCTGGATTTTTAAAAGATCCCTAGATAATTCATGTACAGTAAAGTTTGAGCAACACTCCTACAATATTCAAGACATTATTGAATAATAATGATGACAGCCGGTAGCATTATCTAGTTACTAATTTTAATTGAAATAGGCTCTATGTTTCACCATTTAAGTGATCTTGGTAAATAATATCTATAACACAAAAATAAGTTCCTTCTCTTGCTATTTTAGAATTTTTCACTTAGAATGACTGCCTAATGTTACCAACTTTTATATAAATGATAATAGCCTTTCTGCTTTAGTTTGATTCATTTAATATGATTCATCATATCAACAAATGGTGCATTTCATTATACCAACACAGTAATGTGTCTGTTGACAATTACTCGGTCTTATTTCCTAATATTTTATTTTTATTATATTATTTTATTTTTAATACATTTGTTTTTCCATAAGCAATTAGTCTCTAGTTTTCTTTATTAGTTTGAGGTATTAAATTATAGCTGGTTTTATAAAATAACTTGGGGACTATCGTTATCATCTTTGTAAGTAAACTGGCACAGTGGTTGACAAACCTAGTTTGCACAATGTAATTACCTGGGGAGCTTTAGAGAAATACTAATTTTCAGGCCCTGGCTCCTAGAGATTCTGATTGGAATCGTCTGGGACTCACCAGAAACAGTAATTTTTAATTAAGTTAAAAAAAATAATAAAAACAGTTCCAGAGTTCATTGAAATGAGTTTCTAGGACTGAGGGATACTGGTCTAGAATCCTTTAAATAACTTCAGAAGATTAAATGCAATTTAGCCATTATCTTGTCAATGGATGCTATTTAGTCACCTTCTCAATTTCTTCCATGGTAATTGTTCCATTAAGGTTTACCATTTCTTTAGGAATGAATTTGAATAAACTATATTTTGCTCTTTATTAGGTTAAGGGCATTTCCTTCTATTCCCATTTTGCTAAGAGTTTTTATTATGAACGGCTATTCAATTTTGTCAAATGCTTTTTCTGCATCTATTGAGGTGATGATGCATTTTTCTCCTTCAGTTTGTTAATATGGTGAATTACATTGATTGATTGTGAAATGTTGATGCAGCCTCTCATTCCTAAGATAAATCACACTTGATTGTGATATAGTATCCTTTTTATATATTGCTGGATTCTATTTGTTAATATTTTGTTGAGGTGGGGGGGACAGAAGCTTGCCTTTACTGGTCATTCCTCACTTCCACAGTTGGAATAACTGAAAGAGATAGGTTGTGGTAGGTTGACTCCATCTTTAGTAGCACCAGAAGTCTTCCACTCTTTTTGAGTGTTTTTTATAAATAGTACACCAATCTGTTCGTCTGTTTTTAAGTGGGAAAATTCAGCCAATTTACTCACAAGACTCACATTCTTGATTTTGTTTCATCTTACTTTGTGTATATATCAATATCTGTATATACACTTTTTGTCATTTGGGTTTTTTTTTTAATTAATTTATTTATTTTGAGAGAGGGAGAGCACAAGTGAGAAAGAGGAGCAGAGAAAGAAGGACAGAGAATCCCATGCAGGCTCCATGCTGTCAGCCTGGGGCCTAACGTGGGGCTCAATCCACAAATTGTAAGATCAGGACCTGAGCCTAAGTCAAGAGTTGGACACTTAATCAACTGAGCCACCCAGGGGCCCCACTTTATGTATATTTTTATTGTACTTTCTTTTTTGTCTTATGTTTTATTTCTGTTGTTTAATTATTCCCTGACCCCATCTCCTGCTATGTAGAAATACTCCTGTAATTTTCAGTTCATAATTATTCACTTGTCCTCGGAGTCATAAGCAAGTTACCTATTACATGAAGAGTAGATACCACTGTTTTCTCTCCAACAAGGCATTGGTCTGTTGTTTCTTTATTCCTTTACCCAATAAGAAAAGCTCTTTAGAACATTGTTTCAACACTTTTTCCCTACCCCAAATGATCTGTTCCCTTGTTTTTATTTCTCTTCCCTTCTCCCTATTGTACAGAGATTTGGTACTTTGTTTATCTCCAGACTAGACCTATTTGTTTGCCTTACATGCCCTCTATTCCAGAATTATGGTCTGAGCCTTTGGATTATGTGTAATGATTACGCACTTAGATAGATGGGAAGATACTTTATACTCCTTTGCTTTTCTCTGTGTCCTCTTTCTTCATTTATCCTTATCTTGAAATCTATGTTCTGTTTGATTTCATTTTGATTATAGTCTCTTCTCAAGTATTTTCCTCTGATTTGATAAAAAGATAATATATTCAGTAATTCTTTGTACATTTGCAAACAACTTTTTACATCCCAGTAGATGAATCTCAGACACCTAATGAGTAAAAGAAGGCAGATACAAATGCACATATGCTAGATGATTCCATCTGTAGAAGCTTAAGAATAAACAAAATTGGTATATGTGACAAAGATTAGAAAAATGGTTACTTTGGAGAGAGGAATGAGAAAGTCTACTGGGGTGCTGGAAATGTCTGTTTCTTTTTTTATGTGGTAGTTACATGTGTTTATACATAAGTAAAAATAACCACGCTGTATGCTTAAGATTTTTTCACTTCACTATATATGACATATACCTCAATTAAAAAAATAACAGTTTTTAAGGGAGTAAAAAACATTAATAAATTAATAACTTAAGTATGAAAGAAAACTAAAAAGAGAGCCAAGAATGTCTTTACCCTATAAAAAGTACCAGAACAAAAACTGTTAAAGGCAATTTCTAGCAAAACAATCAGGAACAAATGTATTTAATGCCATCTAAAATTTTCTGATTTTTAAATATAGAGAAATAAAAAGATTCCCAAATCATTCTGCCACATGAAAAGATAAGCTCATGCTTTTGCCCTTAAACTAGCCAGAATAAAAAGGGTCAAATACCCACATTCTAAAGAAAAGCTGCAAGCAGTTGGAGACATTTGGGCTTGTTAGGAGTGGCTGAACTAGTCCTCCTAAACCAATACTATCTCCTCCCCTTTAAGAGTGGTAGAACAAGGGAAAAGCTGAAAAGGCATCAAAGCCTCCTCATTTCTCACCCCCTCCTCACCTTCTCAATCCCCACTGCCCAACCCCAGGACCCTTCAGCTACAGGTTAAGCTTTATCTGGAGGAGAACAGATTCAAACAATTAAGAATGTACATAGTTGACATCTATCCTATGAGCTCAAGTTCCTAGGATTCATAATACCCAAGCAGAATTTCCATCAAAGCCTGGTCTCCATGTAAATAAGTCAATAATCCATGAAATGACTTTTTAAAGTTTAAATCTATTTGAAAGACATATAGAAATCAGTTGTAAAACATGACATACCAAGCGCATACTACTCTTTTACAGAAAATAAACATGAATTTTCAGACAATGATCAGTGAAGACAAAATCTGTTTATAACAATACAAGTTCCTACTATTCTAGAAAAAGCATATTCTGTAACACGCTTACATTTCTTCACTAAGGTCCCACTTTCATCCTTTCTTTCTGAACTCTGTGCAAATGAAATTTCTGAAGCAATCATTGCATTTGCTGAGGGTCTGTTTGCATTTCCACTAATTTCCTCATTCCTGAGCTCTGCATTCACGCATAGGGAGAAAAAAAGTTAATAGAGCAGCATGCCTTGGTCTGAAATCAGCACTGAGAGTATCAGTGCACGTAGAAATAGATCTTTATGTGAGGTTGAATGGGGCTGATAAAATAATAGATTGTCCTGCTGTGTGGAAGCGATAGGGATGCAGCTAATGGGACTCACACAGGTCCCCAGGACCCACCTAACAGTTGCAGTGAGAATCTGATAAAAAAGCAAGCTCTAGGGGGGCCTGGGTGGCTTAGTCGGTTAAGTGTCCGACTTTCGCTTAGGTCATGATCTCGCAGTTCGTGGGTTCGAGCCCCGCGTCGGGCTCTGTGCTGACTGCCAGCTCAGAGCCTGGAGCCTGTTTCAGTCTGTGACTCCCTCTCTCTCTGACCCTCCCCTGCTCACACTGTCTCTCTCTCTCTCCTAGAAATAAATAAAAGTATTTAAAAAAAAAAAAGCAAGCTCTAAGTAAGATACTAGAGTTAAATTAAACCAATATATAAAGTGTCTCTCTCTCTTTCTCTTTCTTTCTCTCTCACCGTGTGCATGGGTTGGGAGACAAAATTAACCATTAACACACTGGTTTGATATATTCAGCTTCTGTTGCAAGTTCTAGCAGTGTCTCAGCAGTCCTTTTGGAAATGTGTCCCATGTTTCAACCATATTCCTGCTGAGAGAACAGGCTCCCAGGGACATGGGGGTGTATATGCCATTAGAACCGATCAATTGCATTGTTAAATTATACAAATATCTCCATGCAGTTATCAACAGAAATGTAATCTTCTGAACAATATCACACAAATAAAATATTTCAGGAGACACAACAGAAGTCAAAATGTCCATTTGGAGTCCCCAATACTTAGACTTTTCCTGGTCATTTCTAGCTCATTTTGCATCTTAAGAGCCAAGGGGACATACACTGCAACTAGAAAATATCAGGGCAACTTCACCCTCTCCCCCAGGTTGACCTGTGTCTTTTGGCTCTGTCCCTCCTACCCTGACAGACAAAAAGAATGCAGAGGGAATTTGTCATTTGGATTTGAGAGGTAAAGCTGGTGGAAAAAAAGAATTAGTAACCATACGATGAGTACTCATCAGCCAAATTAAGAAGTGTGTGTTGGGGGGGGAGGCACCTGTTTTAAGAGGAATGAGTAAATAGCTCTTGCTAAAGTATAAATAACTAATAAATACACTCACACAGTAAAGCCAAGTATGTACATATTATTTCCTTTTGTAGGATTTGTAACCACTTCCTTTAGCTTTGTTCATTTTTACCAAGAATAGAATCTTAAGTTAAATGGAAAAAGCTAAAATGCTAGAATATGAAATCTTGGGATTACTGAGCTAGTAAAGGACGCTGCCCTTCCAGGAGCCTGGGGAGGCTGTACTGTGTGGCTTTGCCTAAACCCCTGAAAGTGCAACTCTTGACCTTATTTCAAGGTCTTTCCAGGATACGGGGCTATGTGTGCTACTCCAGTCCCAATATTAAGAATTATAATATTAGGACATAATGCAACTCCTCAATGTAATTCCATGTTAGGTCCTGAAAGAGTTAAACACTGAGGTATTGAGGAGGCAATCAGGGACAACCCAGCAGGTCCTAACACATGCCCCTGTGAGCCATGTCGCAATCAGCTCACAAGCCGAAAAAACTTGAGTTTGTAGAGCACTGGGAACAACAGCATAGACAAGGCAGGCTTGGCCCTGCAAAGAATCTGTGAGACACCCTCACCATTACCTTCCTCTGAAAGGCTTGGAGACCTGGGGGACGTCAAGAAGGCTAGTAGTCATTCTAGACACTTGGAACTTGGCCTTTCTCCCACAAGCCCTTCTTGTCTGGTTGCATCAAAAAAATGTAAGGTTGAGGAATGACCTGAATGTTAGAAGATTTTCTCCAGATAGGAGCAAAGGAGCAGAGCCCAGCATCCACATAACTGTATGCTCTGTCAGCTTCAGTTCCTCCCTGAGGTGTATCTACAACCTCACCACTACAGCATGACCAAACTCAAGTTCTGCCATGCGCGCCTCTCAGCGATGTGGGTAGTGCTGCTTCTTAGAATATTTCTGAGCTTATCATGCTGCCCACGGTAGGTATTTAGTAAATGTACTGAAAGATAATATTCCAACTTGAGTTATTCCTTATCTCTCACATATGACTTTATCTTGTTTCCCCAACAGGATCATAAAGCAGGGACAACATGTTACATTTCATCACGTGCCTCACAGTTCCTTAGAGAGCACCACGCGAAAGTGCGCTCTGTAGAAACACTGAATCCTTAATACTTTTCTGTGCTTACAAATAGATAGACATTTGCTTATTTATGCTTATTTCTTCATTTACATTATTCAGTGTGTGGCCTTCCAAACTTTCACCAGTGACTGCTAGTCTAACACACCAGCCCTACATGGAATTAGTCTTTCCAGTTTTAGGAGAGAACTGCAAGAGGCAGAACATCTCATCAATTTTATATATTTTGGTAAATCATATTCTCTTACTGAGACGAATTACAACCAAAAGAAAAAAAAAGAAACATAGTCCAGCAGGTAAATATAAATTTTCTCTCATTCGTTGTATTTATCCATTTTCAAGACCACTTTCCATTTATTTAGTTCTTCTTTCTGAAGTGTTTCTGAGGAAAAATAAAAGCATATTTCCCTTGAGGTAGTCTGTTTGGAATGAATTATTCAAAGGGCAACCCAGCAATGTGTGGGCTTCCATAGGTAACATGGCCATCCACCACTTTAAGGAAACACAATATAAATAGATAAAGCAGTTAGCAGGTAATTACATGCATTAAAGAAACATTTTCCATTTTCCAGAGAATTACTGCAAAGCTCCCACGTTGCACTGAACATGAAATTCAACTTTTAAATTCTGATTTGCATAAAACTTTTCATAACAGAGGAGTACCTATCACAGGAATTTCTTCCTTGCTAGGATTCAGCTTGGCCCACACAGCCTCCTTAAGTGGCAGCAGATATGCATTTCAAAGCTTTTTTGGAACCGCCAATCCTACACTGAAAAACCTGTGTGAGCTGCAATTAGGAAAGCCAGACCTAAGGATGAACATTATCTGCTAATTATAATGAGGAGGAGCCTGAGGGAGAATCTTCTAAGCCAGTAAGATTGCATCTGCATTTGAAAGAGTGATGTCAGACCCCTCTACAGCTGTGACCCTCAGGTCTAAGCCAATCAAAGGCTCAGTGTGCAGCTGGACTAGGTCATTTGTTCTCCTAGATCTTATCAGGCTTGACTCCATTCCTTAGAACTCCCCTTTCTCACTTTCAGCTTCAATTTTCCTCTATTCATAAATACTCAGAATAGAAAGGAGCTTAAAGCTCTTCTAATCCATGGATTTTCAAACTTCTTTTTTTTTTTTTAATCAAGGAATCCTTTCCTTAAATGAAGGCTCACCCAGAAACCCAAGATGTAAAACAGAGACACCTGGATATGCTCTGGTCAATGAGGGGAGCCAGGCCAGCAGCCACCTGTGACAGTGACCTGCACCCTTCCAATAAAGACTTCAAGATAGAAATGCCACTCCCTCCACACACGAATGAAGAAACTGGAGGTTGGATTCAGTGTTTCTCAAGAGGGACATTATTGGCACTTGGGGCCAGAAACAACCTTCCTGTATAGGACTGATTCTTCATGATAGTCACTGAACTCTCTCACTACATGCCTGTAGGGCCCTCCCATACTTGCTTTGATCAAAATCAGCTAAGGAAGAGTGGTCTGGTTCTACCTGGGCTGAGAATCACATGACCCTGGCATGATTTGCCCACAGTTAGTAAGAGGGCATAGCTTTCTGATTCCCAGCCTTGTTGATGTTTCGTCTCCAGCATGTGGACTTTCCTGTCATCCACAGTTATTCCCTCCTTCACCCTTTTGAGTTTTGCCCTAATGGGCCCTTATCTACTGAAATCTGGCTTCTACTGGTCCATGAGGCTGCCTTATTATACCACTGCCATTGCTGTTCCTAGTGTGGAAGCCAGGCAGGCTTTCCCATCTAAGAATACAGATTAATGTAGACAAAGAAAAGATATCCCCAGCACTTTCTCAGTTTAGAATTAGCACAGATTGAACTCCTGGCCCCATGACCAATGCAGCTTCTTAGTGAGATGTGCTTTTCAATTTGTTAGTTTATATTTTTTTCTTCATCCCAAATTGTACTGTTGATTCTGGATCTCTATATTTTATATAACCTCGATTCTAGTAGGTCATTTCTTGGCTGTAATCCTCAGCAAATAGCAAAGGCTTTGGAGCCAAAGAAAGTTGGTTTGATTCCCTTCTTCTCCATTTATCAGCTGGGTGACTTTCTAAAGGATATCCAGATATTCTGAGCCTCAGTTTCCTCATTTGTAAACCGGGGAGAAAATTTCCCTTGCAGAATCAAATGCAATAACACACATACAATACGTAGCACTATTAACTCCTTATTAAATGGCTGGTGTCACTGTTAAGATTATCACCTTCACCATTTTGCCACCTTGGTATAATTTGTTGAATAAAGTAAATTATCCCCAAGGTAAGTTTCATAAGGTTGTCACATGGAGGTAGCTAAGCACCTTCATCCTAAATTCCCTGCTCAGAGTTTCCCCATCAGGTTTCAAGCTTACCCAGTAACATCAACCTATATTGGAGGAAAGCAATAGACTCCCTTCTTCCTCCTGCAATAAGACTGGTAGACATTTCTGTAGTCACCCAAGAGGTCTTATTTCCCACTGATAGAGGGGTCGGCAAATTTCCAGACCTTTTAAAATGAGTTTTTACCAAGAGTCTATCAAGTCTCCAGAGGGAACTATCATGTCTGAGACAGCCAGGATCCTTTTATTACTGACAGTTTGAGCTGTGTGGTTGAAATCATTTTTGACAAGAAAAAAACAGGCTCAAGTACAATGAAAGCACAGACTGTCCGCAGTGACCAATTTTCAAACTTTAAAATCTGCACAAGTGCTTAATTATGGCACACAAAAAAGAATTTCCATCAAAGTTTGATGTAAATTTTTGTCTTTTGCACCCAGTGCTCAAAAACAGTTGAACAGTCTCAAAAATCACAGCTATTAAGTCATCTAAACCAAACACATTGTTCTGAGATATTTGCCAAAAGTTGTTTCTGCACACAACTTGTTTTGCTGAATCAATTAGTTTTTGCAGTTTTATTTGTGTAGAGCATTTGTTAGATGCCTATTTTAAATCTATCCATATGGTTAGTGTTTTAAATAATATGTACAGATGTTAAGTGTGTTTATGAAAATGTACACTTTATTGAAAATAGTTAAGACCCAATCAATCATAACAAATTGAATATAATATTCCATATTGGGATTCTTTTCATAGAATAGATTCAGCAGCTCTTCTTAATAGAGAGACCACATATGTTTCTGAGGAAATTTTGCCCAAGGAAAGCCTGGCGCAGATTTCCTAGCTACATTTCCTTGCTCTTTTTATTCTCAATGAAACAATAATTATTCAATTAATCTTGTCAACAAGTGGAGGCTGGATTCATTTCAGTTGTTTACTAATTATTGTTGGGTAGATCTTTAGATCCTTGAAAATGTTTTCCAATTGCGACAAACTACTAATGAAGCAAGACTTGGTTAATTAGGGAATAAGAGCAATTAGCTTGTCAGCAGTTAATTCCAACCGTCCCCAGAGAAACGCTACATTTAGGGATACTACCACAGGAGCTATTGACCTCTAAACCTTCCTCCTTTTCTGTCACTGCTGTTTAATGGAAAGTCACTTATTTTGTCAGGCTAATAACTGAGATAATGAAGTAGCCTATGGCTCCAGCTTGCCACTCTGTTTTTCTCTTGCTAATTTTAGAAAGTTTAAAAATAGATGAATGGATCTATTTTAGACATGATTTAAAAAGGAAACCCAAGGTGGGACTTCACAGAGTGCATTCAGGCCTGTTGCCCACCCCCAGAGTTATCTGGATCTCATTAGTCCTCACCAAGCTTTCTCTGCCAAGACAAGTCAGTTGTGAAGTTTTTTACTAAAAAGATTTTTTTGATCCAAACCAGTTGTGTTTGCAAACTTGATTTAATGGAATGAGGGAAGATGATTCTAAAAGATATTCTCTTGTTTCCGTGTTTACTGACAAAAACTATCTTTAAAAAACAATGGAATTAGGTAATTCATTTATAGCTTTTGTGTGTGTGAGGGGAAGGTGGGTGAGGCTGGGATGAGGGTTACTTATCATAGTAGATCTTAAAAAGTATCTAGGACAACTTGACAAACCTGGCTTTACTAAAGAGTCATAATTTAAGCCAGGATGATTGTTCTAATCTTGGAACTCCCAGTTTCAGTGTAAATTCTCTGCAGAACATTCCCTCCACATCTATACTGTGGCTAAATCTGGCTGAGACTCAGACTGAAATATTTCACTGAACAAATTTGCTATTTCCTGTCTCCCCATTCTTCCAAAAGGCTGGGATGGGAAAGTGCAAGCCGTGCCTCTTGGAAGACCAGTCACAGGCCATGGTCTGTCTTCCCCACGGCTTCAGAACTTCGCTTCCCTGACCATTACCTTTCTCCTTGGGAGCAAAGGCTCTGCAAAAACACAGAAGAGGAAATGAAAACAGGGGGCATTTTAAGACATTTCAAAAACACCGAAATAAAAAAAAAGACTGTGCTAATTATAAAATATTATTATCTGTTGATGTGTCTCACATAGCATATGTATTTTGTTCTTACTAGAACAGTGGATATGCAGAACAAAACTAACTCAGTTATTTTTATTTGACTTCTTGATATGCACATATTTTACCAATACGCTGCACCTTCAGTTTAGTGATGAGTAAAGAAAGACTAAAAAGAAAAGGAGCTATGGGCTGCCTTATCTTGCCCTTTCCTTTATGTTATCATTTTCAGCATAAGTGATTGCCTAATACAGGAAAGTAATACAAGTAAGAGAAGATAGGCTACGTACAGTTCCCTGGTATTTGTGTGTCTTAGAACACTAATGCTTTCCTCCTGTGTTTGAAAGAAACTCTGGTTTGAACAGAAAGCATGGTCTTTTGGGGCTGTTAATAGTAACCCACACTCAGTCCTAGATGTAACATACTTACTTTGTACTTGCTTTCAGTGTTACTGATCTCTCACACACAGTAGATTCATCTGAATTGCACACTCATGGGAGCACTGTGAATGCTATCTGTGAATGGGGCATCTGGGAGGAGAGGGAACTTTATTGCACGTGTCTTCTCTGCTCAAATACATGCTTTATTGTTCCATCAGACTTCCTACATGAAACATAAGTTCAAAGACAAAATTACTAAGAATTTCAAAATAGAGACAGCGGAGAGATAAACCAAACATGGGTCGCTTTCCAGCACAAAGCTCTGTGCAATGGCACAGGTCACATGTCCGTGAAGTCGGTTCTGGGTAGATGGGTAGACCTAAGGGAACACAGGCCACAGAATAGAAGGGTGAATTCCAGGATAGTGAACTGAAAATGGGGAACAGGGGGTGGAACACCCCTAATTCTTGCTTTAAACAATTGCTCTTACTTTTGCCAGGAAGTGAGAGTACCCAACAACAAATGGGCCTTGTACCAACCGAACACCAGGCTACAGGCTGTTGCTGGCAAGAGTATCAGAGGTGACTTACCCCTCAATAAATGCAAAGTAATTCCTCTCAAGTTGTTATTCAGCATTTTATGGACCCAATTTAGCCTTTGTGCTAAATTACCTTCTACTAAGCACAAAAGTATGTGAATTTTTTGTTTCATTTTTGTGGGCATCTGGCAACAACCAGTCTGGTTAAATAAAAGTTTATTATAATTTTTCAACTGATTTAGTAAAATTGGTATAAATATGTAGGTTTGGTGAATTAAACAGCTTTCGAAGTCCTTTAAACTCATTACATTTGCAACCACTTTAGAATTTACAAAGTGCTTTTACCTACAGAATCCCCATTTAACCCCCATAATAACCCTGTGAGGTAGAATAGGCAGACATTATTATTCCTGCATATGGGCACATTTACCAGAGCTCTGAATTGAATTCTGTGAGCCTATACCTCTCCATGGCCTCAGCTGATTAGAAGGGTGAAGGTGCTTAAATGCAAGGGAAATCAGACAATAAGCTAGAAGTGAAGCACCTTGTGCGACCAGACTCTGAAGATAAACTGAGTCAATTGGGTGTATCTCTCAGCAGATGTAAGGTAATTTGTCCAATACAGACCTCTTTATATAACTTATACTGAGTCTCAACACATTTCTAAACCAGATCTATTGAGACACTTTGTCAAATTGCCTCTTTCCTGGTATCCTCCATTTTAGTAAGAGGCATGTCTATCCACATATTTGTTCAGCCAAACCCTAGGAGTTTTATCCTTGGGTCCTTCTTTTCCTGGCATCCAATCTCTTGGCAAGCTCTACAAGCTCTGTTGATAAATTCAGTGTATCTGCTTCTTTTCATCATGGCTATCTGCCCTGTAACACCAGCTACAATCAGTTCTTGCCTAACTTTGCAGTAGCCACAAAGCTGGTCTCCCTGCTTCCATTCTTGCTCCAATGTAAGCCATTCTCCACACTATAACCATGTATATATCTTTAGAAAATTCAAGTCAAACCATTTACATGCTTCAAAAGTTTCAGAAATTCTTTATTTTTCAGGAAGTCATTGTCCTAACTTCCAATGGTGTGCATGTTCTGGAATTTGTATCCCTCTACAAACTGACTCATAGCAATCCCTTCAGCCACATTGGCCTTCTGTTGGTAATGGGAGCTCATCAAGCTCTCTCTACCTCAGAGCCTTTGTACTTGTTAGCCCCTCTGGTTGGAATGTTCTGTCAACTCTTTGCAATGCTTATTTTTTAATATATTTGTTTAAATTTTATTTAATTATTTTGGGAGAGGGACAGGGAGAGAGGGGGAGAGAGAATCCCAAGCAGGCCCTGAGCTATCAGCACAGAATGCGAAGCGGGGCTCAAATCCACAAACCCTGAGGTCATGACCTGAGCAGAAGTCAGACCCTTAACCAACTGAGCCACCCAGGTGCCCCTGCAGTGCTTATTTTGAAATCATTTGGGGTGGGGATTAGTTTAAATGTCATCTCCACAAGGAGCGCCTCCACTGATATCCCCACCTGAAGTAATTCTCCACTCCCAGTTATGTATACCCTATCCAGCTCCTATTTATTCCCATCATAGAATGTATCACAATCTTATTTATTAGTGACTTAGCTTATTTATTGCTCTTTCTCCCCATGAAAATATAAGTTTCATGAGACCAAGGACCTTGTCTAAATTGTTTGTCATTGTGTCCCTAGCACATGAAATGTTACCTGGAATATAACAAGTGCTTAATAGTTTTTTATTTAAATGAAAAATAGAAAAGAAGCCAAATGGATATATAAAAGTTGCCTGATATACTAGAGATCGGGGCAACTTGACATATATTGAAGACATGTGCAAGTGGAGGAAATAAAACTTACTCATCAAGAAAGGAGAAAGGAGACATGAACATGACTGCAGAAAAGACCCAAAATCTGAAAAAGAATGAATATAGGCCCTAGAGCCACCTTCAGTGAGAATGTCTTAACTCAAGCACAGGTGTGTCTTCTACCAATTTGGATATCATTAAGATTCTTTTAGCTAAAAGTAACATATATAATTCAAATTAACATGAAGAAAAAAGGGGCTTTTATTGACTCATAAAACTAAGAAGTCTAAGGACATGGCTTAGACTGGTTTAAGCACGACTGGACCTAGATGCTCAAGTTATATCATGTTCTCTCTCTCTGTCTCTGTTTTCCAATCTTTCTCTCCCTCTCCCTCTCAATATACAGATTAGATAGATAGATAGATAGATAGATATCCATCCCCATTTCTTAAAGTTGCTTCCCTCAGTGCTATGGATTCATTCTTAGAGAAGTTCTCACATTTTGGAAGAAAACACAGCCATAATCACATCTAAACCCATATTCTTACAACTCTTGATACACTCTGTCTCCCAATGAATTTCACAGGACTTTTTTTTTAGCTGACTCAATTTGTATGAGTCCAGAAGCCTAAGTCACTGTGAATGGTCATCCTAGATGACTTGTCAAATCTTCAGGCCAGCAAGCTAGGTACAGTGACAAACAACCCAAAAAGACCACATGGAATTGATGACATGTGGGTTCTCCAAGGAGGAGATGCTGTCAGACAAAAATGACACATTTTGTATTATAGTACTCTGACCACCTCCCAAATACCTTACAATTCCCTACACACCCATGCTCTTCTATATGACAAAGACTTTACCTTAGATTCCCTTCTCTCTCTCAGTTGTCTGGTGAATTCAGGATGAGATGCTACTCTGAGAGTACTTCATGCACACCTCCCAATAGCCAACTTACTGCTCAGTGTTCTTTATCTTTGTTTAAACATGTCTGTTTTTGTCAGACTGTGAGAGTCTTAACTTTAGGTCAGTGAATTGGTCCTCAACACAATAGATGCCCCATAAACAAATGGATGTGTGACTATTCACGTTTAGAGATCACATAACTAATGAATTCTTCGAAACTTACGTGGCATTGTAAGACTTATGGAGAAAAGCTGTGACTTTTTCAGCTACAGTAGCAAAAGCCTCAATTTGGGAATTAATGTTGAAAAGAAGCAAAACAATTCTCCACTGAGTAAATACAAAAGGCCTTAGGATGTTCTACTGAAGTAACTTGCATCATTTGAGTTCCAATAACTCAGTGTACTTTTCAATTTTTGAGTTCTTTTCACAGTCCTTCCCACTGTCAGTATTCCAAACAAGTATTTATCCAGTGCGCACCTAGTCAGTGGATGCCAAATAGGAGTCTGACTGCACCAGGGTCTAGGGACAGAAAGATAAGCGAGGCATGTTACCTGACACCGAGGGGGTATAGTCAATAACGCGATCAGACACAGCAGCCTGCATGGTCCGTTAACATCAGGTAAACCACGTCACTCTTCTGTGCAAGACCCCCACTGGTTTCCCTTCTCACTTGTGATCATCTCCACACTTCTTACCTGGCCTTTGCCTACATTTCTGACTCATCTTCCACCACTTCAGTACTACCAGGTTTTTCTCTTAAGCCCTTGAACTCTTTCTCTAACTGAAATGCTCTTCCCTAGATATCCATAGTTCAATCCTTCACTCCCTTTAAATGCTTTCTTAATGAAAATGACTTTCCTGTCCAGACTACCCAACACCATTCCCAAGTCCCTGTATCTGGTTTTCTCTTTTTTTCAAGCACTTACAACTAATTGATATATGTGGGGTGCTTTGACAGTATCCCTGTGTCTCTCGCATACTCCATTAAATAGGAATTTGCAGTTTTATTCATATTCGACAAGTAGCTGTTGAGTTAACCAGTGAGTGAATGAGTACTTAAATACAAACTGTTTCAATGTATACTACTGTACACAGTTATAAAAATCATTCTGTTAAAACTGCACTGATGATCGCTTTTACTAATGAGACCTGAATCCCAGGGTTTAGTTAGGGCCTGGCTCTAGCTAGTGAAGCTATTTCTTATTTCTAAAGAACCATTAAAAGCAAAACACTGAGCCAGATGATGTGAAGGGCTCATATAGGGTTAAAATAAGATTCAGAATTTAAGGACACTGGCCTAGTAGAAGAGAGAAAATCCACACCTGATCATACAAATGTAGTCAGCAATAAGAGTCTAAAGACAGAGCATGCAGTGAAGGCTCAGAAGAGAGAGAGAATTCTTGTGAGGAGGATTAGAGAAGACTTGAAGGATGAGCTGATGTTTCAGTTAGGAGCTGAAGAATAGGTAGACATACAGGAAAGATAATTACCCACATAAGAAGCTTACAAACCAAAGTTATGAGACCACAGGAGAAAGTCCATTCTAACTTGACTAACACTTCTGGGAATACAGGAGAAAATATGAAATGATCCATTGAGGTCATAGGAGCTGTGAAGATACAAAGTAATGTAGGCTGTGGGAGGTTGCTGTGTAAACCTGTGCTCAAATCCACACTAGGCCTCTTGGACAAATGTAACATTTTGAAACTGGTTCTTTAGCAAAATTCAAATATCAATACCTCCTTATCAGAGTTCTAACAAAATAACATAGTTGAAAGTACTGCCACATATTATATTTCATTAATGTGGTATTTTGTTTATTACTGAGAAGACATTGCCTAATCATGGAAGCAATTTGAACAAAGGAATGACACAGTTAGAATGTTTCCTTGTTATCAAATTCCTTGATGATCTGGTGTGACTTGGTTGTCTCTTGAACAGGTGTTTTTGAAATGCCAAACACAATTTCCTATCCCCCTATATCAGCCAAAGACATAATGATAACATTACCCTCTTTTGTATACATATGTCACAACATGGGGTATCTAAACTTAAACATTCAGAAAAGATAGGAAACAGTTATGAGGTGATACAGCCTGACCGCAAGTTTGATGCCACCTCTTCTAGCCACTGGCTGTGTGACTACACAGGGCACTCTGTTTCTTTGTGTCTAGTGGTTGTTGCTGTGAGAATGAAATAAGAGAATGCAGTAGAAGTACTTAGTACAGAGCTGGGCATAATCAGTACTCAACAAATATTAGCTATTATAATGTGATTGAAGTTTTCTTAGATCCTAGCCTGATGAGGATATAAAATTTAGTAAATTGGTTAACAATACGAGCTATAAAAGTTGGAGTTTGGAACAGTATTAAACTTTCATAAGTTTGAAAGGTATGAAAAATTAGATGTTATCAAAATCAAACACTTTTGTGTATCAGAGGATACTGCCAAGAATGTAAAAATACAGGGGCGCCTGGGTGGCTTAGTCGGTTAAGCGTCCGACTTTCGCTTAGGTCATGATCTCGTGGTTGTGGGTTCGAGCCCCGCGTCGGGCTCTGTGCTGACTGCCAGCTCAGAGCCTGGAGCCTATTTCAGAGTCTGTGTCTCCCTCTCTCTCTGACCCTCCCCTTCTCACGCTGTCTCTCTCTCTCTCTCTTAGAAATAAAATAAAAATATTAAAAAAAAAAAGAATGTAAAAATACAACCTATAGAATAAGAGAAAGTATTTGCCCACCATACATCTGATAAGGGTTTAATATCCAAAACATATAATGAACTCTTACAATTCAACAACAAAAAGACAAAGAACCTTATTTTAAAATGAACAAAAGACCTGAGTTGACATTTTAGACATTTCTCCAAAGAAGATAAACAAATAGCCAACAAGCACACGAAAAAATATTCAATGTCACCAGTCATTAGAGAAGTGGCAAATCAAAACCACAATGAGATACCACTTCACACCCACTATGATGGTTATAAAAATAAAACACACGCACACACACGTGCAGACACGCTCACGTACACACAAACCCCAGAAAATAACAAATGTTGGTGAAGGTATGTCCCTTGCTAGTAAGAATTCAAAATGATTCAGCTGCTATGGAACACAATTTGGTGATTTCTCATGAAGTTAAATATAGAATTGCTGTATGACTCATCAATCCCACTCCTAGGTACATACCCAAGAGAATGGTAGACAGGTACTCAAACAAATACATGTACATGTATGTTTATAACAGTACTATTCACCACAGGCAAAAGATGGAAACAACCCAAATATCCATCAACCAATGATTGGGTAAACAAATTGTGATATTTACTTGCAATGGAGTATCATTAGGCCATAAAAAAATGAAGTGTGATACATACTACAATGTGGTTGAACCTAGAAAACATGCTAAAGAAGAGAAGCCAGACCCGGGAGAGAAGAAGGGGGGAAATGGTGGGGAGAGGGAGGGAGGCAAGCCATGAGAGACTCTTGAATGTTGAGAACAAACTGAGGACTGATCGGTATGTGGGGGAGGGGAAGGGAGGTGATGGACATGGAGGAGGGCACTTGTGGGGAGGAGCACTGGGTGTTATATAGAAACCAACTTGACAAACTATTTAAAAATTAATTAATTAATTAATTAAAAATTAAATTAAATTTAAAAAGAGAGAGAGAGAAGCCAGACCAACGGATTACATATTATATGATTTCATGTATATGAAATATCCAAAACAGGTAGATTCATGGAGACAGAAAGGAGACTGGTGGTTTCCAGCGGCTGGGAAAAGAAGAGAATGGGGACCCAGTGTTTAATGGCTATGGGGTGGCGAAAATGTTTTGGAATTGAATAAATAGCATTAGTATCATAACACTGTGTGTATTCTAAATGCCACTCGATTGTTAATTTTTAAGTAGTTAATTTTATGTAAATCATATTTTAAAACTACATGAAAATAATAAGATTACTTCTGTAAGGATATTAGCCTCACAGCCTTTCCTAATTAATCTCCCCTGTTTTATACACCCATCGCATCTGTTTCCTCCATCATAGCATGCATTCCACGTGTCCTATTGGTTTACATACGCATCTACTCCGGGGGTCAGTAAACTATGGCCCACAGGAGAGATTTGGCCCACTGCCTGTTTTTGTGTGGCCCACACGCTAAGAATGGTTTTTATGTTTTTAAGTGATTGAAAAAAATCAAAACAAGAATAACATTTTGCAACACATGAAAATTATATGAAATTCAAGTATTAGTGTCCATTCAGAAAGCTGTATTAGCACATGGTCACTCTTACCCTTCTATATATTGTCTCTGGCTGTTTTCATTCTACAATAGCAGGGTTGAATGGTTACAACAGAAATTACATGGCCTACAAAGTGGAAACATTTACCATTTGCTCCTTAACAGAAAATGTTATTGACCCTTGATCTACTAGATGATAAACTTCTAAAGGGAGGGAATCTCTCAAGCACTAAGCCTTATAGTCATCTATTAGAGGTTTGATAAATGGCTCCTGCTTTAACACCACTGTAAGTTTTTTAGTATTCAAATGTGTGCCACGTGATTCCTGCTTCTATATGCTAATAAAATTGAAAGCACTAATTTCTTTATATTTCTACAAAATTTGACACTTACTTAGTTTGGTATTTAGCATATGAATTCTACAAAAGATTTTTTTAACAGAATCTCATGCCGCAATAAGAAGTTATCATTCCCAAAAAGAGAAGTAATTTTGCAGTCTTTTTAAAAATATATAAAATAGATGTTCATGTTGAAATCTTGAAAATTACACTAATGTACCATTCAAACTTTAAATGTCAGTACATAAAACTATGTTAGTTTTCTAGCACAAAAATAAATTAAGGATTAAAAAGTTCTGATCCCTGGCATTGCTTCTCTTTGAGGATAAACTCAGAACTAATATAACATTAGTTTTTAAAAACTTCTATATTTAATATTTAAATTATTGGGACAAATTGAATTTTATAATTGATTTTACAAAGTAAAACTATAGGTAACATGAGAATATAGGTAAAGATGTAATCATTAAAACATTTCTGGAGTAGATTTGGGGGGAAAAGAGGGGAAAAAAACCCCAAAAATTAAAAAAAAAATAGAAACTAGGTTTTTTTCCTTGGTGTAGTTGACACATAAACCAGAATCTTTGTAAGATAAAATGGTACTAAGCAGAAATCACTTATGTTTCTCAGACATTTTTCTAGCAATTTTTTTTTTCTGTCTCTGACTTTTAATATCTTTCATTACTGTGTCTCTCTGTTTTGTTCAGAGATTGTCTGGGTTGCATGGGACTGTCAATTTAATCAGTCAAACAATCAATTCAGTAACATAAGTGTCATATGAAGAACAGCTTATTGGGAGTCCAGAGATCTCAATAATGAAGCCAAGTGATCTTGGGCCTGTTCTTCCAACCTCTTATCATCCATGATGAAGAAGGTGACTCCGTGGTCTCTGAGAATCTTCCATCCTAACATTCTAGGAGGCTGAATAAGTTAAATTTATTTTTGATGCTTTGATTGACAAATTATTCATTAGATACAGGCGAATCAGCCTTTGTATTTCTTATTTCTCAAACGTTCTACATGCACCTATTAGTGAAGTGGCCCTATATTTAACAGGACAATATGAATTTTCAAAGTATGGAAAAGCTATATACATGCAAGTTATTGCTGTTAAATAAATTCACACATTGTTAGGGATGAAAGGGTCTAGAATTCACCTACATCACTTTTTCATTTCACAGGTGAGAAAACTGAATGAGGTCCAAAGAAACAAAGTGCCGGAGATTCGAGCTTTCCCATTACCCCATTGTTGCCCCACTTATGGTTAGGAACTGCATTCCAAATGTATTTGCCTATATTGGCTTTCTCAATTGTAATTTTTCAGGCAATAGTCTATTTTCCCACACTCTTAACTTTCTTATTCCCATGGCTTGATTTCAACCTCGTCTGTATGTCTGCAAAGCACTGCATTCTCTGACTGGGCTTATCAGATAGTGACATCTAAGTAGTGTATTTATATTTCATCCAAGCATAAGAAGTATATAGCTGATTAGAATTCAGGGCTAATAATATAAGATGAAGAAAAAGAAACAAAGAGGAAATAAAGGGGAAATTTTTGCCTTATTTGGGCCATTTTGATGTCAGATTTTTCTTCAAAATTACAGTTTTGTATAAAGGGACATAAATTAATCTGTCAAATTATACCTTGTTAACAACAACAATAAAAAATCAGCAGCAGTTGGAAGATACCTCTGGCAAAAGTCCATTCATTCAGTCATTCAAATATTATGGACCTCTAAATAGCAAAGCATTGAAAGAGACTCTGAACAAAATGAACAGACAGAGTCCCTTCCTTCCTAGGAAGGAATTTGAGAAATAATGATAATGACATACATTTACTGAGTTCTTATATATGCTCTATGCTATGTGTCTTACATAAATGATGTATTTTGCTTAGTCTTTATCACAATATGTTTTATCCTATTAGATTATATTGATATCAAATTTAAATGAGATCCTAGACAAAGCTTCTAGGACAGTGTCTGGAATATATTAGATTCTCACAAAATATTAATTACCTCCTCCTTTTATTTTACAAAAAACATCACCATTTTTCCTTCTAAAAAATATATAGTGGGTTTCAGGCTGAGTGAATGATGCAACCAAAAGAAGTAGTGGATTAAACGTAAGAAAACCCCCCATATCCAAGGTGTAGCTTGAGCAGTGGAATGAAGTTCAGCTGAAGGCAGAAATGGAACAAATACACCCATCTGAAGGAGACAAAGGCTGATACACACAAGAGATGGTTGGAAATAGGAGGTAAACTTAGTGGCTGTACTATAAAGAGTTGAGACAAAAAGAGGTCTGGGCTCTGCTTAGTCATGGAAAGGCTCCTGCAATCGGGGGAGGCCCAGGTCCAAGGAACACACTGAAGAAAATGTGGGCAGAGGCGCAAATGATAGATTGGAGCCTGTCTCATGATGCCCCAGCCTAAAGCCTTACAGCATGGTGTCCAGAACCACAATAGACCAACACTTTCCACAGAGTTGGGGAGGAAGTTGCTAGAACAAACACTATCCTGAAACTTGCCCCAAATCTGAACCTAATCAAACCCCAATGTTTTCTTGAGGTTAGAAAAAGCCTGGCTTAGCATTTTTAAAACAATATCTATTTGCCTTTTGTCTCCCATTTGCAGCCAGAAGTGGAAGTTCTAAAAACCCATTAAAAACTTTGGGTTTTATTTTGTATTTATGTCTTTACTATATGCATTGCCTAGCCAAAACCAGAAAATGCTGGCATGGCACAAGTTCATTCTCCTGAGATATCCAGATCAAAGTCGTTTGGAAATGCTTTGGCTAAGGAACTGAATTTTTCCATTCTTATCCAAACCAATGCTTTAATCCCTCACAATTTACTCATATGCATCCACCTTCTCAAGTGTTCTGAGGCATTTCTTTCAGCACACACGTTGGCCTTCAAAGGGTAACAAGCAATTGTGTGCTGGCAAAAGCTATATTTTCAAGTTTGTACCTCCCTACTATCATCCAACAAAGAGAATAAGAATCTCTGGCAACTTTGTCCACTTTCTCTCTATTCTATACAAAGTGAAAACCTAGGAGAGGCAACGTCAATGCCCCTCTTGCATAGAGATTTATTATTTTTCCAGTGCGTTTTACATTGCTAAACTGCCCTCCCTCTTATGCTTAGAAATCACTTTGACCAAGTAAAATTTATGGCAGTTCGTATTATTCAACCAGAAAATTTACTAGAAAACTGGTCTCATTATTCTCATAATGTCTTAGAGAGATATCTCCTAGGTGTCATCCAAATTTGCCCTATCAGAAAAGCAGCATTTCTGTTGAGTAAACAACAATTTACATTTATTGCCCCATAGGATACCTTAATTCTAAATGACTTTGATTTATAGATGCATTACCTTTCAGGAAATTATTGAGAGTATAATGTGTTGCATGTCACAATCTTAATCGTGTCTTCATAAAAGAATGTTTCAGTTTATCTATGGTAGATTTTTGCTATGGAATTTCTTATTTTGATGTTTTCCCCCATGGGCTACAATAGCAAACTAGAGCTTGTCTTACCAAAAAGTCAATTTTCAGAGAACAATCCACCTTTTCGGTAAGATGAAGAAAATTTATGATGTCCTACCCAAATCTGCTGAGAAACATCACAATCATGTCCATCGTTGCCTATGACCTATTTTAGCCTCAGCTCCTCTTTGGGTATAAGTATTTCTTCAAGAATTTCATACGGTCCTGGCTATTCCAGCCTGTGTCTGTGAAGCCATGTTCATTAGCACGAGCCTTTTCTAATGTTAAATGAAAAACCTGTTTGTGATCAGATAGATGAACTTCTAAGGTCAGCATCCCTGTCTCAATTTCTGATGTTTCCAAAATATACAAGTGATTCTTAAGCTTTATAAACCTCCACCTGCTTCTTCCTTTCATGTAATTTGCCTTTGTTCAGTTATTTTGTGCCACCCCTGGAGTGTTTTCAAATATATTTCAAACCCCCAAGCAACCCCATTTCAGTTGATTGACTTCAGAGAACTCTAATGCTGGCCAGGCATTTTGCTGCAACCCCATTTAGACTCAGCAGGAAGAGCAGATTTAAAAGGCAGATTATGTTTTTAGCTTTTTAAAAACTGCTTTATTAGAGAGGCTAAAAGCCACAGTGGTGGTAAGCTGAATTCTTTTGAAATACAAGCAACTTCAAGACATCTAGGGAGCAGTTCCTCGCCCGTGGAGCTCCTCCCCTTGGGTTTCAATCATGGCAGGGACTAGCTGATTTCAGGCATTTTTCTTAAGGGTCCTTGTAACTCCAACAACAGAATTTATAAAAGCACCAAAGAGGCTTCATTTAAGGGTCGGAGACCTTTGAAAAGCAGCTCACCAAGGTTCCCACCCCTGGACTTCTGGCAGGCCATTTTGTGTGAAAGGGTTGGTTACATACTGGCCTCCATTAATTGTAGGGGTTGGCCAAGGGACAGTAGGTAGGGGACCATGGTGAGGATGTAAAAAGGCACTTAGAGAAGAAGAGTGAATACTTGTAGGTCTAATTCCTATGTCAGGCAGCTAGGAGTCTATATGGATAGATATATAGGTGGGTAGGTAGAAAAATAGGTGATGATGATAGATAAATAGATAGCTGGATAGATAGATAGAAAGAGAGAGAGAGAGAGAGATAACTGGAAGCCACAGTAGTGGCTACTGCTTCAACTGTCATTTTAAAACATGTGCTACAGGTTATCAATGTCTTCCCTTTCACTTAATAAAACTGTACCAGGAGCTGCTTGTAAAGTGGTTGAGGGTCCATGCAAAGAAGGTGGGTAAATGAGATTCCTAGAATCAATGAGATTCTATATGGAAGGCTCGTTTAGAGGTTTGGACATGAAATGAATAGTAAAGGGCTTCTAGAATGTTTATAGAGAATGTGCACTAAGAAACAGTGGATCCTATTTAAAGGCAAGATACAGGCTTAGACCAGAGATCTAACTAATCAGAGAGGGCAAATATTTAGCATGTGCGCCACCACCCACTGCCTCTTTGCCCAAGCAGAACATTACCAATGAATCATAACTTTTACACCAAGCCCAGACACAGCCTTAGAATCCTTCTCAGCAAGATTAAGCAGGGGGTATTCTGAAAGATGTATATGGCATCAGATATACGGATCAGCAAACACAAATTCCCATGGGAGGGGCAAACGAGTGACAGAATTGAGTGCGGCTGGCCGGCTGGGGACTATCAGAGTGTCAAGTGCATGCCCCATCTGAACAGGGCAGCAGGTACTCAGCTTCAGACTTTACCCCCACAGGAATCTGGGACTCATGCCACCAGATTTTTCAAGAGTAAATAGATATCCAATTTTGAGTTGGAATATCTTTATTTTTTAAATGTTGGGTCCAAAAAACAGGGAGAGAATGCCATGGAAGCCAAACCAAATGCATATGCTATAAACAGTAAATTAAAATACACCTGCAGAATAATGTAGCCTCCACGCTTAGAAGAACTGAAGGAAGATTCGGATTTGCTCTTTTCTTGCCTGAACTACTTTTCTATCATCCGCAGCTTAAAAACAAAAGAAAACCATCTCACCAGGGCTTGAAGAGGGCATGTGACAAATTGCAGAAAATTATAGCCAACGTTTTGTGGTTGCTGATCTCCCCTGGGTTACACGCTAGCAGACTCCTGAAAAAATAGGCAAACTTCAAAGATCAAAGTTTCCACAGCTGTAGAGGGGACCTTTTAACCAGCTTGCTTTTGTCCAGATCCTCCCCCACCCCAACCCCGTTTTGTCAATCACAAAGCAGTTGTCTCAAAGCTCGAATTCTGGCATTGTTAGACTCTAATGACAACATCAGAGGCCATTTGCTTGTTGCTTATTTCAGTATTTCAACCCTCTCTTCTTGGTCTCCCTTTGGGTTGTTTACATACAATTTCCTTCTGGGTGGAACTTTGTTTTTCCTTTCCTTCTTTTGAGGCTGTTGTTTTTTCTTAAAATAGGAGGTCATTTCAGGCAGAAATGTGTTTTCGTCTCCTTGCTTCCTCTATGGCTGGGACTGGGGCCCTTTTGGAAAGAAGGAAATTTCCACTTTGTTTACAAGGAGGGATTGGTTTTCTTTGGATATCCCATTCATTTGCTGGGTAGGGAGTTTAGAGTTCCTAGGATTTTCTAAGGAGATCAGGAAAGTCATTTTAAAGGCATTTATTTTTTTAAAAATGTTATACACTCTGCTTTCGTTATTCTTTTTCTCTAACTGGTTCAACTTTTTCCAATGAATCTAAACTTCCCATATGTCTCTCCCTGCATTTCAACTCTCTACGTTGTCTTCCCAAGATTTTTCAGCTTCACTTGTCAATCTGGATAATTTGACCAACATTTTGGACCAATTCCAGCATGAGTCATAGTTTCATATTTTGGGTTGGAAAAGTAATTTTCCCTTTCCCTTTAAAATGCAGCCTTGACCCATGACTGTTACTGGAAAAGACAGACTTGATCATGCGTACCTTTCCCCATCCTATTCTCCATCGTCACAGGCCATATCTGTCAAGCAATCCATCCACCACTTACATCAAGTGATGTCAATGTGCACCCAGATGGGTGTGGACTGTTTTAGGCACCATTGAGCGTTTACCCTGGACCTCTGGAAGAATACATTCTAAGTTAGAACATTAACAACAACAACAACAATTCCAAGCATTCCAAAGCCAAACAGAATAAAATCCCTCTAGGTAAGTCTTGTGATGGCTTTGGTAGGTTTGATGCAAAAAAATATATGAATTTTAACATAGTGTTTACAAGGCCACTCCCAATATATGACTTATTTATAGGACCATGTTCACTAACAACTAATACTTGAAAACCTCAATTAAATGGATTCGAGCAGTCAGATCTCAGTTTTGATTGTTCGGTACCATCCCATTCTATCACTGCTTATTGTTTATTCTAACCCTGAGAACAGAGGTAAATAGTGAAAAATAAGGTGGTAATAAGAAGGACTGAAATCAGAAAATATGTGACCAAAGCAGTTTAGGATGGTGGTTAGGACAATGGATTTAGACCCAGGCGGATGTGGGATGGGTTCTCAGCCATGTTGGTACTAGCTGAGTGGCCTCAGGCAAGTCACTTACTGTCTCTTATTCAAATTTCACATCTGTAAATTAAGGATAATAATAGTACCTGCTTCATAGAGTTGTTGTGGATTAATAAGTTAAAGACATAGTAAGTGCTCATCACCACCTACATGGCAATAATTCTAACCCTTATAGGGAACTTACTATGCATCAGGCACTGCCTTCACTTGAATAATTCAAGGTATTATTCAGTACCTTGAATAATAGATATTATTATTCCTATCTTCCATTTACAGATGAGGAAATTAAAGATACAGTTAAGGGCCACAGAGCTACTAAGTACCCAAGTACCCAAGCCAGGGTTCCAACCCAAGTGAGCTGGTATTGAGTCTGAGTCCTTAACCATTATGTCGCTTTTATTATTAACATCTTTTTTTTAAATTTTTTTAAAATTTATTTCTAGAGAGAGAGAGAGAGAGAGAGAGAGACAGTGTGAGCAGGGGAGGGTCAGAGAGAGAGGGAGTCACAGACTGAAACAGGCTCCAGGCTCTGAGCTGGCAATCAGCACAGAGCCCGACGCGGGGCTCGAACCCACGAACCGCGAGATCATGACCTAAGCGAAAGTCAGATACCTAACCGACTAAGCCACCCAGGCGCCCCTATTAACATCTTTTTAATGTGTAATGAGTCTTCATTATTCCGGGTGATGTTTAAGCTTATCTCGTCTTTGACTCAACATTTTATATTGCCCATGACTGCATATGCAGCATTGATCACTGAGCAGAGATGTTCAAAATGGCAGTCCATTCTCCATTACATAATCAGTTCTCTCTGACACACACACACACACACACACACACACACACACACACACATACACACACACACATGGATATTTTCACTGGCCTCTATTTCCTAAGTCAGAGGATACTTGATGTAATAAAAAATATTTTCTATGGTATAAAAAGAGAAAGAAGTTTCTAATACATTTTTGCTTTTTTAATTAACCAAGAATTAATAAACCTAAAACTTCGTGCTCCACTTAGCATTCTGGTTAACTGAGATTTTTCTGCATAATAAAATAAATACACACAGTTGAAATTACATAATCAAATAGCTTCAATTCCAAAAGGTACAAACTAGGGCGCCTGGGTGACTCAGTCAGTTGAGCATCTGACTCTTGGTTTCAGCTCAGGTGCTGATCCCAGAATTGTGGATTCAAGCCCCATGTCAGGCTCCATGCTCCACGTGGAGCCTGCTTAAGATTCTCTCTCTCCCTCTGCTCCTCTCCCCCACTTGCACTCTCTCTCTCTAAAACAAGAAAAAAATGTTTTAAATTGAAAGGTACAAACTGCTCTAATTTATCTAGTTTCTAAAGAAGTAAACATTTTAAAGTGAATTGTTGGTGAAAGTCCAAGTAACATTTTCATTGTTCTGAGAAATGAAATTTGAGGAACTGGAAGGAGAGGTAGGGTATGACATCAGAAACATAGATATAAAACAGGGTCACAGCTTCGACACAGTAATAATAATCTAATAATCAAGAAATTAAACATCAAAGGATATGTTTATAGTTTATAACAATATGCTTTTTTAAAATAGATGTTACAGTTTATTTTATATTTTACTTTACCATGAGTGACTTTATTTGATTTGCACAGAAGAAATAATATTTACTATTAGATGAAGTAGGTATCAGAAATAGTATCAATTCATTTTACGTAGAAGGGAACTGAGGCTCAGAGATCCAATGGCTTGACCTAGATCACATGGCTAGTTATTTGCAGAGCCAGGACTGATCATTTCCTACTATTTCTACTAAATCTCAATTCCCACTGGCACTTTTTTCTAAGCTTAGTTTGATGGTTGTTCTAGACCAAGATGGTTGTTCCCCAAGGGTTGGGAATCAGGAATGATTTGCGTGGGGAAAAGCCCAGAATAAGAGGTGGTTATGCATATAGATATGCCCCTCCCAAACCACCTCAAAAAGCCCCAGGCAGTGTTGGAGGAAAAGAGGTCATTGGCAAAAAAAAAAGAAGTTGCAAAGAGCAAATGTCCCAGTTTCCTTATATCTGGCTATAGTCATCTCACATTTTATTTTGTGTGAAAACTAGTAACTCTCCAGTTAAAGTGCAGTGAGTGAATCCTGGCTCCACTATTCACTAACCTTTTTTTTTTTTTTTCCAGTTCATTTATTTATTTTGGGAGAGAGAACACAAGCAGGGGAGGGACAGAGAGAGCATGAGAAAATCCCAAGCAGGCTCCAAGGTGTCAGCACAGAGCCCTATGGAGGGCTCAATCTCACAAGCCATGAGATCATGACCTGAGTTAACATCAAGAGTCAGATGCTCAACTGATTGAACTACCCCGGTGCCTGTCCATCACTAACCTCTTTATGCCTCATTCCTTTATTGGTAATATGAGGCTTATAGTAGTACTGGTTTTGTAGGGTTGATGTGAGAATGTGAAAAGAGAGCCTATATAAAGGATTAGCATTACAACTGACTCATGGTAAATACTTACTGAACGTCAACTATTGTCATCATGATCATTTCATGCAGAGTTATTAAGTGGCAGAGAGGATTTGAACCTAGTCAGCCAAACTTCAGAGACCAGTTTCTTAACCACAATTCCATACTGGCTTTGTACTTGTACTATCAGTCCATCTGGAAAGCACTTTCCCTGGCTACCCATCAGTATGGCTCACTTCCTCTCTCCATTTAGACCCCTGCTCAGATGTCACTTCCCTTCTTGGCTGTCTGGTCACTTGTCTTCCCAGTTTCTGATCTAAAACAGCACTCCTTGTTATATGCCTTTAATCTGCTTTAGGTTTTTCATAGTACTCATAGGAACTTGATAATATATTGAAAATATTTATTAGATTTTTCATGGATTGCTCTCTCTGCCATTAGAAAGCAAGCTCTGTGAAGGTAGCATCTTGGATGTGGCTCACATCACTATCAGTCTAGTACACACTCAATTGTTTGCTGCATCAGTGTATAAATTAATGAGGAAAACACTTATTAGTATGTAACATATTGAACCATTGTCAACAAAGGAACCAAAATATGAATAGAATCTAGTTCCTTCTCTAAAGGAATTGCACTTTAGCTAGGGAGGGGCCCTGGGAAGGTCGATAGAAACACACCTAACCACTCTGGTAGAGTGTGCCCAAGTTATGGGCACAAGTGGTGCCAGGCTTCTGGGCACTCATACTCTGAGTCTTATCTTCTTCCTAAGGTGCTGACTTCACCAAGTTAGTCTAACTGTTTAACCTTCCCTAATGAAATGTTCCAGAAGCAAATCTTATAAAATCAAATGATACAATTTCAGAAAGCCATTTCAAGAGAGTTTAAATGCTCCACCCCACTATCTCTATAAATCAGACATAGCATTCTCTCAAGGGTGGCATTCCCAAGAGAGTTTAAGAGAAATCACATTAAGTTCTACTCAAAGCACATTTCTTTTTGGTATAAACTACTCCCATGAGTAAACTGGGGAAGTAGATACTTTACAATTGTTAAAGATCATGGGAGAATGAAAAGCAAAATAGGCACTCAGCCTCATTCAGCCAAACTACTGGACTGTGTCTCCCGTGTGTGAGTCATTAATCAATCCCATTAAGTTATAATTCTTTGCCAAACTAAGAAAACACAACCCAAACAGTAGCGAACACTTCCTCCCCTTGCCACTTACTCCTAAATGTGAAGAGCAGCCTTGTAAAAACTTCAGTCTTCCTGAGATTAGCAGGTCTGCAAAATGTCCGTTGGATTTGTCCAGAGAGAAAATGTGCCAAATTTGATGAAGTGAGAGAACGCTGCTTGATTCTGACCACTCACACTCAAAACTATTTCCATAGCCCAGATAAAGCAGTGCAGAACTACACAGGATGACATGACTGAAATAAAACAAATCATTTACAACATGACTTCCTGCTAAGCAGTGTTCAAGAAGTCCCATGGTGGATAGTTGTTAGCTAACACAGAACAGACCCTGGGCTCTTGAATAGCAAATCCTTTTATATGACAAATGACATTGTGTGTATGTTGATGAATGGTGACCACAGGAAAATGGCATGATATAATAGAAACATCAATGGTTACAGCTGAGGAAGACTACACTGTACTTCATCAGAGAAGCTCACCTTGATTGGGTATGATAGACCAAAGGGATAAATAAGCCACTGGGGCAGTCAAATCCACATTCATAAATAAGGATATAGCAAGTACCCAGTGTGGCTTATTTAAAGGGAAATACAGGGGAGCATAATTAATCAAGTGTCTGGTATATATAATATTATGAGTTAGGGGTTAAAGAAATTAAGACTCACAAGACACATTCCTGCTGCTAAGGAGGAGGAAAGTACTAACTTCAGTGTGAACTCATTTAATTTGGTTCTCATAACAATCTAGTCAGATAGACAGTTATACAAAACCCCATTCTATAAAACCCCGTTTTATAGATAAAAAAGATAAGGTTCAAAGTGGTAATGATGTGCTGAAGTCTTAATATAAGTAAGATCTGGAGCTTGGACTTGTCCTCAAGCCTTGGGCTCTTACTACTTATATTACCGTGCATCAGGCTCCATCTTTAAACAACTGAAAAAAGTAAAGCTTTCTTTCAAACCTAATTCTGAGGTAAATTAGAATCTAACTAATAACTTTAAACTTTTAATCACTTCAGTATATCCTTGCAAACATTATTTAACTTTCTTCTATAAAACCATTGTATGCCCACATGACCAAAATAGCCAGATGATTTCAAAATGGAAGCTCTACTTCCACTCATAGTACAATTCGGGACTCAAGGATGGCAGGCTGGATATGAGGTGCTTGGGAAGATAGACAGTCCTGAAATTCGGATTTTGCTCTGGATTGGATCCTGTACTGTATAAGTGGCCCAGAATTCTTGTGTTTACTCTTTATGACTTACAGTTAGACTGTCTTTCACGTCCTTCATTTGGCTTCCTATCAGGGAGCTCTTATTGCTTTTTTGGTTCAAATACCACCTCTAGATATTTTTGACCATCAGAAGGTATTATGCCTTCATCATTGTGATTATGGTAGCACGTTTACCTCTATTTTTATTTCTATTTCTATTTCTAATGGAACAATGTTTTCTACTCTGTATCACTGTTACTTATGTATATTTTTATGTCACATCTGCACTTGAAAGCCCTTTAAAACAGAAACTATAATCATATATTATCTCTGTCAAGAGATAACCATCATGAAGTTTTAAATTTGATAAGTTTCAAATTCAACTGCCTGTTGAATAAATGAATGAATCTTTGTCTAGTTTTCACTCAATGTTCTTTCATCTTCCAAGGATTTCTGTTTGACTTCAGTCTTGCCTATAGAAGGTTCCTTTTCACCAGTTGTCTTTTTATATTGCCTGAGTTCCATGGTATTTATTTGTTTCTTTTACCCATTTCTCAAGCCCATCTTGAGGCAAAGTTCATATACTGAATTTCATTTCTGTTAAAAATGTTACCAGTGACCCAGTCAAACCAGGTTTATCATGGATGAAGAAAAACTGCTGATCGGTATTTGAGGGAGAGGTACTTTGCTTTTTCACACAGCTTTGAAATGCCCCAGTGAGCAAAAGTGTTAGATTTACCTCAGTCCTGAAATCTTTGGATCATCTGGCAAATTAGGAATTCCTGGCAAAATATGTCTTAAAGAGAAAGATGGGAGTTGGGAGAGATAGTAGTTCATGTAATTCAAGTCTCTTTATTTTACATATGAAAAATGGAAGCCCAAATGGTGATGTAATTTACCTGAACTCACCCAACTCCTTTAGTGAATGCCCAGACTAAATCCAGGTGTCCTAGTTACTGGTCTTCTGAGATGTTTTGTTTTGTTTTGTTTTGTTGTTTCTTCCAATATGAACTGCCTCTCTTAAAGAAAATAAATGCTACTGATATTTTAGTTCCTGTTTTTATTAGATTGCCTTGTTCCTTGATTCTTCCTCCTGTCTTCCTGCCTACCCAGAGTGCTAGGTCACCCCTGCACTAAGACCTCAGTCCCTATGGTTCTGAGAGAACCAAGGGAGAAGGCACTCCCAAGTGTCCATTGACTAATGAATGGGTAAAGAAGACGTAGTGTGTGTGTGTGTGTGTGTGTGTGTGTGTGTGTGTGTGTGATGGAATATTACTCAACCATAAAAAGTAATGACATCCTGCCATTTGCACAGCATGGATGGAACTAGAGAGTATTATGCTAATGAAATAAGTCAGTCAGAGAAAGGGAAATACCATATGATTTCACTCATGTGTGGAATTTAAGAAACAATACAAATGAACAAAGGAAATAAAAGAGAGAGAGAGGCAAACCAAGAAACATATTCTTAACTATACAGAACAAATTGATGGTTACTAGAGGAGAAGTGGGTGGGAGGATGGGTTAAATAGGTGATGGGGATTAAGGAGTACACTTGTTGTGATGAGGATCAGGTATTGTAATAAAGTGTTCAATCACTATATCATATACCTAAAACTAATATTACGCTCTATGTTAAATAACTGGAATTCAGATAAAAACTAAAAAGAAAGCGGGGGGAGAGAGAAGGCACTTATTTCACCCCTTGGGGCATGCCACTTTCCTATTTAGACAGAGGATCCTTGTTTTAAATCTGTCATCCTAGAGTTCTTCAATAAATGGCAGAACTAAGAGATTGTGCCCAGAATTACCTTGGTTGGTAGAAACCAATCTACAACCCATGGATTGAGAAATAATATACTCACTCTAGCATACTTTAAGAATCAAACAGTTTTATTAGAGTTCTTTTTTTTTTAATGTTTTATTTATTTCTGAAGAGAGAGAGAGAGACAGTGTGAACAGGGGAGGGTCAGAGAGAAAGGGAGACACAGAATTCAAAACGGGCTCTAGAGCTAGCCATCAGCACAGAGCCCAACGTGGGGCTTGAACCCATGAACCATGAGATCATGACTTGAGCCGAAGTCAGACACTTAACCGACTGAGCCACCCAGGTGTCCCTAGAGTTCTTTGTTATTATATCATCTTAGCTACCTCATTTTCTAGTATGACCTGCTTTTTAAATCTTTTTTAAATATGTTGCCTTTCTCATATTTATTATCATATTTGTTTTTAGATATGATTATTTTGTGGCATATTACTTGAATTTGAATGATAAATAAAAAATTTATATAAAAAATGAATTTACTAAATGCAATGTATTAACATAAGCTCTAATAGAAAGAGCCCTAGATTTGAAATTAGAAGTTTGGAGTTCAAATCTAGCCTTTCACCAGCTCTATGATGGTTGTCATGACTGAACTTCTCTGAGCTTCAATGTGCCTACTTGTAGAATAAAGATAATAATCTATAATATAGAGTCTGGGGAAATGGAAGCAAGAAGTAGTTAAATGGGTCTGGTGTGGTGCCTGTTGTGGTCCATAGGCTCTACGTGTTGACTCAGGCTGAAACCAAATGATTTTCAGGAACATAAGAGCAACTTTGTGTATCAAGAGTTTCTTTCACCATTGCTTGGGTTTCTCTTTTCTTCTAGTATCAGCACTTTCTATCATGTGTTTTAGAAATGCCAAATTAATTTTTAAAAAATCAAATTTAAATGAAATGGAAAGATATCATGGTGCACATTACTAAACTACTTATTACAAATGTACCCCTTAAGAGTGTAGAAAAGTGTTTATTCAGAAGTAGAGAAGTAGATTAAAGAGTTGTTAACTTCAGGCAACATTGCACTTTGGGGGGCAGCAGTAGAAGTGCGGATGTCATCCAGAGGAAAACATTAAGCAGGGAATGCAGAATCTTTCAGAGTGTACTAGAAAATGAGAAATCTGCCCTAAATTAAACATTGAAGAGGTCCTGTATTTTTCTTCTTTTTTATGGAGATTGAAATGGCAATCTGAACAACCATTTTTTAATTGAAAAAAAGAAACATTGATGTTTTAAAATGCAATTCCAAAATAGTATTAAAATTAATAAGTTATCAGCAAGCAAAAGACCCCACAATCCAGATATTTTCTTACTGCATTTTACCTTCCAGCTATACACAAGTTTCAGATAAGGTACAATCATATTTTGAATTCTCCTAACTCTCCCTTATATTATATTATAAACATTTTCCATTTATTTAAATGGTGGCATGATATAGTTCACTGAGCTGCTGAATCTAAATTTAATTAACTCTTCTCCTGCTCTTAGATATTTATTTGGAAATTGATTTAAATTCTGTGATTAAGAAGCTTTAAATAACTCCTATAGTTTTCATGTCAGAGCTCTCTTGCTGTCTCAGTCCCAGGGATCATCTGAGTTATGCAAAGTGTGACAAACACATGTATAACAGAGAGGTGAGTAGGAGATAATCAAGCTCTCCAAAGTATTCTTATGGGTGAGGAGAGATAGTGAGGAGCAAGGAAGGCACAAAAACACCTTGTTTTAAACACCTTGTTTTCTTTTTTATGTTTATTTATTTATTATGAGAGAGAAAGAGTAAGAGAGCATGAGCAGAGGAGAGCAGAGAGAAAGGGAGAAACAGAATCCAAAGTAGGCTCCATGTTGTCAGCATAGAGCCAAATGTGGGGCTCAACCCCACAAACCATGAAATCATGACTGGAGCTGAAATCAAGAGTCAAAGGCTCAACTGACTGAGCCACCCAGGCACCCCCAAAACACCTTATTTAATGTTTATCTTTAGTTATTAGATTGACTCATCATTTGGTTCTCTTATGTGAATTTACTTCACCAGCCGCTTATTCGAAAGGTGTATTCCCTTTGGCCAGGTAGAGACAGCCTAAAAACAGGTGTAGGAAAGAATTTTGGACATGTTTTAATGTATATCTGAATTGTTTTATATCCTGTCGTGTTATAAATAGAATTTAGGACAGCTCACTTTGGTGATTTTCTGAAGGATTAAGGCTTTTAACAATATTTTGTTCCCACTATTCTTATTTCCATTAGCTATAAAAGTTGAATTATATTTCTTAGAGTTTTACTTCATATTACAGGTATATAATATCTTAATTCCTTTTTATTTTGCTCTCTACAGCACTCATGAACAATTTCATATTAGCATGCAGGGGTTATTGACAAATGGTCTCAACATTCATCTTTGTTATATCCCTCGTGTAATTACAACCTGGATAGAGTAATATTTGTTCAACCTTCTAACATCATGGGGCAATTTTTTTCTGGTTCATATCTGTGCTAATCAGCTAAGACACAATGGGCTAGGTTATGAAAAAAGCTAAACAGTGAAGATTTCTGAACGCAGGCTTTATGATTACATACAACTAGCCAGGCTTTGGAACCCCAACTACATAAGACTGGGAATGTCCCATCAAATTTCTATATTTTGTACAGTGCCAGGAAGGCATTTTGGAAATATGTGGAAAAGGATCTGAGCACTAACATACATAAATCTTTGCCCTCTATGGAACTTTAAAGCTGAAAGTCTTGTTTTCCACATGTGGCCCTCACAATAACCCAGTGAGATAGGACAGGAATGATTATCCCCATTTTATGAAATGATACTGATCAGAATGATACTGAAACTCAAGATGTTGTGACTTGCTCAAATCCATCAGAGCTAGAGAATGGAAGACACTGGATTCAAACCTTGATACCCCTGTCCATGATCTAACCTGCTTTCCATCATTCACAGCTGTAATTAAAACATTTATTAAGTAATTTCTCCCTTTGGGGGTTTTCTGTAATTCCTAGTTGCAAATTTGTTTTACCGCAATCAAAATCAAGGAGAAATCTGTGTTTGTGAAATGACTTCTTCCTTTGATGTGCTTTTACTCTCCATGGAATGTTCCCAGCAGTTCTCTCCCCTCCGAAAGAGCTCACTTTATTTGTTGCAATGGTACACAATAGAGAGTGGGACTTCTCAAAGCAGCTAAAAGATTGGGCCTTCATATAACACATCTTGAAGGACAAGACACATTGCCCTCCCTGGCTAGCGGTAAATCTTCAACAAACTCAGGTTGCTTTTCTCCTGGGTTCCCATATTTCCTGTCTTCGCTCAGCCAAAGTCCACATTCCTTTCCCTGTCACCACACACAGTTTGACCCCAGGCCAGGGTGGCAGCTTCCTCCATCCCTTTGAGGTCACAGCTAGTGCTACTCTGTGGACTCCTTGGCAGTGGGTATTTGGGGACAGCTGCTGCGGAGCCTTCTGCAACAGCCCCTGCACCTTACTTGACAATGGCCTTGTGTTCTCCCTGACTCCCTTGGTGGAAGACCCATCCGTCTCAGCCTAGGCCTCCCACCAAGTGTGTTACTTGGGGCCCTCAACTGAAACAGGATGGTGGTTGAGTATTGGAAGCTACTTGACCACCATTACCTCCTCATCACCCCCCAGCTGCTTAATTCAGCCAAAGGTGTCAGGACCCCACCCTAGAGAGGTTTAGGATTGTGGTGAAAAATGTGAATATCTTGTAAGTCTCCCCCACCCTCCTGCCCACACACACACACACACACACACCAACATGTTGCTTAAAAAGAGGAGTGGCTGAGTGCAAAGATATTTTTGCATCTAGTTTGAAAAAAAAAAAAGTGCTTGCCCAAAGATCTGAGAACATTTTTATTATGAAAACCTGGGATGAACCTCTGTGAAGAAGATTGATGCTCCCATCAGCAAGGTTGGAGAACAACAGCACCGACTACTGGACAGAGGACTGAGTTTATTGGTGGTGCTCTGTGTGGTGGCCCCAAGGAAAACATGGATGACACTGTTGGCTAGTGTATAAAAACAGAAGCCATAACAGAGAACACACCATTTCTATGCTCAGCAGATCCCACGAGAGGTCACTGCTATGGGGGTCTAGTCCACAAACAAATTCCAGGTCTTGAGAGTCACCCATAAAAAATTAAAGTTGTTCCCTATATATCCACAACACCTCCATCCATCTACTCTTAATTTTTATGAGGCTGCCTCCACCATCAACACTTATTAAACACTCTCACTTTGACACCCACATATTCATTCCTTTATTCATTCATTCAACACCAGACCTATGCTAGGCAGTAGGGATAAGTAAGACCCAGCATCCCTGAGCCATTCTGTGGGCATCCAGGACTGGAGCTGAGCAGGAACCTCTGTTCCCACACTTTCTCTATCAACTTTCTATTAATTCTTGTCTTGAGTCCTGTTCTCTGCTAAGTGGGATATTGAGGGGAACCATAAAAATTAACCAGGCTGTTGTGTTAACCAGGTAATGTGTTTCTTCTCCCCTGTAGATTCAAACATTTATGTTTTTAAGAGAGCTATTCAAGAATTATCCTAATGTTGGGGATCCTGAGTGGCTCAGTCGGTTGAGATTCTGACTCTTGATTTCGGCTCAGGTCATGATCTCACTGATCATGAGTTCAAGCCCAGCATTGAGCTCTGTGCTGACAGTGGAGAGCCTGTTTGGGATTCTCTCTCTTCCTCTCTATGCCCTTCCGCTGCTCGTGCACACTCTCTCTCTCTCTCTCTCTCACACACACACACACACAATAAATAAATAATCTTAAGAATAAAAAAAAAAGTATGATCCTAATGTTAAGTTCTTCAGGCAATGTGACCAATAAACATGGAAGATAAAGGGACCGGTGTGTTAGATATATGTCCCTTATACAATCACTTATAGTTAGTGGCTATCTTTTTGTTTGTTTGTTTTTTAGTGGCTACCTTTTTAATTAATGCAAATTATAGCTCTGGCCAACAGGTCAGAACACAAAGAAAGCTTGAATTCCTTTAGGCAGAATGATTTGGTCTCTTTAGAATTTTTCATTATTCACAAATGTGTATAAAAAATGTAAAACCAAGTCTTTAAAAATCAAGTAGGGTACAATGATATTATCAGGAAGAGAAAATAAATAATGTTAATATTCAGTCAGAATACCTCTTTGTACATGTTGGAGAAATGAAGGAAAATAAATAGCTGAGCCATGTCTACTCATCATTAGGACAAATTTTCTCCTCAATAGAGATTATTTGCAGGAAGACAGAGGATTATTGCCCAGGGCTTTCTAGCATACTAAGACAAGGCAAGACCCAAGGTGTGGTACAGACTCAAGGGACTGAAAAAGTTTTCTGGATCTCTCTCTCTCTCTCTCTCTCTCTCTCTCTCTCTCTCTCTCTCTCTCTCTCTCCTCTCATGCACATGTGTGGGGGAGGGGCAGAGAGAGGGAGAGAGTAATTCTCAAGCAGGCTCCACACCCAACCCAGCCTGATGTAGGGCTCCATCTCATGACCCTGAGTTCATGACATGAGCAGAAATCAAGAGCTGGCTGCTTAACTGACTGAGCCACACAGGTGCCCCCATTCCTCTCTTTTAAAAGCCTAACAACCTTCCTAACTAATAATACCAATCTCATTATTAAATATGTTTTAGGAAAATTTATTTTTTTATGATCTCATTGCAGTAGTTAAAATATATGTATCAGGCACACCTGGATGACTCAGTCAGTTAAGTGTCCAACTCTTGATTTCAGCTCAGGTCAAGATCTCATAGTTTGTGGGATCAAGCCCCACCTTGGGCTCTTAGCTGAGTGTGGAGCCTGCTTGGGATTCTCTCTCTCTCCCTCTCTCTCTGCCCCTCCCTGACTCTCTCTCTCTAAATATGTATATATATATAGAGAGAGAGATAGATATATAGATAGATAGATAGATGGAGATATAGATATAGATATGTCATCAGAAAATCATCTAACATCTAATTTAAAGCTCTGGATTAAACTTAAACCTATATTCTGGGGGAAAGGGAAGGTGAGAGGAGGTAGGACAGAATGGAGAACAACAATAAATTAGATTCTTCTTGTAATAGTTCTTGTATTCTTGAAGCTCATGTCTAATTCCATTTATAACTATTTCTTTTCCATTGTAAGCAATTCTAGATTGATGGGTTGGTTCAAATAAGCCATAGTCTCTTCAAATTTTCATTAAATGTGTTAATACTAACTCATGGAGTTATGGCAAATTATAATAACATAGACCTTCTTAGGCTTTATCTGTTGTCCTTTCTCTTTATTCAGGAGAGAATGATGAATATTGGAATATTTATAGGCATCTGTGAATTAACCCTTCTACTAACTTCTCTCATTAAGAGTCATAAATTTTAAATTAATCCAAAAGCCCTTGGTTTAGATTTCTAATTACTGAAAAAAATGGTAAATTTTGAAATAATGATAACAATGTTTCAAGAAATAAGACTTTCCAGCCACCCACATATCTTGAACCATGTTAATTACATAAAAGACTAGTTTCTGCTGAAAGTAGCACCCTCCCCCCCGCCTCCACCATTTGTCATAGGATGGGTTTTCCTCCTGTCCTGCAGCTTCTGTGTCCTAGAGTGTGGACATAGGAAGGACCTCCCATTCACACCGATTCCTGCCTGCAACTTTAACTTCCCAGAGATCAAAGTGCATCTCCTATCAATATTGTCACCATGAGTGACAGGCCAGCATTGAGCAGTGCAGTAGATCAATTCACAGCACAAAAGTTATAGTACTTCATCTTTAACTGGCTCAGTAAAATCAAAGTGATGGTCTCAATTTAATTTCATCCTTCAGAAGCAAGTCATTCTTGAGCCTACTGTTACTTAAGAAAGGGATAGATTGTGTATAATTGCTTCCTAAATGTTTTCCTGCTATCCGTCAACTTTACCCTAGTTTTGCATCTAACCATCACTTTAAAATATAGGTCATATGAATATTTAAAAAATTAAAGAAGAGAGTGGGATCATTCACAATGAGCAAAGATAAGGAATCTATACTCCCTGAGTTTCAAAATAATCATGAGTCTTGGAAACCCACTATTCCAACTAAGAATCCAGTCATGTGGTTGGTTGTCTAACCATTTGTCTTAAATGAGTCTTTCTAGTAAACTATTACTCTTTTCAGAGCATTCAGTTTGGTCCTCTACTGACAAATACCAAGCATTTTAAAATCAATTAAAAAAGCATTTCCACTGCCATTCTGTTTTCTAGTAGAATCCAAGAACCTTTCAGAATTCCCATGCCAGGTAGCACATTTAAAAATTTTTTTTAATGTTTTATTTATTTCTAGGAGAGAGAGAGAGACAGCATGAGCAGGGGAGGGTCAGAGAGAGAGGGAGTCACAGACTGAAACAGGCTCCAGGCTCTGAGCTGGCAGTCAGCACAGAGTCCGATGCGGGGCTCGGACCCACGAACCGCAAGATCATGACCCAAGCGAAAGTCGGACGCTTAACCGACTAAGCCATCCAGGCGCCCCGGTAGCACATTTTACTAATACAGATTTATACAACCTTTCTGATGGCCAATATTATGACTGTAAATATGTGTACAGTTTGAGTGAGTTCCACTTTCAGAAGTATATTCAAATGAGATAATTGAATACATACAGTAAAATATATGCACAAAAATGTTCATCACATTGCTGTTTATAAAAGTGCTGGAAAAACTAAAAGTCCATCAGTGACCAAACTGATGATATATTCATGAACTGGAATATTCTATAACCACTGAAATTATGAAACCTATCTACCTCTATGGACCGTGAAATATGTGTGTATTTTTTTCAGGATATATATGTCTGCAGGATATCTATAGTTGTGTAAGCAAATGTATGAGGGCATTTTTAATTTTTTTCAAACTGTGTTTTATATGATGTGTAAGAGATTATGTGCATAGAAAAAGCCCTCAGAGAAATATGTCAAAATTTTAGCAGCAATTGTACCTGTTTGTACCTGTTACACACCAGCAGTTGTATCTGGGATCACAGGTGAATGTATTCTTCTACTTTACATCTTATGTAATTTGTTTAGCAAACGTGATAATCTTTCATAGTTTCTTAAACCTATTTTCACTTTGAGGGAAAAAAAATCTCTTAACAACAGAAAATATTTTATCAGGGTTTTGTGTTCCTTAAAGGAAAGTACTCATGTGAGGAAAAAATTCTGTGCACAGATATAGTACATTTTATTCATCAGGGGTGATTAAGGAACTAGGTGTTAACTGGCAGTAACTATACGAACTCCATGTGGGTACAGGCCAAGGGCACATTAAAAGAAGTACTACAAAGTGGCTTTCATCCAAACTTTTAAGACCTTCTATTTTTAATGATGGGACCAAAACCAGAAATAGGCATCTCTGGCTCCAGCCCTCGTCACTTCCCCCCGCATGCTTGACTGTAAACATACCCAATTTGACCTCTCTCTTCTCACTCACAGACTCTCGCATACAAAACGACTTGAGGGTCTCTAGCTAGTGGTATTCGTGCTGGGTTTCACAAAGTTGCTGACCAGGGGCTTGTCAGCAGAAGAGAGAGAGACCGAGGTGCCTCTCCTCCACCTTTTTAATCCTGGAAGGAGGCATAAAGCATCTTTTGAAAGAAGGGTTCCATGGTAACAGCAGCAACAACAGGCTGCGAGACACCGTCTCATTTTACAAATAGGGAAGCTGATGCCTAGAGGGAGTAAGTTACTTACTCACCAAAATTTAAATGCCAGGACCAGAAGGCAAGCTTCCTGACACTGTTCTGTTAGCTACAGTTTTCGCAGAACTGTCCGGGCTCCTCACAAGAATATTGGATAAGCGGGGCGCCTGGGTGGCTTAGTCGGTTAAGCGTCCGACTTTCGCTTAGGTCATGATCTCGCGGTTCGTGGGTTTGAGCCCGCGTTGGGCTCTGTGCTGACTGCCAGCTCAGAGCCTGGAGCCTGTTTCAGTCTGTGACTCCCTCTCTCTCTGACCCTCCCCTGCTCACGCTCTCTCTCTCTCTCTCCTAGAATTACATAAAACATTAAAAAAATTTTTTTAATAAAATAAAAAAAAAAAGAATATTGGATAAGCAAAAAATCAGACCCAATGGAAGAGGAATGTTCTTGTCCCAAATCTGAGGTATTTATTTGGTTTCTGGCTGAAAACTAATTAACACTGCTTCAAATTATTATGGCTCTTATGGAAAGCGGCAAACCAAAATATAAAACTCTTTAGAATGTATAATGCAAGACCTCTGAACAGCCATTGTGTTAAATGTCACAAGAGATTTTCATCTTAGTATTTAGTGGCTGGCAGGAGATGACTCAGGGCCATGGAATTTAATTTTAAATTGTTTTCAAATAAATTCACAGGGTCCAATAACATGAAACTGGAAGGTGACAAGGTGGCTTTGGAGATTTGAAAGTTTTTAGAGCCGTGTATCAAAGGCTCCCTCTGACAGTTACGGGGATTTATCGTGTTCTCAACCCCAATTGTTTCTAAAAGCTCTCAACCATACTTCTCTGGGCAAGAGAATTAGACCTGGAATTCTTGCCATCTTCCGCTGCCTGGGACCTCAAAATCTCCAACCTCATGTACCTAGAAATGGCTCAAACATGCTTTTCTGGGGCTGTCATTAAATCGCCATTTTCTGGATGGGGACACAGAGGGTGCAACTATTGGTCAAGGTCACCCAGTGAGTCAGTGGCAAAACTGGGAATGCAACCCAGACTTTCTGACTCCCTCGCCTGTCCTCTGACCATTAAACCACATGCTCCTGACCGGGATGAAACAAGCTTGTCTGTGTCAGTGTTCGGAGGGAGCTGAGTGAAACTGCAATTTACCCATTTCCCTTTCAAGCATTCGTATTCCATTTATTTCATCAGCTAATGGGCAGATCGCTCCAGATCATTTTTCACTCTAAAAAACCTAGTTTTATTAATTTTTCAAGGAAATATCGTCTTAATTTGGAAGAGCAAGAAGGATGACTTTTTCCCATTGTACCACATTGTATAACTCTGGCAGTGTGGCCGCTTCGAAAACCCGCAGAAGCTGCCTCCTTTGCTCTGCCGATGGCCGGTTCCTTTGCCAGTTTCTCCATGTGGCCTTCCTTGTACTGGGGTCGGGCGTCCCGTGGTTTCTGGCAAAGACACGTCCCACGGACAAGCCAGGCCTTGACGTGGCTGTTCCTTCTCCTGCTCTTTTGAATGCTCCTTGACCACAAGAGAACCCAGTTCTCCCGCCAGCTACACCCCACATGCCACTTGAAATGTAGTCAGTGGTGATGATCCAACAGGGCGCCAGCCAGAGTCCAGAGCAACTTTACTAGGGACAAGGGAAAAGCAATACAACCAATTCTCCTGCCAGTGAGTACCATCTCCTGCCAAAGACCACAGGGGGGAGAAGGCTTTTCAAAGCTGAGCAATGGGACCAGCCCCTGGGTAAACTCTCCCTCTATTTCCCGCAGCCCATAAAGTTGTTTCTCCCAGCGTTGTATACCTGCCGTGTTTGATCATAAATATTTTTTTCTCAAAGTGAACTAAATTGTTTACTCTCCAAGACCTGTTGCCATTTTGGGGACAACTTTCCAAACTCTGGGCTGGGTTGTTTTGGTTTGGTTTGGTTTGGTTTGGTTTTACCAGCCTGCTTAGTGTCCTCTCCTTGTGTTGGCCATTAGTTCTTGTGCTCTGTGATAACTTCCCTCCCATGAGCTGTCAGCAGAAGCTCGTGCAGCAGAGAAATGGAATCAGGGAAGGAAAGGGGTATGTCAGTACGGTGCTCTCCAGAATCCTCTTTCTTCTCCCTGTGCATTTGTTAAACCTGCTCAGTCCAGGCTAACCGTGCTGTGGTCAGGTGATATTGTCTAAAGTGTCCTCAAAATTTAGCGCTGCCCCCTGGGAAAGTGCCCCACGTGCCTCTGTGCCCAGCCGCTTGTCTTCTACTCAGTGAGAGACTTGAGGACTAAGACTCTCCCGCTACATTTTGGAAGGAAGTCCCCGCTGACACACAGGGTAACCCCAAATCAGTTTCCCTAATGGTCTTAAAATCACCAGTTCTTAAAACACTGATTCTGCTTATCTTCCTCATCACACATGGCTCCAAATGCATCATACTATGCTATTCTGCACTCTTTCTGTACGAGCTCTCAAGCACTGTATTCCCATGAGAAGAAATAAGTTTTCTTAATGTGACAGTACTGGATGTGTTCCAGGGAGAGTGACAACATAATTCTGTTTACTGTTCACTCCAGGTTCTCAAGAAGTAAACTTCATTAACTTTTCTGATAAAACACAAAGACTCTATTATTTGCCTTACCCATAAAATTAAAAAAGAAAAAAATAACTTTGATGTCCTCAAGAACGCAGGTTTTTTTTTTTTTGTTTTTTTGGTTTTTTTTTTTTGAAGTTTCTATTGCTCTACCTACGTGATCTAGAGGCTGATACTGCTTTGGTTGGCCTTTGACCTGTGATGAAAATGCCCAGGTTGGCAGTTCTGTGCAGTGCTCGACAGAAGCCTATCCGCCCATCCGTGTGTATTTAATGGTCCACTTGGCAATGTGAAGGGTGGAACAGAGAGGTGATATATCTCTGGATAATATTATATAGGTATACATTTTTCCTTCACAGGGTAAAAAAACTTTGAAGATAGGTATCTTATTCAAAGTAGTCTTTCAACCAGAAAATAAGAAACTAGAAAATATAACATAGCCACGAAAGCCTGACTTAAGTCACAGATGGGTAGTGAGACTGAGGCCCCAAGAGGAAAAAGTGGGGAGAGCAAATCAGTCTGGTTCCCCACCCTCCAAATATGGTAGAAGAGCTGACAGGCCCTGTTGAAGACTGTGTCTTCTTGAGTCTCTGTCCACGGGGTGGAAATCTGCTCCTAGGATGAAAATCGCAAGGAAAAGTATCTGGAAAAATAATTTTTAGAAAGCTGCTTTCAGTTTGAAAAAAAAAATTAGCTGGAAAACCAACCCAAACCCCTAAATTAGATATAGGAGCAGATTACCTTATTTTTTTATGACTTTTTTTCTGCCAAAAGGAAACGGTCATGTGTAGGATTGTGTTAGCAAGCACAGGCCCCAGCCTCCGACGGCTCACAGAAATTAAACTGCTTTCAAAGGGAGTTGCAGGCGAGACAGCCTAAGAAAAAGCGTTTAAGGCCTTTTGCATTCATTAACATTTATTTGGAGCATGATAAATCTTCCATATATGTCAACCAGTCGTCTTTTCTGCTTTGTTTTAAAAGCAGCATTTGAAGATCTGAGAGTAAACAGTGATGTGAAAGTTTCCTTCACAAGACTTTCTTGTTCTATTTTTCCTCCCCTAATAAAATGGTGTTTATGGCTTAATATACAGAGTTAGAAAGAACCTGAGTAGGAAGGCATAAAGATTTAAAAATCTACAGACTCTAAGAATAGAACTGTATTTGGAGTAAAAAAAAAAAGCAAACTATGGCTTTTAATTTAATTTTTTTGTGGTAAAATATATATAAATGCCATAGCATTCATCATTTTAGCCATTCCTAAATGTACAATTTAGTGGCATTAAATACATTCACAATGTTGTGTAACCATCACCATTACCTATATCGAAAACGTTATCATCTCAGATAAAAATCTGTCCCCATTAAATAATAGCTCCCCATTTCCTGTCCCCCTGTAGCATCTGGTTACTTCTACATTCTTTTATATGAATTTACCCATTCTGGGTATCCCATATGAAATTGGATTCTTACAACACTTGTTCTGATTTTTGTCTATTTCACCAAACATAATGCTTTGAAGTTTCACCCATGCTGTAGTGTGTATCAAAATTTCATCTCTAAAGAAGACAAAATTTTACCATCAACAACCAGGATTTTGACCTATTTTCTTCTTATCTGCAGCCCTTCCCTGATCTTCCTTGACTTTGCTTCACTTTCAGTGTCTGAGCACTTGGAAGTTTTTCCCTGGTGCCTGAGAAGCCCAAAGAGATGGTAGGTTTTGTGTTTTATTTCTCTTTTAGATCATCTGGTATTGTGAACTGACAAATTCCTGTCTTAAAACGAAAGGACTAAAAATCTCACATTGAGGCACCTATGATCAACCCTAAAAGCATTTTTTGGGGGGGCCCTCTCTGATCTGAATACTTGCTGAGATTTTCCTTCAGTTAAATGGGGGAGAGATAAAATGTGTAGGCAAAAGACATTTTAAAAAACCCCACATTCACTCCTTCTCCCACCTCTTTTTTTTTATTACCTTTTAGCCTAGTGTTTCACAACCCCATTGGGCCTGATGGTACCTCTTTACAAATATTTTGTTAAGTCCCTTTTAAAGTCCTAAAATGAAATTCATAGGCAATATAACTTGTATACACCTATTTTTAAAAGTCAAGATAATGCCTTAAGCATTATATAAATTAGAAATAAAAGGAGACTGATTTTTAATAAAATAATATATATTCCAATTATATGTACCCCAATTAGCTTGAGAATTACCACATTGAAAGATATGATGAAGTAGTCAGAAGCTGGCATTTAGACAGAGAACCACCTTTGACTTCAACAATTATGAATACAAACCAAGACAGATGTGTTATGTAGACATCTAAATCCCTTGAGCAATGTTGCAGTTTTCCAACATTTACACAAATTTCCAAAACAATGAACAACATTTTTAAAAAACTTCTGAGCAAAGCATAAAGTTTTAATCCTAGAAAATTTTAAAGTGTACTGAAGCTGTGTAATAAATGCATTGTACTTTATATAAAATGAGATTAGGGGATGTCTGAGTGGCTCAGTTGGTTAGGCATCCGACTCTTGGTTTCGGCTCCGGTCATATTCTCACAGTTCGTGAGTTCAAGCCCTACATCAGGCTCTGCTCTGACAGTGTGGAGCCTGTTTGGGATTCCCTCTCTCCCTCTCTCTCTGCCCCTCCCCTGCTCAGTCGCTCTCTCTCTGTCTCTCTCTCTCACTCACTCAAACTAAATAAACAAACTTACAAAAAATGGAATTTGATTTTTAGTTCAAATAATATTTAGGTTTATCCAAATTCATGACTGTCCAATTGGACATTCAAAAGTCATATGGGGTACAGGAAAATTTTTCATTTTGCGGGACTGTCCCAAAGGACATATTATTTTCTACACGGCACTGTGCCAGGACTGTGTTGCATAATATTGACATCCTTAACTTTTACCAGTAAATGTTAATAATGGTCCCTAATCAGTGTGATAAAACTGAAACCAAACTCAAAAACCAAACTCACAAACTTTTCAATAACCCACAGGTGGAAGTAGAACTGATCTAGTCTTTTAGAAATGGGAAGCCAGCAGGTTATTCTAAGTCCCTCTAATAATCCTCAAGTCTATTTGTATGTTGTATGCCCAATTTCCAGAGAGGCCTGGAGAGAGAAAGGCTCCAGGGACAGGTCAAACAGGAAAGCTCTTGAGATGGTTGCAAGGTTTTTTTTTTTAGTGATTTTCTTGTGTTGTTACCATGCCATGGGCCTGAGATCTTATCCTCTGCCTTTTTCTTCAGACACTCCATCCACCACTACCTTTGCCAAGTTCATAAAGATAGGAAAGTACATAAACAATTTTCCTGTGGTGTAGTGGAACTCTGGGACAAACATGCAAATTATGTCATTACAGCTTCAAAAAAGGTTCAGGTTCTTTCCTCCGTTTCATTCTTCCCTTCTAAGCTCACCCTTAATTGCAGCCTCCAGACCAGAGCTGCAAGTCTTGGCATGGCCCCCTTACCATTCAAAAATCTAATAATTCCTTTCTGTATGTGTCTCCAATCCCACCTCCAACTTGGTTCCTTGCCTACAACGTTCTCGTAGTTTGCCCGAACCAAACTTGGTGGCTTCCTGCGTTCTGTGGCACAATCACCCTGGAAACTGAACTTTCCATTTTCCAACATTTTAATGTTCCAGGTCCTCTCTCCTGAGGGCCAGTCTTGCCACATTTCAAAAATATGTTCTAACGGAGCAGATTCCTTGTATGCCTCAGAGTCTAAACATTTTCTCTATCCCTGATTACTTACGTTGTCTGCTCAGATCCCAAGATCATCCTATCAAGTAGATTAGGAAAGTGACATTTTATCACTGAGGTCACTGAGATGGGGAGATTTATTGATTTGCCAAAGTTACATAACTAATAATTAGGAAAATAACAGATTTTGGTTTGCTTATTTGATTTTGTCTTTATTTTCTTGCTTTAATTTAGTAAGCTTTTTAGGGATTAGTACTAATCCCATTAAGATAAAAACCCTTTGGTGAACTCTTTCATGTTTACCCTTTCCATTCTCCTTCAAAATTTTGAGCCTCTCAAAAAACCTTGCTTTTCTCACTGTCAGTATGGTTAGAAAACCCCTCATTTCCTAGTCTATCATCATATCCCCAGAAGTGCTTCTGTCTTTCAGATGGTTTAAGGTGCCCTTCCTTTGACCCCTTCTACCATTCTTATTTTTTATGGACCCACAAAAACCAGATTGCCACACGAAAACATGTTTGTCCTGTATTTTGGTAGCAAAGGCGTGATAATGTTTGACATTTTACCTCTTGCGCTGTTGGTGGGAATGCAAACTGGTGCAGCCCTCTGGAAAACAGTGTAGAGGCTCCTCAAAAAATTAAAAATAGAACTATTGGGGCACCTGGTTAAACATCTGACTTTGGCTCAGGTTGTCATCTTGCAGTCCATGACATCGAGCCCTGAATTGGGCTCTGGGCTGACAGCTCAGAGCCTGGAGCCTGCTTCTGATCCTAGGTCTCCCTTTCTCTCTGTGCCTCTCCCCTGATAATGCTCTGTCTCTTTCTGTCTCTCAAAAAGGAATAAATGTTTAAAAAAATTAAAAATAGAATTACCCTATGACCCAGCAATAGCACTACTTGGAATTTATCCAAAGGATACAGGAGTGCTGATTCATAGGGACGCATGTATCCCAATATTTATAGCAGCACTTTCAACAAGAGCCAAATTATGAAAAGAGCCTAAGTGTCCATCAACTGATGAATGGATAAAGAAGATGTGGTTTGTATGCACAATGGAATACTACTTGGCAATGAGAAAGAATGAAATCTTGCCATTTGCAGCAAGGTGGATGGAACTGGAGGGTATTATGCTCAGTGAAATAAGTCAGAGAAAGACAGATATCATATGTTTTCACTCATATGTGGAATTTGAGAAACTTAGCAGAAGACCATGGGGGAAGGGGAGGGGGGAAAAATAGCTTCAAGACACCATAAGAGACTCAAATACAGAGAACAAACTGAGGGTTGATGGGGCTGGGTGGCAGAGGAGAGGGGAAAATGGGTGATAGGCATTGAGGAGGGCACTTGTTGAGATGAGCACTGGGTGTTGTGTGTAAGCAATGAATCATGGGAATCTACTCCTGAAGCCAAGAACACACTTTATATACTGTATGTTAGCTAATTTGGCAATAAATTATATTAAAAAATATTTGCCATTTTATTTCGAAGCATACTGTAGGCAGAAGACCACTTTCAACTTGGGACTTTTTAGAACAGTAATTGCTGTATATTCACCATTTGCTGAGGCACTAGCTTCCTATGGGTTTCACCCTGGCCCTAATCGCAGGACTGCTCTCCAGCCCTTTCTTGCCCTAATATCCAACCCAGCCTTAAATGCCTTGCTGGCATGCTGCCTCCCCTATAAAGTTTTTCTTTAAACTTGCAGAATAATTTCTCTATTTCTCCCATAGCATATCATGGTGTTACCTGCTTAGCACCTGTTTCATTCTGTGGGATATTATAGTTAAATGCTCACAAATATTTGTTTTACATTCCTTCTTATTTATGCTTTGCATTATTTCACTCATTTCTTTGCTCATTATTGTTATTGTACCTGTTGGTTTTTTTCTAGAGTTCCTTCTTTCTAGGGTAAACTCTCCCTGAAAGGATCTGTGGGTGTTAAACATCTTGAGTTCCATATGTTTCAGTTAAGAAACTTTTGGCTACACATAACACAAATCCTTACTCAGAGGATTTTAAAAATAAAGGAATTCAATTATCTCACCGACAGGTCCTGAGATAGGGCACCTGAAGCCACAAGACACCATGGAAAGTAAGGGTTCTTCTCATCTTCTCACATTGCCATCCTCCAGCTTTCTTTTCCTCTCTGGGATTAACTCTTTGCTTGTCAATGTTTGCCACAATCCCACGTATCACAGGCAGACATGACAATGTCCAAGGGAAGAGTACATTGCCTCTTCCCCTCTTGATCTCTTGAAAGGAAAAGAAACCCTTACAGAGTCCCCCAGCAGACTTCTCCTCACATCTAATTGGCCAGGACTGAGTCACCCAGCTCTTTCTGTATCAATGACTGTCAAGGCAATGGGATTACTACGATTGGCACAGACCAATTAAGATTGACCCTTTGTTGACGCAAAAATCAAATAAAAACAGAGGAGACAAACCATAAAAGACTCTTAAATACAGAGAACAAACTGAGGATTGTGGCGCTAGGAAGTGGGGTGGTAAATGGATGATGGGCATTAAGAAGGGCACTTGTTAGGATGAGCACTGGCTGTTATATGTAAATGATGAATCACTAAATTCTATTCCTGAAATCATTATTATACTATATGTTACCTAACTTGGATTTTTAAAAAAGTAGTTCTATGAATAAAATTGAATGGGAAAAAGTGATATTGGAGTAATATTCCTGCAAATATGATGCAAATGCAGCAGCTGCATGAAGTTCTTAGTAACATGTATTTTAATTTATATTAAATACCCATTAAATAATTGCTAAAGGAGAGTGTGCATATAAACTGCATAAAGCAATGATTGTATAAAGATATGGATAAATAGGAAAGAGCAAATTATGTTCGTTAGGATATTGTGATTTGGAGAATTCAATAGAAAGTGATTCAAATAACATTGTAATCTCAGCTTCTACTGTTAAATAAGAATAATGGTTACATTCATAGTATTATTGTGAGCCTTTAGCTGTTTTAGGAATATAAACAGAATAACTTGCATATACTAGGAACTGATAATGAGTATAATCTCTCTTTCCTTTTCTTTGGGTTTACTGTAGTAAAATATCATGTATGGTACAAGTATTGAATATTTTCCCAAGGGAAAAACATGAAAAATATAAATTAATTTCTGGCTCCTGCTTTTTAATAAACATTATAAATAAATTTAAAAAATATTTTTTCTAAAAAAAAAAAGATTTGCTCTTTTTGGGCCAGAAGGTGATGGCAAACACCGCCATCAACCTGGAACATGGACAACACCTGGCTTGTTGAAAACCTTGACAGGAAGGCCTTCCAAAAATGTATGTGTCCTGGGGCAGAGATCTCGAGTGTGTGCTGCTTCAGTGTGTATGAAGAAGCTAGCACAGCAGAGATACTGGTGACGACAGGAGTTTTTAGTGAGGGCAATGGCCTTGCTGGAGAGAATGATCGGCTGTGGGACAGCAGCTACCTGCAGGACTTTTCTTTCCAGCTCTGGTGTCAGCTAGAGACTTTATAGGTCTCCCCACTGAACCAGCTTGTTTCTCAGTTACCTAGGGGAACAGGGACAGAGTTTTTGGGATGTGTGATAGAATTTGTCCTGTCTCATCCCTGAATCATATGGAGAAAGAATGAACATCTCAGAAAAACAGGGCTCTACCTGCAAGAGAGAAAGCTCTTTGGAGTAGGCTACTGAAGGTACTCTGCACCTTAATGCTTGAAACTCTCATCAACTGTGGCTGAATCTTAATTTTAGAATCTAAGATTCTTCTTTTTTTTTTTCAGTACTCTGATGATTTTGCTTCATTGTTTTATCCCATCTAGTATTGCAGGTGAGAAATTTGTGAGTTATCTGTTTTGATTCTCTAGAATAGTTTTTGCAACTTCTCAAAATCTTTAATGTGCCAAAATGTCATACTTTGGTACAAATACGTGAAGTTGTTTCATCCTGTTTGCCACACAGTGTTCCTTTTCAATCCAAGAGCATGTTTCTTTTTTTTTTTTTTTTTAGGTATTATTTCTTTTGTCATTTACTTGAGTATTTCCCTCATTATCTCTATCTCTGTAGACTAACCCAGGAGACCCATGCATCATTAAACAGACTTTAGAATTTGCAAGTATCTCATCCAGGTCTCTTAACTTCTCTTGCTCACTTTTCATCTATTTATTTCTTGTGCTCTGTTCTGTAAGGACACCTCCCCCAATCTTCAGCTCATTATTTGCCTCTTTCACTTTTCTCTTCTCAGCCCTCACTGAGTTTGTTTTCCTAATAAACTTTATTATTGAAATATAACACATATAAGGAAAAGTGCATAAATTCTAAATGTACAGGTTGATGAAGACTCACAAAGTGAACACACATGTATAACCCTCACAGACAAAAAAAAAAAAAAAAAAAAGAACAACACCAGAAAAGTTGTCTTTGCTGTTTTAATATGTAGGTTGTATTTTTCTGCTGTGGTAACTTAGTGGAGTGAAAGAGTAAAGAGAAAATGGAACTACATTTCAACACCTCTTTAACTTAGTTTGCTATTCTGGCCAAGTGTTCATTCTGTTAGAGCCTCTGTTCTGTTCCTGAGGCAAAGAAGAGTTTTGTTCAAATGAGATAAACATTAGATCTCCATAAAGATCTAGTTTACTATGATATTGCTGGCAAAATACCTAATTACTCCCTCTTGCTAATATGATCATTCTCCTCACCCTTCCTCTCAACAATATCAGTTCATGACTTTTTTATGGCCAAACCAAACCAAGTGGAAGTTTTTCTGAGCCACACCCTCTCTTAGAAACTAAGGATGGCTTATTACACAAAGGCCTTGCCCTCGTTGGGAGGGTTAAAAGGAAAGAACTGTTTCCTCTCACTAATAGATGTATGGGAATGACAACACTCTCTGGACCATCAAGTCAATGTAGACTGGCCTGCCTGTTTCCTTAGGGGTGATCTGGAAGAGGGTGCTTAACAGGTATCCTATCTTCCTAGCCTAATGCTCTGCCTGCCCCTCTCAAAGTTATTATCACTCATTCTTCTTGTGGAGGACTGACTGTTTTAGCAAATACTCCCATGAGAACGAAAACAAGAAATTGACACAACTTGCAGCTCTCATGTGGGTCTAATGAATGGCTCAAAAATATCTAAATCACAAAGTGGCTAGAAATTTCTATGATTACTTCAATTCAACAGATGTTTATTGGGGTGCCTGAGTGGCTCAGTCAGTTAAGCATCCGACATCGGCTCAGGTCATGATCTCACGGTTCATGGGTTTGAGCCCCTCGTCAGACTCTGTGCTGACAGCTAGCTCAGAGCCTGGAGCCTCTTTCAGATTCAGTATTTCTCCCTCTCTCTGACCCTCCCCTGCTCACTCTCTTTCTCTCTCTCTCAGAAATAAATAAAACATTAAAAAAAGAAATAGATGTTTATTGAGCTCCTACCTTTTATTTTAAAATTCATTCAGCAAATATTTATTGATGAAGTACTCTGAACCAGACTCTCTTTTAGGATCTATAGAAGATACAGAAAATAAGATGAGAGCTTGCTTTGAAGGAAATTGCTGTTTAGTTGCAAGGAAACAGCAGACAGAAATAATGAAAACCTGTAATAGAAAAAGGCCTTGCCTTGGAGCAGTATAAGCAAATGACATTGGGAGAGGAAGATCACACTCAGATCATCAGCAAACCAGGAGGGTTTCCTGGAAGATAGCATTTAAGATAAACCTAGAAGCTAGGTATGAATTTGACAGAGGTGGAGGAAGGAAGAACATTTCAAGAGAGAAAACTGATTAAAGAAAGAAACAAGTAAGCAGAGGTTGTTTTTAAAAAGAAGAAGTTGGTTTGTGAGAACTAGATGGCACTAGATGTGAGTTCTAGATGGCAACTAGATGTGAGTTCTAGATGGCAACTCTAGCCAATAGCCAATGGAGGTTGTAACATCCAAAACAAACTATTTTATAGAAAAAGATAGGGTTTCTAAATAAAAATAAATGATATTTTAGTTAATCAAATATAGTCTGGATTAAAAGCAAAGTACTAAAATGAACCTTTTCCTTAAGGAGTCCTCTTTTTTTTTTTTTTTAAGTTTATGTATTATTTTGAGAGAGACAGAAAGAGTGTGAGTGGGAGAGGAGCAGAGAAAGAGGGGAGGGAGAATCTCAGGCAGGCTCCATGCTTTTAGTGCACTGCCCAACATGGGACTCAATACCACAAACTGTGAGATCATGACCTGAGATGAAATCAAGAATTCAGGCGTTTAACTGACCAAGCTACCCAGACACCCCAAGAACCTTCTTTTTAATAAATGGATTAGAGGAACCAAAATGTTGCCCAGTTTCCCTAGCTAAAAATTATGGATAAGCTAAGTTAACATAAAAATAATTAATTTCAGCTAAAAGGATCATGGAAGGCTTGTGGGAAACGCACATTTAAGCAGAGTTTTGAATGATGGGGAACGGGATGGACAAGATGCACATGGGAAGATCAAGCTCCCAGTTGTATTTGTAATGTTCATGGAGGAAAGCACAAAAATCATGGGCAGTTGGTGCCTATGGAATCAATTGCCCTCCATAGACATAGGCTACTGGAGCACTCTGATCCAGTCAATTAACTGAGTGTCAAATGAGCTTCCCATTAGCGTAAATTGCTATGATTGATAGACATTGTGTGAATCCTGTGCAATCCCTCAGGCATTTAAATAGGGGCTTTCTTTGTCTTCTGTAATCATTACAAATAATATCAGGTGTGGCCATTATCCCCACAATGTGGGGGACAAAGGAGAGAAGGTGGAGAAGGCTTCTAGGAGAAGTGGATGATGACTTTAAGATCCAAAGACCAAGATGAAGGTAGAGAGGGAGGGCATCCCAAGCAAAGAGAAGGGCAGGTAAAAGTGGCAAGACAGAATTTGGTAGAATCAAGAAATGTCAGTAGTTCTGGAGGACTGAGGTAGAGGAAGATTAAATAAAAGGAGTATGAGCCACACCTAAGATCTTGCATTTTCCCTAAGAAGTTTAGCTCTTATCCTAAAGGCAATGGGAGTCATCAAAGCACTGTCAACGGGAGCAAACTTCCACTTCAGAAAAACCACTCTGGCACCTGGAAGAAAGAAATGAGTGGTAGGAAAAAGGAGGACATAATGCACCTTCCATTGGAGTTTTGCAGCGGAAGCAAGGTGGGCCCATATCAGAGTCTAGTAACCAAGACTTGTTTTTAAGAGCTGGAGAAGGCACTTACGTTTCAACCTCCTGGTTATGTCATTATGGTCTCTCAACACCCCTTGTTTGTCAGATCATTGCTTAAGCCAATTTCTTAAACCAAAGGGCTTAGGAATAAGAATATCATATACACTGAGGAAATTTTAATTTAACTTTCCTGAAATTGGGAAACCAACCTCTTGCACAGTTCAGCACATTCCTCAAAGCTGCTCTCACTTTCCTGCCTGGCTGCATTGGGGAGCAAAGAGGTCTTCGTTGCTAAGACAACCCCTTACAAGGCCCTCCACACTACGCTGCCCTCTGCTGTGCTCTCTGGCTAAACCCTTTGGGATTGCTTGGAAAATTACAACTAAAACTAGTGATGCTACTTCTTCACTTACCTTTCACAGAAATCCCTCTTAGGTATTCTGTTTTATCAACCATGTTATTTCTGTGTCTGTCTTTCCAGCCCCTAAGTCTTTCTTCTTTGAAAGGAAACATGGACTTTCCATTCAAATTAGGTTTCATTTTCTGATATTTTCAGACCTTACTTGCTTTAATTCTATTTGTTTCAAACCAATCCAAGGAAGGAATAGAAAGGTAAGAGGAGAGGATATATCTGGTCTAATATATGTTGCCCAGGCCTAAGTGTTATGAGGCATCCAGGTACCAAATCTAAATGCACTTCCTTGTTAAAATATATGACACCATATGTTAAATAAGAGAAATATAGTGCATCTGGATTCAAAAAAGGTATTTGGAAAAGTTTCAGTATAAGAAACAAGGCAAAGAAATGGGGAATAGGTAAATTTGTGTGGTTAGCATGATTCAAATTTGACAACACCCAGAGAGTGTTGATTAATGAATTGCTGATATTTTGTAGAAAGACCTCTAGTCTTAACCCCGTTCTATTTACCAAATTCATAACTACTTTGATGCAATATATGCTATTAATTTCTCGAATGATCCAGTGCAACTAGTACAATGCTAGGAACTTAGTAATTGCTCAATAAATGTTGAATTTAATGGAGAAGAAACTATCGATACTTTATCTGACAGAATCACAATTGGGCTGAAAGAAAGTAAAAATACAAATACAGTAATGTTGAAAAGGGATAGATTAGCTTTGTGCTCTTGGGCTCAAATAATCAGTGGGACAAGTATACAATTGAAAAGGCCCAATTTAACATGTGATTTAAAAAATTCGGATTTAGATGACTACAAGCTATGCATTAATAGGTTGCTTTTCTTTCCCTACCAAACTAATGCAGGCTACATAGCATCATATACAGATCAAGGGAGATAACAGCCTATTTGCCACTTAGCTGTTTAGACATCTTGAAACTGTGTTTCATACTACACACTGCATTTTAAAAGGATTATTAATCAGGAAATTGTGCCCAGACTAGAATGTGCACAATGGAGGTCCTATGAGAAAAATATAAAGACATTTGGATTATTTGCCCATATTACAAAATAAAATTGATGCCAGAGTAGGGGTAACGATAGGAGTCTTCATGATAGCTACCTTCACGTGTTTAAAGGCTATCATAATACAAGCAGGATTCAAATTATTCTTGATTATCCTAGAGGGCTTAGCTTAACTTAGTTTAATTATGAGTTTGAAAGAGGTGAAAATAAAGCAAATTTTGACTATAGATAGGAAATAATCCTTTAGCAAATGAAATGGTCAATGAATGAAACAGTGGGTGTTTCAAAGTAATACTGAAAAGCATGTTTCTTTTAGAGAGAATTATTACATGAAATAGTTTGTTGGATTTTAAAAAGTACTTTCTATTTTGAAGTCCTTTTCATCTCTAAGATCACCTGATTGTGATCAGTTATGTTGTCTAAAAGGAAAAAAACCAAAGTGTTAAACCACCATAACCAACTGATCATCATGCAGGCCAAAATGATGCTCAGATTTAAGAAATACTAATTCAGGGGCGTCTCGGTGGCTCAGCTGGTTGAGCATTGACTCTTAATTTCAGCTCACATCATGATTGCAGCTCAGGTCACTGAGCCCCAGGTTGAGCTCAACGCTCAGTGTGGATTCTTTCCTTAAGATTCTCTTCTCTCTCTCTCCTCTCTTTCTCTCTGTCTCTCCCTCTCAAAAAAAAGAGAGAAATACTAATTCAGGGGTGCCTGTGTGGCTTAGTCGGTTAAGCCTCGAACTTCAGCTCAGATAATGATCTTGCGATCTGTGAGTTCGAGCCCCTTAACAGACTTTGTGCTGACAGCTCAGAGCCTGGAGCCTGCTTCAGATTCTGGGTCTCCTGCTCTCTCTGCGCATCTCCCTCCCACCCCCCCACCCCCTGCTCACACGCTGTTTCTCTGTCTCTCAAAAATAAATAAACATTTAAAAAAATTTTTTAAAAGAGAGAAATACTAATTCAGTTAAATTCCACAAGTATCTTGGGATTGCTTCTTTTGTACTAGGCACTTTGTAGGTACTGACTTTATAACTCAAGCTTACAATCTTGTGGTGAAGAATGATCTAAGTAGATAATTTCAATATATTTCTCATAACAGTGCCTGCATATAAGAGGCACTTGTATTAGTTTCCAAATGCTACTGTAAGAACTGATCGTAACTTAGCAGCTTAAAACATCACAATTTTATTAGCTAATAGTTCTGGAGATCAGAAGTCTGAAATGGACCTCACTAAGCTAATATCAAAATGTCAGCATGGCTAGTTCCTTTTGGAGGCTCTAGGGGAGAATCTGTTTCCTTGCCTTTCCCAGCTTCTAGAGACCACCCGTTTTCCTTGGTTTGTGGCCCCATTCTTCCAACTTAAAAGCCAGTGATGTCAAGCACAGTCGTTCTTATACTGCCCTCTGTCTGATTTTCTATTTCCTACCTCCCTTTTCCATACTTGAAGTCCCTTATGATTATGTTGGTCCCACCCAGATAATCCAGGATAATCTCCCAATTGCAAGGTCAATGGAACAGCAACCTTAATTCCTTTGCAACTGTATTAGTCAGCCCAGGGTGCCATAACAAAAGAGCACAGACTGGGTGGCTTAAGAAACAGAATTTTTTCTCATAATTCCAGAGGCCAGAAGTCCAAGATCAAGGTAATAGCAGAGTTGGTTTCTGATGAGCCCTCTCTTTCTGGTTTGCAGACAGCCATCTTATTGCCACATCCTTACATTGCCTTCTTTCTATATACACACAAACTCCTGGTGTTTCTTCCTCTTCATAAGGACACCAGTCCTATTTGATTAGGGCCCCACCATTATGACCTTAATTGCTTCCTTAAAGACCCTATTTCTAAATACAGTCACATTGTGGGTCAGGGATTCAACATATGAATTTTCAGAGGAACACAATTCAGCCCATATCAACCATGTACCTAATATAGTCCCAGGTTCCAGGGATTAGGACAGGCATATGTTTAGGGGGCCATTTTCATGCCATTTCGTGAATGAATGTGAAGGCAGGATTGCTCATCGGGAAGCTCACAAGAGATCCTTAGGTCAGCTTGGTATCTAAGGGGAGGATTTCTAGAAAACTCACTGTGGATGAATATAAAGTCAATAGGGAAAAGAGTAAGAAAAATTATTAAGCATCACACAGTCCAGTGTAAATTGAGTGTAAACTCAATTTACAAATAAAAAATGAAGGGTCAGGGAGTTTAAATGACTTGCTATGGATGAGAACTTAGATAAGGGTGTGGGCCTCCGTTTCATCATCTACAAAATGGGTAATAACAGTTTCTACTTCATACAATTATTGTCAAGTTGAAAAAATATGTGTGCTTGGAATAGTCTCTTGTGCATAATAAATACTCAGTAAATGTAGGTAACTACTATTATTATTATTATCATCATTATTATTACTAGCAACTTCTAATGCATTTATTGTAAAACAGTTGAATACCTACCCACTAACTGGTACTGAACTAGTACCAGGACAGAGAAGTAAACAAGAGTTTCCATCACTGTAGACTTCAGTCTATACAATGAGTCACAAGCCTGGATGCGTACGATGACCACACAGGTATCTGTGATATCTGTGAGTGAAGTGAGCCAGATCAGCCTATGGCAGGACGACGGCCCATGTCTGATGCATGTGGAGCAACTACTAAGTTCAGCCAATTTTTGCCTCATAGCACCTAGCCAGCATTGTCAGATATACTGTTTCTCCAAGGGAAGCTGCAAATCTGGATATTTATATATACAATAGCAACTTTTTACCTGGCAGTTCCTATCACATACATCTGTAGACCAGATTTGGCCCATAGACTACTAGTTTGCAACATCTAAGGTGAAGAAAGGATTTGACTGATTAACCAGCAGTTCTTAACCTGGAGTCTTAGATAAAATTCAGAGGTCTGTGAGCTTGAATGCAGGAGGAAAAAAACCTTTATTTATTTATGTAACAATTCACATATCTTTTTTTTTATGTTTTTATTTATTTCTAGGGAAGAGAGAGACAGCGTGAGCAGGGGAGGGTCAGAGAGAGAGGGTGTCACAGACTGAAACAGGCTCCAGGCTCTGAGCTGGCAGTCGGCACAGACCCCGACACGGGGCTCGAACCCACGAACCGCGAGATCATGACCTAAGCGAAAGTCAGACGCTTAACCGACTAAGCCACCCAGGCGCCCCTCACATATCTTTTATATATCGATTTATGTTTCTATCTATTAAATAACAGAAAATAAATTATATATATTCCTAACCCCTAATGGAAATTTAGCATCTTCTTCATTATAAATATCAACAGACCACAGGAGTATTAGAAGTACCTGTAACTATCACCCATGGAAACCACAAATATTTTTACCTCACGGTACAGTGTTGTAGCATCTCAAAGTATCTTCTGTGATCATCACAGCTTTGAAATTACAGCAATCTGTAGATCCACCATAGGTTTTGTTATTTAACATATATAATGTATTTAATGTGTGTGTGTATATATATATGTAGACACAGCACATGTAATACCATATCATGAGTTGCTTTTATCCTAATATTTTGATAACTATTTCATCATGTTTTGTTACCTTTGCAATGCTTTCTTATTTTGTGAAGTGAGAAAGATTATTCTGAGAAGGGTTCCATATGCTTCACCAGACTACAAAGGAGTCCAGGGCATGCACTACACACATCCCTGCACACACACACACAGACACACACACGCACACACATCAAGAACTCTTGAATGAGGGCTCAGTGAGGGAAATGAAGGATAAAGGCAAGACAAAAGACTTCTCCAAAAGCAATACTCACAATCGTGCATCTTGGCTTACTCTTTGATAAAGTGTTAGTGTGTGGCCATGTGGCAACTGCCAATCCCTAACTGTCACTTCGCAGTGACATTAATTATTTTGGTTCTCTCAGGTACTACAGGTAACTCTGATTTCCGCTACCAGGAGTGACTGAGTCTTGATGAGACCGAAGCCTGCTGTTGTCAAACATGATTATTAAAGTGTGCTGCCCAAGGAATGACATCTTTTTCAGTAAACAGGTCATGCTGGAACCTCAACGGTGGTTGCAGATAACGTTTTTGTTGTTGTTGTTGTTTAGGTCTTGCTGGGCTGACGAGCTTTTGATTGTTTGTTTGCCATCCCATTTAACCAAAGCCTCTCTCTGCTGGTAGATGTGGCTCGTTACTTTGCAGGTCTGGGAAATGTGTTTGGCCGGCTCCAGTCTGGGCTGTCTGCTCTGCTTGTTGGGTTTTGCAAATCTGAGCTCAGTTGTGGGTTTATTTAGTTCCAGGAGACTGGGTTGGCTTTTCACATTCCTAGGTCTCGTGTGTCTGAAGACCTTCACTTTGGCTTTGCGAACGATCTTATGGTGTAACCCTAGATCCTAAATGGTAACATAAGTTTGGTAATAATAATAAAACAGAAATAGGGAGCTATCAGAGATTATTAGTACTGGCATATGAATTAAACCATATTGTAACAAATCTGTTTCAAGGGTAATAATCTTAGTTTGGACAGAACTGAATTCAAGACCTCAGCCTCGCTGGCATTTTCCACATCCACTTCCTCTAAATATAAAGCTTTCCAGCTATCCTTACATGATGCATGCTCTCAACTAGTTTTCAGATAGTCCTCTAAAAGGATGTCATTTCTACCAAATCTGCCTTCAAATGTCCTGATATTTTTTGAGTTCCAGGCAGCTGAATGCTCCCAAAGTCATAAGTAAGAGGGCCCCCACACCTATGTTTCCCAAGGGCAGAAATATTTGTTTCTTTTTGCATCGTGGTATCTCTAGCACATGTGCACATGGCACGTGATAGGTGTTCAGAAAATATTAGTTGGTTTAGTAAATAAATGAGTCAATGCAACATGAATTAAGTATAATTACAATGCTTATTTCAATAGTTATTGAAAGGATTATTTAAGATACCATTTGAAAATATTTGTAAACTAAGTCCTATGTAAGTGAATAAACTGGATTCACTAGTGCCATGAACCATGGTTAACCTCACACCCTCCTTCATGTTATACCAACTCTAATAGTTTCTTAGTTATATAAAAACCTGTTGCTAAGCAAAACTGTGTTTTGGGTATGTTTTTATTTGGTGTCATTCCATTCTCCTTTTATCAATGCTTCCCTATTTTGGGGGGGGGGTCCCAATTTCCAGCGGTTCAGAATCCTTACAAAATCTGATACATTGGACATAATTTGATTATAAGATACTTCTGTCCTTACTCTAGACACTGAACGTCTCCAAGCATTGCTTCCCTACCATCAAAATTTATCTTTTTTATGTGCTATTTGTTCTCTACAGTACAAAAGTATTATATACGTAGGTATATGACTCAGCATGTTACTATTTAATGTACTATCCTTCTTGGTTGGTACATGTGTGTTTCATTAGGGGCAAATACTTCAGCCATCCTGGCTAACTGGCAAGAGAATATTGGCTTTTCCAATATCATAACATACAATACCACATTGGCAGCTACCTATTTCATCTGTTCATAAATCCAGCCTTGGCAATACATGCAAAGGGTTATTTGCCTCTGTTCCACCCAAGGACACTAGGACCCTTAGGCAAATTGTCCCCTGTCTCTTGAAAAGGGAGGATATAGGTGCCCCAAATAAACCTAAAAGAGTGATGGTTCTGGTGTTCTCTAATATGCTCTATATGAAATAAATCAGGTTAAATGAGAAATCTGTAAGAGACACTAATGTTTTCTCACCTCACTAGACATCAGACTTTGACAATAATTTAGGAGCCATAGTAATTTATGGAGCCGATATATATATATATATAATCTCACAGCTCACAATATATAGGATTTATGAAGACAATAAAATGGTGATTGAAAAATAACTAAACTCACATCTCCAAGGAGATGGCATAGTGTGTTTTGGTAACTACTTTTATTCCCTCTACTGTCAGGATCTTTGACATCTAGATTAATTTTGGGGGCCACTTATTACTGGTAATACAGTTCTGATGCAGGTTTCAATACATCTAGCCTGAGCTGTCTGAGTCTTTGGTCTCATCAGGATTATCATCTTCAATACTTGTCAATGGGAAGGAAGTTCTAAATTGACATTTATTGTAGAGGAATTACTTCCTACTTGAGATTCCTTCAAAACGCAAAAGTATAGACATCAGGATACTGCCCATTTAATAACATTAAATATACTTGTCCTGAGCTTGGAATAGTGCAGGCACATGTACATATTTTTGTTGGTGGTGAGAATAATGCTAAATTGCTAAAGCAAAGAAGACTCCTCCCCCCTAAAAAACTTAGTGGCTTAAAGAAACAAATAAATTGACATCTTGGTCATATACTGACCTGAGGTGAGAATTGGTGACAGGTACTTCTGCTGCTTGGTGATCATTCAGGATCCCAGGCTAAAGGTGGCCCAAGAAACCTGGCCTCTACTAATACCCTAAATTCCATGAATGAGCTTAAAAATAGACCACAAACTGATCATTGTATCACTTTGTAATTTAAAACACAATCCATAAATTGACTGATCTCTTTATTCTAGTTTGACTTTTTAAAAAAATCATGGCATGATGACTATTTTTAAGTTCACGCATAGTGAACAAGCTTGCTAAAAACATACAGAATTGTCATTTTTTAAGTTCTACTTAAAACCAAATAAATGAATCAAAAGGTTTATTTCTTATATATACAATTCTTCTGTTTAATACAAAATGTCAAAGATTGAGAACAAAGGTCTAGGTTTTTAATGTCTTATTTGCCATCATGTTACTATGCCAGTTCCTTTGTGTTCCGTTTTTGTTGACACTGGATTTTTCTTCTGAACAAAAATAAAGCCTTTCCCCCCATCATAAGTAGTGACTTTAAATTGACCAAAAAGGAAAAATAAAAAGACAGTAATGTGTTGTCATACGCCAGGAGACAGTGGTGACAGTTTTTATTTTTATAGTGCATTGTGAAAGGCATCTAACAAAAGAAGTTTGAGGGACTGCTAAGAATAAAATGCATTTAAATGTCTCTGGCTTCCTTTTAAAATATGACTAGAAGGATGATCAGTATTTATCTCGAGGGATAAATAGAAAGTCAAGAAAAGTAAGTCAGCTTACAAATGAGCCTCTTTACCAAAACCCAGAAAAAAACAAAGTCATACTCTTCACCTTCATTGAATCTAAGTTTTTTTCTGCCTGTAGAGAGTCACGATATACTATTGGCTAGAACTGTCACATTGTTTCTCTGCTTGGCGAGATCTTTTGGGCAAGTAGACCCACCGCAGCTGAGTAAACATGCTGGAGTTATACGTATTTCAAGACCACCACAAAGGCTGCTGGAGGAGGGCAGGACAGCCACCCTGTGAAATCTGGGGGAGTGGCTTCTAAGAATGAGATGGCCTCAGGGTCGTCAGAAGCCTGTTATGGACGCTGTGCCAAGATGCTGAGACTCCCAGATCAGCAAGGTCCCCCAGATCAGGTTAAATCTGGGGTCCCCCGCCTCCCTTTGTCAGACCGCCAACGACTCTCGGTGCTAAGTCCCAGCGAGCTACTTCTCAGCCCTCCCACGGCGGTCTCACAGTAGTTTTGGCCCAGATCATTTCCTGCTACATTTCCTTTCTCCATTGCCATGTAGAAACGTGTGATGGGGCATGAAAAATAGTATTGCGAGCCAAATAACACACTCTATTTGAAAAGATTGGTCTGGTATCCTTAAATAAAAAATAATTTTGCTTGTATTTTCAAATGCTAGCCTACAAACTTGAAAGAAACCCAAATGACCACAGGATAGGGTGGTACAGACTACAATGTGGTAGAGAACAGAAAAAGGAGATATGTAAGAGCCTGGGAAAGAGGGCCCTTAATTAGAACATGTGGCTCTGGTGTTGGGCTTGAAGGCATTCAACTATAGTCAAGGCCTTTCCATGATTCAAATGTCTGAGGGGAGGTTAGTTATATGTAAAATCTCTGCTTACACTGTCTCTAAAAATTAACCATACCAAAAATAAAAAATTAAAAAAATTAAAATTAACTATACCAAAGTATGCCTTTTCACTTGTATTGTTGACAGTCAGGATGCAGCCTCATATCTTGTAGTATATCCAACATTAACAGAAATAGTTACAAACAAAGGTTATCAAATATACACATATATAACAAATGCAAAATATTCTTGTCAGGTAATTCCGTTGGAAAGCATTCTTTTCTTCTGTAGCGTGAGCAAACGTGTGCAAACGTGTGCAACAGCACATGCACAGAGCAATTAAGGGAGAACTGAAAAGAGAAAGATGAGTAAGGAAAAACAACTCAGGAGAAGTGGGGCAGAATTGGAAATCCAAACAAAGTTATATCTGAAATGATGTGATTAACAAAAGCCAAGGAATTGCCCTCCAACATGAAAGTAACACAAGATCAGGGACATTTTCCAAAGCTCCATAGAGAAAAAGGAAGTCATTTCACTGTATGAACTATAACAATATACACAACACTAGCTCTCCTTTCTAGTCATAACAAAAAGTACTTGAAACATATACAGAGTGAAGGAAAGAATTTTGGTTTTAAATACGGAGAATTCAAAAAGAGAGAAGTTATTTCCTCTGAAGGCTGAAAATCTAGCCATATATATATGACTTTACAAGTTAAAATTCTTTCCTCCCCCCCTTTACCTTGAAAGCCTGACATAATTTAATCTCCTTACAATTTTTTTTAGAAAATAGACATAAACATTCACATAATTGAGCATATATTTAATGGAGATAAAAGAGCAAGAAGAAAAATTTTAATGGAGGCATTTTTGCCAAAAAAAGATTTGAGTGAATTTCATGATGGTTTAAAAAAATAGATTAGGACATGTTCCATGTAGATTAATGCTGTTTGGAAAGTTATAGGCTAGATTTTAAATCCATTTTATGATAATGACAAGTTATTTTAAGTTGTTAGTATATTCTGTTAATAAGGTAAATTCATAAACTGAACTTTCCTTCTTTCTTAATAGAAAAACTCAAAAATATTAATGCCTTGAAAGGCAAATAGGAGACTAGTCTAGATTAAAGGAAACTAGAGAGACATGACAACCATATGTAACATATAATCCTTGATTACATACTGAAACAAAAATAACTGCAGTAAACTGTATTTTGTGGGAAATTGAAGAAATTTGAATACAGACTCTTTATTAGATATTATTGAATCAATATTAATTTTTTGGATGATTTTGTAGAATACCTTCATTCTTAGGAAATACATGATGAAATATTTATGAGAAGAGTGTCAAGTTGCTTTCAAATATACATACAGATATAGATGTGTGTGTGTGTGTATTTTTGTAGAGAGAGAGACGTAAAAGCAAAAGAGAGAGACATAAAAGCAAATGTGGCCAAATGTAAACAATTGGTGAATCTGGGTAAAAAATATATGGGTTTTCATTGTACTATTCTTTCAACTTTTCAGTTGACTTGAAATTGTTTAAGGATCCTGGATTACTAAATAATAGATGAAAGCTATTTCACTTTTTAGTAGTATTTCAGGTAATAAATGAAGAAAGAATGATAGAATTAGTCTATCTCCATTTTGCAACCTCTATTATACTCATGAAGCTAAGCACTGAGCATCGATGGCCATGAAAGGAAAGACAGTCAGATATTACGTGCCTTTTAGGTACACACTGCTAGGGCACTTGGCTGGCCAGTCGGTTAAGCATTCAATTCTTGGTTTTGGCTCAGGTCATGATCTCACAGTTGGTGGGATCAAGACCTGTGTTGAGGGGAGCCTGAGTGGCTTAGTCGGTCATGATCTCATGGTTTGTGGGGTTGAGCCCCACATCAGGCTCTGTGCTGACAGATCAGAGCTTGGAACTTGCGTCGGATTCTGTGTCTCCCTCTCACTCTGCCCCTCCCCAGCTTGCACTCTGTCGCTCTCTCTCTCAAGAATAAATAAACATTAAAAAAAAAAAAAAAGAAAAAAGACCTCTGTTGGCCTCTGAGCTGACAGTGCGGAGCCTGCTTGTGATTCTCTCTCTCTCTCTCTCTCTCTCTTTTTCTCTCCCTCACTTGTTCTTTATCACTTTTTCTCAAAATAAATAAATAAACAAGAAGAAGAAGAAGACGATGATGACGACGACGACACCACACCACTGTTGTAAAGTGGTCTTGACAAAAAACCAAACATCAAACCTTAGGTTAGCTTTCTTCAAACATCAGCAGAATCAGAATCATGGTTAGATTACAGATTTCTGGACTGCAAGCTCAGAGTTTCTAATTCCATAGGCTGGAACTAAGTTTCAGTGATTTGCATTTCTAACAAGTTCCCCAGTAATGGTGAGACTGTGGTCTGTGACCACCCTTTGAGAACAACCTTTCCATATCAACATATTAATTTACAAGAACGACAGATGACAGAAGGATGTCAAATAATACCATAGGGATGCTGTCAACAAAAGCAGACTGTGGATAAGCAAAGGAAAAAACAATCAGTGTTTCTTAAATATATTGCAATTTAAGCACAGGTGAAAGGGGAATCTGTAGGTTAAAAGAGATTTTAAAAATGTACCAATCATTTGCAAGATGTAAAATTTTACTTGGATTCTTATTTAACTGTTTTTAAAGCATTTATTACATTTATTAGACAATTAGAAATTTGACCATTAACTGGATAAATTCTAATTTTTTAGGTGTGTTAGTGGTATTATTTTTTTTTTTTTGAAAAAGAAAGTTCTTTTTAGATGTGCATATTGAAGTTCTGTTTAGAGGTACATTTTTAGATGTACATATTGAAATATTTACAGGTAAGAAAAGTTAGAGGGGGAATATTAAATAAATAAGCAAAGACAACAAATCTATAATTCTAAACAGCTTCACTAATTTTTATTCTCCACAAGAATATTTTTTAGCCTTGCTGTTTCATCATTAATATTCCTGTCTAGCTTTTTTTAAATCCTCCTTTTCCCCTATGATGACTCAGTTCTTGGACATATTAGATGGCCCTCACAATTATTTTCATGGTTAAATTCTCTTTGCATTGGTGCCAGCATAAGTCTTTCCTGAATCTAGAGACACGTTTGTTGATTTGTTTGTTACCAAACATACACATATTCAATATAAGTTCCATTTTAATTACAACCAAAAATATGAAAAATTATGTTTAAATAACATATATAGAGTATATGATGAGTGTATGTATATCTTAAACAATAACAGTGAAATCCACCCATCAACCAGCAGCTTAAGAAATAGGAGACTATCAGTGCCCTAGAAGATCCCTAAGTGCCCATCTAAATCATGCCCCCCTCCCTGCTCCCTGAAAGTAACCACTAGGCTGAATTTCATACTAATTAGTCCTTTGCTGTTTAACACTATAGTTTTGTGTGTTTTGTTATGTACATAAATAGAATCATACCATATGCATCCCTCTGTGTATTTGTTGTTACTATTTTACATTATGTTTTGAATTTTAGCCATATAGAAATGTATAGCAGTGAGCTGTCTGGGTGGCTCAGTGGGTTAAGAAGCTGACTTTGGCTCAGGTCATGATCTCATGGTTTGTGGGTTCAAGTCCCACGTCAGGCTTTTGTGCTGACAGCTCAGAGCCTGGAGCCTGCTTTGGATTCTGTTCTTCTGCTCTCCCTGCCCCTCCCCCACTCATGCTCCATCTCTCTCTCTCTCTCAAATAAATAAGCATTAAAAATTTTTAAAAAAGAAATGTACAGCAGTAACCCATCCATTTTCACTGCTGTATAGTATTCACTTATTCATGAGTATGGCCAAGATTTATCAGTTTTTGTATTGATAGATATTTTACCTCTTCATTTTAAACCATTTTATTTATTTATTTTTTAAAGTTTATTTTATTTTGAGAGAGAGAGCAGGGGAGGGTCAGAGAGAGAGGGAGAGAGAGAGAATCCTAAGCAGGTCCCACACTGTTAGCATGGAGCCCAATGTGGGACTCAAACCCCTGAACCCATGACATCATGACATGAGCTGAAACGAAGAGTCAGATAATTAACCAACGAGCCACCCAGGCACCTTCAAATTTTAAACTTTTTATTTCATAGCACTATTACCTATATTACAAAATTACACTAAAATGACAATGGGCAGCTGACCTATTGAAGTCAGTTCCTGCTGACTTTGGTGGAATGACTCCAGGGTTTCCCATTAACCCCAGTGCTGGCTTTTGGAAACTTTCTTTATTCATTTACTATGTTTCTTCTAAGGACATCATCTCATCTAGATTTTTCTGTGTCTTCTAATGTCACTTTTGGTAGATTATATTTTCCTAGTTACAAGAGTTTGTATTCAGCCAGATTTTCAAGTATATTTTCAGAGCTGAGTGCTCCCTTCGATTCTTTTTATCTCCTCTGTCTCTGCCATTATTTTTCTGTTAATATTTCTTCTTTTATTTATTTATCAGTCCCTTTAAAATTAACTATCCTCGTGTTGCGTCTATTTTATAGGTTTAAAAGACTTTTTACATTTCTATATTAGTACTATAATTTCTATATTTTAAATCACTAATTATCTTGTTATTAATTCCTTCTGATTTGCTTTGCTTCATTTTTTTTTTCCAGCCAGGTGCTAAAACTTTATTAATTCTACTAAACTTTATTCTTCTACTAAAATTATTTAAAGCTATTGAATTTTCCTCTAAGGACTGCTTTAGCTCTATCCCATGTTTTGATAGATAGCATTCTCATTATTGTTCTTTTATAGAAATTCTGTGGTTTTAGTTTGAATTTGTTTGTTGACATGTGTAGCAACATGGATGGACCTTGAGGGTGTTATGCTGAGCGAAATAAGTCAGGCAGAGAAGGACAAATATCATATGTGTGCACGTATAGGAGGATTAGGAGGAACTTAACAGAGGACCAAGGGGGAGAAGAAGGGCGGAAATGGTGGGGGAAAGGGAGAGAGGCAAACCATGAGAGACTCTTGAATGCTGACAAAAACTGAGGACTGATGGATGTGGGGGGAAGGGGGGAGGGGCATGGAGGAGGGCACTTGTGGGGATGAGCACTGGGTGTTATGTGGAAACTAATTTGACAATAAACTATTTGTAAAAAAAAAAAAAAAAAGAAGTTGTTTAAAAAAGAACTTTTTTTTTAAAATGTTTTATTTACTTCTAGGAGAGAGAGAGACAGCGTGAGCAGGGGAGGGTCAGAGAGAGCAGGAGTCACAGACTGAAACAGGCTCCAGGCTCTGAGCTGGCAGTCAGCACAGAGCCCGACGTGGGGCTCGAACCCACGAACCGCAAGATCATGACCTAAGTTAAAGTCGGACGCTTAACCGACTAAGCCACCCAGGTGCCCCTAAAAGAAAACTTTTAAAATGTTAGGCAAGAGGAATTTTTTTCACACTTAGTTTGTAGTATATGATTTCTTTAAAAAAATTTTTTTAATGTTTCTTTATTTTTAAGAGAGAGAGAGAAATAGGGAGTGAGCAAAGGAGAAAGCAGAGAGAGAGGGAGACACAGAATCTGAAGCAGGCTGCAGACTTTGGGCTGTCAGCATGGAACCTGACATGGGCTCAAGCTCACAAACTATGAGATCATGACCTGAGCCGAAGTCAGATGCTTAACCGACTGAGCCACCCAGGGGCCCTTGTAGTTTATGATGTCTGGTGTATATTCAGAAAGCAACTGAAAATATTTTCTATGTTCAGAGTGCAGCTTTTGTGATAATATATGTATCAGATCCATCTATTAACTTTTTTTTTTTAGTTCTTTATATGCTTACATACAGATTTTTCATCCATTTAACCTGTTGTCAACTATGTCTTTTTTCCAGGCAAATGGTAGAAATGTTCCACCTGTCCCCTTTAGGTTAGAGATGGCTGTACTGATTGCTCTGGAGAATGAAATGTGAGCAAAAGCAGCATGTGGCACTTCCAGGTAGGGGCCTTTAAATGCTGGTGCACTATTTATTTACCCATTAACTTGCACAGAACCAGAAAAAGAATTTGTAATAAAGGAAACGCCATCAGCCTTCAGTGAAGAAGGAATTGAGAATAGGCCCCTGTTTACCTATGATGGACACATTGTATAAGCAGAAATTTAGTTTTATTAGTCTAAGCTGCTGAGAATTGGGGACTGTTTGTTATTTAGCAGGATAGGCATAACCCAATTCATACGAATACAGCAGGTGTACAGCAGAGGTCAAGACAGACTGATTCAGCAGCCTGGTATGTCATCAAAGACTCAAATATTTCCACCTTTCACTCTTGATTTCAGCTTTTCACTGATAACAAGGGATGAAGCAGTTCTAGAACTTATACCCAGAATGAAATACCAAGACCAAGAAGAAAAAGCATATTTTCTCTAGCTCTCCATTAGAAGGGAAACTCGCTGATGCAATCCAGCAGAGGGCCCTTTATACCTCATTGACTAACACTGTGTCCCAAGCCCATTTCAGAACCGATCACTTGCAAGAGGGATGGAATTTTCATGATTGACATAGACTAATGATCTAGGATAAAACAGATGTTGGGGTATCAGCCACAATGACTTCTACTAAAAGCAAATAATCTGTATTAATATGTTTACATGAGTAGGAACGATTATTTTTTAAATATTTTAAATTATAAAAATATACTTTCTAAAATTATCTTGATAAATATAAAATGTAAGAAATGTAAAACAGACATTAATTTCATCCAAATTCTGAATTAAAAAAATTTATTTTTTTGGTGATAGTTTATATATTATCATTTGTATCTTCCACAGGCTTTTATTTATAAAAATATCTACTTACACGCTGTCAATAGAAACAGAAATGGTAAAAATATGTAAAATTATAAACCAGGATAAGCAATGATCAGAGCGTATTTGTATATTGGCAAATGCATATTTCATATTACCTGAGAAAGAAACAAGTATCACTCTAACCAAGGTTCACACGCTTTCTGACAACTCAGCTAAGTTTGGCTCTTTTGTTTTACTTGGCTAAAATATTTATTCTTGTCCAGACATCAATCAATTACTATGTATGTTATCTCCTTCTCAGACACTTCTCATATTCAGTTTATTTATTTGTAGCAAATGTCAGATGATGTTAATGATACTGTGGAATTTTTGTAAGTTAATGACCTTAAATTTCAATTTGCATTAAAGCTTTTAAAAATTTTAGGGGTGCCTGGGTGGCTCAGTCAGTTAAGTATCTGACTCTTGATTCTGGTTCATGTCGTGATCACACAGTTTCTGAGTTCAAGCCCCACATGTGGCTCTGCCCCTCGCTGACAATGTGAAGTCGGCTTGGGATTCTCTCTCTACCTCTATTCTTGCCCCCTACCAGTTCACTCATATGTGCGCTCTCCCTCTGTCACTCTTTCTCTTTCTCTCTCTGTCTCTCTCAATTGCTCTTTCAAAATAAGTAAACTTAAAAAATTTTAGATTAAATTAAAATTTTTACATTTACAAGTGATCTTTTTAAAATTTTTTTAATGTTTATTTACTTTTGAGACAGAGAGAGACAGAGCATGAGCTAGGGAGGGGCAGAAAGAGAGGGAGACACAGAATCCAAAACAGGCTCCAGGCTCTGAACTGTCAGCACAGAGCCAAAATGCAGGGTTCGAACCCATGGACCGCAAGATCATGACCTGAGCTGAAGTCTGAAGTCAGAGGCTTAACCGACTGAGCCACCCAGGCACCCCACAAAATTTTTAGATTTAAATTAGTTTAAAAATATTTGTTTTATTATCTAAAGTGTAACATGGGTATTAAAAAATATTTTTTAGCGTTTATTTTTAAGAGAGAGAGTGCAAGTGGGGGAGGGGCAGAGAGAGAGGGAGACACAGAATCTGAAGCAGGCTCCAGGCTCTGAGCTGTCAGCATAGAGCCCAATGTGGGGATGGAACTCTGTGAACCACGAGATCATGATCTGAGCTGAAGTCAGATACTGACTGAACCATCCAGGCACCCTGTAACATGGGTATTTAAAAATACAATCTTTTCACTGGTGATATATTCCCATTGAATAAAAGGTAATTCGAACTTTTAAAAGCATTTAAATACAATGGATTCATATTAGAATCTAACAAGCAGTTGGAAAAAAGTCACTCCCAAACTAGATTATAAATTGTAAAGTCACCATATTTGGTATACTAAGGCTCTAGAAATACCTATTGACAATATGATGAAATGAGAAATATTTTTTTTCAAATTAACTACTATTTATTGAAATAGCTATCCATATTCATGCTTTTAAAAATGAAGGCAAGTATTACCACATTCTTGCATTCTTTACTGAGAGAATGGATGAAACAGGTATACGCTATTTGTTTACAAGTGGGAATGTACTATACACAGTGTTTTACAAATTTATTTTTCACTTGGTAAGATATTTCAGAGGTATTTCCCATTTGTACATAAATCTTTTTAATGTGTACATCATATCTTTTTGTATGAATGGATCTTAATTTAACTTGTCCCTCACTTATATGTGTTGAGGTTATTTCCAGTCTTTTGTTTGTATAAGCAATGTTGCAATGAGCATCTATTTTTGCACACTTATATAAGCATATCTGTAGGAGAAATTCCTAAAAGGGAGGTGTGTGTTTTCACCACTTTATGCAGCAATGATATGAGTCAGACTTGCCATTTTTAAGACATTATTCAGAGGATATATCCACAAATAACTAACTCTAAAAACATTACTTGATTAGTAGGAAGATATAAATGTTGAATGAACCCTGCTCTTGTATGAAAACACATCTCTATTTTTATTTCACCACTTTTTCTGGCGAGTTCAACCAGTTGACATTACCACAGAATGATTTACTCATGATTTTCAGTGTGATTTAATTGATTTGGGGGAGGAGGGTTTACAAACATCTCAAACACTTATAAATATGAGAATAACTGACCATTAAAAATAACAAAATAAATACCACCATCAGGAATGTGTGAGAATAAAAAGAGTAATTTGAAAAATAATGTTTTCCAAATGTTCCTTGTATTTTGTTAGAGGTTCACCTCTCCTAGGATTACTTTATTGTTTTTTTAAATGTTTTATAGATCCTTTGTGAAATACTGAAGGTTCCTGTGTGTATGACTTAAGTTTTGCAAATCAAATGTTTCTTTAAAATTCAACAAATTTTCAATGAGGTTTAATTAGGCAGAGAAGTGGTTCAGAACTCATTTTAAAACATGCATGATAATTAGGGAACATCAAAGAGTATTCTTACATTCTAAATAGTAAACAACTAGATGTTAATGATTTAACAAATTCTAAACGTTATCCCACAGTACAGAGAACTGAAGCTTTGTTTTTTAAGACAAGTGTAGATTGAGTCGATGATTTACTCAAATCATTTTCTCAAACAATAGTTTCTCCAAAGACAGCATCTATCATTGCAATGGTCGAATTTCATGGAATTTGGAGCTGAGAGACCATAGGTATCTTCTCATCCACCAGCAAATGAGGACGAGTTGGCCAATGTCAGTTTTGGTTACCAACAGTCTGAACTAGGACACAGTTTTCCTGGCTTTTAATCTTCATCATTTTCTACTATATTGTGCTGCGTCTGCATATATAAAAGACCTCACAACACTACATTTATTGTGGTATGTATAATTTTTTAAATCGACTTAAATATCTTTATGTTCAAAATCATGGATAAATTATAGAAATATACCAATGAATTAGGGAGAAAAAGTTTCTCTCAGGAGTCCGTGTTCTGGTGAGAAAAGCGCACACCTGTGATTAGAAAACGCACTAAGGAAGAATTAGAAATCCTGCTAGGGCTGATTAGCCTTTCTCCCCTGGCCTTGCTAGGAGTGATGGCAGGTGCCATTGTTGCTGTAAGATCTACCACATTTCAATTATGATCACAATCTCTTACACCCTTTACAGGTTCTAAAACATGTCTCCATTGCTGTGTCCGATCCTCACAGTAAATTGTGAGGCAGATGCTATTATCTCCACTTTCTAATTAAGAAACCGACCCTTAAGAGGATGTAATTTGCCCAAATCCCCCCTAGCTTGAAAATGGTAGAAGTGGGACTAGAACTTCAGGCTTTCTGGCTTTTGGTCCAATGAGTTGGTGAATATAAATCAACCTGAATTTCCCAAATTCCAAATATTTAGTTTTCTGGGAATTCTGAGGTTACTTTAGAAGGGAGATCCTTCAGTGGAAGTTTGGGTAACCTAAATTTCCAAATTATAGCGTGCTTTCTTGGAAGAGGAAAATAGTAGCGCCCAAAAGTTCCATGGAAGTGCTTGTGGCTATGAGTGAGCTGTCAGGACAGCATTTTGCTAGAAGCATGAAACCACAGTCAGCTTTGAGCTCCTCAGTTTGTTTGTTCCACCCCTTGTCATGGGGATAAGGAAACTTGAAAATAAAATATCACTGAAATTCAATGTGTCTGGAAAGAAGTTTACCAAAATGTTACCAGTCTCTGGGTGGTTGGGTTACAAGTTAATTTTATTTTCTTTTTCTGCATGTTCCCACATTTCCTACAATAATTATATTACTTTTATAATCAGGAATTATATAATTCACCAATAGTTATTTAGAATTTCCAAACTACTCAAAAGGGAAATTTACACTTTCTTGAGCTGGATACTTAGATGGGCAGATATTTGGATCTCTCCTGACAAATACACATCCTTTAAAAAAAATCAATCTGTGAATAAGCTAAAGAATTCATCTAGGCATCCATCCACTCCTCTAACAAATACTGACTGAGCACCTACAATGTGCCAGGCATACTTAGACACTGGGACAATAGCACTTAACAAACCAAATAAAAACTCTTGCCTTCATTGGCCTTCCATTTCAGAAAGGGAGACAGTCCAAAAAATGAGTATGAGATGAGTATAATAGAATGTGTTACATGGTGCTAAATGATTAGAAATAAAATAAAGCAAGGAAGAAGAATGGAGTGGTTTGGGTGGGAACATTTTGGATAAGGTATCCAGGGAAGGCATGTCTGAGCTGATGACCTAAAAGAAATGAGGTCATGAGCCTGACAGATTTCTGGAGGAAGAGAAATCCAGGTAAAGAGAGCAGTGACTGCAAAGGCACAGGACAGATATATGCTTAATATATTCTACAAACAGTAAGGCAAGAGTATCTAGAGACTGTGAGGAACAGGACAGAGTAGAAGATCACATCAGCCAGAAAGGAATACAATCTGACTTGTGTTTTAGGATCATTTTGGCTACTGTGGTATGGATGGGGAGAAGGCAAGCTAAGGCAGAAGCAGGGAAGCAGGTCAGAGGAATATTGCAAACCTCAGCAATTGGAGTCAGTGGCTCAAACAAGAGTGGCAGGAATGAAGGTCTTCAGGTGTAGAGAGTGCCTGGATATGCTTTGAAGGCAGGGCTCCTGGAATTTGTTTATGGATTGAATGAAGGTTGTAAGAGAGTCAACAGTGACTCAAAAGTTTCCAACTGAGCAACTAGAAAATTGGTACTGTCATTTCCTAAAATGAGGAAGACCATGGAAAAAGCAGATTTGAGGTGGACAGAATCAGGAGCTCACTTTTGGACATGCTAAAATTGAGATGCCTATCCTCTATCAAAGTAGAAATACTGATCTGACACTTCAATATACTTGTTGGAAGTTGAAGGGAGTAGCTTGAGTTAGAGATGTAAAAGACATGAACACGCAGATGACATATAAATCCAAGAAGCCAGATGGGAACAACAAGGAGTAAGGGAGAGCAGATCAGAGCAGACCCAAGGAGAGTCCTGGGTCCCATCTACATAGAGAGAGCAGGGAAACAAGAGCCAAGAGATGGCACATCCTGGCCGCCAAGTGAAAACCTAGTTTCAACAAAGAGGACATGCATCAGGTGGTGATAAGCCAAACATAGCTGCAAATTACTGTGCTTCGGTCCCGTTATTTCTCATAAATTTCAGTAGTGTTTATTCCGGGGATTAACAATTCTTAATGACTATGCCAGAAGAAAAACATTTTAGAGCCCGTTGTATCATTTCTTGGCATTTTGGCTAAGATCAAGTGTAAAGGCCATGGTATAAAGGAAGAAAAGAAAGATGGGAAACATGGATTGGAGGACCAGCTCCACCGTTAATTGGCTGTGTGACCTAAGAGAGTCATTTAGCCACTTCAGTTGTAGTTTCCCACATCTGCAAGATGGAAGCAATACTAGCTACCTCCATCCTCATTCTCTGAAGAATAACGGCAATAAAATCTCTATTGTTGTTTCTAACAAGAGATACTTTATAAATGTTAGTTTCCTCTTTGTTATTAAATGGCATAGTTGTTGAGGGCAGTGTAATGGATAGAAATATGGGCAGACCCTATACTATAGTTTAGACTCTATGAAATTGGTCTTGGGTGACCCAGTTCCCTATTGTCCCCTCTTTCTAATTACTCAGGTGCCAAATATATGTCCCTTGCTAAACTTTAAACTTGACTTCTCAAGACAAAAAACACCAAGCTGAGGAAGGTTTATAAAACAACTGGCTCATGTTCTCCACATTCTTAACATCATCAAAGCAAAGGAAGGCTTATAAACTGTTCCAGAGCAAAGAAGAATACAAAGAAATGACAAACACATACAGTACGTGCTGCTGGACTGGACCCTGGACTATTGGGGGCAGGGGACTGCTGTAAAGGACATAATAGGGACAAGTGACAAAATTGGAATATGGACTATATACCTGAATATGTAATGTTAATACATTAATAACATTAAATGCCCTGAATTTGATAGCTGTGCATGGATGTCTAAGGGAATATCCTCGATTTAGGAAATGCCTCTAAAGCATTTCAGGGTAAAAATTTTTCAAAAAATAATTATATGTAGAACAGAGATAGAAAATGAAAACTAAACACGACAAAATGTTAAAAGTTGGTTAATATGGGTAATGGGTATACAAAGTATCTCTATTATTCTTGCAACTTTTCTGTACATTTGAAATGATTTTAAAATAGAAAGTTGAAAATATTACTTCCTGGAATATGCTGTTAATACCTTCATGCAAAAAGCTTCTTTCCCAGGGGTGCCTGGGTGGCTTAGTCGGTTAAGTGTCCGACTTTCACTTAGGTCATGATCTCGCAGTTCGTGGGTTCAAGCACTGCATCGGGCTCTGTGCTGACTGCCAGCTCAGAGCCTGGAGCCTGTTTCAGAGTCTGTGACTCCCTCTCTCTCTGACCCTCCCCTGCTCACGCTGTCTCTGTCTCTCTCTCTCTCCTAGAAATAAATAAAACATTTTAAAAAATTAAAAAAAAAAAAAAGCTTCTTTCCCAGATTAGGTTTGGGGCAATTTTCATTCACATACATTTTAATATTCTTTTATATATGTGGCACATTTCACAACAAAAAAGTAAACAAAAATAATAAGGAATGTGTAAATGCCTGTATTTACACAGAAATATGAGGGGTAAAAATGAAACTGCAGGCCCTGGAATTACAAACACCTTTGGCTATGGAAACATCACACACACACACACACGCACACACGCACGCACACACACACACACACACACACACACACACAAGTTAAACTTGGTTTATCTCTGGAAGATGTCAAAAAAAAACCACTTAAAAAGTGATTACCTCTGAGGAGTCCAATTGCAGTTTTTTCCAATAATTCTCTTCCCTGTTTGAATTTTTAAAAAATGATTGTTCTTCTAATTTAAAATATATTTTCAGGTGGATAATAAATGATACTGTTAAAGCTTAAGAGCCAGATAACACTGTTAGAATTTGTGATCTAATAATGAGGGAGTGAGTCTGAAAGAGAGAAGCAGAGAGTTTCTCCTGATGCAAATATACAGATAAGAAAACTAGAATTTGTCAGTCTTCGTCCTTTGTCTAGGACCTCACTATGTCAGGAAGCAGAGTTATCACTAAGCGTGGACAAAGTGGCTGTTATTTAAGATCTTACTGACCTGCAGATATTTAGGTAAATTACTCTTAATCCCCAGTTCCCTGCCGTCTGAAAATCCAGAGCTTCCTAGGATTTCTATTAACTTCTGATTTTAGGATTCTGATTTTCTCTGCCCCTTCATCATCAGGAGCCACCATGTTGCTGCCTGGATTTGCTCTGCTGCCTTTCACAAGAAATCCAGGTACTCTGCTAGTTTACAGTGGAATGGTTTAAGTAAAGACTTGAAGAGTGCTTGAAGTACCTTCACCAGGCATTGCCAAACCCTCTTTTGCATTTCACTAACTCCCAAAAATGGATGATCCCACCCTATGAGCCTGAGGCTGTGTGTATAGCCTCAGAAATGTAGTCAAATTCTTTCTTAGCAGTTGTACCTTCAGTGGACTAGCTGGGCCCACCTCCTTGCCCAACTCCTTTTGGAATTCTGGTGAATAAAGTGCTCCTCAGTAAAAGTTTGTGATTTTGGTTTACACATGAAACATCCAATCAGGCACTGTTGTGGCAGGAAGTGAAACTGATTCATAGAAGTCAATAGGATTTTGAATTATCAAAATACTTACCGGAAATGCTCTGCTATTCCCTCTGCCCTTACCTCATCCCTCCTCATTCTTTAAGACTTGATTCTGGGATCACTTTGTAACTCTCTTTTCCATCTGCAGGCTGATCATCTTTAGACACACACAGTAGTTGAAACTGTCTAAGTGAGGTGGTCCAAAGGCTCTGTGGAATACAGAATAATAACAGCAATAAAAAGAAATAACTTCATGATTAGAGATGCAGGCTATAGACACTGGCTGCCAGAACTCAGTCTTTGTTCCTCTACTGTCTAGTTTTGTCACACCAATACTTCCTAGACTAGGTGAAGGGAAAAGACTAAGCTATGGAGCTCCTCATGAAGTGTGGCAGGCAAAATAATGGCTCCCCAAATATGTCGTCATCCAAATCCCTGAAACCTGTGAATATGTTACCTAATATGGAGAAAGAGACTTTGCAGGTGTAATTAAATTAAGGAGATGGAGAATTATCCTGTATTATTCAATGGGTCCAGTGTAACCATAAAGGTTCTTATAAGCAGCTGCAGGAACGTAGAAGTCAGGAAAGAGATTTGCAGGTGCTGTGCTGCTAGCTTTAAAGATAGAGAAAGGAACTGTGGGCCAAGGAATACAAATGGCCTCTAGAAGCTGGGAAAGGCAAAGAAACAGACTCCTTGCTGGGGCCTCCAAAAGGAGCACAGCCCTGCCAAACTTGACTTTAGTCCAGTTTAGACTCTTCTGACCTCCAGAATTAGGTCATGATAAATTTGTGTTACTCAAAGCTATTAAATGTGTGTAATTTGTTATAGCAGCAGTAGGAAACTAATATACCAAGTCACCTCCATTTTCTTCTTCTATTTCTCTAACTGAAACTCTGCTGCTCAAATGAGCTGTTTGTTAGTTGTCACCTCACTTCTCCACTCCCTCAAGAATGTAAACTGCACAAGATGAGGAGAAATAGCTTCAGACTGAGCCCATTGCCTGTCCTTCTGAGTGACAGAATTACTAATAATGCTGTTGAAATAGTGTGACATTAGGCAGTAACACCAGAGACCAGGAAGCTGATATTCATTCTGATGTGTTCTCAGGAATCTACTATGAGTCAGGTACTTGGGAAGTATTGGATAGAGAGAGACATAAATGTAGTTCCTGACACCTGGGACATCTCAATCCAATCACATGGAGTAACAAGGTAATAGTTATTATAAAATTGTTTTTTGAGCATTTAAAATGCAAATAGAAAACAATGTTTTAGAAGTCCACGATTTACAAGAAAGCCATGGTGGCACAATGGTGAAGAACAGGGGCTTTAGACTCAAGGCATTTCGTTGAAAATCTTGACGATCACTTCTTTCCCCAGGATGACCTGGAGTGGTTAATTAATTTCTTCAACCTTACCTCCTCATCAGTAAAATGGGAACAGTGAGATTCATGCCACAGATTATTGCGATAATTAAATTAAATGAGAGTGTGTATACAAAACCCTTTAGTGTAAAGCCTGGCACAAAATAATAGCTCAATTAATGACAACTCAAAAGTACAGTTAATTTGTCAATATCCAGAAGCAATTTTTACAAAACCAGGTGATTCACTAACTTTTCCTCACCAGAAACCTCCAGAACTAAGTTATTTTACTTTGAAGAGCTTTACTTACCATATGGTCCCACTCCTTTCCTCACTCCCAAATCCATAGTTTCTGCTCAGTGCTGAAATGAATTGCCCAATCAGATTTGTCAACTAGGATTTCCCTTTGCTGTTTTCTTTTAAGGGATGGACCCCAGCCAGAAAATGGATTTTATTCTCTAAATAAAAACACACACGTGGTTTAGGGACCACCATAAGAAAACAGAAATAATAAGGATACAAAGATTCTTCCTTTATGGTCAGGATGGATGAACTACATTTGTTAGGGCAATTTTGTTTGCCTGTGTGTGTGTGTGTGTGTGTGTGTGTGTGTGTGTGTGTGTGTGTGTGTGTGTGTTTATACCATAAAATCCCTCATTGTTCATTTTCTGCTGGATCTTTCTCAATATGACTTTCACTATTTTCTTTCCAACACCTCACTGCCAAGCTGATTGGAAAGGCAACTGATTTTACCTTTCAAAGGTTAAATTGTAAAGTTAAACACATATGCCAGATTTCTCTTTAACACATAAAAACACTTGTCTTATTTCTTTTCCATCTAACTCAACACACAAGAATACTCAATCTTATATTCTGAATTTTCACCAGCTAGTGCAAGGAATAATTCAAAATGATCAACAAATAGACCAGTGAAATAGAATTGAGAGCCCAAAAGTAAACCCAAGTGTATATGGTCCACTAATACTTTACAAGGGAGCCAAGAATACTCAATGGAGAAGTGATAGCCTCTTTAATAAATGGTGCTGGGAAGATTGGATATTTACAAGTAAAAGAATGAAAGTAGATCATTTTCATATACAAAAACTAACTCAAAAAAGTTAAATGTAAGACCTGAAACTATGAAACTGCTAGAATAAAATGTAGGAAAAAAATCCCCTTGACATGGATTTTGGTAATCTTTTGGAAGTTCACCCCTAAAGCACAAGCAACAGGATCAAAAATAAGCAAGTGGGATTACATCAAACTAAAAAACTCCTGCACAGCAAGAGAAACCATCAACAAAGTAAAAAAATCGCCTACCAAATGGGAAAATAAAATATTTTCAAAGCACAAATCTGGTAAGGGTTTTATATCCAAAATATATAAAGAACTCATACAACTCAAAAGCAAAACAAAACCCACAAATAATCCAACTAAAAATGGACAAAGGGCCTGAATTGACATTTTTCCAAAGAAGATATATGAAAGGCCAAGAGGTGCATGAAAAGATGCTCGACATCACTATCATTAGGGAAATGCAAATTAAAACCACAGTGATATATTACCTCATACCTGTTAGAATGGCCATCATCCAAAACATAAGATATAACAAATGCTGGCAGGGATTAGAGAAAAAGGAAGCCTTGTGCACTTCAGTGGTATTATAAATTGGTATATCCACTATAGTAAACAAAATGGAGGTTCCTCAACAAACTGAAAATAGATCTTCCCTATGATCCAGAAATTCTAATTCTGGGAATATATCCAAAGGAAAAGAAAATGCTAACTTGAAAGGATATCTGCACTCTTATGTTCATTGCAGCATTATTTATAATAAGCCAAGACATGGAAATAACTTGTGTCTATCAATAGATGAATGGATAAAAAGATTGTGGTATACATATACAATGGCATATTATTCTGCCATAAAAACTGAGGAAATTCCACCATTTGTGACAACATGTATGGACCTTGAATGTATTATGCTAAGTGAAGTAAGTCAGGGAAGGACAGATACTGCATGATCTTACTTACCTGTGGAACATAAAATAAAACAAAACAAAACCCAACCCAAAGGAAAAGAGACCAGAGACCTGGTAGTTACAGGGTGGGGAGTGGAGGAGGAGGAATTGGAGGAAAGTAGTCAAAATGTACAAATTTCCAGTTATAAGGCAGATTAGTACTAGTGATGTAAAGCACAACATGATGACTGTAGTTAATGCTACTGTATGGTACACAAGGAAGTTGTTAAGAGAGTAGATTCCAAGAATAGTCATCACAAGAAGCTGTTTTGTGTGTGTGTGATAAGTATTCTTGTGTGATAAGTATTCTTATAATCTATTCTCCTATCAACTTTTCTATATATCATATGTGATGTTATCTGTGTGATGATAACTTTTTTTTTTATTCTTATTGTATCTGTATGAGATGATGGATATTAATTAAACCTATTATGGCAATCAGTTTTCAATATATCTAAATGTAGCTTTCTTCCTATATACCTTAAATTTATTGTTATATATGTCCATTATTTTCCAGTCAAGTCTCTTGATTTTTTTACTTTTCATTTCTTTTTATTTTTTTAAAGCTTCTATTTTAATTCTAGTTAGTTAACATTTGTTAGGTTTTAAATGGTGTTATTACAATGTGGGAGCAGATGTAGCTCTGCTCTTTCCTTTGTTTCCCAAATATAAAAAAAAAAAAAAAAATCAAGTAGCAGTCCCAGTGCTAAAGCCAGAGCTGTGGAATGAGGGTTATCACCTGTAATCTCTTCATATGCGGGCGTCTTTCAGAAAATCCAACCTTCCCACTGAGTTAAGGGTCTCATCAAATATGGCACCTTTCCCCAGTTTATTATGGCAGCTCCCCAGGAATCTATGACAGGGTCATTTTCCTTTTGGAGAGGTGGGAAATTTGAGGAGAGTAGTCTATGGAGTCATGCTTGGAAGGATAGACCCCCTGGAAGAGCGCTTGTAATTTATGATGGGCAGTGGCTGGAAGCTGCTGTTAATCACAGCACAGCCTCCCCTAGAGAACATGGTGACTATTGAGTCTGCCTTTCTGGCTTGCCTGCTGAGACCCATGTGGAACCTCAGCAGGCACAGTACGTGGTATGTAATTCCTGGGCTCTCAGAAGGCAACAGAAGCCAACTTCAAACCCTTGCAAAAGAATCCAGGCTGTTGAACAGTGGGGATCTTCCAATCAAGGCATATGAATGAATGTCAGCCTTCCTCATTCAGAAATATAAACCATGGCATATATTTTGCCAAGTGTGTTAGAGTGTGGGAAGACTGGAATCTCTCCCTATCTCAGCGTACTGAAGTCAGTTCAATTCGTCAAAATTATTTATTGAGTTCCTTCTCTATGTATAGCTCTGCATACTACATTGCTCTGTGGTAAACAGAAATGAATGATGAAGTCAGAAAGAAAAGAAAGGCATGTTTATAGAGTCCATTCTATATATCTGCTTTAATTGATTCCTAACTGTTTGTCACAACAGCCCTGAGAGGCTCTGCAGTTTAGATGAATGGTCCACCCTTGTGTAATGGAGAGTCAAAATACTGGAAATTATGTGAAATAGAAATTATCCGCCCGCCCCCCATCTAAGAGTCCAGAAGTTGGTGCTCCCAGCATTCTTTATCTTGTGCTCAGCCATCTCTAGGGTGTTGTTCTCATCCACATAATCTAAGTGGCTCCATACCTCATCTACACTCCTTCCTTTGCACCTATCACTTCTGCTCACAGCCTGTTTCTCAAAGCTTACCTTCACGGCCAAATCTACAAGGGAAACATAGACCTCCTTAGAGGCAATCAAATGCCCATCTGTAAAGCAGAAATTCATTTACATGAGAGATAAGGAAGAAACAAATATTGTAGAACCTAGATCATTATGATGATTCCCATTTTACAGGTATGAAGCTGAGATCCATACGGGTTAACTAGCCTTCCCAAGATTCACAGGCTTCACTACACTATGCTGCCTCTCTGTAATGCCATACGATAGTTGCTTTGGCCTTGTGGCTAAGCTGTTGCTGTCAGAATAGAGGCCTGGGATGCCAGATCTATGCATTTCTGCAGTTCTGTGTCTTTTATATAAAGGGAAACGACTATGATGAAAACTATTTAAGGTAGAGAATTTTTTTAAAAGATTTGGGGATTAATTGTTTTATGGGAAGTTGGGAAGAAAGGTTTCTTTTTTGATGTTTATTCATTTGGGGGAGGGGGGCGGCAGGGAAAAAGGGAAATAGAAGATCTGAAATGGGACCTGTGAACTCAGCTGCCCCTAAGATAGACAATTTAAGATGTTCCAAAGCTCTCATTTAGCAAAGGAAAATCAGATTTTGAATAAATGCAAATTCCACTGAAGTATGGGAAGAAATCAAACAAACCAAGCAGCTAGGGCGGCAGGGTACGCAAGACTTGTGTGGGAGAAGTCAAGGCAGAGCCCTTCCTCTCTCTGGCTTTATACCCTCCTGGCAGTGGTAACCGTCACGACTCCTGTCTGTCATTGTAACATGAAAGCAGCCATGTATTAGAGAAAACTAAGCAAATGGGCATGGCTGTGTTCCAATAAAATATTATTTACGGACACTGAAATCTGTCCTTCACGTGCAAAATAGTTTTCATGTGCCACAAAGTATTATCCATCTTTTGTTTTTCAAACTTTTCAAAATGAAAAAAATCATTATAAAGTTTTAAGATATTTAAAAACAGTTAATGGGTATATCCATGCCATGGACTACTACTAAACAATAAAAGAAATAGACTTATGATACATATGACAACTTGCATGGCCCTCAAGGGTGTTATGCTGAGTGAAAAAATCATTCTCAAAGGTTACATACTTTATGATTACATTAAGTAACATTCTCAAAAAAGACAAAATTACATAGATGGAAAACACATCAGTGGTTAGGGATTAGGATGTTTGGAGATGGTGGTATGGCTGTGACTACAAAGAGGTGGCATGAGGGAGATCTTTGTGATAATAGAATACTTCTGTGTCTACGCATGTGATAAAGCAGCAGAGACATACACACACATATACACACATGCACATACATTGTTCCAATATGGGTTTCTTGCTTTGACACTGTACTATAATAATGTAAAATGTAACCGCTAGGAGAAACTGGGTGAAGACTACATGCACCTTTCTTTACTATCTTTGAAATTTCATGTAAATATATAATTATCTCAAAATTTAAAATTAAGGGACATGTAGGTGGCTCAGCTGGTTGAGCCTGCAACTCTTGATTTCAGCTCAGGTCATGATCCCAGGTTCATAGGGTCTAGCCCCGCCTCTGGCTCCGCTCTGAGCATGGAGCCTCCTTAAGACTCTTTCTCTCTCCCTGTGCTCCTCCCCTGCTCATACACACATACACACGTGAGCACTCTCTCTCAAATTAAAAAACAGTAATAAATAAAATGACGAGGGATATAAGCAACTTGCAAAGAAATACAAATGGGCAATAAGAATATTTTAAAAACAACTAAAACAGTCCAATAATTAAAAATTAATGACAACAAGCATTTTGCTACAGTATCAAAAACATATTATTATCAAATGCTGGCAATGTTATGGAGAAATGGATAGTGACATACACTATTGGTAAGACATTAAAGTGGTAAATAAAATTTGAAAGTTAAGTTGATGATTTCTGAAAATTTTAAAATAGACATGCCTTTGGTCCACCAGTTATATATCTCAGAATTAGTTCTATGAATATACTTATATAGAACCACAAAGTTGATGGGGCGCCTGGGTGGCTTAGTCGGTTAAGCGTCCGACTTTCGCTTAGGTCATGATCTCGTGGTTTGTGGGTTCGAGCCCCGCGTCGGGCTCTGTGCTGATTGCCAGCTCAGAGCCTGGAGCTTATTTCGGAGTCTGTGTCTCCCTCTCTCTCTGACCCTCCCCTGCTCGTGCTGTCTCTCTTTCTCTCTCTCTCTCCTAGAAATAAATAAAAATATTAAAAAAAAAAAAAAAGAACCACGAAGTTGAGTATGAGAATGTTCACTGTAGTTGAGTCAGTCTTTAAAAACTTTTTTTATTTACATAGCATAAAATTATCTCACTTAAAATAAACAAGTCAATGATCGTTAGCCAATTTACAGTCACATGACCATTACCAAAATCCAATTTTTTGTCATTTCCGTCACCTCCAAAAGATACATCCTGCTCATTTGAAGTCACTTCGTGTTCCCATCCCTAACCTTTGGCAGCTACTAACGTACTTTTGTCTCCATAGATTTGTCTTTCCTGGATATTTTATGCAAGCAACACATTTTAGTTTTAATTGAGACAGATTCAATATTCAACAACATAAAATTTCTTTCACTAATTCTTTAGTACCTATGGACAAGTAACTACGGACATATCTTAAAATCTTGGTTAAATTTAGCTTAAAAGCATCAAGCATACAGCTTCAATAGGAAGGAGATAGAAGGATATTAAATAGCATGTAAATTTGCATGTATACTGTCTTCCTTCAGAATAGGATAAGCAAAATCTCTTGAACTTTGTCACTGAGCAATGCCATGCAGCTGTCATACTGTCCCCCTTCCATAGGGAATACAAAATTGATCTGTGTATTTTCAAAGTGGGAGGCATTGGTACTGTGACAGAGTTCTATTACAGTGACAGTGTTCTTATTATGCCCAGTGTCTAATGTACACCTAATTGTATTATACACAGAGAGCTGTTATGCACTGATTACCAACTGCTGTTTATAATCTTTTGAATGCATTTTTCTGACATTGAAAAAATTCATGGGAAAAGTCACAAGAGGGAGAAAATGGAAGAGAAAGTGATCCATAAACAATGGGGCTTCATATAGCTCCATGTGGGTACATCAAGCCTCGTGATGTCTCAGAGGCTCTGACAAGTTCTAGAAGCATAATAAATTTCTAGTCTTAACAGCAATAAAGCAAATGGTAGCTTCTGATTTAATATGTACATGGGTGTCAAGGTTATGGTAACACTTGATATCATGAGTCCTCTGAGACATAGGCCCAGTGGCAACCGCTGAACCTACTACACCCCAACTATAAATCATCAGTCATCCTAATCAATCAGAGATCAATTTTCCTGTAGGGAAACTGCTTATTTATTTATTTATTTTTAATTTTTTAATTTTTTTAATGTTTTTATTTATTTCTAGGAGAGAGAGAGAGAGACAGCGTGAGCAGGGGAGGGTCAGAGAGAGAGGGAGTCACAGACTGAAACAGGCTCCAGGCTCTGAGCTGGCAGTCAGCACAGAGCCCGACGTGAGGCTGGAACCCACGAACTGCGAGACCATGACCTAAGCGAAAGTCGGACGCTTAACCGACTAAGCCACCCAGGCGCCCTGGGAAACTGCTTATTTAAATGTTCAGGGCTATTTACTATGTTTGTTATGATCCAATTACATTTTCAAATATTTGAGAGGTTCAGTAGAGGGGGAAAATAAAAGAATTTATTTCCTTAGAGCAGGGTAGCTACTATTGATACCTGCAAATTGAGCCATCATGGTAGGAAAGCAGGAAGCAGTCTGCTATCTCCTTTCCATGTGGCAATCATTTTGGAAGAAAAGTGAACATCTTCCCCATGGTGGAATGAACAACATTGGAAAAGAGAGTGGGAGAGGAGTTTAAGAAACTGAAATGAGTGCAGCTTGACTGAAGCAGAAGTTGAAGAGAGGAAAGTGGTCAAAGATGAGGCTGAAGTTGTATACAAGAGCCAGCAAGCAAGATTGTGTTCTTGGGAATTTAAGGACAGCAGGGAGCTATTAAAAGATTCTGAATAAAGGAGTGGCCTGATGAGGTTTGGATGTAGGATGAAGAACGGTGTGGAGGAGAATGAAGTGGGGCAGGGAGATCTTTTAAGAGATTATCAGAATTCCTCAGGAGAGATGATCCTGCTTACATTACCATAGTGGTGGCGGTAGAGAGAAGAGATATTTACATGGTAGAATCTACAGCTCTTGAATCCAGAGACTGAAGGGATATGGAGAGTGAGGGAAAGAGAAGAGGCCAGAATGCCTCTCCCTTCCCACATTTCTAGTTTGGGCAACAAGATGGCTGATGGTGCCATTTATTGAAATAGATGTCAGTATGGGAGGAGCTGGTTGAGATAGTATCCAGTTTGGACATATTAAAGTACTAATGGCCAGAAGGCAAATACATGAATAATTAGTATGAGTCAGAAGCTCTGGAAGAGAGATAAGGAAAGAGGTAAATATTTGAGAGTGAGATAAAGCTATGGGGAAACTGGGAACCAAAGAAGGTAAAAGTGTCACAAAGATAGTATTATTGGAGCTGGGATCACAATCCTTGTATAGTGGCCTTGCCTAAGGACCAGAAGAGAAAACAATCCAGGGTGGTAGTTGAGAGCCTCAATGCAGGAAAAAGAGAGTAGTTTGAATCCGAACCTGGTCATATATAAATCAGTGATATTAGACAAGTGATCCAGTCTCTTTATGCCTTACTTTCTTGAGGTATGGTAAAGAGATAATAATAATATGAGCTTCACGAGTATTGGAGACTAAATGTGAAAGCATATATATCTAAAGCATCTAGTTCAATGTATGACATATAATTGGGAATCAGTAAATGGTGGTTCTTACTATCATAGTCAATAAATGGAATGAAAAGTTCTTTTGAAGATCATTACCTATAGATTATGTTGAAAGATATTGATTTTAATATTTTAATTTAAATGTAGCCAACTTTCACCTTTAATTCTCATTTATTTATTTATTTATTTTTAATATTTTTATTTATTTCTAGGAGAGAGAGAGAGACAGCGTGAGCAGGGGAGGGTCAGAGAGAGAGGGAGATACAGACTCTGAAATAGGCCCCAGGCTCTGACCTGGCAGTCAGCATAGAGCCTGACGCGGGGCTCGAACCCACGAACCGTGAGATCGTGACCTAAGCAAAAGTCGGACGCTTAACCGACTAAGCCACCCAGGCACCCTTTAATTCTCATTTAAAATACTTAACTTCAACTGACACAAATTGTCACTTTTTCTCTAAACAGTGTACTATTGGGGATCGGTTGAACAAAGATCAAATTTTATGTACTAGAGATGACAATTTGCAGTCTATTTTGGAATAGGTCTGCCTAAGGTTGAGAAAGACACAGGAACCACTCACAGTGTCACACTTATTACGGACTATTGGTATTATATACAAAACCAGTAAATTTCTCTATAAACAATAGAGTACCATATGTGGAAGGGAAAGTGCCTACAGCATCGGCCATGCTGTTTAATCTATTTTGGAGAAAAAAGAGCCCATACAAAAAGAACATGATAAATATGCTAAGTTTATACAATATGTGCTCAGTGATAAATATTCTAAGCATGTACTTCAATAATTCTCTCATCAGCACAGCCTTGTTACCCCCACCATCAGCAGATACTGATAATTAATCAACTGAAATGAATCTTTACAGAATAAACAAATCTGTTATACATGAATGATGATTATGTCTCTTTCAGTTGTGAAGGCTTTTCATAACTTATTCATGCCAACGTTATGAAGACTTTTCCCTCAGGGAACAAAATCTTTTTGGTGAGACCTCCTTTTAGACTATTACTGGTGATCAGTGGCATTTCAGCCATATTCAGTGGATGTAGGTAACTTCAAGGAGTATGTGGGGTTTCTGGGGTGTTATTCCATTCCATTCTCTAAGAAGGAGAGGGTAGCTCTTTAATCTGTTTCCCAGGCATTTGCAGTCTTGCTGGCAGAGCTGGATGGCTTTCCCTGACTACACTCATGGAAGTGGACATGATAGCTATTGTATCCAGATCTGGATAAATCTCTGTACAGGCTGCTTTGCTTATGCATACACACATTAACTTCTGTAGACAAAGATATGGAAAGAAAGCACAATAAGCCAGACAAAAAGAGGCCTCGGGTTGGTCCTGATGGAAGTAGCAACAGTCTCATGAATAAGATGTACAGACACAGTCCAACCGGTTCCTAACACCATCTTCATGCTCCAATTAAAGTTAATTCTTGGGGTGCCTGGGTGGGTGGCTCAGTCTGTTAAGTGTCTGACTCTTGATTTCAGCTCAGGCCATGATCTCATAGCCATGAGCTCTACCTCCATCATAGAGCCTGCTTGGGATTCTCTCTCCCTCTCTCTCTCTCTGGCCTTCCCCGCCACCCCCCCACCCCCACAAATAAACAAATAAACTTAAAAAAGATAATTCTACACAGATCTCTCACATGTTTGCACTTCTAATTAGCAGAGGCTCTAAATGGCCTTTGCTCCAGATTATGTAAGGACATTTGTATAAGAAACAGCCTTGGAAATGGAAATTCCTGGACTTAGAACAGCATGCTTACTGTCCCTTATAAAAGATTCAGGTTTCCTAACTCAGGGCACCTCCCCTGTAATGCAAATAACCGCATGTGAAAATGTCACCTAGCCCTCTTTGTGCTGCCCTGTGGGAACTGGGACCTAGGGAAACCAAAACTGATGCTGTCACTGTTACTGTGAACAATGAACTGTCCTTTGTCTCTGACCCCGGGAGTCTCATGTCTTCTGCCAGCATCCATGGAAACTTGTTAGCTTGCAAGTAGACTAAAATCTCAGAGTCTTTACAGTTCTTAACACTGGATGTCTAATATTTAACATGTGTTATTTTCAGTTCTAATGTACCTTAAAAGTTTGTCTTTGTGTTTCTCGTTCTTCTGAAGTGAAATGTGGGATAGAGAGAATTGATCTATAGTCAGTACAAAGTTCTGAAAGTGTTGTGGAAAGCTAAGTGGTCAAAGCCTGTTCTAAATCATTGCTGTACAGAAACATTATAAAATGCTTTTGTATATTTTAATGACAAAAAAGCCAAAGAATGAAAAATTAAAATATTTTTTTCTGAAGAGTCAGACATAAGATTTCAAAATCAGAAGAAAACAAAAATGAGTTGGTTCACCTGACTCCCTCTATTTTAAAAAATGGCATATAAGGACACCCACTGACCTCCTTTGCATTTTCCATAATGCCTTTTGTAAACTTCTTCTGCTTTACTTAAATTAGAACAAATATGAGGTATGAAGGTATTCATCACATTTTACTTATGATAGAGAAAAATGACAAATGGCTTAGAACTCCCAATCGTTAGAGAATGGTTGAAGTGTTGATAAATTCTTGTGATGTAATATCAGGTAACATTTTAAATTATGTTTTTCAAGAATAATTAGTGACAGGATATAATTTTTATGACATATAAGATATACAAATTGTGTAATCCCAATAATATGACACATCATTATAACACACACACATGCATACAAAGAAAAGAAGTGGAAGAAAATTACTTTTAAACATTCAAGTAGTTGTAACTGGATTAGGACAACATGGATCATTTTAATTTTTTTCTTTGTTGTTTTCTGTGTTGTTAAAACTTCCTATAATTGAATAAGAATTTTAAAATAAATGAACCCTTATGCAATAAACTCAAATCCTATTCCTAAATAACTCACACTAAGGCTCAATCTATGTTTAGTCCACCACAGGGCTTATTTTAGCCTTTTTCCTTCCCATTATAACTCTCTTCACCGGTGTGCAAGTGCAGGGTGCAGTGAAATTTTGAGGGCTGGGTGGGGTAATAGAATTGTATTTCATTTCTCAGCCTCCTGCTTCATTCTGTTCATCTTACCCTATTCTCATGTGAAGTCATAGATCCTGAAGATCCCTCAACTTTTTACCTCTGAGATCCCAACCCATGCACTGTCATTACCAAACTTTCCTTAGCTTGCTACCTAATGGTGCACTTGAGTACGGACTGGGGACATATTAGGCAGAATGTCTTCTTGACCCATTCCCATCTTCTCTATCAATGTCTCCCTTTGCTGCACCAACTCCTCCACCCTCTCCCTCTCTCCCCCTGGCCCCTCCCCACGCATACATGCATGCATGTGTGCGTGTGCACACCACGCGTGCACACAGACACACACACACGCAGCTAGCTCTAGATCAGCACTATTCAATAGCAACATTACGCAAGCCCCTTAGCAATTTAAAACTTTCTATCAGCTACATTAAAAGAAATACATAAAATTAATTTTAAGAATACATTTTATTTAATCCAACATGTCTAAACTATTGCTATTTTGACACATCATAAATTTAAAACTTATTTAGTGAGATAATTTACATCTGCTTTTATATACTAAAATCTCTGCAGTGCAACATGTATTTTACATTTTCAGCACATCTCAGTTCACACTAGCCCCATGTCAAGTGCTCAGTAGCCACATGTGGCTTATGTTACAGCATTGGGCAGCAAAGTTCTGGAGGGATCTTTCCCCCAACAACTTCGGTTATGTGTCCCATCAGCCTGGGCCTTTCAAACGTGTAAATGGCTCTTTAGGCTGGCTCTACTAGGACAGCTATCTACATTAACCAGGGGCTTTAGAGGAAATGCCTGTCACAGTTTGTGACGAGAGATCATGTACCTTTTGTGGTTCCGCCTTATGAAGTAGGCAGTCACCTATCCAACCTATGAATCTTGCCAGAGTGTGGGACTGGATCAAGTGGAGATCTGTTCCCTTATTAAAGGACAGAGGCCATTACCTGATACATACCAACCCATCCCACTCTCACTAAAGTATGGCTTCCTATTTCAACTATGTCTGAGGTTGGCAGACTGGCTTTCTGTTTAGATGAATTGGGAGAAGGAAATTGATTGAGCATCTTCAATATCAGGTACATTCATTTCATTGGTAAAAAGACTGAGTTCTAGAGGGAGAGAAGTGATTTGCACACAGAGATAAAGCTACTAAGTGGCAGACTTCAATTGGAACAAAAATTCAGGTCCCCTCTCAGTCCATAACATCAAGTCTTAAGTTATTTACTTTAAGTGATGTTGATTGGGTTACTGAATCAGGTCATTTACCAGTAGAAAGGCTCAGGATCTACCTCAGAACTAGAGGCCATTCTCCTGATCTCTATCTAGCTCCAATCTTTCTGTCCCAGGTAACTTTTCATATCAAAACCCAGAAAACAGACAAGCAAACAAACACAAGTAATTAACTCATTGTCACAAAGTGCTTAAAAAGGCCAGAAACAGGATGCAGAGATAGAGAGTAACAAGGAGTTCCTGCTTTATTTATTTATTTTTATTTTATAGTGTATTTATTTTTGAGACAGAGAGAGACAGAGCACGAGTGGGGGAGGGACAGAGAGAGAAGGAGACCCAGAATCTGAAACAGGCTCCAGGTTCTGAGCTGTCAGCACAGAATCCGATACAAGGCTTGAATCCACAAGCCGTGAGATCATGACCTGGGCCGAAGTCAGATGCTCAACCGACAGAGCCACCCAGGCGCCCCAAGGAGTTCCTGCATTAGAAAGGAGGTCAGAGAAGGCACCCCTGAGGACCTGAGGATGAAGAAGAGAATCGGGGAGTGGGACTGTGGTGTTCCCAGCAGGCCACCAGCCCTGGGCCAGGAAAGCTCTTCCTGTAGAGGACCTGGAAGCAGTCAGGAAGTAAGCGGTGAGAAGGCCTGAGAGGCAGGAAGGTCCACGTTACGTGGAGTCACAGTGAAGAGCTAGACATTTCAGCTAGATTTTGAATTCTCCTGCCCCTTTTGGTATCTGATGAGTTTCTTCTTAATTTTAACCATTGATATTTAAAGATCTTGGCTGCACTACGGCCTTAAGAGAATGAGCTCCGCCACCTGCAAGAGTCCTTGGAGGGTGACTGTGCTGGCCTCTCTTTCCAGCAGCGGATCGCTAATGGACTCAGGCGGTGGCAGCTGAAAGTAAGATAAAGCCCTGGAGAGGCTGGTGGCCTTGGGGCTGGGATCGTGATTGTGTCCAACTGACAAACAAGTTCGGACATGGGCCATCTGGTCCAATATCCTTAAATTGGATACCTAGGGCTAACACTAATAGGTTGTTCATAAATACTCAAGTGCTCTCCTGTTCTCTGCCTCATTGCAGTTTCATTTCCAGCTTCCAAAGTAGATTTTCCAATCCTTCTAAATGGATGTGCCTCCCTCCTTTTTCCCATCCCTATGTTTGCCTGCCTTTGAAAGATTCTGGGACAGTGAGCCTAGGCATGAACAGTTTTCATCTGCATAAGAGAATACGGGAAGCAGTAACACTAGAATAGAATCAGAGAACACCAGAGCAGGAAGGGGTCAAGGGGGACAGATGCTCCGACCCTTTCATTCTAGTGTGACTATTATTTATAACATATTTTTATATGCCAAATGATTTATATATTCAGCTCAATAGCGTAGCAACCTTGCAAAATGGATATTTTTTAAACTTCATTTACAGACCAGGAGACTGAGGCTCAGAGAGGTTTATTACCGACCAAAGGTTGCACAGCCAAAAGTAGTAGAGCTGGGACTCAAATGAATGTCTGATTTTTTTTTTTTTTACAAATAGTTTATTGTCAAATTAGTTTCCACATAACACTCAGTGCTCATCCCCACAAGTGTCCTCCTCCATGCCCATCCTCCCCCCACATCCATCAGTCCTCAGTTTTTGTCAGCATTCAAGAGTCTCTCATGGTTTGCCTCTCTCCCTTTCCCCCACCATTTCCGCCCTTCTTCTCCCCCTTGTTCCTCCGTCAAGTTCCTCCTAATCCTCCTATACGTGCAAACATGATATTTGTCCTTCTCTGCCTGACTTATTTCGCTCAGCATAACACCCTCAAGGTCCATCCATGTTGCTACACATGGCCAGATTTCATTGTTTCTCATTGCCATGTAGTTGAATGTCTGATTTTTAACTCACCAGATCTGAAGCTAGTTAAACAAATAGAGAGAGAGATGAGAAGATAATAACAAGAGCCAATGGTAGAATCTACATGGCTCAACTAGTTCTCATTTTTTCTACATCTTGTTTAGATATAAAGAAGAGTGCAAAAGAGAGAAATAATACCTGAATAGAGTCTGTTGGTGGTGGTGGTGGTGGTGGTGGTGGAGGTAGTGGTGTTTGTGTTTTATAAAAATATAAACCACATGGGGCGCCTGGGTGGCTTAGTCGGTTAAGCGTCCGACTTTCGCTTAGGTCATGATCTCGCGGTTCGTGGGTTCCAGCCCCGCGTCGGGCTCAGTGCTGACTGCCAGCTCAGAGCCTGGAGCCTGTTTCAGTCTGTGACTCCCTCTCTCTCTGACCCTCCCCTGCTCATGCTCTCTCTCTCTCTCTCTCTCTCTCCTAGAAATAAATAAAACATTAAAAAATATATATATAAACCTTAAACCAGTTTTGGTAAGATTGTTTTACCTAGTATCTAATGTCTTTAAAAACTTTTTTTATGTTTGTTTATTTTTGAGAGAGAGAGAGAGGGAGAGGGAGATAGTGTAAGCAGGGAAGGGGGAGAGACAGAGGGAGTCACAGAATCTGAAGCAGGCTCCAGGCTCTAGCTGTCAGCACAGAGCCTGATGCAGGGCTCGAATTCATGAACTGCGAGATCATGATCTGAGTTGAAGTCAGATGCCCAACCAACTGAGCCACCCAGGTGCCCCCCAAGTATCTATTTTCTTAAAGAATTATAGAGCTCTTGATAACGAGTTTTAGGAATTATTGTGAAAGAAATGGCTACACTAAGAAATGTCCCATGTTACAGATGGCCAGGCCTGGAGAACTAACTGTATAGATTATTGGCTTCTGCTCCTTCCTGCTGGTCTGATGCTGGTCTGCTGAAGCATCTGATTGTTCTGATATACCCTCCTGAGTGCACTGAGGGGTCAAGGTAGCCTAAGCTTGGTTTGCCACTGCTTTGAGTAGCCTGCTGGGCTCAGGGATCTCAGCCAGATTCATAAGCACAGACTTGGACTTGGTGAAAGTTCTTGGGGTATTCTGGTTCCAGGCCAGAGAAACAGAGCTCAATCTCTTTAAAAACTTGACATAATTCTTGTGAGCAATTGCTAAGATCTTATGGGACTATGGTTAGATGTATTAAATATTCTACTCTAGAACTGTGACTTCTCTTAAGATTTTTACACCAGAGATACCATATTCAGAACTAGGCAGAATAATGGCTTCCCAAAGATGTTCATGTCCTGATCCCCAGAACCTCTCAATATGTTAAATTACATTATATCCCAAAAGACAATTAAGTTACGAGGTGGAATTAAAGATGTTAATCAGTATGAGCTGAATTGTATAGCCATCAAAATCCACATATTGAAATCCTAATTCCCAGTACACAAGAAATGTGCCTATATTTGGATATAGGGTATTTAAAGAGATAATCAAATTAGAATGAGATCATTAGGATGGGCCTTAGTCCAATATGCCTAGTATCTTTATAAGGAAAGATTAGGACACAGGTATGCACACAGGGAAGATCATGTGAAGACACAGGCAGAAGATAGTCATCTATAAACCAAGGGGAGAGATTTACTAACCCTGACGAAGAAACTAACTCTGCTGACACATTGTTCACAGACTTTAAGCCCCCAGAAAGTAAGTGTCTATTGTGTAAGTTACCTAGTCTTTAGCACTTTGTTATGGTAAGCCCTACCAAACTAATACACTGATCAATTGACCTTACTCTTGGAAGGTTATCCTGGATTAGGTGGGTGAGCCTGATGCAATAACAATGGTCCTTAAGTACAGAAAAGCGAGGCAGAAGAAGAGATCAGATTGACTGGTATGAGAAGAACTGGACCCTCTTGCTGGTGTTGAAGATGGAGAAGGAGGACCATGAGCCGAGGAATGCAGCTAACTTCAAGAAGCTGAATGGGCAAGGAATAAATGGATTCTCTCCTAGAGCCTCCAGACAGAAAGCAACACAGCCCTACCAATATCTTGATTTTACCCATTTGGGACTTCTGAAGTATAAGATAATCAATTTATGTTGTTTTCAATACTAAATCTGTGGTAATTTGTTCCAATGGCAATAGGAAACCAATACACCAGTGTTCTGAGCCTGGTCTGTACAACACAGCAGGTTATAAGGCATGACCCTTGCTTCAGCATGGTTTAGACAACTGTTGTACTCATACCATTAGATGCTCTTCAAAAGATTCCTACTATTTCTTACTTACCTACTTCTTTTGTCAGAGTTGTATAAGATACTAGGGACATTTTTCTTATGGATGGTGCTGGAATAAGGTACTGGGAAGAGCAACTGGTCTGGTCTAACACCTTCATATAGGATATTCAGAACATGCTTTGAAATTGTGGATGAAGCCAGGTCATCGTGATGTCCTTAATTTAAGCTTCTACCCATTAGCCCCTGTGGGGTAATCTTCCTCAAACCTTAGAGGTATTGGTGCTCTAGGTGTAGGACTTCATGTTTTCAATGCAGACATTAAACAGATTACTATTGAGTGCCTTGTACATACCAGATAGTGTTGCAGACACTGAGCATGCAGCAATGAGTCAACAGAGATACAGTCTCTGCTTTCATTCTAGTGGGGGAGGGAGACAACAAATACATAAATAAATGTATGTCAGGTGATGATAAGGGATAGAATGAAAACCTAAGCAGTAGGTGAATGGAGTGGGGGCAGGAGATTTCTCTGATATGATATTCAGCAAAGACCTGAATAGTAGATCTGTGAATTCTCTGAGGGCCAGGACTGTCTTTGTTTCTGTGCTCAGGTCAAGACCTTATAATGCAGGACAGAGAAATGGTTTAACACTAGAATATAAGACCATGGTGGCAGGGGCTGTAGCAATCAATGCTCAACCCACGAAGTATAAATAGTGTATATAGTCCCATGAATACTGGTCAGCATCATCTATCTACTCAATTTACTCGAGTCCTTTATGCTTTCAGGATACACAGCAATCACACAACTCAGCTTAGAACTTTTTAGGGTACTATGTGCCATCTGCTATCCCAATATCTCTTTTTATTTATTTATTTTACAAATAGTTTATTGTCAAATTAGTTTCCACATAACACCCGGTGCTCATCCCCACAAGTGTCCTCCTCCATGCCCAACCCTCCTCCCCCCCACATCCACCAGTCCTCAGTTTTTGTCAGCATTCAAGAGTCTCTCATGGTTTGCCTCTCTCCCTTTCCCCCACCATTTCCGCCCTTCTTCTCCCCCTTGGTCCTCTGTTAAGTTCCTCCTAATCCTCTTATACGTGCACACATATGATATTTGTCCTTCTCTGCCTGACTTATTTCGCTCAGCATAACACCTTCAAGGTCCATCCATGTTGCTACACATGGCCAGATTTCATTGTTTCTCATTGCCATGTAGTATTCCATGGTATAGATAAACCACATCTTCTTGATCCATTCACCTGTTGATGGACACTTAGGCTCTTTCCATGTTTTAGCTATTGTGGAGAGTGCTGCTATGAACATTGGGGTACATGTGCTCCTATGCATCAGCATTTCTGTATCCCTTGGGTAAATTCTAGCAGTGCTATTGCTGGGTCATAGGGGAGTTCTATTGTTAGTTTCCTGAGGAACCTCCACACTGTTTTCCAGAGGGCTGCACCAGTTTACATTCCCACCAACAGTGTAGGAAGGTGCCCGTTTCTCCACATTCTCGCCAGCATCTAGAGTTCTCTGATTTGCTCATTTTAGCCACTCTTGACTGGCGTGAGGTGGTATCTCAGTGTGGTTTTGATTTGTATTTCCCTGATGAGGAGGGATGCTGAGCATCATTTCATGTGTCTGTTGGCCATCTGGATGTCCTCTTTGGAGAAGTGTCTGTTCATATCTTCTGCCCATTTCTTCACTGGGTTGTTTGTTTTTCGGGCGTGGAGTTTGGTGAGTTCTTTGTAGATTCTGGATATCAACCCTTTATCTGATATGTCATTTGCAACTATCTTTTCCCATTCCATTGGTTGCCTATTAATTTTCTGGGTTGTTTCCTTGGCTGTGCAGAAGCTTTTAATCTTGAGGAGGTCCCAACAGTTTATTTTTGCTCTTGATTCCCTTGTTTTTGGGGATGTGTCAAGTAAGAAGTTGCTGCGGTTGCTATCCCAATATCTTATTTAGATACTCTCACCAGTCAACACTGTACCCTGGGGACTTGAAACTAGACATTTAAATTCATCACCAAATTTGAGGCTGCCATAGAAGACTTTAGAGGTTTTCTTTGCCTCCTGCTAAGTATGTAACTTCAGTGCTAATGAATCTAATCATTTATCCCTTAATTGGGATATTTAGCCCTTGACTAGGACATTAGGATGAATTGTATGTAAAGTTAGTAATTGTGATTCCTTTTCCCCAGCGGAATGCTGATTGCTATTATGGCCCTTAATTCCATTTTTTGGGTGACTCGTCTTGTATTTGGTGAAACTGAAGGTCTACCCATGGGCGCAAGTGTTCACATGCTTGTGAATACCTGTTCTGCTCCCAAAAAGCAGCGGTTCAAGGCCTTGCTCTCAGAGTATACCTCAAACTTTGGGGATTTGCTTTCAATCACACTTTCTCAAGATGTCTTGGTTCCTTATCCTGACTCATTTCCTCCTTCCCCTTCTTTCCTTGTTAACTAAAAAAGTGTTGACACAGCTTTCTCCATTGGGTTTACTAAGAAGCTAGGTCATATTCATTTCCGACCTACCTTTAGCCCACTCTCAGGGAAGGCTCATCATGCTTGACCCGACACGTGGCAGGATTCAAAATACAAAGGACTGCCACAGAAGGTCCTAGGGCCTGCACAAGGTCAGAACTTGGGAGCTCTTCATTTAGTTATTTCATGGTGCTTCTTTTGTTATCATGCATGCCCTTTACCAGCCTGGCATTACCTTTGCAAAATTCACTCCATACAAAGGATCATATTGCAATTTGTAGTTCATGCTTAAAATTTCCATGTTTTGCTGAAGCACCCTTTTCTGCATGCTGGAATCTGGGAGTATGCTGGTTGTTGGTAGCGGTGCCTCTTGTTTGCTTGTTTGTTTTTCAGGCAGCTGGGGAAAAGAGCATGGTCAAAGGGCATCTACAAAGTATGGCTGCCCTGGGAAAGGTGAAAGCTCAGAGCAGGACACATATGTTCTCTCTTCTGAATTCCTGGGGCTTGAGCTCATACTCAGGCTGTGAGCCTTCATAGCCCATGAGCTTTTCCAATGATTTGGACTGGCTCCTTTCCCAGCAGGCCAGGTTGGCATCTGGTGCTTCAAGACAGATGGCCTTGGGACTTGTGTTGGTTTCTTTGGGCTGCTGTAACAAAGTACCACAAACTGGGCGGCTTCAGACAACAGAAATTTAGTGTCTTATAGTTCTGGAGGCAAAGTGATTATTCCCAATCAGGCAGAGCTATGCTCCCTCTGAGACTGTAGGTAAAATCCAGTCTTTCTTCTTCTTGGTTCCTGGTGCTGGCTACTGATTGTTGGATTCCTTGGCTTGTAGTTGCCTAACACTTATCTTTGCCTTTTCATCATCTGGCCTTCTCCCAGTGTATGTCTCTCTGTGGCTTCTTATAAGAACACCAGTCACAGTGGACTAAGGGTCCACCCTACTCCAGTATGACCTCATCTTAACTGATTACATCTTCAGTTTCCAAATGAGTCACATTCTGAGGTAAAAGGGATTTGGACTTGGGGGGCGGAGGGGACACAACTCAACTTACAACCCATAATTTTCAGTCAAAATTTAGTGTCAGCTACTTTTATTATTTTTTTATTTATTATTATTTTTTTAATGTTTTATTTATTTCTAGGAGAGAGAGAGAGAGACAGCGTGAGCAGGGGAGGGTCAGAGAGCGAGGGAGTCACAGACCGAAGCAGGCTCCAGGCTCTGAGCTGGCAGTCAGCACAGAGCCCGACGCGGGGCCCGAACCCACGAACCGCGAGATCATGACCTAAGCGAAAGTCGGACGCTCAACCGACTAAGCCACCCAGGCGCCCCAGTGTCAGCTACTTTTAAATGGTAGGGAAGAGGGTAGTCTGGGGACAGAGACGGGACAAGTATGAGACAAGTCACTTACCAGAGTGCTCCTAAGCCTGCCAGGACATGATGAAGTGGTAGGAGGCAAAGTGGCAGGTGCCTAGGCAACTTTATCTTCCAGGATGATGTTTCACATCATGCTATTGGTTAAAGGTTATGTGGAAATCAAGGAGCATCTTTCCCATTTCAGGGCTTGTGACAGTTAAACTTTTAAAAAATTTGATATTTTGCGAAATTCTAGAATGAAGGGAGAAGCTTAATAACTGAGTCTGACTCAGTTGAAGTACACTTTGTTCCATTTGTGGATATACCTGCATCCACGGTGGGGTAAGCTTGGCAGCTGGAATAATGCCCCCCCCCCCAAAAGATGTCCACATCCTAAACTCTAGAGCCTATGAATGTTACCTTATTTGGTGGAGACTTTGCAGATGTAATTAAAGATCTGGAGACAGAGACATTATCCTGGATATCTGGGTTGTCTCTAAGTGGCACAGTAAGTGTCCTTCTAAGGGGGAGGCAGAGATCTCAGACAGAAGAGTCATGTGAGGGAAGCAGTCAGAGACAGAAGATACTATGTATGTTAGCTTTGAAGATCAAGGAAGGGGTCATGAGTCTTTGGAAAAGGTAAAAAAACAAACAAACAGATTTTCCCTAAATATTCTGGAGAGAGCACAACCTTACCGACACGTTGATTTTAGCCCCTTATGGCTCACTTTGAAATTCTGACCTCCAGAATTGTAAGAGAATACATTTCTTACAAGTCACCAAGTATGTGGTAGCTTTGTTAGAGCAGGAAGCTTATACACAGAGTGTGATTCCTTCTATTTAAATTAAAAAATATAACTTTCTCTGAAAACTTACCATGATGAGCACTGAGTAATGTATAGATTTGTTGACTGAACATATTGTACACCTGAAAGTAACATAACACTTGATGTTAACATACTGGAATTAAAAGAAAATCTTAATAAGATAAAAAAAAATAGAACTCTCTTTGCATAAACACATGGAGATATCAAGACTTGAATAAAATACAATAAAATGCTAACAGTGGCTACCTGTGGGGGTAGGATTACGAGTGATTTTTTTGGTGATTACTATAATTTCCTAAATTCTTCAAGACTCCAAGAAAATCAAACAGGTTCTTGATTCTTTTTCTATTTTTTTCTTTAAAAGTTAAGGGACTATTACTAAGTCTTAAAGAGTCTTAAAACTCTGACCCATGCTGCCATTTGGATGAAACTTGCAGACATTATGCTCAATGAAATAAGCTAATCATAAAAAGACAAATACTGTATGATTCCACTTTTTTGAGGTTCCTCAAGTAGTCACCCTTCTACAGAGACAGAAGGGTGGTTGCCAGGGGCTTCGGGGGAGGGGAGTCTGGGAGTGGTTGTTTAATATAAAGCATATAGTTTTAGTTTTGCAACATGGAAAGAGTTCTGGAGATTGATTGCATATCAATGTGAGTGTGCATAACATGACTGAACCATACACTTGATTTTGGTTAAGATAGATTTAAACCACACGTAAAATTTTTAAAGTTCATCTGCATTATAAGAGGAGAGCTTCAGTGATGCCCTTAAAAACAAATGTGCACTGAATGATGTGCTCTGTTACGTGAGGTTGTGTTTTCTCTGTACCTTTTAAATTCCTTTACAGCAGGGAGAGCCGCCTCTCCATACGAACTTTGGACTCATCCCCTCCATTCTTTTCTCTACCAATTTTCTTGTTTTTGATTTTTGTCTTTATTATTTCACTTCTTTGTATGGTTTTTCTCTTCCGCCTATGAACATGTTCAAGTTTTACAGGGATTTGTTAGATCTCTTGAGAGTATGTTAATCAATTGCTCCTTTTTGAAATGCTTCTTTTTCTGGCTTTTACAAGGTAATTTGTATATTGCACATCCTCTTCTTACAAACAGACACACACTTCAAAACACTCTTCTTGTATTACTGATCTGTGGTGTCTTTCCAACATCTCTACCAGGACTGTATGTGCAAGACAGGGTAACTCCCTTTCTCTCTCCTACCCCCACATATAATTAGTCAACACCGGTGACTAATTTTACCTCCTTTATTCTTTCAGCCCTACCCCATCTCTGGTTTCAGGCCCTCAGCCTGTGCTGTCTGAATATAGCAATAGTTCAGTTGCCCCATCTTCCAAACTGCAAGCAGAGGGATCCACCTATATTGTAAACCTTCCCATGCTTTTTCCTGTCTAAAAGCCTTTCAGTTAAGGTGCCTACCCTTCAACATGGCACCCAACACCCTCGTGACATGGTCCCTACCTGTCCATCCAGAGCCTTCATCCACCAGTTCCACAGCTCAAGTCACCTTTCATGATCAACTACTTTCATAATTTACTGTGGTTCTCCAGCAATTTCTGGGCCTCCTGCCTCTCTTCATTTTCTCTGGCTGGAAAATCTTTTTTTTTATTTTTTTTATTTTTTAATGTTTTATTTATTTCTAGGAAAGAGAGAGAGAGACAGCGTGAGCGGGACAGGGTCAGAGAGAGAGGGAGTCACAGACTGAAACAGGCTCTAGCTGGAAGATCTTTGCCCTCCACTTCATTGGACCAAGACACAGCCACTTTCCTGCATTCAGCTTAGGCACCATCTCCTCTAAGGGACCTTCAGAGTCCTAAATGCTCCTACAGTGCTCTGGGAACAGGTTGTTGCCTTAACAGGTTATTTAAATAGAAGTTGACTATTTATGTGTCTGCTTCCTCACTTGCCCTTAAGCTCTTTAAGGACTGAGTCCATCTCTCAAGTCATTTGGGTATTTCCAGCAACTAGCACACAGTAGGCCCTCAATCAGTGTTGATAAAGTAACATAATTATGCAATAAACACTACTGCTGAAAGGTTATATCCATAATTCACAAAATATTTAAAGCACTTTTTCCTGACCACCACTGCCTTAATTATAAATTTTAATGGCAGAGATAAATGAATGGAATTTTAATGAAGAAAGCTAAGATCTCCTGTGGTTATATATTTAATTTTTCCGTTATAATTTTGATCTATTTATTTTATCAGGGCCTATCTTGTTGGGGGCCGGGGGGATCTTTTGACCTCTGAGATCCTCATACGCAGGGCTGAAATGAAGTAGCGTCACAAATACATGTTCTGCATTATACATACTCATTTGGTACTTAGAGTTTACAGATTTGGCCTAAAAGTCGATTTGCTAGTGATACTACTTTCCTATCTTCCCACTGACTGGCCAGTGCTTTTGGATGCATCAGAGCACAGCATATAGCGGAGCCCCCTCAAAAAGGGAACCTACAAGGACATCTGGCCAAACAGTGCCCAAATGGAGTTCTCAACTTCCCCAGGGTGCGTGGCCCTCCTGGCGGGTCTCAAGGGCCCTGGAATAGACCCTGGTATGGCCGAAGCCAGGGGCTTCCCTCGCAAGGTCACCCACCCCCAGGTCGGCGGATTGCACCCCACCACCGCTGCACGGCCCTGGCCGCTGGACAGCGCAGCCAGGGTCACGTGCGCGCGGCCGGTCCACCGCCCCCGGACCGGGCCCGCCCCGGCTGCAGGCCAGAGGCCGTCGGATCTAGCGCGCCCGGGAGGCTCGGGCCGGGCGCAGCCAATGGGCTGGCGGCGCCCGCCTGACCCGCGCAGGCGGGAGGGCGTGGGGAGGCAGGCCGGGTGCGCACGCTGCCGGGCTGTGTCGCCGTCCCCGCTGTCGCCGGGACGGGAAGTGAGCCGCCGGGGCCCACAGTGAGAGCCAGCCGCCGAGAGGGTCCTGCAGCCGCCCGCACCCGGGGCGAAGCATGGCGGCCGCCAAGGTAAGCGCCGGCCGGTTGCCCCGGGGAGCAGACCCGCCGGCCGGGGCCCGAGGGCTCGGGTGTTCACGTGCTGATTTGGTGTGACCGGGAAAGCAAAAGCTCAGGGGCGCGGGGCAGCTGTTCCACCTTGCAGCAGCGGAGGAGGTAGGTGACCGCTTCCCCCGGGCAGCACATGTGGCCCATGCGGGGACGGAGGCCCGACCTTGCAGTAGAAACTTTGCCGGCTGAACCCTCCCACTTGGCCCGGGAGGGAAGTCTGTGCCGGGCTGGCGCTCGGCGGGCTGAGCCAAGGTCGGCTTAGAGAAGCCAGGTGCGCCCGGGGTGGGGAAGGGCCCGGGGTCATCAGGTCCTCTCGGCCACCTCAGAGAGCACCTGCTTCTGACCCCGGTTGTTATTGACTCGGGCTTCTGCTTCCCGGCGGCACAGCCCGGGCTGAAGCCGGATCCTATTAGGTTTCAAAGGCTCCGCCCTCCCGAGGGTGGGGAAGTCACCTTGACTTCCGTTTTAGAGACTGTTCGGAATAGTTGGCCTGAGCGCGTGTGTGTAAAAATGGAGAGGGCCCCCACCCCGCCGCCCCCCTTTCTCATCCCTCAGCCCCCTCTCCCCATCTGACAACACTTACATACCGGCCTCTGAGCATTTGAGAGGCTTCTTTTTAGAAATGACAAAACAGATTGTCCTGGGAGCCTGTAACTCTTGTGATGTTTTACTTAAAAGGAATTCTGCGTAATGCGAATCATTCACTAACCCGGAGGAAAGGCAGCTCCGACAGCTTGACCTTTCCTCTTTCACCATTTTTTGAAACCTGGACACCATTTCATTCTCTTTGGACTCCATTTCAACTTTTCTGGCAGAATACCATATTTAGTCCCAATCACTTGAATCATTGGAATTTATTGCTTTTAATTTTAAGTTCACGAAGGCAGCCCTTTAATCAAGCCTATACGACTTCTTAGTTCATTTTAAGTGCAGTGAACTTAAATATACCCAACATTTCAAACATTTGTCCTTAATCAAAACTCTGTGATAACCCTCAAGAGGAAAACATGGCCAACACATCATACTCCTATTTATTCAAGCAAACTAATCACATTTGCAATGGAAATTGTAAGCAGACAAATATATTTAAATGATGTTCTATGACTTAAGTTTCTCCAGGCTCCCCAAATCTGCAGACTTCTTCCTGTTTCTAGATTATGTGGCCTAAGTGGCCTTTTTCTTTTCTGTAATGACTTTTGAGTTCCTTACTCAGGAGTGTGTTCTTGGGTCTGTGCACAAGTATATTTATGTGTGTGTGAACATATGGGTAGATATACCTATTTTAGTAGATTCTTTGAGGATCACTGGTATTCATTTTTGGTAGCTACATTAACCCTTGCAAACTCAATAGCGCTTGACCTTTTCTTTGCATTGAATTTGTATCCAGTCAAGATTACAAGGCCTAATGTGAATTCATGACTTCTTCCAGGAGAGTAGGTGAAAATAGATTCCCATGCTCTATTATTTTTTATATCTTCAGGTGAATTAAATAGTTTTACTTAATTTGGAGATAAATAATTGAAGAATCTGAATTGGGAATATGCATGTAATTTGAATATAAGAAAAGGATCATGAACTGGTATAAAGTAAAATAAGTGACATGGAAGCAGATTTAACTTTTTGATTGTATCTTTATTAAACGATCACATCATATCAGTCAATAAGTGCAGTTGAATTTTAGCCAAGTAGTAAGGGGGAAAATGAAACATTTCATTTTTACTCTTTGGGAACTTGTGTGTTTATTTATTCATTTAGCCTTGCCTCTTTCCAGGATTTCTGATGGCTCCTATTGTATGTACGTATATGTACAATCCAACAAGACATCAAAATCAAGTCAGAGTAGATGAGAAAAGACAGAATAAAGGGAAAGGAAGATGTAGCCAGGACCAAAGTTAGTGGAAAATAAGGATGTATTTGCTAGAGGTGGTAGCGTTTTCTAGCAGCCAAAGAGGAAATGATCAGCGAGGTCAGTCAGTTACTTGGGAGAGAAGTCTCTTTGTACTGAGGGCAGTTTTTCTACCCATGTACTTTTATGTGCTGTGAGCGAACTGCATTCAGAACTAGCTCATGACCACAAATATATGTCTGTGGGTTCCATAAGACCATTTTTTATAATGTCCCTCGTTGTAGCTCCAGGGCAGTGCAGTAAATGTAGTCTTAAAAGGTCCCAAAGCAAGCTGTGCTGGTCTACCTTAGTCTAAGAGTGTGTCTTAGTTGCCTTTGGGCACTATCCTTGTGAGGTGATTCCGTCAGCTATGGTCAGGGCTGGGCAAACTGAGTTAAAGGCAGTGCTCTTTGCCTTTTCCTGGCGTGCGCTTATTCCATGTTGCTGTGTTGAACACAGAGCATGGGTTTAACAGCCTCATTTACAAGTAGGATTGACATCCCCTCTTAAAACTTGAAGAGCCTGCCTCGGAGAGAGCCCACTTCAATGGAATGGCTCAGAGGTTGGGCCAAGAATCTGAAACTCAACAATTGTAGGTGAATTCCAGCACTCACTGTAGTGAATTGTTTAAATATTTAATTAAGCAGATCTGATATTTTCTGGATGAGCTTGGCCACACCTAGCAGTTTCTTGATCTCTTGATCATTTATTCTGAGTTTCCTTAGTCTTTTTTTCTTTTCTTCCAAATGTAACTAATTATTCATATCCCTCTTCATTTAAATAGTTTAAATAGGAAGGCCAAGAATCTAGTCTTTGGTCTGCTTTTATTTCCATTTCTGCATGAAGACTTCTGCATAATGATGCAAAAGGTATTTGTTTTTTCATGAGATAACATTGATCTAAAACTCTTATTATTTATAAGAGACAAACTATAAAAACTTCCATTCTCTTGTTGCCTACTTTTGTAGTAGCCTGTACTATTTGTATCGTTTTCAGAATTTCTTTTAAAAACTTCCAACCACGGCCCTGCATGTATTAAAATGTAAATGAGTTTTTAAGATGCTATTTCTTGCAACTCCACAAAAAAATGCATTTTTAAAAAGTAGTAATAAGGGGCGCCTGGGTGGCTCAGTCGATCAGTGTCCAACTTCAGCTCAGGCCATGATCTCACGGTTCGTGGGTTCAAGCCCCGGGTTGGGCTCTGTGCTGACAGCTCAGAGCCTGGAGCCTGTTTCAGATTCTGTGTCTTCCTCTCTCTCTAACCCTCCCCTGCTCATGCTGTCTCTCTCTCTCAGAAATAAATAAAACATTAAAATTAAAAAAAAAAAAGTAGTAATAAGAGGGGAAACCTCCCCTACCTCTTTGTCCCCATTTGGTCGTAGCGAACATTCGTTCTTGGTCATTGGTCGAATTTGTACATCAATAATGATGAAACGAAACTAGATGAAGCTTGAAAGTTAGAGAATGCTCACCTGAATTGAGGCATGAGTGATGTTCAGATATAAAACTGGACATAGACTGATAACTTGGGGCTAGAACTAAAAGAGAGAAATTTGGAGCAAATTGAAGCGTTATTAATAATGAGAATTTGGTCTGTAGGACTAGAGCACTTAGTATCAGTACTGCATTTTTGGAGGTGTTGTTGCCTCAGTCACTGAGTGCTTCAGAGTTGTGTATTATGTTCTTTCTAACGTTCCCAATGGGACTAAACTGAGGAAGTGAAAATGAATTGGTCTCCTTTTGGCCCTTCTAGAAAACACAACTATACTGCAGGCCAGATCCTCTCATGGAAGTGAGTGGTTAGTGCCTTAAAAGGGGCTATGGGAGCATCGGGGAAGGAGACCATTTCTGTGGGGGTAGGAGGAGGAAACATCTCAAAGGTGGTGGTGGTTTAGCAAGAATGGATGGGGAAAGAGGGAAGACCCATTCTGATGACAAGAAACCACAGGTAAGGCAGAGAGTGACAGCCCTTGCTGCATGTAGGGCATAGAAGAGCAGGTAATGAAATCTACAGAAGAGCAGTGAACACTTCCTGAGTGCTTACTAGATAAGAGATTTGGTCCAGTTCTTCTTGTGAGTAACTTACCTACAGCCTGTAGCAGTCCTATGAGTTACATGCTATCATCCACGATTTATAGATGATGACTCTGGACACCAGGAGGAGATGTAAGTGGCCTAAGAGCAAATAATTAGGAAGTAAAGGAGCTGGAGTTCAGATCCAGCCATTCTGGCTCCAGAGTCTGCTCTCACCCTGTGCTCCATAGGGTCTGCCTGCCTGGTCATTTGGGTAAGAGGTAGAGTGTATGAGAGAGAGGAGATGGCATAGGAGGGGAAGTTAGGTGCTTCAGAGTAAACCAGATTTTTACGTTAAGAACTGCTTACACAGTGCTTGCTGTGTGCCAGGCACTCTCCCAAGTGCTTTACAAATAATAACTCAGTTACTTTCCATAATACCAAGAAGGGCGCTCTCTATTTTTGTCCTTATTTTAACAGGTGAGAAAACTGAGGTCCAGAAACGTTAAGCAATTTCCTTAAAGTTATATAGCAAATAAATGATATAGCCTGGACTTGAACCCTGCCAGTGTGTTTTCAAAGTCTTTGCTCTTAACCTGTTCCCCCGCCCCGCCAGGCCTTAAAAAGAATTCTGTTTGCAAATGTGCATGTGAGAATTCACATGTTATCAGTTATGTATGTGTATTTCCTAGTCATCCTAGTCCAGTAGTTTGTAGCATGCTGTAACACTTAGTATATGTTTCATTGAAGTGTTGATTTTTCTATGGTTTTCTTTAAAAAACTTTCTTTGATGTTTATTTTTGAGAGAGAGAGAGAGCGCAGAGCTTGAGTGGGAGAAGGGCAGAGAGAGAGGAAGACACAGAATCCAAAGCAGGCTCCAGTCTCTGAGCTGTCAGCACAGCGCTGGATGCGAGGCTCTAACTCACTAGCTGTGAGATCATTACCTGAGCTTCCGGAAGTTGGATGTTTAACCAACAGAGCCACCCAGGTGCCCCTGGCTTTATTAAAAGAAAGAAAGAAAGAGAGAGAGAGAGAGAGAGAGAGAGAGAGAGAGAAAGAAAGAAAAGCAAAACATTTTTTTTTAAATTTTTTATTTCTAGGAAAGAGAGAGAGAGAGACAGCGTGAGGCAGGGGAGGGTCAGAGAGAGAGGGAGTCACAGACTGAAACAGCTCCAGGCTCTGAGCTGGCAGTCAGCACAGAGCCCGACGCGGGGCTCGAACCCACGAACCGCGAGATCATGACCTAAGCGAAAGTCGGATGCTTAACCGACTAAGCCACCCAGGCGCCCCAAGAAAAGCAAAACATTTTTAATGTTTACTTATTTTTGAGAGCGAGCGAGCCAGTGACCAAGTACGGGGGAGGGGCAGAGAGAGAGGGAGACACAGAATCTGAAGCAGGCTCCAGGCTCTGAGCTGTCAGCACAGAGCCTGACATGGAGCTCAAACCCATGAACCGTGAGATCATGACCTGAGCCAAAGCTGGACGCTTCACTAACTGAGCCACCCAGGCACCCTGATTTGCTATGTCTTTCAAACCAGATTGTTCAGGTGAGGAATTGTCATATACCTTTTTTTTAAAAAAATAACTTTATTGGGAATTATTTCACATACCATACAATTCACTCATTTAAAGTGTTCAGTACGTTTCATATATTCATAGAGTTGTGCAGCTATCTGCACTGTCAGATGCCTTTGTAAAAATCTTAATCCAGTGTTTACTACTTAGGACTTGGACTCTATATTTAACCTCCATGCTTTTCTCATTTCTCATCTTTTTTTTTTTTCTCATTTCTCATCTTATAACAATGGCCTATTCAGAGGTTTGTTAATGAGGATGGAATGTAATTTGAGTTTATTAAGGATATTTTTCAAATGGGAAGCTTCTTTCCCTTATGGTAAAACCACTAGGTATTTGGTGATATCATAACATCATAATAAACCTGACCAGTTTTTGTGCTAGACAGGAAGGAAAGAAAGTTTGAATTGTTTTTATTCTACCACGATGATGGTAGCTTTCTGTGGTTCTACTGAGGTTTGGATTTAGGATTTCTTAAACTGATGGAGCTGGTGAGGAATGGGATTTAAATAACACAGTGGTCCTCTCTCCTCCCCACCAGTCTTATTCCTTCTTGCTGGGTAAAGAAACAGAGTTCCAGAAAAATTTGTAATTGGACCAGGTCCCCCGTAAAACTCTTTTACTTTTTGCACACCGGCCACCTGCCTTTGCCAATAGAGAACTGGAGGGGAGAAGGGGCGGGGTTTGGAAGGGTTCAAAACCAAGGTATAGTGTAAGAACATCAGGGTGCAGGTCTTTTTTGGATATTGAGTTCTTTTTAAGATTGATGGAAGGGCTCTGACTTCTGCTTCTTTGACCTGTTGTCCTGTGTCCCGCCTCTGCTTCTGTTGAGTTCTCAAATGGAATCACTCCTCCCTGAGTTTTCCACTGTTTGTGAGAATTAGGTCTGCTAAGCATGGTTTCTTCCTACTCTCCTTGCCCAGCATTTGCTGCTTCATAAGCACCCATCCTTCCTGCCATGATGCCTTGGATGCCTTTGGGTGGGTCTTGGAACAGAGGAGGGTGTGAATCTGCAGGTGTGTGCTGGTTTTGGCTGGAGGTAAGGAGGATGTGCCCTTGCTGCAGTGATATAATTCCCTTAGCAAATGTATTTAGCAGCAACTGAGCAAGCCCTGTTTTCATGGCCTATTTAACCAGACCTTCTTGTTGGGTTAAATCGCCCCAATTTATGGTGGCTCTGGTCTGTTACTTTGGAATTATTCCCAGTGGTTTATTTGTAGTGTGGTGGTCTGGTTTATTGATTAGAAACGTTTACAAGATAGACTACTCGTACTCACGATTTCCTTTGGAAATTTGCTATGCAGTTGCAGGAGTGAAAATAGGCTCGGATGGTTCCTTTTGAGTTTAGGTGCTGACAACATAGCAAAGTTGGCAGTGTTGAAATTTTTAGTAATTTAACCCAAATAAACCACTCTATTTAATGACTGTTATTAGGCTGGTAGCTTTGTCTTGATTTCCACTTGTAGTCACAGTTTCCACATGTTATCCATGAAAATTGTTGACTTGATATGAGTCAGATATTTCAAGATATACTTCGTGTTCCATGGTAAAATGTCTTTTGCATAAGACTTACGCAGTACAATTTGTAAGAAAACTGTGTAAGTAAGTGTAGGGGAGGGGAAAGTTTTCCTGGACTTTCCTGGGGTCCCTGGCTGGATCTGAAAATTAAACTGACAGAAACAGGAGAAACGTATACAAATTTTATTGAATTTTTACATATACATGGGAGCCTTCACAAGAGGATGGAGTCCCAAAGAAGGGACCAGAGTAGGAAGCTTTTATTCCTTTTACACAAAGGAAGAATGGATGTTTGAAGAATTGGCAAGACAGAGGTGTTTGGACTAAGACTAGTAAATGGTGAAATAGTAGCTAGGAGGTAAGGGTCAGTTTAACGAGGTTTGTCTGTACAGCTTTCTGGGCCCCCAATTCCTCATCTCTGGTGATAAGAATGGTGATAAGGGAGGGTACCTTTCACATGGGAATTCTATGACCGATTTCAGGAAAGAAGGTTGTGGGGAGAAGGTCAAAGTGGCCTTCCTGCTTCTGCTGTTTTCTCAGACTCCTTCACTTAAGATTTTCCATATGCCAGGGGGCTACGTTGTGGTGCAGTGTGTCCTGAACCCCATCATGAGCCTGATTTAAACACGCTTGTACCCCCAAATGTAATTTTGAAGTTTTTCCAAGTTAGACATGTAATATTTATATGTCTGATTCTGGTCACAGTTGTAGGCTGAGCAGCAGAGGAGCTCAAAACTACTTTCTTATGTGGGAAGAGGCTCCAAGAATGTTTTATTTATTTATTTTTAAATCAGTAGCTCTGGTTTCATGAGGAGCTAGACAGGAGTGGTTATATGCCCACTGCTCCCAGTAATGATAAGAAGTTGGACAAGTCTGACTTCTCTGGTTGCTTAGTATCACCTTATGGAAAACAGAGACCACTTATATGTGATGAGCAAATGCAGTATAACATGTGAAAACACTGTGAATTTTCAGGTGCCATAGGAATGTCAAGAGATGATGTTGTGGGCTGTGGGACATTTCTATCTAACTGAAAACGTGGGGACAAAGATATTATTTGACTTACCTGAACAAAACGTAGTGTGCTTTTCTTAAGCTTGTGATCCATTCAGTAGTCACCATAATGGCTAGCCTGTGTGGCTGCTTAGCCACGTTCTCTGAGTGGCCTTCCTGGAGCTTGGACATTGGAAGTTTTGGTCCATGGACCCTCAGCATTAGTTTACTTGGGAGCTTGTTAGAATTGCAGCCTTTTTTTGGGGAATCTCCATGTTGTTTTCCAGAGAGGCTGCACCAGTTTGCATTGCTACCAGCAGCACAAAAGGGTTCCCCTTTCTCCACATCCTCGCCAACATCTGTTGTTGCCTGAGTTGTTCATTTTAGCTATTCCGGCAGGTGTGAGGTGGCATCTCATTGTGCTTTGATGTGTATTTCCCTGATGATGAGTGATGTTGAGCATCTTTTCATGTGTCTGTTAGCCATCTGGATGTTTTCTTTGGAAAAGTGTCTGTTCATTGCCCATTTCCTTACTGGTTATTTGTTTTTTGGATGTTTGATAGGTTCTTTATAGATTTTTGATACTAACCCTTTATCTGATACATCATTTGCAAATATCTTCTCCCATTCTGTCAGTTGCCCTTTAGTTTTGTTGATTGTTTGCTTTGCTGTGCAGAGGCTTTTTCTCTTGATGAGGTCCCAATAGTTCATTTTTACTATTGTTTCCCTTACCTTCAGAGACATGTTGAGTAAGAAGTTGCTCTGGCTGAGGTCTAAGAGATTGCTGCTTGATTTCTCCTGTAGGATTTTGATGGTTTCCTGTCTTAGAATTAGGTCTTTCAATCCGTTTTCAGTTTATTTTTGTGTATGGTGTAAGAAAGTTGTCCAGGTTCATTCTTCTGCATGTTTCTGTCCAATTTCCCCAGCCCCGTTTGCTGAAGAGACTGTCTTTTTTCCATTAGATATTCTTTCCTGCTTGGTCAAAGATTAGTTGGCTATACTTTTGTGGGTCCATTTCTGGGTTTTCTATTCTGTTCTATTGATCTGTGTGTCTGTTTTTCTGCCAGTACATACTGTCTTGGTGATTACAGCTTTGTAATACAGCTTGAATTCTGGAATTGTGATGCTTCCTGCTTTGGTTTTTCTTTTTCAACATTACTTTGGTTATTTGGGATCTTTCTGGTTCCATACAAACTTTAGAATTGTTTGTTCTAGTTCTGCGAAGCATGCTGGTGTTAGTTTGGTAGGGGTTGTAAGCTACCCTGTGATCCAGCAATTGCACTACTAGGTATTTATCTAAAGGATACAAAAATATTGATTTGAAAGGGCACTTGCACCCCGATGTTCATAGCAGCACTATCAACAATAGCCACATAATGGAAAGAGCCCAAATGTCCATTGACTGACAAATGGATAAAGAAGATGAGGTAAATATACACAATGGAATATTACTCAGTGATGAGAAAGAATGAAATCTCATGTTAATTAACTTGGATTTAAATAAAATTTAAAAATTAAAAAAGAATTGCAGCTGTTTTGGACTTAGTCCAGGCCAAAGATTCTGTTGCATTAGAATCTGCATTTCAAGTAGATCCCCACAGGACTATATGCACATTAAAGTTTAAAGAAGATTGGTCTGGAGCTCTCATTACTGTATATTAAATGTAGCTACCTTTCTAAACCAAGGATGCAGTACCTTTTGAATTGGCTGTAAGTTAGTCCAACATTTTGCAGAATTAAATACGTAGTGATAAAATTCAGTATAGATTTTAGGGTTTTTAGGAATTAATTTTGATTCCACATTGGGGTCAGGGTATTATTATGGGAATACATCTCTGAATTATTATTTAAGGAAATATATGATTATTATACAAAGGTTGTATTTTTCTCCATTTCTTAACTACTCACCCATACTTAAAGTTCCCTTATGTGTATTCTCTTCTTCGACATTCTCTCCTAAAGGTCACCAGGGACCGCAGTTCTGAAACTGTTGCCCTATTTTCCTCATTTCTGGCCTGAGGGGATCCCCGTGTTCCACGTCTTTCCTCCTATAGCAACTTCTGTCAGCTTTCATGATGTCCCCTCTCATGGGACACCTCTTAACTCATATTATTATTTCATTCTCCTTTGTGGGCTTCTTTTCGTCCTTTTGTTTCCCCCGAAATGTTGGTGTCGTGAGATTGTCTTCTTCCTGGAGGGTGATGGCTCCGTGTAATTCTCAGTCTGGGCAGCTCTCTCAAGCAGCAGCCTTGCGTTTTCAGCTGTTTATTGGAAATCTTAACTTTTCTGCCTCAGGGATATTTCAAACTCTGCTTTCCTAGGATTGAATTCATCTTCTTGGTCATTCCAATATTTAAGTCTGTAGATTAGCTTTGCTGCTGGTTGAAATGTCTGATGAGTTCAATGAAGCATCTGTTGTGGGCAGCGAGGAGAGACCATCAGCAGAAATTTGAATGTGGACAAAGAGATGGGTTCGTGAAACCCTTCTACTGCCCTTCTAGTGTCCTATCTCTTCCATTTATGTCCAGGTCTTCATTACCTTTTTTTTTTTTTTTTTTTAATGTTTATTTATCTTTGAGAGACAGAGCATGAGCAGCAGAGGGGCAGAGGAAGAGACACAGAATCTGAGGCAGGCTCCAGGCTGTTATTAGTCCAGAGCCCGATGCAGAGCTCAAACCCACAGACTATGAGATCATGACCTGTACCGAAGTCAGACACTCAACCGACTGAGCCACTCAGGTGCCCCTTCATTACCTTTTAGCTACAATATTTCTATAGCTCCCAGGCTAGTCTTGCCTTTGGTCTGTTCTTTTTCCTTCCGTTTCCATACTGCCCAGAACTGTCAAAGGCAGCTTCTAAGACTGGCTCTTGTTACCATGCTAATGGCAGTACTGTGTTCATGTGGACAGCACCTAACAGTGTTTTGATTTTTTGATTTTTGATTTTTTTTAATTTTTTTAAAAATTTTTAATGTTTTATTTATTTCTAGGAGAGAGAGAGAGAGCGTGAGCAGGGGAGGGTCAGGGAGAGAGAGAGACACAGAATCTGAAGCAGGCTCCAGGCTCTGAGCTGGCAGTCAGCACAGAGCCCGATGCGGGGCTTGAACCCATGAACCGTGAGATCATGACCTAAGCGAAAGTGGGACGCTTAAGCCACCCAGGCTCCTCTGTTTTGTTTTTTTTTTAAATGTTTATTTATTTTTGAGAGAGAGACAGAAACAGTGCAAGCAGGAGAGGGGCAGAGAGAGAGAGATACACACACACACACACACACACACACACACACACACACACACACACAATTCAAATCAGGCTCCAGGCTCTGAGCTGTTAGCACAGAGCCTGATATGGGGCTTGAACTCATGAACCAAGAGAACATGACCTGAGCCGAAGTTGGTCACTTAACTGACGGAGCCATCCAGGTGCCCCAGCACCTAACAGTTTTTAAAAGATGTATTCATGTGTGTGATTGATTCCATCTGTCTATCAGCTCTTACTGTGCTGGGCTTCTAAAATGACTAACCTATCGGACTTGGTTTCGAGAACTCACAGCCTATAGGGATGAAAATTACCAGGTAATATGAAGGCCCAAGCTTCGTTATTTTATCTTTATTATCAGCAGGGTAGAAGGGGAGGTACTGTAGCCTCATTTGACAGGAAACTTAAGGTTCAGAAAGGTTATGCAAATAACAATAGTCAGGCACTGTTCTGGGCACTCTGTATCTGAAATAATTTAGTCTTTTCAACGGTTTTATGACATACGTAAGTGCTGTTCTTATCTCTGTATACAGATGGGCAACTGCATCTGAACAGAGTTATTTGATATTTAAGTCTCTTGAGGACGGAGAGGTTAAATGATTTGTCCAAGGGTGCATAGTTTAGAATTGGCAGATTTGAAGACAGGCAGCCTGAGGCCAGAGTCCACACACATAACTATTGTATGTCATTGCCTTCTTTAATTTACCTTGTTACACAGTGTAGTTTCATGTTGCCTACAGAATAAAATTTAATCTCTTTAGCCAGCTAATGCCTCTTTGGTCTTGGCTGTTGTCTAGCTTTTCCAGTGTTAGCGCACACTCATCCCCTTCACAGTGCTTTGTGACCAGGACCCCTGTTCACATTCCTTGCCATAAGCTATGGCAGCAGTGTAGCAGGGATGAAAGGGAGCCTGTTTGTTTGTTGTTTTAACTTAGAGCTCAGTAAGAGACAAGAATGTTTCTTGTCATTTCCCGATATTGGTCAGCCAGTTTTTTTTTTTTTTTTTTTCTTTTCCCTAGTTCTCTTTAGTTCTTAGGAAAAGGGGTCATAGTTTTATTTCACTATTCACTGAAGTACCTGTCAGGCTGTTAAAATCCATGTCCTAAGTTTATAGGTTTTACAGTTGGTTTGTTGTAATCCAGTTTCAGACACAAGCCACACATCGCATTTGAGTGATATGCCTTTTGAATCTTGTTAATCTATATGTTCTCCTACGTCTCTTATTCTGTTTCCTTGCAGTTTATTTGATGAGGGAATTGGATCATCTTTCCTGTAGTTTCCTACAATTTGGATTTTGCCGTTTGCATCCCCCTCATGTTCCTTTGTCCCCAGTGTTTTCTGGCAAGTGATAGATCTGGAGGCTTGATCAAGTTAAGAGTTTTATTTATTTTTATTTTTTGGTTTTTGGCTACATTACTTCCTAAGGGATGCTGGGTGCCTCTTTCAGGTTATGGGGTACTTGGTACTGGGTACAACATTAGGGGGCACATAATTCTTGGTTGTTTCCTGTGTTGTTGTGTTTGATCAGTGGGGCTTGGATGTTGCTTTTCTATGCCAACACCTTTTTGCATAATGGCGTATTTTATTTTTAAAGTTTATTTATTTTGAGAGATAAAGAGAGAGAGAATGAGAATCCCAGGCAGGCTCCACACTGTCAGTGCAGAACCTGATGCAGAGTTTAAACTCATCAACCATGAGATCATCACCTGAACCCAAGTCAGACACTTAACGGAGCTACTCAGGTGCCCCAGAATAGCTTATTTTAGTTGGCAAAATTTTAATAATATTCTTGTGTAGTATGATTTTCATTCCTTAAATACACACTTGCATTTATATATGCATATATATTACAGTGCGTATTACGATTATTATAAAAAATCATGGCTATTAAAATCATTTGGATGTTAACGGCTGTAGAGTTTGTTTGGAATGGTGAAATGATTAGTGCTGATGGTTGTCCAACATTGTGAATACATGAAATGCCACTGAATTGTGCACTTAAAAATGGTTAAAGTGTTAAGTTTTGGGCTGCCTGGGTGGCTCAGTTGGCTAAGTGGCCGACTTCAGCTCAGGTCATGATCCCACGGTTCATGGGTTCGAGTCCCGCATCGGGCTCTATGCTGACAGCTAGCTCAGAGCCTGGAGCCTGTCTTTGGATTCTGTATCTCCCTCTCTCTTTGACCCTCCCCTGTTTACACTGTCTCTCTCTCTCTCAAAAATAAATAAAACATTAAAAAAAATAAAAAATAATAAAGTGTTAAGTTTTATGTATGTTTTACCACAATAAAAACAAATCAGTTATAAATGGTTGTAACACATTGAATGAAAAAAAAAAAACACCCCATACTGTCATTCCACGAGTGAATAGTATTCATGCCCCAAAAAGTGAAAGTGAGGTAGAGGGTGGGAGGTAAAATTCTTATTTACTGAAAGGTAGATGGCTTGATTGAATTAGAAAAAGGGGGAAAAAAATCATTTTGCAACCTGCAGGTAATAAAGGATTCAGGCAAGAGTCTCCAATGGATACTGAAACCATTCAGTGAAAGATAGTTGGAATTCCTGTTGTTCAAAGTATCTCCCTGTACATTACTCACTAATTACAAAGTGGGAAAAGGGTGCCTTTACAATGTAGGACTCTGCCTCAGTCTGTGATCCAATTTCACATCATCAGGAAATGGGACCAGCTAGCATCGCCAAGTCACTGATGTGATGTAGTAGGAAGTGCCCAACATGCATGACTTATGGAGAATTCTTGCTAGCAGGGTTGAATCTGAATTTAATCATGGGGAAACAGACAAATATAGAAAGTAGGACTTTTGTGTAAGAAAGGCTGATTTCAAAAGTGTTGGTGTTATGAATGAAAAGGCTAGAGTAAAGGAGACCTCCAAAGCAACATGACAACCAAATGAAACGCTTGGACGTGGATCCAAAAGAAATAAATAAAACAGTACAATAAGTAAATAAAAGAATGCGCAGTTAGTGTTACTCAAGTAAAGAGTAGATATTAAGCGATTCTGTGTTAGTTTACTACGACTGCTGTAACAGAGTACCACAGACGGAATGACTTAGATAACAGAAATTTATTTTCTCACAAATTTGGAGGCCAGACGTCCAAGATCAAGGTACTGGCAAAGTTGGCAAGGTGAGAGAAGATTTAGAATGAGCTCTTTGGCTCCTGGGTGGCCTTTTTCTCCCTGTGTCCTCACATGGTCTTTCCATCGTGTCTGTGTCCTCATTGGTGCCTGAGCGTTCACACACTTATTTTATTGCAGGTTGATGTTGATTCTGAGTTTGAGGATTCCACTTCTTTCCCTTGTCTAACATCTCTGTCCCAGAGGTAAAGCTCAGTCCCCGGTGGTCTTTTCTGGTGGTTCTCGGAGATTTGTAGCCCTATTTTGGTGTCTACTGGCAGTTCAAAAAGAGCCTCGTCTTGACCTTTGTCCAGTTTTCTGTTGGATTATTTGTCTTTTCACATTGATTTGTTCTAAGAGCGGCACTTTTAAATTAAGCAACTTGGCCCTTTGTCCTGTCTGTTGTACCTTTTTTTCATAGTTGTTTGATGTTTAACTGGTTCATACTCATTTTTTAATTTTTTTAATATTACATATTTATTAATCTTTTTGTTTACAGATTCTGGGCTGTCAGTCATGTTTAAATACAGCTTCCCGACTTAATATAAGAAACCACTTTTGTTCTTCCAGTACTCTTTCTCTCTTTCGGAAGATTATTTACTACTTATCTGAGGTTATTCTGATATAAGATGAAAGGTAGGGAACCAGTTTAATTTTTGTTGTTGTTTTTCAACCCCAGGAGGTCATGAACCTTCCCTAGTGCCACATCACCAGCCGATGTGACCTGCTGTCAGCTCAGCCCAGACCCTCTGCTGGCTTAGATTCTAAAGAGAAAATACCATCAGTTTAGAAAGCCAAGAGAGCCTCCCCTTGGGGCTCAGCTGCCCTCTGATGACTCAGCCAGCTCTTCCGCTGGGAGTACAAGGCCCTGTCCGATTCTGCCCCAGAGTACACTACTTTGCTTCAGTCCTTTCTTCCCCAGCCTCCCCCACACTCACGGATGAAAACCCAGGAGGTCATGTTGCTAGTTAGTGATAGGGTGAGAAGTTAAGTGTCCATTTGCAAAGCCCATAAAGTAGGGGCAGATAGCATTCTGTGATGGAAATCTGGTTGGATAGTCTGGAAAATCTTCCCAGAAGAATTGGCATTTGACTTAGGTCTTGAAAGAACTGCAGTTTAAGAATTTTCCAGAATGTGTAAAAAAAAAAAAAAAGCTAGAATATAATGAACCCCCATGTTCAGCTTATGGCCAATATTGTTGCATTTATAGCTCACTGTCTCTCCTCCATCCATCCCCCTGATATTTTCAAAGCAAATCCCCAACATATTGTATATGTAAATATATCTTTACATGTATATGTAAAGTGTATATCTTTAAAACAGATTTTTAAAATGAACCAAAATACTATCATACCTAAAAATAAATTCAGTGATTCTTCAATATGATTAAATACCTATTCTGTACACATTTTATACATTTCCCCATTTCTTATAATTATTTAAATATTTTTTTAAATTGTTATCTAAATGAGGCCTGGCCATCAAAATTGGTTGATGTGTCTTAATGTCTTCTTTTCATACCTAGTTTCTCTTGTTCTTTCAATCTTGTCTTCTCTTTTTTTTTCTTCTGAAAGCCAGTATACCACAATGGTTGAAATCCTGGACTCTATGTTCAAAGTATGGCTCTGGGCAAGTTACTCTATTTGTACCTCGATCGCCTCATTTATAAAAAGGGGCATAGTTGTATTTCTTTCCTGGGTTAGTGTGCTCATGTTTGTGAAGCCCAGAGCCAGGCCTGGGATAGTAAACTTTACAGAAGCGTGAGCTATGGGTTTGGGAACAGAGAAGTTGGTCAGAGTAACATCAAAAGTCATGAGTCACTCAAGAGGGCTCACGTGAGTGAAATTTTGTGCAGTCCTTAGGATGAGATCCTGGCTGTTCAGAGAGCTCCTATTCTTTTTCTTTTGGCTTTCTCCTGGGTTCTTGACTATTCTTCAGTTATATGATGTTGATGCACAGTGGACTTTTGAACAGATATTTAGTGGAAGCAACTTTTCTATTGTCCTTTTGGTTTGCTGGTTTCCCTTCCTCTGCATTTATTAAGTTCACTCTTCTCTCTCAGAAGCCATTTTAACTTTCTCTGGCATTATCTGGGCTCCAGCAACTTGTGATCTCCTAAGTAGGACCTTTCAGCACTTTATAAATATGTCATATACTTTTTATATTCCTTTGTTCCCCATCAAGAACATACATCCTAGTCGTCAGAACAGCACAATCAGTTTTTATTCATTTAAGGAGCAGTAGTAATTTGACAGTTGCTAATATGTAACAAATTATATTGGGAGCTGTAATTACAATTGCAGCTGGTTCCTAATTATACTGTAACCTTGATGCTTTAAAAAAAAATTGAGACTGAGTTTAACCTGTAATAGTGAAGAATAATATTCTGCGTTAGGCAGGTCTGCCTTCTACTGAGCCATGGGCATTTAGGTATCATAATGCTAAATTAAAAATACTTTTTTTTGAGAGAGAGGGTACAGGTGAGTGAGGGGCAAAGAGAGAGTGGGAGGGAGAGAGAGAATCCCATGAAGGGCAGAGAGAGGGAGAGGAAAAGAGAGAAATAGGGTTCATGTTTACCCAAGGCAGGACTTGAACTCCTGAACCTTGAGATCATGACTTGAGCCAAAGTCAGATGCTTAACCCACTGAGCCGCCCAGATGCCCCTAAAAAGACTTTATTTTGAATTACTTTGACCTACAGTGTTGTCCAGTAGTATCCTTCATAAGGATAGCTTCAGGTCCCCATCCTGGCTTGCCAATTCTTGGCATATTCTCCAGGTATTATAATTAGTGTCAAAACAACCTGAGGATGGGAGGGGGAGTTGCTACTGGCATATAATGAGTCATGGCAAAGGATGTTGCTTAACATCCTACAATGCACCAGAAGCCCCCTATAGCAAAGAATGTTCTGACCCAAAATGTTAGTAAGGCTCAGGTTGAGAAACCTGGATTAAGGCAACCTGACTGCCTGATGCCCTGTGGAAAAGGCATGTAGCTTAGGGTAGATCAACCTGTTTGACCTGCATTTTTCTCAGCTATGAAGGAAGAGATTCCAACCTGCTTCAAGGGTTCTTTGAAAGGAAAGGGAGATTATACAGGTGGGTGCCTGGTGACTCAGCCTAATTAGGCTCATCTTCATTGTCCTGGCTACTCATGATTTTTTTAAGACAATAATTTTGTCTACTTTTAGGTTCACAGCAAAATTAAAGGGAAGATTCAGAGAATTCTTAAATTCCACCTGTGCCTATACATGCATAGTCTTCCCCATTAGCTTCCTTCAGAGTGATATGTGCATTTACAGTTGATGAACCTACATCGACCCGTCATTATCACCGAAGTCCCTGGTTTACATTAGGGTTCACTCTTGGTGGTATACATTCTGTGAGTTTGGACAAATTGTGTAATGTTATGTATCCACCACTGTAGTATGACACACCGGATTTTCACTGCTCTAAAAATCCTGTGTGCGCTACCTGTTCTCCATCCCTACTCCCTAACCTCTGGCAACCACTCATCTTGTTACTATTGTCATACTTTTTGCCTTTTTCAGAATGTCATATGGTTGAAATCATACAGTGGGTAGCCTTTTCAGATTAGCAGGTTTCAGTCAGTAATACGCATTTAAGTTCCTTTTTGTGTCTTTTCATGGCTTAATAGCTCATTTTTTTAGTGCTAAATAATATTCCAGTATCTGGATGTACCATATTTTATCCATTCACTGAAACATACCTTGGTTGCTTTCAATTTTCAGTAATTAGGAATGAGGTTGCTGTGAACATTAAACATTTGTGTATAAGTTTTCAGTTCCTGGTAAGAACGGTAAGCATATTTTGATTTTGTAAGAAATTGCCGATCTGTCTTCCAAATAGCTGTGCCATTTTTGCATTCTTGTCTGTAATTGATGAGAGTTCCTGTTGCTACACATCCTCACCAGCATTTGGTGTTGTCTGTGTTCTGGATTTTGGCCATTCTAACATCTTGTTGTTTTAATTTGTATTTCCCTGATGGCAGATGATATGTTTACTTGCCACCTATACATCTTTCTTGATAGTTTTTGTTAAGGTCTTTGGCCCATTTTTTCTTCAGGTTCTTTTTTTTTTCTTATTGAGTTTTAAGAGTTCCTTATATATTTTGGATAGTAGTCCTTAATGGGCTGTTCTTTTGCAAATATTTTATCACAGTCTTTTGATTATCTTCTCATTTTCTTGACATTGTCCTTTGCATAGCAGAAATTTCTATTGTAATGAAGTCCAGCTACTCAGTTCTTTCTTTCACGGGCCATGACTTTGGTGTTGCATCTGCAAACACCTGAGCCGAACCCAAGACCATCCAAGGTTGCTCCTTTGTTATCTTCTAGGAGTTTTACATTTATGTCTGTGATCCATTTCGAGTTAGGTTTCATGAAGGGTATAAGGTCTGTGTCTAGAGTCTTTTTTCTTTTATCTTTTTTTTTTTTTTTTTTGCATGTGGATGTCTAGTTGTTCAACACTGTTTGTTGAAGAGGCTATCTTTGCTCTATTGTCAAAGATCAGTTGCCTGTATATAAATCTACTTCTAGGCTTTCTATTCTATTCCACTGAAGATTGGTAATAATCTTGTTGGAAAATTGACCCCTTTGTCATTCTGTAATGTTCCTCTTTATACCTTATAACTATCTTGCTTCAAAATGGGCGCCGACAGAAATTAATATAGTTACTTCTGCTGTCTTTTGATTAGTGTTTGTCGCATATCTTTCTACATTCATTTATTTTTAATCTTTAAGTTTTTATATTTACAGTGTGTTTTTTGTAGATAGCACATAGTTGGGTCTTAGTTTTTGTACATTCAACAAGCTCTTTTAATTAATTGGTGCATTTAGACCATTTATGTTTAAAGTGATTTTGATTATCTTGCTTTGTATTTTCTGTTTGTGGTTTTGTGTCTGACATTGGTTTGGACAAAATTCTCAATCATTATTATTTCAAGTAATTCCTTCTGTTCTTTCCTTTCTTCTTCTTCTTGTTTTCTCTTTGCTTTTCAGTTTTGGAGATTTCTATTGAGATATCCTCAAACTCAGAGATTCTCCCTTCAGTCATGTCCAGTCTACTAATAAGCCCATCAAAAGCATTCTTACCCTTACAGAGTTTTGATCTTGGGCATTTCTTTTGGTTCTTTCTTAGCATTTCCACTTTCTTCTTACACTGTGGATTTGTCCTTGCATGCTGTCTACTTTATCCATTAGAGCCTTTATCATATTAATCATAGTTGTGGTATATTCCTATTTTAATAATTTCAACATTCCTGCCACATTTGAGGCTGGTTTTGATGCTCACTCTATTTCCTCAAGTTGTGTTTTTTTGCCTTTTGTTATGCTTTGTAACTTTTTCTTGAGAGCCAGACATGATGTACTGGATAAAAGGACGTGCTGCAAATAGGCCTTTGATTGGGGGGATGGGGGAAGCTAAAAGGAGAGGAAGTGTTCTGTAGGCCTGTTATTAGGTCCCTGCCCATGAGAGAGCCTGTGGTTCTGGCTAGTGTACTTCACAAGTGTTTCTCAGGTTTTTTTTTTTTCCCTCCTCTTAGGTGGGAGAGAATGGCTAGAGGTGGTTGGAATAGGGTATTTACCTTCCCAACGGTAAGTTAGGTTCTAATAATATCCCAGCAGGTTAGGCTCTTAGTAAATAATTTCTCCCAAGGACAGATTTTGTTATAAAGAACAGAACGCTCAGAGCCTTTCAGAAAGGTTCCATTTTCTCTCCTCCTAGAAGCACAAAATGATTTTTCTCTTGTATTCACTGTGAGAACAAGGTTGAGTTTCAGGAGGTAAGACTCACAAAAATATGGACAACCCCCAATGGCTGGGCCCCTTTACAGTTTTTAAGTCTCTATCTAGTCCACACTGAGCCTCCAGCGGTTTGTCGTTTACAGTGATGAGTTTTTCCTGCATGCACACTGGTTCTTGCCGGGGTTCTAATTGGTCCTTCAGATTACATTTGGAAATAGGTAAGTAGATTTGTCACTTTGCCCACTTTATAGATGAGGAAACTAACTTGGAGATGTTAACCGACTTGTCCAGGGTGACCAGGTGAGCAATATATTGGAATCCAAATCTTTACCCTAAACCTGGTGATGTTTGATTATGTCAGGGTGAGCAAACACCTCTGTCTCTAGAAGGAGTTGAAAATATAAACAGAAATATGTCTATTTTAGGAAATAGACATAGTGTCTTTTGTTAAATTTTTACTCTTGGGAACATTTACTGGAATCCTAACTTCAATTTAATAACAATAATAATAAAAATCCAAAATTAGTGTGTTCAAAGTTATTTTAGCATAACAGAACACAGAGCTGAACACCACCATTCCTTTCTTAACAGTTATAATCTGTTACTTAATATGGGATTGTAATAGTGATGGCTTTATCATTGTTTAGTTTGTCTACAACAGTGCAGAGTTAAATCCAACACACTTCACAAGCTACTGAGTCCTTCTGATAAACATCTCTAGCACCCCTGAAATGACCCATTTGTGTAATTACCTGGTGGGCTAACATTTGTGGTATCTGGTGCCTTATAAGTCAACTGTTGAGTGATATGAACTTTTGAGGGTTGATTACACAGAAAGGTTGTGGTCTGAAGCATGTTTAACAAGGCATCTTGTCTGTGTACTTATTTATATTTCAGTAAGTTTTTTATAATCTCTGCTCTTCCTCTATTAGAACTTTGGGAAACTGTAGAGTGAAGAATGAGGTTTTCAGTGAATTCAATAAAATGTATTTTTCTTAACTTTCATGAGACACCTCATTCTTTCTTCTCGAGCTAATGGTAACTGTGGTTTTGGGGAATTCCAAACTTACTTTGCAATTACTGATTGTATCAGTCAAGGTTCGCTTACAGAGAACAGAATCCACTCTAGCTGGTTTAAGCACAGGGAGATTTATTACAGGGTATTAAATGGCTTACAGAATTTGTTGGGAAGGTGAAGAAACAGATTTCAGGTCGAGTTTTCAAGAGTGCTTTCCAGGCACAGCAGAGCAGGCCACCAAGGGAGCAGTCATAGAGTAGCCTGCCAGAAGAGGGGTGTTCAGAACCATCCTGCCACAGACATGGTCAGGAGGTTGCGACAGGAAAAGCAGACACCTCTAGCAATGATGCTTGCTGGCAGAAACAACAGAAGCATGGCCCCCAACTTCCAAATCTTTGCTTTCCAAAATTTTGCCTTCCAAATCTCCCCCAGCTTCACCTGATTGACGGCACCTAGGCCCCATAGCTGCAAGGGAGTCTGGGAAATGTAGTTTTCACCTTCCAGTGTCTGCAGTACAGGAAGATGTGTGGTGATTCAGTTCAGGAAGATAGAGGGGGAGAAGAGTTGGTCCCAGTTTCTCAATTGTTAGGCCACACCCCAGTAGTGCTTTCCCTTGGGATTCAGGTCCACCCGCTACGCTTCCACGGATTCAAAAAGACCGGGAAGGAACTTTTCTCCTTCCACCTTTTTTTTTTCTGCTTGTCACTGCATGCACGCTGTGCTTACGGAGGGACTATCTCACTTTTCATGAGCTGCCTCTTCTGGTTTTTATTTCATATCTAAGGTAAATAATTACTTAATGACAGTAGAATTTTCCGTGTAAGCCTGTGCTTGTCTTGGCTTTCAGCCATTTTAGGTTTGGGAGGCCTAAGTGAAGGCCCAAGCTGAAGTTGGGATTTTGGGCCCTGAGTTAGTAATTCTCAACCGAGCCCCACATTATCATCTCGTGATGGAGCTTTCCCATTTTAGAGACTCTGCTTGAATCAACTTATGCAGTCTGGTTTTTTTTTTTTTTTTTGCTACCCATGTGTCCAGGGCATGAACCAGGCACCGGCACAGACCAAAAGCCAAGATGGGATAAACAAGGAATTGCTTTGCCCCAGACTGATATGAGGCTGGCACCGCCGACAAGGTGCCACTGTACCCAGGTCAGGGACCTAGCCTCTGCCGTCTAATTTGATGGGCCTGGATATTGATGAAACCCAGAAGTCCCTCAGGAGACTTGAATGTGCAGCTGCAGCTGAGAACCTCCAGCCTAATCAGATTGAATTGGACTTTAGCTAAAGCTGCGTTTATTATTTTTTTTAATGTTTTATTTTTGAGAGTGCGGGGGAGGCGCAGGGAAGGAGGAAGACACATAATCTGAAGCGGGCTCCAGGCTCTGAGCTGTCAGCACAGAGCCCAACATGGGGCTCAGACTCACAGACCGCGAGATCATGACCTAAGCTGAAGTGGGACGTTTAACTGGCTGAGCCATCCAGGCGCCCCTAAAGCTGTGGTTCTTAAATTTTAACAGCATCAGGGTCACTAGGAGGACTTTAGTTAAACTGTGTATTGCTGGTCCCAACCTCCAGAGTTTCTGATTTGTAGATCTGGGGAAAGGTATGATTATTTGCTTTCTAAAAGATCTCACTGGAGGCTGATTATCCAGTGCTCACACTTTGAGCACCACCAGCCTAGAGGGAGGCATCTATTTTCGTTGTCCAGATTTGATTTCTACTCAGCTGGAAGACTTTCTTCCTTAGTCAACATTTTTTGGAGCATCTGCTTAGTTTCTGTTGTTTGCTGGAGTTGGGGATGTGGACACTTGAGGAGGTCATGATCTTACATCTTTAGAGCTTTTCACTGGAAGAGGAGAGCTTTTCTTTTCTTTACATTTTCTTCTTCAAGTTAGTATCCCTTCTTCTGTGTAGGTTTTCTTATGCTCTTCCCTGCTGTCCTAGCAACTATTTGGGGCATACAGTTCTGTACCATTGCAATTTGTTAATGAGCCTATAGCTGTGGCTTGATTTCAGTGTTAGAAAGTCAGTTTAAAAAATATTCCTACATGTAGAAAAATCTTGCCTGGTATTTTCCTTTTTTGGCTGCTTGAATTCATATTAAAATGCAAGTGAATTCATTTGTCCTGGAAGGTATCTTTCTGGTTCTCCTTGCCACATTTCCCGTTACCGCCTTTTCAAAACCAGTCATTGAAGTTGTTATTGTTGGTTGTTTTTTTCATATCTAGGATGCACCTAACTCGTGTATCTGTTTTGCAAATGCTATTGATAGCCCGTTTAAGCTATTATATCTACTGTTTGTCCTGTCAGAAATTTTACATATTCACTGCTCCTCAAATTTTGCCCTGTGGAATGTTGATTCATGGAATTGATTTGAAATTTCCATACTAAAATTCAGCAAAGGCAAATCTTTCCCATTTTGTGGAAAAAATATGTAATGCATAGTTTTTTCAGTTTTAACCACCTCGTTCTTTTCCTGCCCTCTCCCTGGGCTTGCGTATTTATGAAAGTTATCTGCTATAATATATAATTCTCTATTATACTGATTTAAGTAGCAAGTGGTCATATTTCATAGTCATCTGCCAAGAGCCCTTTTCCTCCTTGGTGATTTTCCTAACTATTTATGAAAACTAGTTCCTTTATTTAAAATGCTAGATATAAAAATATTTGTTTAGGGTGGAATCTTGTCTACAAATGCAACTTCAGAAGAATGATGATAAAATCAGACAATTAGATTGTAAGAACAGTAGCTGTAAATATTTACATGCTGTTAGTATAAGAAAAAAATACCTAACAATGAAATTCAGTCTTCTGGAAACAATCTCAAGTTCGATGAATCTTCTCTAGGCTTGTCGAGGTGATGCACAGTGTGCACGCTGGGCAGCTGTTTTGAGTTGACTTAAAGAGGGGCACTGCATTTCTGTAGTTCCCTTTTTCTAGCTCCTAGAACTTCCCAGGTACTGACTTTGCTACCAGGTAGGTGCCATCTTCAGAACACTGGTACTTCCAGTTCGAACTTTCTGTTGTCTTGAATGCAGCTGTGTAAGTTCTTCCTTCATTGCCCATGATACCAAAACAGGGAGATTAGAATGGTAAGTAGAAGTAGAACTGGGAATTCTGAATAGCCACACAGCATTGGGGAAATAGAGGGAATTAGTGCAGAGGTAAGGAGGCCCAGGAAGCTGGTAAATTTTTTTCTGAATCCATCCCCTGTTGCGCCATAGTTACTTTGTGCTTCAATATGGTGTGTTCAGAACCTAATACGTAGTTCAATGGGCCTCAGGGGAATTCATGGTGTATCTGGAACTCTGAATCTGTTCTCAAGAAGTAGCATTGGTTGGGGCTAAGCTAGCAAGGGAGGTGAGTTAGGAAACCTCGATGTTTAGTGGTTTGGTGAGTGTTTTTGAAGTTCCATGAGTTCCTTTCCCCTCCTTCCTCCTAATTTTTTCCTTCTTAGGTCATGAGCCAGGTTACTCATCACTTAAAGAGTAAGCATGGTAGAATGTAAACATCTTTCCATAAAGAAAACAAATAATTCCACGTATTTAGTACTTTAACTCTGTGTCCTTTTTGATGCTAAGCACTTTATGTAATTATCTCTTATCACTCTTTCAACCATCCAGGACTTCCATTTTGCAGATGAGGAAAGTGAGGCTGAAAGATCAGGGATCTAGCTCAAAGTCAACACAGCTAGTGAGTTTAGAGGTCACACGTGATCCTCAATCATAAGTGGTCTGACACTAAAGTCATATTCTTTTTTTTTTTTTTTAAATATTTTTGTTTATTTCTAAGAGAGAGAGAGACAGCGTGAACAGCGGAGGGTCAGAGAGAGAGGGAGATACAGACTCTGAAATAGGCTCCAGGCTCTGAGCTGGCAGTCAGCACAGAGCCCGATGCGGGGCTCAAACCCACGAACCTCAAGATCGTGACCTAAGCGAAAGTTGGACGCTTAACCGACTAAGCTACCCAGGCGCCCCTCTAAAGCCATATGCTTAATCACTGGATGGACACTATAAATTGGTGGCGTTAGGAGAAACTGGAAGATTCTTGATTTCTAGGCATGTATTGTATTAATGGTTAACATAAGTTATGATCTGTTTGAAGCTGCCTGGAATGTGGCTCAGTGGAAAGACCAGTATAGTAGGAGATGGAAGATTTGGGATCTGATCTAAGCTCAGACAATACTTAGAAATGCAAGTACAAATTGGTGCCAAATTTGACTTTTGGGGAAATAATTGACTCTGTGTCTTAGTTTCTTCTCTGTAAAGTGGGACCAATATTATGTCCTCTCCAGGTCTCAGATTTTGCTGTGAGGATCCAGTGAAGTAATAGTCATATATTGAAAATATAAAATGTTCTATATACATTAGGTGACATGACTTGGAATTGTTGGGTTACAATATGGATTTTTTTATATCTACCTTAAAATCCCTTTATTCATCCATTGATGGACAGTTAAGTTGTTGTTGTGTCTTGGCTATTATAATTAATACTGCAGTGAACCTGAGCATGCAGCTATCTTTTTAAGTTAGTGTTTTTGTTTTCTTCAGATAAATGTCCCAAAGTGCAGATAAATGTCCCAAAGTGGAAGAGTTCTGTTTTCAACTTCTTGAGGAACCTCTATACTGTTTTCCATAGTGGCTGCACCAACTTACATTCTCACCAGCAGTATACACACACAGTTTTCTTTTCTCCACATCCTTGCCAATACTTGTTATTTTTTACCTTTTTGATAACACCCAGTCTACAAGGTATAAGGTAATATCTCATTGTAGTTTTGATTTGCATTTCCCTGATGACGAGTGATGTTGAGCATCTTTTCATGTGTCTGTTGGCCACCTGGATGTCTTCTTTGGAAAAAAAAGTCTCCGGGAAGAACTTCTACCCATTTTTTAATTAGACTCTTTGCTCTTATGTTATTTAGTTGTAGGACTTCTTTGTATATTTTGAATATTAGCTACTATCAAATACATGTTTGCAAGTATTCTCTCCCACTCAATAGGTTGCTTTTTCATTTTGTTGATAGTTTTCTTCCTGTGTGCAAGCGTTTTAGCCTGACATTTTCCCCCTCAACTTATTTCTGCTTTTGTTCCTCTTGCTTTTGGTGTCATACTAAAAACAAAACAAAACAAAACAAAACAAAACTCATTGCCAAGACCTGTGTCAAAGAGTTTATCACCTGTGTTTTTTTCTGGGGATTTTATGGTTTCAGGTCTTAGGCTCATTAAGTCTTTAATCCATTTTGAGTTAACTTTTTGTGTGTGGTGTAGGATAGTGGTCCAGTTTCAATCTTTTGCATGTAGTTGTCTAATTCTCCAAGCACTATTTATTGAAGAGACTATGCTTTCTTCATTTTCTCTTTTTGGCTCCTTTGTCATAAGCTAATTGACCATTATGGGTGGGTTTGTTTCTGGGCTCTCTATTCTGTTTCACTGATACATCTCTTTTTATGCCAATAACCACACTGTTTTACTCACTATAGCTTTGAAATATGGTTTGAAATCAGGAAGTATGATGCTTCCAACTTTGTTCTTTTTTCTCAAGATTGCTTTGACTATTTGCTTTTTGTGTGTGGTTTTGTTTGTTTGTTTTTTTTGTTGTTGTTCTTGGTGGTTCCATACAAATGATAGGATTGTCATCTCTTTGAAAAATGCCATTGGAATTTCAATAGGGATTGTAATGAGTTTGTACATTGTTTTGGATAGTATGGACATTTTAACAATTGATTCTTCCAATCTATGAGTCCAGAGTATCTTTCCATTTATTAGTTTCTCCTCCAGTTTTTTCATTACTGTTTTGTAGTTTTCAATATATAGATTCATTACCCTAGTTAAATTTGTTCATAGGTATTTTATTCTTTTGATGCAATTGTAAATTGTTTTCTTTATTTTTATAATAATTTGTTATTAGTGTGTAGAAATGCAACAGATATTTGTGTATTGGTTTTTGTATCTTGCAACTTTACTGAATTTGTTTATTAGTGCTAACAGTTTTTTGATGGAGTCTTTAGAGTCTTCTGTACATAATAAGTTGTCTGCAAACAGTGACAGTTTTGTTCTTCATTTCCAACTTGAATGCCTTTAATTTCCTTTCCTTTGCTAATTGCTCTGGCTAGGATTTTCAATACTATGTTGAATAGAAATGGCAAGAGTGGACATCCTCTTTTTTGTTCATGATTTTAGAGGAAGGGCTTTCAGCTTTTCATTGTTGAGTATGTTAGCTGTGGGCTTGTCATGTGTATCTTTTATTATGTTGAGATACATTCCTTCTATATCTACTTTATTGAGAGATTTTTATTATAAATAGATTTTGAATTTTGTCAGGTGTTTTTTTCTGTCTATTGAGATGAAAATAGGATTTTTATTCTTCATTTCATTAATGTGGTATATCCTTCAGCTGAATGCAGATGTTGAATTTCCCTTATATTGCCGAAGTAATTCTACCTGATCATGGTGTATGATCTTTTTAATATACTGTTGAATTTGGTTTGCTAATATTTGTTGAGGATGTTTGCATATATGTTCATCAGGGATATTAGCCTATAATTTTTTTTTCTAGTGGCATCGTTGTCTGGTTTTGGTATTGGGGGAATGCTGGACCCATGAGTTGGAAAGAGTTTCTTCCTCTTCTATATTTTGTGAGAGTTGGAAAAAGATTGGTATTAGCTTTTCTTTTAATGGTTGGTAGAATTCACTAGTGAAGCTAACTGGTCCTAGACTTTTCTTTATTCGGAGGTTTTAAATTACTGGTTCAATCTCCTTACTCATAGATCTCTTCAGATTTTTCTATTTTATCATGATTTAGTCTTGGTAGGTTTTAATATGTTTATGTAATATGTAAAAGTCTGTTTCTAGGAATTTATTCATTTCTTCTAGGTTGTCCCATTTATTAGTGTAATTGTCCATACTAGTTTTTTAAGATCTTTTGTATTTCTGTGGTGTCAGTTGTTGATGTCTCCTTTTGTTTCTGATTTTATTTGAGTCATCCTTTTACTTGGTGAGTCTAATTAAAGGTTTGTCAGTTTATCTTTTCTTTTTTTTTATATATATTTTATTTATTTCTAGGAGAGAGAGAGAGAGAGACAGTGTGAGCAAGGGAGGGTCAGAGAGAGAGGGAGTCACAGACTGAAACAGGCTCCAGGCTCTGAGCTGGCAGTCAGCACAGAGCCCAACGCGGGGCTCGAACCCACGAACCGCGAGATCATGACCCAAGCGAAAGTCGGACACTTAACCGACTAAGCCACCCAGGCGCCCCTGTCAGTTTATCTTTTCAAAGAACCAGCTATTAGTGACATTGGTGTTTCCTATTGTCTTTTTGGCCTCTGTTTCATTTATCTGTGCTCTAATCTTGGTCATTTTCTTCCTGTATGCATGGTGTTCTCCTGTGCCTTAGATCTTAGTAGAGTTATAGAGTGAAAGCTTTGTTTTTTTCTCTCAGAGAGGTGTAGTATGGTGGGGAACACAGAATGTGTGGGGGTCAGTAATGGAAGAATGCTATGGGAATTTAGGGCAAGGGAAGTTCACTCTGAAAAAGCATTGCCTACGGAAGGCTTTATGAAGTGCATGGTGTAGTGAATTAATTAGATTTTAAAGGATGTTGTATTCAGATGGAGCAAGAATAGTTCACTTTGTGGAAACTTACCTTTGCTTTTAAAAGGAAACTCAGCTAAGTACCTAGGGTCACCATATGCTTTCTAAAAAAAATGTTGCTTATGGACTGTCTTGAGATGTGGAACTCAAAGTGAATTTCTCTTCGAGCTAAGAAGATGGAGGCATTTTTATACTGTCTCATTTTCTCCAGTGGTATTTGGCCTGTTCTACCTTTCTCAGAACGTAAACCTGCAAGGAAGGAATCTTCTCCTGAAATCTTTAGGTTGGCACTATCATTAATCTTAGGTTGGTTAGCATTCTGTTTTTTCCTCCTTAATTGACCACCAAAAAACACTAATTCAGATTTTTAAACATTACCAAATCTTATGGATAAAAGTAGCATGGTGTTTGCAAGTACTCAGCTGAAATTAAAGGAGTTATCAGTCTTGCTTTGGGAAACAAGGTGACCAATCAGCTCATTTCAGAAACACTACTTCTCCCATTCCAGTGATTAGTTAATAAAATTATTCCTGACAGTGGCAGGCCAAGAAGCTCAGGCAGTTACATATTTAGAGACAGAGAACACATTGTCCAGAGATCTCAGAAGAGCCTTTGCAAACACACAGAAGGGATTTAGAACAATTTGCATAAATCTCCCTGTGGATAGAGCCATGGCTCCGGTATTAGGTATTAGGGTGGTTCCAGGAACCCCTCCTTGGCTGTATCATGGGGTGACGCTGTGCTTGGTGAGAAGTCAGTCTCATGACGGTTTTTGCCAGCAGGATTGGGTGATGGGACACTGAATAAGCCCACTGTTTGGTTCCACATAAGGACTCTTTTGTGTTGGCCTGGGGTAGCCATGTTCAAGTTTGTCTTGCTTTTTCCCCACTGATGTTTTTGGACTTTGTGGGCTGGGGAGTTAAGCACAACACCTATTCTGAGCTAATCTGTCAAATTTTGTTCTTGAAAGGTAACCGTAGCCCCTTGTATTTCTACAATGTGGAGAATAATAGCCATACCTTTGGAGACTTCTGACTTCTTAAATTAAAAGTTGGGGAAAGGAGGAGAGCTTGCGTGGCATGCCCAGATAGTTAGGCGTTCATGCCTGTTCTTGTCGCAACTGTGGGAAGTAACTCCCTTGTTTGTTAATATGATTTGCCTTGTTTACTAACTTCTTTAAGAACTATGTTCTCTTGCATAGTTAACAAGCAAATTGTATCTTAATATTTAATATTCCCCCATGAAAGGGTATGGGTCACTCTGGGGTGTAGTTTAAAAATGCCAAGTGGTTACAAGTCTTTTTCAATTTTTCCTTTTTCTATTTATTTTTTGAAAAAAAATTATATTCATTAAAGACCACATATTAAGAGCTTTACTGGTTTCTTGCATAGCCTGTTATCATTCTAGAAGCCACATAAGGAGTCCAATTTAAAACCCAGGGAGTAGTTTATGCATTGGGGAAATTTGGTGCTTTAACTACAAAAATGAAATCTGCTCATTTCTAACCTGGAGTTTATTTTCTTTCAGTCTGCTAGCTTGATTTCTCAGCTTTGTTCTAATAATATAAACATTTTTATGTTTATTTATAGGTGGTTTTAACCAAGAGAGCAGATCCAACTGAGCTTAGGACAATATTTTTGAAGGTCAGTATAAAGGAATCCATTTTGTTTCTTATTTAGTTTGTGTTCTCAAATTTTTAAGATTATTTTCAACCAGTTCTTTATTTCATTGTTATATTTAAAAAAAAAATCCCAAAAGGTAACTTTACATAAGACTTATGGAAGAGATCTGTTACAATTTTATGTATTTTTTGAAATGTATCAGAAACTAGTAGGTGCTTGTTTGCGATGGTAGTATGGTTTACATTTTAATTCCTTTTTTTGTGTCAGATACTGGAAAGGAGTTGCTGGGGATTTAGTCTCACGACTCATTTACCTTTCCTGGATTCACCTGTGCCGTTTGACGGTCATGCTTTTTCTCCTAAGATGTTTAAAGCTCTTTGTAAAATTCCCATGATCCTTCATCCATCCGGAAACAACTACCCTTGCCTCTCTTTGTAGAAGCCCATCGCTGTTGTTACCTTCATTGTCATTATCATCAGTTAATTGCAACCGTAGTGCCAGGTGAGGAGGCCTCAGTAGGAGTAATAGTACGTATTAGATCACAACAGATACCACATATTCCCTTAGTGTCTTACATCTCCCCTACTCTGAGACATTGGGCAGTGAATGAATGATACTCTAATTAGAAGTCTACCTCGGGTCCCAAATGGTGAACCACATGTAATGTTACTCGGAATTAAAGGACTCAGAAAAGGCCACTTTTATAAAGATCATTTATAAAGCATATATGTGAGCTTTTTCTAAACATGATGGAAAAGCAGCTGGGCTGTACAGACAGAGGACCAGGGCTTCAAATGAAAAACTTGATGTTCTGCTGTGTCCCAGATAATATGGTTCAGAAAGTTACCAATTCTGTGAGCATCACTTTCCTCATCAAAGTGTGTTACTATTAAAAAATACTGAGAAATCAGAGAATTTGAACACTGACAGGATTATCTGATATTAAGGAATTGTTACTGATTGATTTTTAGGCTGGATGATCGTATTCTGATTACGAGGGCTATAAAGAGTCTGCTGCTCTTAGAGATACACACTGAGTATTTACAGATGAGATTATGATGTCCAGGATTTGCTCTTAAATAGTCTAGTTTTGGTGAACTATGGTTGGTATAATGACAGTTTTTGAAATTGGTAGATGGATCATTGAGTTTTTTACCCTGTTTTTTCTACATTGTACATGTGTGAGCATTTTCATAATAAGTTACCAAAATTTGTAAAGATTCAGTGAAAAAACTTGGATGGAAGTGCCCAGAACCTGATTTGTATTGCATACTGATTCAGTAAATGCTTTAAATTGAATGATTCAGCATGAGAGACAGAGGCTTCCAGTGGAAATGGTTAACAATATGAGTAGTGTTGTGGGGAGGAAAAGGGATAGATTTGTGAGGAGGTTTGGATTATGTGTAGGAAAGTAGAATTCTTTATAAATTTGGTTTTAGCCCAAGAGGACAACACTATGTAGAGATTCTAAGTAGGAAAAGATTCTAGAGAATGAAAGGGCAGGGCCCAGAAATGCCCTCACCATGTTCCTCACCTGTTTACTTACTGCTCTGTGTTTGGGGCCCACCATAATTGGATGAGGTGTGTATGAGAACCATAAACATTGCTCGTATGTATGTTTAACGTCTATTTTATAAAACTCTTATGAGGTAGTTGGGAAGACCTCTTGCAGAAGAGCACACGAGTGGGTTGCCAGAGAGCCTAGAAAAATGGATAAAGCTCATTAACTTGAGCTGGCAAAGTCATAATCATTCTTTGAACTCCGTCACTTCTGTTTAGCAATAGTTGTGGGCATCCTTCTGACAGGAAATGGGAACAACTCAGAGTGTCTTAATAGGTGGCGCATCGTGGATACCTACTGGTCTTTTGGCACGATTGGGTGGAAAGGCTCCAGGTAAAAGCTGCATCCACCTTTTGAGGCCACATGCTTGCTGGCTAGGTTAGGTTAAGATCCGGCTTTGGAACAACGTGTCTTTTCCAGCTGCTCCATGTCAACAGCAGGCAGGTCTGTAGTGGAGGCAAATATTGGTCAGGGAGACCCAGGGAGGGCAGGAACTGCATGTAGAATTCTGGAGAGTCACCTGTGAGGTTTCTGAGGACGTGGGTCTGAAGGCTGGGGTGGAATCTTTGGGACCAGCTGGGAAGTGCTCGCTTCTCTTGGGGTGGCTGAGACAACGTGGCTTTTGAGTGAGAGTGTAGCTTTGAGTCCAAGGGGTCGATGGGGCCAGGAAGGGGGGCGGGGGCTGGCTGTGAAGAAAACAGTGATCAGCAGTTTCTGGAAGGGATTGTGGATCTGGCAGAGGTTTGGGTGATCTCATAGGGCCTGGGCAGTGTAGAACCAACACAAATCCACCCTGGCTCCTCGTGCGGGAGATCTCTTGTTTACCATCTGGCGCGGACGGTGTTGTGGTGGGAGGAGAATAGGGATGAGGCTTGTGGGAGCTGTGCCAGGCACGTCTCCACTGTGGCTGCTCTTTCCAGTGAAGTATGGATCAGCAGTAAGCACTCTGTAACCTGACTGCTTTGCTGACTCTCCGACTTTCTCCTGACTTTTCTTCCTAACAAATACCCTAGCCTTCTGTCTACTACACTAGTTAGAGGATGCTTCTGGAGCTTGGGGGAAGTAGACCTTTGGACCAGATATGCTGCGAGCAGGGAGTCAGCAACTGCGGAGGTCCGAGAGAGCCAGACAAACTGGGCGAGATGAGGAAAGCGGGGTCCTGGAGGACTGCACTGGGCCCCCTTCTGGCTTATTTTATTTTATCCTTAGGAGCAGTTCAAGTCAATTCCACTTTCTTGTTTCTTTTTTGGGGGGCAGTTGCTTACTGTATGTTAAGTACAGTGTTAAGCGTTGGGGATATAAAGATGTATACTTCATGGCTCCTGCCATTTACTGTCTCACTGTGTGTAAGTGTAAAAAAAAAAAAGCCATAACATGGTTGATAAGCATTATATGGCATTAACTAGTAGGAAGCTGATGTGGGACTAATTACATCTTGCTTGCAGGGGTCATTGAAGTTACAGAGAGGTTATGGTTTCTTAACTGGGCTAGACAGTGAGTAGGTACTTATCAGATGGAGGAGGTAGAGGAAGGTTGTGGGGTAGAGGAAGACTATTCTGGGCAGAGGAAACAGCAGGTGTGAAACGAAGGTCTTCGAAAGTGCCGTGTGTGTAGGGGTGGGTGGGCTGGAGCACAGGCTCCTGGGCAGTGCACTGGGATGGTAGATAGGACGGGACTTGCTGTACAGCGCTCCTAGCCTGAGGCATTTGAGTTTATTATGCAGCCTGTTCTGGCGATAAGTGGCTGGTAACATTTTGTTTGGGTGTGGAAGTTGAAGTCTATGTGTGGTCAGTTTTGTTTCTAACCTAAATGTTGCCATGCATTTTTTTGCCTGCCTAACACTTGTGGTGCTGCTTCATGTTAATTTGGGCACATGTATTGAGTGCTTCCGGTTTAAATAAAACACCCGGAAACTTTGCGGTGAGTAGGATGTGCAAAACAGATATGAGCCAGGACCATGTCTTCAAGGAGATCAGCTTTTATATAAGAGGCCAGATTTACAGGCATGCAGCAGGTAACAAAGAATGTAGGTGGCCTACGGGTATGTGGTTAAAGCAAATGCCACAGGAAACACAAGGAGAGAGTGGTCCCTGTGGTGGGGAGCGCTCAGAGAAGGCTCCTTGGAGAGGGAACTTGGGGAGCCCTAGGATGAGTGGAGCTGGAGAGGCAGGGAGGAAGGCAGCTGGGGAGTTTCGGGGGTGGGGGGGGGGGGAGGACCACATTTGACGGAAGTCCCGGAAATGGGTTTGGGAGCGGACAGCCTCTCCAGGTTCAAGAATTCTTGCTCCTTTTTCGAATGTTTATTTAAATTCAACTCTGTGCGGGGGAGTCTGCCTAGCATTACAGGGTGTGGGTGACAAAATTAGAAAGATAATTGGGAGTTTGGCATGTCTGCTAAACAATAGGAAAGCATTGAAGGTTTCCGAGTAACCCAGTGACGCTGGCAGGATGAGTTTGAGATTTGGTTGGTTGTACGGCAGGCTCGTGAATTTGGCATCCTGGGCGTAATCGTGGTGTGAGACCCTAAAGATTTGACGGGGGTTGTGCCAGTGGGGGAAATGGAGAGTGGGCAAGCTGAAGACATTTTTGAAGACTGCTTGATGAAAATGGTCTTGTGCGATGGGTGAGAGGGAGCCGGGGATAAATACGACCACTGGCGCTATCGTCTGGGTCAGGGAGGTGCCAGTAGTAAGAATGGGGAAATTGAGAAGGAAACCGTTAGCTGAGGGAGACCGAAGAGGGTGATACGTGTTGTTTACAAGTACGGAGGTGGACGAGGCTGAGTGCCTATAGTGTAAGATGTGAGAGGTGGGAAAATTGGGTAAAGGGACTGGCCAAGAGGAATAGGCCATTTTGCAGTTTGTAGTTAACGACACATAGCGGGCTGCCCTCGGATGTTTATAACCATTCTTCGTCAATAAAACATACGTATTTAAAATTTTTGTTAACAAAATTGGAAAACCTTCCTTTCGGAAAACTTTCGAAGTGAAAAAACAGTTCATATTTATTGACAAAAGTTGGAAAAGCAGAAGTATGTAAAGAGGAGTAACGTGTAATTCCACCCTATAGATACAACCAATATCTGTATATAAATATGTATTTTATATACCTGTCTCTCTCTCTTCGTGTTTCTGTCTCTGCGTATGTATGTAAATCTTTTTTTCCTTAACAGGAGAAAAAGTACTGATTTATCTAGTTTTCCCCTTGATGCGTTAGGAAACCCTTTTCCTATAATTGAACGGATTTCTATGGCATTTTCGCTCTGTGTGCCGTTCCACATACACGGTTTTACTACCGCTCAGCTAGCGACTTCCTGTTATTGGAGGCTTGACTGTCTTCTCTGCTCTGCTACAGCAGTAATGAATACTCTTGAACCTGCATTTCTGCATATAACTTGCATATGTTTAATCATATTAAAACTTACAAAAAAATTTAAGGAGGAGAGGCTTCAGGCTACTGGTAAAATCTGTTCCCAAAGAAGACTCTGTGGTAGCTGTGTGGTCCACTCCCCTGACAGGGGCTCCTCTGTTCCCGGCTGCAGGGGCCTTTGTCAATGTACTGGAGCGCCTTTGTCAATCCATTCTTATTATGATCGGTCTATCAGTCAGAGGAACAACCTTTGGTATTTTTATTATAATCACAAGGCAGACCACCTCAGCCTTGGTGATGAGCTGGTTTTACAGACTGAAGGAAACTGTTTGCTGTGTTCAGATGAACATGTTCTTACATTTATAAGATTATTTCTTTATCACCTCTAAAAAATGGGGCAGAAAATATCTCAGTGGTTTTTTTAAAATATAAACTATTGAGGTGTGAGTCAAGTGCACAGATCATAAGTACTGCTCCACTAACGTTCACAGAGCGAGCACCCTGTGGAACCAGTGCCCAGAAGCCATCTGATGCCCCTTCCAGTCAGTACCCATCCCTCCCAAGGGTAACCGGTTGTGTGGCTTTCAACTTTATGTAAATGGAATCATACAACATGTTTCCTTGTGTCTCATTTCTTTTACTTTTGCTATAGTTAAGATTCATCCACATTGTTGTGTGTGGTTGCTGTCAGTTTATTCTCATTGCTACGTTATATTCCGTTGTGTGAATGTCCTACAGTAGTTCATTGATACATCCTACCGTTGGTTGACGTTTGAGTTATTTTCCATGTTTTTGCTATCTGAAATAATTCTGCTGTGGACATTGAAATGCTAAAGTGCGTTTTTATTCTCTCTCTCTCTCTCTCTCTATGGATATACATATATATATTTGTATATACACACATATGTATGTGTACCCATGTTTCTGTTGGGCATACTTATGATCAAAATTGCTGTTTCTGCCAAGCAGCATTCTAAAGTGGTTTAACAGCTTAGTCTCATAACATCAGTGAATGAGAATTGCATTTGCTCCACATTTTTGCCAGCACTTGTTATTTCTTTTTAATTATCCTGTGTATGAATTAGAGGTATGGCATTGTAATTTTATTTTGCACATTCAGTGAAAATTTTTTTTAGGGGTCAGCAGCTTGACAATGATTCTAAAGGTCATTTGGGGGAAAATGTGATCAGGCCCAGAAAACTCCCAAGACGGAAGTGGTATGTTCCTTCATTCGACAGATACTTATTGAACATGTTTCATTCTCTGCCTGCCACCAGTCTGGGACCTTGAGGATTGCTGCAGTGAGAAGGACAGGAGAAAATCCTGTCCTGATAGAACTTTCTCTCTAGTTGTAGCAGTGAAGATGCATGTAATCTTGCAAGGGTAAACAGGTCAGTTGGCAAAGATTCCTGGTGCTGGATGACAAGAAATGTCAACCCTTCTGGCATTCCTCCATGGAATTCGAGGGTGGCCTTGGGGGAAGCCTCTCTCTCCTCTAGGAAGCCATTCATTGCCAACCCATCAGAACTGGTGTTGAAGATGGACTTACTTGCCACGCTGTTCCCTGGTGACCGTACGATAATGAGTATGTGGTGAACATAGCATGAGAATGATTTCATTTGTGCTCCTGGGACAACTGAGAGATTAAGTGGGGAAAAGAAAAGTTAGAGGATCTTGACCTCAAACCACATAAAAAATCAAGTGCCAGTGTATTAAAACTTAAAAGATAAACCTAGTTGAAAAAAGCTGAGAGAAAATGTGGGTAAATATTAGTCTTGAGATGAGGAAGGCCTAGGTTCTAGACTTAGAAGTAATAGAAGAAATTGCAATAGTGGAAAAAATCTGCAGACTCGATTATATAAAAATACCAAAGTGGAAAAATATTTGTGACAAATCTGGTACACAGAGGAGGGGAGAAAGGGCATGGTCCCGCACTGCTGGTGGGAGTATAAATTGGTACAATCTTTTCTGGACAGCAGTGTGATAATAAGTATCAAGAGCCTTCAAGTTCCTCTCCTTTGACTCAACAATTTCTCTTCCAGGAGTCTAACCTTTGAAGATTGCTAGGAATTTGGATAATTGTTATGTACGAAGCCGGTTACCTTAGCTTTATTTAAAAATACCCCAAACTAGAAATAATTTTAAATAAATTAATGATTCACCACTATCAGCAAACATGGGTATAATTCTAAATCATAGGATTGCTGTAATTAGCAGCAACACTTCCTTTATATTTCTTGTCTTTTGACTCAGGAAAATCTAATTCTTATATATTTCCAAAAAGCCATTTCAATGCTAACTGAAGAATAGTGGGATTCTTGGACTATTTTTGAGCTTTTCTTTTGTACCATGCTAAAAAATGTTAAAACGGATTATACAGAACATTTATAAAGTGCTTATTGTGTGTAACACATTGCGCTAAGTATATTACATGATCCTTCATTTATTTCTAGCATTAACTATGTAAAGCAGGTAATGTTGTTATCCCCATTTTATAGGTGAGGAGCTAGAGGCCCAGAAAGCTTTACTTGCCTGCGGTCATACAGGTGGTTAAGAGGCAGAAGCAGAGCTCAGCGCAGGCTCAGCCCAGGCCCGAGGGACTCCAAAGCCTGTTAACTAAGTATCTAAACAAGAGTTTTCCTGCATTGGAATTAAAATGTAGAAATAACAAAGAACCTTTAAAAACAGTCAGTCTTTATATTTATTTATTTTGAGGGGCCGGGAGTGAGAGAGAGACTCCCTAGCAGGCTTCTCATTGTCAGCACAGAGCCTGACGTGGGGCTTAATCCCATGAATGGTGAGATCATGACCTGAGCCTAAATCAAGAGTTGGTCGCTTAACCAACCGAGCCACCCAGGTGCCCCAAAACAGTTTTAATGGGACTTAACGCTGGACCTGCAGAGGGAGTGGAGATGCTGTCATTGGCACTTCACGCCACCGTGCCCCCGACATCACTGGCCTCCTTGTGGTTCCTGTCACCTGTCTAGCCTCGTTCTTCATGTAGCTCACAGTCCTTACCTCCCCACCCCCAAATCACTCTCCTGTCCCCAGGATCAAGAGGTCCTCTCTCCTGTTCCATAAGGCTACTGTGTGATCCCGTGTTGTTTCTCAGCACCTCCTGCGGCCCCAGGGACTCCACGGAACAGGAATGAGCAGCTTCCTGCTTATAGGAATTGGAATGTGTCGCCAAAGGCAAGAGGAACACTGTGAACCAGCATCGGTGCCACCTAATTCCCACGGACCACTTTCACTCTAGAGCACCCTTTCATATATCCTTTTCTAAATCCCACAGGACACCATGCAGTTCATAGTTCGCTTTCTAGTTTAGCCTGTTCATCCTCCTTTCTTGCATTATTGATGCCCTTGAAACAGGAATGGGGGCAAAAGAATTAGGTTGTTTCCGTTCATGATTTTATAATTAATTGAGTGTGTATTTTTTTTAAAGCTCTATGTCCTTGCCAAAAACAAGATGTACTTTGTCTTTCCAAATTTCTGTAAACTAGAAATTTTCATTCTCATTCTCAGCACTGATGACATTTGGGGCTGGATCACTCTGGTGTATGGGGTCATCCTATGCCTTGTAGATGTTCAGCAGCCTCCCTGACCCCTACAACTAGATGCTGGGAGCATCCCTACACCCGGGTATGACAGTCAAAATTTGTCTCCGGACACTGTCAGATGTTCCCCTGGGAAGAAAAATAATAACAACAGAAGAAGTGACAAACTAGAGAACACCCTTCCCCATCCCCTTCCCCTCTTTCCAAAGGCAGGTAACATAGAGAAGGCTGGTTCTCGTAGATCATACTTGGCTATCAGGGAACACTGGTGTTTGTAAGCTGGACAGTCAGGCTAAGGTGCCCTCAGTTGAGAACCTCTGGTATAAACCTAAATCTTGGCAGACTGCACGTTTTTGTTTTTTTCTATGAGGTGTTGCAAAGTAAATGTCCTTGAGAAGAGTAGATTATCATAGCTGATGTTTTATCCTTTAAATGTTTTCAGCTTTTGAAATGTTGATCTCATGATTATATGCTATTGAGGGTAAAATATCTTTTCTTTTTTCCTATACAGTATGCAAGCATTGAAAAAAATGGTGAGTTTTTCATGTCTCCCAATGACTTCGTCACTCGATATTTGAACATTTTTGGAGAAAGCCAGCCTAATCCAAAGACTGTGGAACTTTTAAGTGGTGTAGTGGATCAGACTAAAGATGGGTATGTTTGTTTTTAATTATCTCATTTATTTTTTTATTTTGTTCAAAATAACTTTCTGTTGTCTTAAAGATTAAGAAGTCACTGAATACCTTCCCATCTCTTACAAGCATTTTCTCTACCTATTAGAATTAAATCATTATTTTAGAAATACCTTTAACATTTCCTTTAAAGTCCTTATCGCAATTGAGGATTCTGTGTGTGTATTTTTTTTTTTTTTTTGACAGTAAAGATGGCTTATAGTTCCAGAGATTTTTTTTTAATGTTTGTTTATTTTTGAGAGACAGAGCACGAGCACGGAAGGGGCAGAGAGAGAGACACACACACAGAATCTGACTCAGGCTCCAGGCTCTGAGCTGTCAGCACAGAGCCTGACGCGGGGTTTGAACCCAGGAACCACAGAGATCATGACCTGAGCTTAAGTTGGATGCTTAACTGACAGAGCCACCCAGGCGCCCCTGTAGTTCCAGAGACTTACTGTAGCTGATAAGTAGTGGGAGATAAACCAGAGTGTTTATACTTATACTGATATTTTTCAAAGGAACTGTAAAAATTGTGAGTAAATGTAAAATATAACTCTATGAACCTGACTTTTCTATGATCTTCCCCTCTGCTCAAATGACCCTTGAAATCTTCCATCTGATTAAGTCATGTGAATCTAACAGACAGAATAATAGGATGACTCCATATCTCCAAGAAAGGCATTCTACCCAAGCTGGAAAGAGACAGACCATATAAAATTAAATGATTCTTTGCATAATGTCTTTGGATTCCTACCCCCCCTCCCCCCCGCACCAGTGTGTCACATTTTAAAAATGAGCTTTTCCTAAGCTTGTTGAGATTGCAGTTGGCATTTACCACTAGGTGCAGAGTTTTGGGCTCCCAACTCTTCCTAATACAAATAACAACATCCTCTAATAGCCACGTATACTCTCCAAGAACTAGTCTTCTCTAGATAAACTGTGGGAGACCCAGCCTTCTACCCTTGCTACCTGTCAGCACCTCCTGTGATGGATTGTACTTACCTGCCGTTCTGGAGCAGGATTTTCTAGCTATGGGCCGCCTTTGTTGGTCATCTGTCTGATTTTCCCACATGCACTGGGTTGAGATAGTACCAAAGTAAAATTTACTGACATACTATAAATGCTTTCAGTTTTTACCAGCACTTCCCTATTTATTTATCTATATTTTTATTTTATTTTATTTTTTAAGTTCATTTTTATTTAAAAATTTTTTTAACACTTATTCACTTTTGAGAGTGAGAGAGACAGAGCATGAGTGGAGGAGGGGCAGAGAGAGTGGGAGACACAGAATCAGAAGCAGGCTCCAGGCTCTGAGCTGTCAGCAGAGGGCCTGACACAGAACTCACAGACTGCAAGATCATGACCTGAGCTGAAGTCGGACACTTAGCCGGCTGAGCCACCCAGGCACTCCTATTTATTTATTTTGAGAGAGACAGAGAGCATGCAGGGAAGGGGCAGAGAGAGAGAGAGAATCTCAAGCAGGTTCCGCACTATCAGCACAGAGCCTGAGGTGAGACTCAAACTCACAATCTGTGAGATCATCAGCTGAGCTGAAATCAGCAATTGGACCCTTAACTGACTGAGCCACCCAGGCCCCCCAGCACTTCCCTTTTTAATTTATGCACTGTTGTCCCAACAATAAGTTGGGTAAACTCCTCTAAAATGGGGTCTTGCAGATAGGAGGGACAAGGAAGGATATTGGCAGTTATACTTACAATGATATCTTGGAGGATTGCTGGATTATGCCCTTTCTCTTTATTCCAGTAGGGTTAATTTGGGTTACTTCTATTTTTACCTCCACCCCAACATAGAGTTCTTTGCTTGGTGGGAAAATGTGTGTAATATATGAGCAGCCTTCTCCCCTTCCCAGGGCCGCTCTGGGGGGTTCATGGAGAGGCTGAAGTATATTTCACACAAGTCCATTGAGGCAAAAGCTAGAGACAACATAGGTTTCTTCTAGCAGACATATTTTTCCAGAAAATTTTGGTTATTTCTATACCCTTTGTGCTCATGATTCATAGGAAGTGTGACCAAGCTCAGACGCAACAAGAATGTGATTCAAGGTTTAAGATTAATTTTTTTTCTTACTTGATAATGTAAACATGTTTTAAATTACAGAAACATTGAAGGAAGAATATAATAAACACCTGATATATATTCTTCGTGTACATTGACCAGTTGTTAACACATGTGCCACGTTTGTCCTCTCTTTTTTACACACACACACTTTCTACGTACAAATATATGCACACACATAATTTTCTCTTTTGGTTGAACCATTCGATTATAAATTGCAGACATCGTGATAGTTTAGCATCTGTCTTTTAAGAATAAGAATGTAGGAGAACAAGAATAAGTAGGAGACTACCTAACTGCCATACCATTAAGAAAATTAATAATGATAGGGGCGCCTGGGTGACTTAGTCGGTTAAGCGTCCGACTTTCGCTTAGGTCATGATCTCGCGGTTCGTAGGTTTGAGCCCCGCGTCGGGCTCTGTGTTGACTGCCAGCTCAGAGCCTGGAGCCTGTTTCAGTCTGTGACTCCCTCTTTCTCTGACCCTCCCCTGCTCACGCTGTCTCTCTCTCTCTCCTAGAAATAAATAAAAACATTAAAAAAAAAAAAAAAGAAAATTAATAATGATGTGAAGTGTCTTAGAAATTCCACTCTGTATTTCAGTATACTGGATCTTTCCACCTGCCTCCCACCTCGAACACTCATTGTGTTTTTTTTTTTTCTTTGTAAATTTAGGAACCAGGTAAGGCTCTTGCACTACATTTAGTTGTTATATCAACTTCTAATCTAGAACAGCATTCTAATTTTTTCTTTTTCATGATATTGGCTTTTAAAACCTGGGCTGGTTATTTTATTGAAGGTCCCACATTCTGGACTTGTCTGATTGCTTCTTTAGGCCTGGATTCACGTTAAAGGGCAGGTTATGAGAGATCCTCTCCTACCTGCTGTACCTCCTTCGAGACATGTCATCACAGCATCAGTGATGCTAAGTTTGGTCACTTGGTTAGGGTGGCAACCCCCAGATTGTATATCTGTGATACTTTTTTTTGTAATTAGTGAACAGGTACTTTGAGAACATGTACAGATCCTGTTTCTCACAAATGTTTCATCCGCTAGTGTTAGCATCCATGATGATCCTTTCCTGAATCTGCTATCACACTGCAGTGTGCAAAGTGGTGATTTTTCTAGTTCTGTCATTTCTCCTATATTTTTCCTTTGTTAAAGAAAAGCTTTTTTCCCCTACCTAGTTTTCTTTCTCTCTTCTCATCAGTATAAATTCATGGAAGTTTTCATTTTAAATTCAGTATATCATCATCTATTACTGTTATTCTCTTAGATTATCTCAGGGTTGGCGAGCCCCTTCAGCCTCGCTCCTGTGCCCTTGCCTTTGAGTGCTCCTTGCTTTAGGCAAATCAGCCGTTCTAGGTTCTGGGTGGTGTTTCTGCCTCTAACCTGGAAATCACCGTTCCCTTCAAGAAGTCTTGATTTCTTTAGATTGGGAGTGGTGCTTAGAAACCGAGCGCTGGGCACTGGCTTCTTGTTACGAGGTTGTTACGACTTCTCTGGCTTCTTAGTAAAAAGAACAGAGCAATATACTTTAAAAAAATCAAAAGTTCATAATGACATTTCCTATTTAAATTTAACATTACAGGATTGTTTTTCTTATATTTTTAACTCTTTCAGTGAACATTTTGGTTCCTAATTAAATTAGTATATTTATGGGTATTAACTTCTATGATACCTTCTAGTGGTTTTTTTTCCATCTCCATCCCCATTAACATACATGCTTTTCCTATTTACTTTTGCATGTACTCACCAAAAATAATAGCCTTTGATTCAGTTATATACAACAATGTGTAATATATGTTGTACATATATATATATATATATAATTTTTTTTTTTTCAAGATCTTATCACAGATCTCAAATGCTGGCTTTGTTTTCCTGGTTTGGCAGATGAGACAGCTGAGGCTCTTAGTGATCAAGCAGTTTGTCCCCAGAAGGTGCCCAAGCTTGTCTGGTCCCAAAGACCTTGGCCTTTGCAGTATTTCAAACAGCTTCTTCTCTCATAATCTCGTCATCCTCTTTAACTTGACATTTTCTTTCAGATTTTATATTATCTTAAATCTCAGTGTTTCACTGTGACAGAGAAAATCTTAGGTGACCTCAATCCATTGCCCTGTGACTTTTTTTTCCCCAGTTGCAGAAACCTGAGTTTCAAAAGGGAAAATAACCACCCATAATTTTTTCATCCCAACATGATTATTTAGAGGTTTTTTTAGTATCTTCCAGATTTGTTAACCTGCATCAATATTTTTAATAATCTAAATGAATATTAATTGCAGTTATTTTATAATCTTTTAGACTATATCAATTTCCTTATTTCCATATACTGTTCACATTAACAGTGCTAAATAGCTTCATCATTTTCTATGAGATTATGTACCATACTGTATAAAATCATGCCCTTACAGAGTTATTTCAGTGTCTAGTTTTCCTTTTGTTTACTTAATTCCCTGGTCATGGAGGAGGACACTTGTGGGGATGAGCACTGGGTGTTATGTGGACTAATTTAACAATGAACTATTTGTTAAAAAAAAAAAAAAAATTAATTCCCTTGAAAGAACTTAGAGTTCTTCTTGGACCCAAGGATAGAAATATTTTAAATCTCACCATATGTAGTGTGGTAATTCTTTCCAAAAGCACTGAGCACATTGAAGAACTTGTCCAAACTGTTTATGCCTCCTGAGCTAGTAGCACATAGCCGATGTTTGAGCTGAGACCTGCCTAAGACCCAAGACTGCTCAGATGTTCATGTGCCATTTTCCCTAACCCTGACCCTGACACGCAGCTCCTCAGTATTTACTTCACAAATAGGTATAACGATACATCTGTTCTCAATGTCAAACTGTGAATGCCTTCATTTCCCCTTCCTTTGGAAGCATAGCATTTGTCAAGTTCACAAGTCACAAATCATCTTCCCAAATCAACTACTGTTCTTGAAAAAATTACACGGTGAGGCCACGTGTTGGCCCATGGAAGCACAACACACACACATACAGCAAGCAAAGGGAAGGCCCTGGCATGGGCTCCATTTGTCTGGCCAGCTTCTTTTTGGGTGTAATGACATCGCTTGGCTGGCCAGGGGATTTTAGTGCATAATCTTTGTAAAATTTGAAAAATGATTTGTAGATTGGTAACTTAAAGATTTCAAAATAAGGGCAGCTGTGCTGATCTAGATGTCATGGTGAATTGAAATAGTCATTTTTAGGTAGATAATGGTCCACCAGCTGTGGTTTCTGGAGTGGATAAGCCAGGTCCTGCATATTTTAATATCTGCAGTGTCTGGTTCAGTACCTGGCCTCTGTTTCACAGCAATTTGTTCACCAGACATAAGTAAATCTACTAAAAAGTATTTACTCCCTTAAATTATGATAGCCCAGGAGTATTGAGGAATGGAAGTTCTAGTTCAAATTCTAGGTTACTCACTGTAGTAGCTGAATAGTGTCCGCCTGGTGATGTCAAGTCATAATCCCTAGAATTGGAAATGTGACCTTATTAGGAAAAAATGTCTTTGCATATATGATTAAATTAAGGATTTTGAAGAGCTCGCCCTGGCTTATCCATGCCTTAAATGCTGTAAGTATCCTTATTAAGAAGTAGAGAGAGATGTGACACAGACACTGGGGCTACCGGAAGCTGGAAGAGGCAAGGAAGGATTCTCCCTGGAAGAGTTTCTCTTTGGAGGGAGTGCTGCCCTGCTGACACCTTGCTTCTGGACTTCTGTTCTCCAGAACTGTGGTGGAATGAATTTCTGTTGTGTGAAGCAGCCTGGTTTATGGTAGTTTGTTACAGCAGCCCCGGGAGACTAGCACCGTCACAGAGCTATCTTCTCTGTGGTTCAGAAAGCCTGTCCTTGCAAAGAACATGCAGGGGATGGAAACCAACCAGCCTGATCCTGAACAGTTTTTTTTTTCCCCTAGTAGTAACTTTTGGCTAGATCCTGACATTTTCTAGGTGGAGATCTTTACTGCAAACCATCTCTGTGAGGGCACAATCCCTCCCTGGAGGCTTCACTTATGTATAAGTTTGGGCTGAACTCTAGGCATGGAAGCTAAACACCTGTGCACTGCTTGAATTTACTGGAAAGGGATTCAGATTCTCTGGAGGACTCATGGTTCTGATTCATGTTTTCACTGGGGAGAACAGATTTCTGTTCTGTGAGCTGCTTGCTCCTATTCCATAATGCAGAGGCTGACATACCAGGGACACGGAAAGTGCAGGACATAGTGGAGGGAGAACTGGGCTGTGGCCAGACTATGTAGGAACTTGTACTTCATATTAAGTATTGGAGGCCTTTATTTTGAGAGCAGTGAAGAGCCATCAAAGGATGATTTGAGTCTGGGGATTGGCACAATGTGCTTATGTTACAACTCACTCATGTTCTCTGATTTCACCTGTTCCCACCTCTCTTTTAATTGCCTGTTATGTTTAGATTTCCAAATTCCACCGTTTTAATAGATTTAATAATGGGTTTAATCAATTTGTCAAGTTCCTTGAGAGATACGAGAAGAAACTTTGAATGCCCAGTCCTGGAACCCCTTTATGTGCTGATCTCATGGGTAAGGAGGGTTTGTTGCAGCATTAGAAAAGAAAGGAGAGGAGGAAGGCAAGGAGGAAGAGCAGGAGGAGAAGGAAGGAGGGTCTCTAAGAACTTCTACGGTCCAAATCCCCTTACCTTAGCTAAATAGTATGAACTCTGTGCTTGATGTTGGATTTGTTTGTACGGTTTTTGATGTGCATTTTAGATTCGTCATCATTATGTTTTTGTAAAAATGGGAATGAAAGTTTCTTTATATATCATCCAAGGGTAAGTTTTATACATTATTCACATAGCTGTCTACCAAGAGCAAGTAAAAATAAATTTTATGTGTGTTCCTTTGAGCTTTGCAAACATGTTTTCTGTTTGTTGTTTATTATTAACCGATACCTCACTAGAGAGAGCTGGGACTCAAAAGCTGTTTTTCTTGGGACGTGACCTTCTTACCTGGGGAGACTAAGTGGGGCCAGAATAAGCCGGAGGTGTTGGGTGCCTGGTCTCTTGGTCTCAGGATGCTCACTGCTGGTGTAAACTGACCCCTGTCTATGTGGGTGGGCCTTGGCTGGCTGTGGCATCCATCGGTTTGCTGATATCCTGTGTGTGAATTTAACACATACATGTTTTCCATCTCAGGCATGGAGCCTCTTTGCAGTCCATGCAAGAACAGAAGTTCGCTCTTCTTTTGAAAAAAGGAATATCACTGGAATCTTTTCCTGAAATCATTATTGTACTATATGCTAACTTACTTGAATGTAAATTAAAAAAGAAAGGAAATCAGAAACTCTGATTTTTTTTAATGTTTATTTATTTGTATTTGAGAAAGAGAGAGGCAAAGAGAGAATCCCAAGCAGGCCCCATGCTACCAGCACGGAGCCTGACATGGGGCTCAACTCACAAACCAGGAGATCATTACCTGAGCCAAAATCAAGAGTCGGAGCTTAATCAACTGAGCTACCTAGGTGCCCCAGAAATCCTGACTTCTTAATGAGCTGATATGTCCATTTTACCACCATGTCAGCTCCTGCTCCGGGGACAGTGCCAGGTGGGGAGTTTGCTGCGGTACACCTGTCCAGCGGTATGCTAGGTGTCCTAAGGCGAGCTCAGGGAGGTCAGAAACCTCCTGTGGAGCAGAAGGGCAAAAGCTTGCTTGATCTTGATTTTCATTATGAATATAGACCATGAAAGTGGGGCCCTATGGTCCTTCTGACCTTTTGGGTTTATTGCATCAAAATGATAGCAATATAATCAGCAAAAATTCCTTTCTCTTCAGAATACAGGGAATGAGTCCTGGACCAATTCTCATTTTGAGGCATGAGGAATATGGGCGTTAAAGAGGAAACCATAAAAAGGAAATGGAGGGTTTAAAAACGTGTGGCTATATAAATCAAGTCTGTTCTCTGCCTTTCCCATGTTCGATCTTAATCTGAGGGGGGAAAAAGTATAGCTTTTAAATACTTCACAAGGTGAAGGAGGATATAATAATGTTGTTGATGATAAAATCATTTTTATATACCTGTTTTCACTTTGTGAGGTTGTTTCGATGAAATCCAGGCCTTGGCCACACGCTGGGAGTTAATGAGGTTTACAATTGGCAATGCTTAAAGAGTATTAGGGTAATGTATTTAAATATCAGCAGTTCACAGTCTGAAATGCTCATCATCTGTCAAATATAATCCTGAATCAATAAGAGGAGGTCTTTCAATTTGCTAATGAGGAGCTTTTTCTACATACTGAGGTGGACACAGATTTCAGATAAACACCTGAAATTCATAAACTATAGAATTAAGCAAAGGCATCTCTTTCATTAACAAAACTTGATAATAATCAACAGCAGTCACCTGAGAAGCTTAAATTTTCTTCTTAGTCATCAGACTCCCAAATTAATCTACCAAAACAAAAAGCCTCATTAGCAGCTCTCATTGAATCAGTGTTATTTTTTCTTTCTCTCAAGGTGTCTGATTAACCCCCTTTCTTTTTGCATTTCTCACTTTGTGTTAATATTTGATGTCTGAAATCATAGGGGGGTGGGTGCAATGTGGTGGCTAGACACTGTCTGCAAGGAGCAAATTAAAAAGAATTCTTAAAAAGGTTTGTATTATGTCGCTGGTATATTAAGGAACCTTTAGGAATTTCAGGTGCTTGGGTTTATTTTTCTTTTTAATTCGGGAAAAGGTTGATTAATGACTGGGTGTTGATTTCACTTCTCATTCATATGTAGGGATGGCCCTCCTCCTCTTCCCCCTTCTCCTACATACCAAATGCAGCCCCTCTTTTGGAGAGTGTTGGTGTCAAGGGAAGGTGAGAAGTAGGGGCCATCCCTGGAAGGGACAGGGAGTCGTGGACAGATGACAGCATGATGTAAGCCGAGGGGAATGACTGTAGAGAGTGGAGATCTGACATGTACGAGAGAAAAGGAAGAAATTCTAGTGCATCGTCTCAGAAGGAGGTGGGGTCTTGTGACAACTGGGTGAGTTCATCCAGAGCAGCTATTCTCAAAGCGTGGTCCCTCCCTGAGAGCCTCTGAAAACCGTTTCAAGGAATCCATGAGGTCAGAATTGTTTACATGATAATACTAAGAGTCACATCTGCCTTTTCCTTAAAGTGGTGAGTAAAGCTTGTGGAGCCTTAACACCAGGTAAGGAGGGCCACCAAGCCAAAGAAGAGGAGGGAGTAGTCACTCTGCCACCACACATTCACAGTGACGGTAGCGATGAGGAGGTCAATTCCACTTCAGAATGTCCTTGGAGAAGCAGTAGAAGTCACTGATTTTTATTAAATCTCACCCCCGAGTATACATAATTTGAAAATTCTGGGTGACTAAATGGGAACGAGGCATAAAGAATTGGTGCTGTTATTATTGTCATGTGGTTGGTCGTCTGAGAAAAAGCGTTTGAGCCGTTGATTTGAATTGGTAGCTGAGCTAGGCATTTTTTTTTTCATAGAGCACTGTTTTTATTTGAGAGAAAATTTTCATGTGACAGCTTCCCAATGCTTCGACTTTTCTGATGTAATTAGTGGGGATATTACTGAATGTGAGTTTTTAATGTAGCGTAATGAAATATGCCAACATTTGGAAGATCGGTGGAATGTAGGGTAAAGTATTTTCCAGTTGTCCAGTATAGGATGTTTCAAAATAATACAAGGGTGGAAGATGTATTCACAGTGCAACCACAGACGGACCTGTGGATTTTAATGTAACAGTGGGATACTGTTTCGGATTCCACATTGTAACTAATCTGTAAGGAACTATCACTTGTTAGGATTTAGCAGTGTTCTGTAGAATAGCCACAGTTACCTGAAAAGGCTGCTGAAGTACTCCTTCCTTTTTTAACTATGAATCTGCATAAGGGTGAAATCCTTCATATCCCTCTAACAAAACAACGTATTATAGTAGATTGAATGCAGCTGTCTTCCATTAAGTCAGACATTTAAGAGATTTGCAAAGGCATAAAATTCTTCTTACTACATATCTGTTTTAGAAAATATAATTATTTTTCATACAGATGTGTTATTTATATTGCCTACATAGTAGGTTTATTCACTTGTAAATGAATTAATAAATACTTTAAACATTTACCTTCTTAAATTTCCAGTACAGTAAATATGATGCATATGAGCCACATAAATAAAAGCTCTTTGGAATCCTCAGAACTTCATAAGAATGTAAAGGGGTCCTAAGACCCCAAAGTCTAAGAGACGCTGAGCTAGAACAATGGAATGACAGGCAGAATATGGGGCAGAGATGTGTAGATCTGATGGTAGGACTTGGAGGAGGTTTTCTTCTGGTTTGCTTGGTTCTGCTCTGGGAAATAGATGAGAGGGAGGTTGTGGGTTGAGGTACTGGCAGTTTGAGGGGGAGAGGAGAGCATTTTATGGTTCCAGGTCTGGTGCTAACACTTTCCGTCTGTTTTCTTATTTCATCTTCGTAACAAGTCTTTAAAACAGGTACTTTCACTCCCCACTTATAAAGGGAGGCACAGGATCAGAGTTTAAATAATTGCACAAAGCCACATAGCTAGTGAATTGCTAGAACTAGAGTTTGGACCTCGTTCTTTTTGGCTTGTGCCTAATCTGCTCTGTCGAACTTTCTACACATAGAGGTGAATATTGAGAATGGAGCTTTTCATGAGAACTCTGCCTGTGTCCTTGCTTAGAAGTTCTGATACCCTTTGCATCATTCTTAGCCTCCAAGACTCATTATTTGGCCAATATAAGGTAGACTTAAAAGCTTCATAAACACTACATCAACTATCATCCACACCCACAGACCTATGAAAACCATCCCTCACATTCTTTATATCCATTTTTTCTAACCCAGGACAGTTTTTGGATCACTCTCCCTCTTACTATTCTTAGACTCAACCTTGAGGTCTCATTGCATACTGTATTCTCAGAATTCTTATCTTCCTTTACCAGGCCAACTGAAAATACCAGCCCTTCCTCCTATTCTTCCCAGCATGTGGAGGTGCTCAGAAAATGAGAGAGCAAAACATGTTCCCTCCCACTTTCTTTGCTTGGTTGTCTATTCTTGCTTTAGTCTGCAACTCACAGGGTTTAAAACTCACATCTAAAAGCTTAAAGGAAAGGAAATCAAGGGTACGCTCTGTTCCCTGGCTGCTTGCAAATCTGTTTCTCTACCAGTGGCAGTGTCATAGGCACAAGAAGTGGCAGTTGCTGAAATTAATAGTCTTGCATGAAGCTGTGAGGGATTCCTGAAGTGAATCGTGAGATTTACTGCCTGTTAACTTTCCCGTTGATTGTGGCATAATTGTCAGTGCATCACTTCCTAGTAAGTACAGTGAGCTTCTCTGACTTCAGTGAAGGTTTCTGAGTGTCAGGCTTCCATCACAATCTGATAAAAATAAAAAAGGTTTTGGGATTTTCAGTCTAGAAGAGGAAGACACTCTGTTGAACTTGCATAGAAATTATAGAGTAACTTAGTCTCTGTAATAAAGGATGCATGGTACAGTAAAGTGGCCTTGTGTTACAGGTGTGAGGGAACCTCAGTGCTTAAAAAATCTAGGTTAATTTCGTATTTAGTAATTCATTTAACCCATATATTTATTGACATTAGCTGTGTGCCAGGCATAGTTCTAAACCAAATAGTAAGCAGTGTGCTCTGATACAGCAAACGGACAGTGTAAACCAATACATCTATGGTATAGAGGCAGGTAGCTGTTTGTATGGAAGCATGGGAAAGAGGTGGTGAGTGAGTGCTCAAGGGTGCCAGGGTGGATAAGGTGGTCAGGGCAGACCTCTGCAAAATGACATTTGGGTAGAGACATCAATGAGAGTGAGCTGTGTGAGAATCTAGGCGTTCAGCTTCTAGGTAGAGGGAATAACAGATGCAGATGAGATAGGAAAGTGCTTGATGTGTTTGAGAAGCGGTAAGGAGACTTGAGACTGTCAAAGAGCAGGAAAGTAAAAGAAGCCAAAGAGGTATCCAGGGGCCAGATTGTCCAGATCTTGTACAATTTTATTCCACGTGTAGTAGAGGTCATTGGGGAGTTTGAGTCTGGGATTAACATGAGGTGAATTAAATTTTGAAAGGATCTCCCTAGCTGACTTATAGGGAATAGAGTGAAATGGGCGAGAGTGGAAGAAGGCAAAAGATGGTGGGCTTAGTTAGAGTGCCAGTTATGGAGATGGTAAGAAATGGTTGAATTTTGGGGGTTCTTGCTAGATTGGCTCTGAGATGGGAAAGGGCAAGCCAAGCAACTGAGGGAATTTTCCAACAGGAATAGGTTTGGAAGCAAAACCAAGACTTCTGTAGGATGTGTCCGCATTGGTGTGCTCGTTACACATGCACGTGGAGAGCTAGGCTAGGTGTTTGGGTCTGGACTTCAGGAGAGAGTCGTATTTATCTCATTTTGGTCAGTGGGGGCCCATTTATATTTTTTCCTTGGCCCTTTTTGATAGGATCCATTTGTATTTGATAGCTTACTTGCTTTCTGGGAAAGCAGGATGTTGTTTTATGGATTTCCTGCTCCAGACCTGGAATCGTCCACTCTTCCCTGGAGTCTTTATTCTCTTTAATAGGCGGTTGTATTTAAAGGCCACCCTCTAGATATTGCATGTGCTTCTTTTCGGTTGCCATCGCTTTGATGCCTTTCCAGTGGCTAATGGAGGAAAAGTTTTCAGTTCACACTGGCATTTCTAACTCAGAGTTAAACAATGGACAAGATTAAATTCAACGTATTTTTATTTCTTCAATTTTTCTATCATCTCTCTACTCTTTCGTTGAAAAAATCTTGGCTACGAGCAACGTTCATGTAATTTCCTATTGGCAATATGTAGGTTACATTCAAAACCATTAATAACACCAGTGTTGCTGCTAACAATTGAATGAACTCTAAGATTTCTTTTCAACTCCATTTGTGCATAGAATGTGTCCCACTAAATACTTACAGTGGAAAGGCTGTGTTCTAAAGTTATTTGAAACAATTCATTTCTCTGTGTGGGTTTGCCACCAACTTGATATATGGTTAGGTTCATTCGTTTCAGTTTGTTTTCAATTTTTAGGGATTCCTTTTTTTCTTTTAGACTTAATTTAATTCTTTAATATGTAAAACATATGTTTCCAAGTCAAAGCTATATTGACAAAAGCAAGGTACACTCAGAAATCTGACTTAAGATATCTGCCTCATTCGTGCTATCTCCTCTCTCCCCTTAGAGGTCACTCGTCTTTCATTTAGTTCTTGGGGTCCTCTTCCACAGAGGGTATTTCTCCTCCAAGTAGAAGTAAATTGGTGTTCATGTTTCTGTCGCCAATCATACCCAAGAGGCAGCTAGGTAAACTCCCTCTGTACTATATGTATATTCTTATGAGAGACTATGTACAGGATATGCATATGTGCGTGTGAGTGGGTCGGAGTTCTCTGGAGAAACACAGCCAACAGATATATATGTTGGGGTGGAGAAGGAAGCAGGGAGGGAAAGATTCTTTTAAGAAGTTGGCTCATGTGATTACGAAGTTGAGGAGACAAGCTGGAGACCCAAGAAGGTCAGTGGTGTAGTTCAGTCTGGATGCACAGACCCGAGAACCAGGGAAGCCAATGACGTGGGTCCCAGTTTGAGGGCAAGAGAAGACGGGTGTCCCAGCTCAGTTAGGCAGGTAGGCAGAGAGAACAGATTCTTTCTTCCTCCACCTTTTGTTCTGTTTAGACCCTCGACAGATGGAATGATACCCATCAACATGGGGGAGGACTTCACTCAGTTCACCCATGTAAATGCTGATCTCATCCAAAAACACCCTCAGAGACACACCCAGAAATAATGTTAAATCTGGACATGTTTAATAATGTTTAACCCCTCATCCCAATCAAGTCGACACATAAAATTAGCCATCACAGCGCATGTGTACTGTTAGTCCCTAGGAATACACACGCGTGCTTTTGTCACTTAGCCTTGTATCCTAAAGATCACTCTAAATATAAAGAAATCTCCCTCATTCCCTTTTATGACTACACGGTATAAGAATATACATTTTCAATCATTTCCCTAGTTTATTCTAATACCTGTTAACGTTTTTGGGCCATTGATTTTTAGGAGGCTTACATTATTTGCATCATAAGGATATTTTCCCAGTCCATTTGTGAGGGCTCTTGTCAAAGAAAACTGGACCTACTGTAATGAACTAGATGAGCCGTAATTGCAATCAGGGTTTCCTTTTACTTCCTCCCATCCTCACACTTTTTTACTTCCTTACTTCACACTTTCCTGCAGCAAACGCTTCCGAGGCTGTTTGCTTCCCTTGTCCACTCATACGGGAAAAGGGCTTCAGTGTTATAGAGCTCAGTGTTCCTCATTTTTTTGGTAACCACTTCCCTCAGACAGAAAGGACTATTCCAATGGAAAAGGCATTGTATAGTGAAAAGAACAGGAATAGTGGCTGAAAAAAAAACCATATTTACATCTTACTAAGTTTCTTAAAGGCTCTGGAACCTTAGCTTAGGCAAGTGACCTCAACTTTCTGAAGTGGTTTTCTCATCTGATTAGATGGGATTACTCCTTGATCTGTGCACACTTCCGTGTGGTCGCCCCATGAAATAGCATCTACGATAGGGAAGTCGGCTTTCTTTCCTCACCCTTCTTACAGATAGGTTCCAGCATTCCTTCCCCTCCCTGCCACGCCTCCTCCCCCATCACTGGCATCTGTCCTGGCAACATGCCTAGGAAAGTATTTCTCCCTTATGAAGAAAGTCTTCCCATGATTTTACTTCTTCCTCCACTAGCTTCTGGCTCGCTTCTGTTCTTTCTAGAGAGCTCATCAAGAGCGTTCTCTTCTGGCTCTTACAGTTCACCTCTGCCTATTCATGCTTGAATGCGCCCCTCTCGGATTTTCCTCTGCTGTTCTTCGGAGTCTGCTCTTATTAAGATCCTGAGAAGGAGACACTCACTCTTCCTCCTGCGTGTGTCTCCTTTACTATTCACGCAGAATACTTCACTCTCAACTCTGCCGGTCAGCAGTGTGTGGGTTTTCTTACACACCAAGCAATTCTGTGGCACCAGCTTGGAGGCTTTCAGTTTAACTCCGTTATGACAGTATCTACCTGGAGATAGCGTCAGATCCTATGGGTTGAGGGTTGAGTCCCAGAAGCCTGCCTCCCTCTACTTTCACTTCGGATGCCAGTTGCAAGTCCAAGTTGTTACCTGTGTCTCTAACTGATCACCCATAAATCGGAGGTTTCATGACCCCCACTTTCAGTTTGATTAATTGGCTACAGTGGCTCACAGAACTCAGGAAAACAATTTCCTTACTCTTCACTGGGTTTTTATAAAAGGATATGATAATGGGGGTACCTGGGTGGCTCAGTCAGTTAAGTGCCTGGCTTGATTTCGGCCCAGGCCATATCTCATGGTTTTTCAGTTTGAGCCCCATGTCAGGCTCCATGCTTCTGGTATAGAGCCTGTTAGGGATTCTCTTACTTTCTCCCTTTCCCTCTCTCTCTACCCCTCCCTGCTTACTCTCTCTGTCTCTGTCTCTCTCAAAATAAATAAACTTAAATTTTTTTTTAAATTAAAGAAAAAGGCATATGATACAGGACAGATGAACACCTAGATGGAGAAGATGCACAGGCATGGTGTGGGAATGTGGGTATGGAGATCCGTGCCCTCCCCCAGAGCTGCCACACGTCATCCATCTGGAAGCTCCCTGAACCCTTTTGGGATTTTTATGGAGGCTTCATCCATTTCCGGCCCCTCTGCCCTGTCTGGAGAATGGGGGATGAGCTGAAAATTCCAAGCTGCAATCATGGCTTGCTCTTTTTAGTGACCAGCTCCTATTCAGGAGCCCACCCAGAGTCATCTTATAAGAACAAAGACACTGCTGTCACCCAGGAAATTCCAAGGGATTTAGGAGCTCTGTGCCAGGAACCAGGCACAGATCTGTCTGTGCTATCACTGATCTGCGTAACAAAATCCAGTGACAACATTCATCTTCACGTTAACATATTTTCTCTCTCACACCTTCTGGAAATACTCTCTTTGCTTTCAGGACACTCATCCTATTCTCCTGCCTCCCTGATTGATCTTTCTGAGTCCTGTTTTCAGATTCTTCCACATCTCCCACATTCAGAGCTCAATACTTGGGACTTCTAGTCTTACTACTTCTTGGTGATCTCATCTCCTCTTACCTCATGGTTCTAAATACTCCATAACTTCTGGGGCGCCTGGGTGGCTTAGTCGGTTAAGCGTCCGACTTTCGCTTGGGTCATGATCTCGCGTTCGTGGGTTCGAGCCCTGCGTCGGGCTCTGTGCTGACTGCCAGCCAGCTGAGAGAGCCTGGAGCCTGCTTTTGATTCTGTGACTCCCTGTCTCTCTGACCCTCCCCTGCTCACGCTGTCTCTCTCTCTCTCTCTCTCCTAGAAATAAATAAAACATTAAAAAAAAATACTCCATAACTTCTGCTTTTGTGTCTGTAGCCCTCTCTTTCCAGTCAACTCCACAGTCCTATTGTCCACCTGCTTCCTTGACATCTCCATTTGCATATCTAACAGGACTCCGGAAACCTCAAGTGTTCAAAACCGGAGTCCTGGTTCTTTTCTCCAAAAGCATTCTTCCTTTCTTATTTGCTATCTCAGGACATTCCATGTCACAGTTGCTCAGGTCCCAAACTCTGGAGTCATCTTTGCTTCCTCCTTTTCCTCTCACATTTCACATTTAATCTTTTGTGACATTCTACTTGGCTTTACTCTCCAAATATGGTAAAACTCCTTCTGTCCAGTTTCTTAGCACAGTGGCAGCAGTAGCAGCTGCTCCTCAGGTTTCACGATACTTATATAGACAGTTCGAAAAAAGAAGATGCCAGAAAGTTGACCAAGAAAGACAAAGACCTAGCAGAAGTCTGGGGCAAGCCCAGAAAATGAGAGAAGGTCCAAAGGCAAACTCCAAGATAAGTTTAATGGCTTTGTCTTGTTTCCTAAAGGCACAGGGGACAAATTATGAGGAAGTGTCCAACTCCCAAGTTCATAACTGCGTTGGTCCTCTCTGGAGGACTGACAGTTTGAGGCTCCCTGACCAGGGCATCCCTTGAGGGGAGGTACTTAGTAGAAGATGCATCCGGTTGGTTTCTAACACAGAACCCGTGTAACCTGCACCAGGAAGGAGGGAAGCACCAGCTGCTGGCGATGATGCGTGAAAGCTACAGCAAGGAAGCAGGTGTACACACCACTGAAGCTCGGCTTCATTTTTATTTTCTCTTAAATCTCATCTAAATGTAGATGTTCAAAAATAAAACTGTATTACACGAACATGCAAAAAAAGAGAGAAAATACTAAAACTCTTCATTAACTCACTCCATAGTGATTCCATGCACCTGGGGATTGGCACGTGGCCCTCAGTTGGCTGGTTCTTTAGATTCATTGCTAGTGACTAATCGAGCTCCCAATAATGTGACCCCCCCTGAATTTTATATGATTTAGGTTTTTTAAAAAATTCCATTTGTAGCTTTATGGCAGAAGGTTACAGGATATCCGGGATGTGGCCATTTCTTTCCTCCTGTGCTGCTACTGGCATAGTCTGAGGCAAGATCATCTCTCACTCAGGTTATTGTCACAGCCTCTTACCAGGTCTCCCTGCTTCTATTTTTGCTTTCTTTCAGTCTGTTCAGCACAGCAACCAGGGTGATCCTGTTCATACCTAAGTTGGATCATGGCACTTTCTGGCTCACAACCTGTTTACCTCCCCGTTTCACTCAGAGCAGAAACCCGAGTCCTTGCTGTGCAATGAGGTCTAACAGTGGCCACTTTCCTTCCCTTCCCCCCTACTTCATCCTCTTCTTCCTCCTACTTTGTTCCAGTCCCGTTATTGATCTTGCTGCACCTTGAGCACACCATACTCAGTCTCACCTCAGGGCCTTTGCACTTCCCCTTCCCTCAGAAAGCTCACTCACTTCCTTTAGCTCTGATAACACCTCCTTAGGGAAGTTTTCCCTGCACACACTATTTTAAGTCGTACGCCTCCCATGCCTTTTCCTTTTTACTATAGTGTCCCTCATAATAGTTATCTTGAATCACAAGGATTTTATTCACTGTTTTATTATCTTCCTTTCCACCTTCTCGCACACACTTGCCTGTAAGCTCCACGAAGGCAGAGATATTTGTCTCTTTTGTTCACCACTGAACCTGCAGATGGTGGGACAGTGTGGTCGGCACATAGTAGCACACCATGAATATTTTTTGAATGACTTTGAATAGATTGGACACATACAGTGCCATGAGTGCTTGGCATATTGGTATCAAGATGATGAGGGGATGAGATTCTCAGGCTTTCTTTTTGGTTCCGTATTGAAATTCAGCATGTTAAAATCCCTGGCTATCCGTTTTCTCCCAGGAACCCTAACATTTGATGCAGGCTATCTCTGTAACAGGTGCTGAAATTTTTAGCAAATCTTTTTTCTTCTCCTGTCTTCACTTTTATCTTCTCTAAATAGGCTGGTGCCACCACAGTCTAGGGTCATTCTAGTTTTTGTAAAATTACTCTGAGTAATTCTTTGTATCGAGAAAACCACTCCTAGGATTAGGTTCGTGATCCTTTTTAGACTCCTAGCCTGCCCTTCAGCACCTTGTGAAGACCGCGGTGTTCACTGCCCTCTGTTCCCCCTGGTCGATTTGGCTCTGTCCCCTGCCCTTCTCTGTGTTTATGGTCTGGTGAGTTCAGGCCTTCTGCAGTGGAGTTAAAGAAATATAGTCCTGTCTCCCCTCTTAATGCATTTTAATTCTCATTATCCTTCTGGTTATTGATGTAGAATATAATTTTTAAATTCACCAAAGGTTGTTGCATTTCCATGGGGGAAAACCCTTTTTGAAAGTATCCAAGTATTGGCTGAATGTGTAATTCATATTGAAACTGACTTTCTATGCCTTTTATGAAGTCCTGATCAGTGCTTGCTTTCTTCTACAGGTTTTTTTTTTTTTTTTTGAAGTCAGGAAGTAAAGCAGTCACCAACTTACTGAAGGAAAAGGCGTTAAAGCACTGATGCTGCTTTTCCACAATTAGCAATAATTATACCCAGAAAAAGCAAAAGCGTCTCAAAAGTCTCGTAGCTTAATTTGCTTTTGCAAAAATATAAAGTACTCCCAACAGTTTCTAATTTTGATTACTCTTTACAATCACTATTCTGTGTTGTAATTGCCTGCTTTTAAAAAAGCTTGGTATTGTGAGGAGACCTTTAGAAATAGGACTTGCTAATGAATACAGAGATATTGTGGAATAGGATAGGGAAGCCTGTTGGGCAGAAAATTTTTCCTTTCTTACCTGTTTTCAACATTTATATAGGTTCTTCCAGAAAATAAAATAAAATATAAACCTATGTAGACCAGACTCAAACAGTTATAATAAGTGCTTTTGGTTCTCTTAATGAGAATTTACATTTGTGGGTGGCCTGTGTTAATAGGTGAATTCATTATATTTGTTCGTGTTTATTTGTGTGGCAAAATACAATTAAATACAAAAAATTTGTTTTTTTCTTTTCCAGATCTTTACCAGTTCTTAGCCAAGCAAATTATGTTCACGTAGTAGAATTTTAACTAATCTTTATTAGGGCTAAGGATAGAAATAGCATTTTGTTTATTGTGGATTTGGGGTAAAATCCAGAAACACCACTTAAACTACTGTAAGCAGAAATCAATTTGTTTCAGTTCTCATTAATAGTATTTCTTAAGTTATTAAGCTACTTTTTGCAGTAATAGCAGTTTATGTAATTTAGTTTTTAAAATTTTATTAGAAATCCTAGACTGTCTTAGATAATCATTAAGAACATAAATTGTCATAGAGGCTTCAGTAATATGACTGAATCCCACTTACATCCTTGAAAATGTTTGGCTTAAAGATTGGTGCTGTCAATTTGTTTCTCATGATTTACCTCATTTTAGTGCAGAGTATTAAAACCAAAATGCAATATGCATTTAATATCAAATACACACACACACAAACACACACACACACACACGTGTGTGTGTGTGTGTGTGTATAGATACACTTTTTTTTTTTTTTTTTGCCAACCATATCTCAACCCATGGACTGAATATGGTGATTAAGATTTTATTCAAGCAGCTACATGAATATTCATGGAACAGTGGAGGAAGAAGCTTGGTACCTGAGGCTAAGTCATTGCATTTTATGTGGCTGTTTCTTTCTTGTTGTGGATTAGAAAAACAATGTGGGAGGGAGAAAAATGATCTCAATTTATCATCATAGTTGTATCTGGGATCTCAATCCCAGATAACCAAGGACTCATTTGTTCTTGGCAGAACTTTCTTTTTAGTTACTCTTAGGTTGACTGGGCAGCTTTGCAGCTGACTCCTGAGCCTTGAACACTACTGATCATCACTCTGGTCGTCTTGAACCCCATCCCCCATCTCCTTTCCAGGCCTTTGAAGCCTGCCTTCCTCCTATCCTGGGAAAGGTGAGAAAGTATATCGGAGATAGCCAGGCCCTTTGATGACTTGTTTCATTTTGTTCATGTCCTTTAAAATTAACATTGAAAATTTGGAAGCCCTTTGTAACCCAGGTGATAGAAGACAAATTGTAATTGCTTGTGGGCTGAAAGTTTAGATTGTATCGAATTACCATGTGTCTCAGAAAAATCAAAAGTCCACTGTTTCAGAATGGTAATGTGGTTGGAAAAGGTGGGTGGGGAAGCTCTAAGTGTGAGACTGCTTCTAAAGAAGGCACATTGCTTTTCTTTTTTAATGTTTATTTATTTTTGAGAGAGAGAAAGCACCTGTGGATGGGGGGGGGGTGGGCAGGAGGAGGGTGGCACAGAAGATCTGTAGTGGGCTGTGTTGACAGCAGAGATCCCAGTGTCCAATGTAGGGCTTGAACTCATGAACTGTGAGATCATGAACTCAGATTATGAACTGAGCCGAAGTTGGACACTTAATCGACTGAGTCACCCAGGTGTTCCACACATTGTGTTTCTTAGACATGGATGTTTGTGTGGGGTGGCGTGGGATGGAGGGCTGATGAAGATTATTGGGGACTGTGGCTACTCTTAGTGCAGCTGTTGGCTCTGAAAAAGTCTGTATAAACTGCATATTGCTGTATCTAAACTATGGAACACATTATTAACTTTTTAATATTTAAAATATTTTAGATAATGCATTATGTCTCCCATACTTTCTACTTAGTGCTACGTGCATTGATTTTTAAGCACCTTATCCTCTAAATTAATTTGTTACTGAACTCAAGTGTCTTCTCCCCACCTTGTCAGAAAAGAATAAAAGTCTTTTATGGTCTGAGATGCAAGTGCTGGAATTATTTTACAACTTTGAGTAAATTTAAAGTAAACTTTGAGTAAAAAACCCCAATTCTTCCTTGCTTACATTGAATATTATAAGAAGTGTTACCCCTGAAACTTGGTCTGGATTCTCCTATGTTAGAAATTTCTGCAAATTCAATTTGGAATCAACACGTGGGCATTTTTTTTTTCTTTTTCATCATCTTAAATACAGAAAATCATAACCTATTTTAAGCTTCTTATAAATGATGGAGCACTTGTTTACATGGGAAAAATGACTCTATCTAAGTAGTGTATTGAAGTTCATGTTAATGTTTGCTATTTAATGACACCTAATGATATTCAATGAAGGGTTATGCTAAACCGAAGAGAAAATGTGTTACCCAGGCAACTGCCTCAGGCAGACTAGAGATGCAGGCATATGGCTCTATAGTACACATTATTTCAGCATCTTTAAGCATAAAGAGCCACACATGTAATTGACTGTGAAAAATTACTGCTCAGTTACTGTATTGTACGGTCATAATAGAAGTAAATGAATACGTCATTGTTGTTGGAACAAGTCTGTTGGGAATCACTTGTAGACTCTACTATTTAAGAAGCAAAAATACAATAAGAAGAAAATAGCTGGTTTAATTAACATGTAAAATTGGGTTAATTTGAATTCAGCTGGCACAGCAGATATTAATGTTGGCTTTTTTGTGTGATATTTGGGCTCAAGCTTGGGTACTTTATTTCTTCTTGCCCACAGCATGAATAATTTTATTTCTTAAAATTTGATAAAGGCTATTTCAGTCACTTAAATTTTGCTTTGCCAAATGCTTATGTTATGATCACATCGAAAAAGGTTTTTGTGTGTATCCATTAAGTCAATTGTCAATAAGACTGACAATTGAAGGGGAAAAAAAGTTAAAGTACTTCTGAGTAATTGATAATGTTCCTTGAAAAGGAACAGTAAAGCTTAATTTCATGTATTTTTTTTAAGTTTGGTTACTGCTTATTTTTAATTTTTAATTTTAATAGACAAACTGGATTTGTCATTGGCAGGTGCAAGAAAGTAGCACATTTGCTCTTGTTGCTTTCTGTGTGTCTGTGCTTAGGTGCTCATTTTCGATTATCTCTTTAATCATCATTACCTGGCTTCAGAGATGCAGAAAAACACATTGGGAGAAGCATTGTGTTCCAATTAACTCAGTCGATTTTTGGTAGTTTCAAATGCTATTTGAGCAGAGAAACACCTATGCTTAATACGGGCATCTGCTAAAAGTATGCATGAGAAAATTCTTTTCTTCAGCCTGTCTTCCGAGCTTTTTAAGCACTCACAAAATCTCTTGAGTGGAAGGTACCTTTTGTGTTTTTCAGCTCTGAACCAAGGGAACAATGAAACTGAAGACTCAAGTCAGATAAGTACAGGGTTCGGCAGCGTGTGGCCTACTGGAAGCATTAAACTAACTACCTGGTTATCCAGCGGCAACCTAACAGCTAACCTGCTACCTTATGCAGAGTGATAGCCAGCAAGCAGCGGTCACTTAAAAAAGGCTGGTTAACAAATTTTTGTGCCTGTTGGCATTTCAGGTCCTGATTTCTTATCTAAAGTTTATATCCCCATTGTTCTTCTTCATTTACCAAGTTAATAAAGTTGAAGCCTTCTCATCCGGCCTTAAAATAACAAAGGAAGATCTAGGAAACATAAACATTTTTTTCAGTCTATTTTGCTTACCTAAGTGAATGTTCCATTATGGTTTAGAACTACTTTCCCCCACCTTCTTTTTTTTAACCAGTGGTCTTTATTTTTTCCCTTTTAATTTCTTTCCTCCTTTTAGGCAACCTCCGATTTAAAATGACTTCATTATGACTTTTTTTTTTTAACTTAATACACTTATCCTCTTAAAAGAAATCTGAGTCTTTGGTTAGATCTTAAAATGCTGTATACCCAGTGATGTAATTAAGGTATGTGATATTTATGCTGCACATTATTAAATTCTTCCAATATTGGTCATTAGACACAATGGGAACAATGTCATATAAGATAGCTTTTTAGTTTTTTTTTTTTTTTCTCCAATGCCTGTTAGTGTTTAAGAATGAACAGGATATTTGTCTAGAGTCTTACAAAGATGGAGAACATGATTTGTCTCTGGGGGCGTTCTCTCCTTGATCCAGCATTACTCTTGTGGGGATTGGCCATTATTATAACCTCTTTATGACTCAAAGTTTGAAAGGTTGGAGAGGTGACAGGACATGACAAATTCTCCTGAGGTCATTGGACAATGAACAGTGTTACTTAACAGGGAGAAGAAGAAGGAATCAGGTATAGAACGTGTTTAGGTGGGAGACATTTTTGAGTGTGTAGTTCAGTGAACTATTAACAAAAAGTAGAATGGGGGTGAGTCATACCTGTTAAATATGTTTGATCCCTCTGATAAAGAAGGAGATGTTGGAGGTATAAGAATGCCCTCTATAAATCACAGTAGTTGTCACGGTCAGCCTTGGGGAGCCCCCGTGCTGTTTGGAGTGAATTGCAAGGTGTGGACAGACAGATAGATCTGGAAGTATGGGCATATCACTTACTGAGTCAAGCTCACAATTACAAGGGTCTGTAATATTTTTCTCCTTTTGGCAATACAGAGGCAGTGATCTATGCAGAGGTGTATTTATAGGCTAAATTCATGATAACAGTATAGTAAAGTTGCTAATAAAATCTTTAATAGGTTTTCAAAGCCAGGCAGTAGCATGCTTGTTTGAACAGTATTCAGTTTGCCAGATTTCCTTGGAGCCAATGAATTTAAATAGCATGTAGAGCTGAGGAGCCCAGCTGGTCTCTGGACAGATGTACTCCCGGCAATGCCAAGGCCAGAGCCGGAGCCGGGATGGGCACTGGACGGCCCCCTGGAACCAAACATGGAAGAAAATGGGATAGTAGACTGAAAGGCATTGGATAGATCCTCCCCCATAGATCAGGAGAGGAGATCTGCTCCATCTTACCCAGCAGGATCATTCAGCCACTTAGGCAAAGGAAAAACTAGAACTTGGGCTGTTTTCCACCTTACTCCTGATGATTTTAGGATATAAAATTGGGTAATTATTCATCGTGTCTTTAAAGTGCGTTAAGAACACTTGTGATGAATTTGCATAATTGGGGTTATGAGGCTTAGTTTGTTTTCTCACGATCAACTGGCATATTAAATAAAATCTTTCTTTTTTTTTTTTTTAAATATTTTATTTATTTCTAGCAGAGAGAGAGAGAGAGAGAGAGAGAGAGAGACAGCGTGAGCAGGGGAGGTCAGAGAGAGAGGGAGTGACAGACTCTGGAACAGGCTCCAGGCTCTGAGCTGGCAGTCAGCACAGAGCCCGACGCGGGGCTCGAACCCACTAACCGCAAGATCATGACCTAAGCGAAAGTCGGACGCTTAACCGACTAAGCCACCCAGGCGCCCCTAAATAAAATCTTTCTTTATGAGCTCCTCCATCATCTGCCCAACTAGTAGTTTTCATATCCTCTGTAACTGCAGGGCCTCAGAGTCTGTGCGTCTGGCTGCCATTGGCTGTACAACCACAGGCCACTGGGTTTCCGGGGGGCGCCCGATTTGCCCCTGGGTTTTACAAGCTGTGCGCCGTGACTTCTTGGGCAAAGCCTGGATTTGAACCCTCTCCGTTCCTTTCTCTCTCCTGCTAAGCCCTCAGCCTAGCCTGCTGCAGCCAATGGGGACTGGGCTCGCTTCTTCTCCCTGCAGTCCATGCTCCGCAGTGTCCTGAGTGTTCTTTCCATGTGACCCCATCACTCCTGAGCTTAAAGCCTTCCAACAGTGGCTGTCCCCCATGCATGCTTGCAATGGAATCCACATAGCCTTGTGTGCTCTGCACGCTCCCTCATCCCCATCTCCCTCCAGCTTCGCTCCTCCCATCTCCAGCCCTCTGGTGGCTCCCCGCCCCCTGCATGGATCTTGCCAAGGTTGGCCTGTCTTAGGGCCAGCCCCTCACTGAGGTTCTTCTGTCCCAAATGCTCTTGTTCCACATCTTCCCAGGGCTTCCCCCTCATCGTTGAGACTTACTGCACCTCCCAAGAGGCATTTGCTGGCCACGTAGGCGGACAGCCCCTCTCCCATCCGCATCGTTTTAAGCTTGGCTACACTTGGAAGGTTAAAACAAAAATGACTGCTCAGGTCCCTCCTAAGATCAATTAACTAGGCTCTCTGGGGCTGAGAAGAACTGCTTTAAAGCATTTCTCTCTTTTATCCTCTACACAGATGTTAGCCGATTATGAATCCTCTTATTTTTACTTGTTTGTGCTCACTGCCTGCCTCCTCCACTACAGTGGAGATCCCTGAGATGTGGATTCTGTTCATCTGCATTTTCATGGTAGCCTTAGTGCCTAGGGCCTTGCCTGGTATACAGTAGGTGCAAGGAGCATATTTGTTTGCCTGGTGGCCTGAACAGTATATATTTTGCAAGGCATTTGGGAGGGAGATAAAGGAGCTGGAAAACCCCCAAAGCTATTAAAGATGTTAAAATCATGGAGGCCAAAGCTCTTTTACTGAACTGGAGATCTTAGGAAACTGAGTGTTTGTTTTTTTTATCCCCCTCGACATTCACAGATATTTGAACCTGGGTGGTCTGGTGGTTGGGACCCAGTGTTTGGGGTTCAATTTTACTTTTATCTCTGCCATTAATCCTGGACAATTGTTTGGCTTCTGTTGTAACACACGGAAGAGGGTTATAAGGAGAAGTTATTTTTGCGAAGCACTCTTGTGGTTAGGAACTTTAAGTAAAAGTGGTAATTGGATTTTGATATGGTGCATTGTCTACATCCAAACTTCCTGAAAGCTGAACAGATCAGATCCTTATGTGCAGTTGCTTAAACTCTGCTAGCCACAGAGTTGGCCTGGAGGTGGGAGCCAGGCAGGAGATGAAAGGGACCACATAGGGGATAAGCCACTGCTGAGAATAAGCAACAGCAGGAGGAAGAGAGAAACTGGAGGTTACCCACCTTGGATAGCCAGTTAGTGTGACTCCTTCCATCATTTGTTTCTTTCTTCAGTACCCTCCCCAAACTTTATTTAGGTCTTCTGCCACTTACCTAAGTTTATTAAATCCTTGAGGTTTGGTTTCATATAAATTTTAGTTTTCCTTTTATTACAAAAGTAATTTTACTACTGAAAAGAGTAGAAAATATAGGCAAACAAAAAGATAAAAACCTTAAATTTCTAATATTTCTCTCTAGAGAGAACCGCGTTTAACACTTTGGCATGCATCCTTCACACTTTTATGTATGTGTATAAAGTATTATTTTTGTCCATTTTTAACAAAATGGGATTTTTTTTACATACATTTTTATTACTGATTTTTTACCTAATGTGAATTTGTTTATGTAACAATTATAGTGGTTGGATAGTATTCTATATATGGATATTCCTTTATGTAATCAGTCACATATTTTTGCATATTGAGGTGGTATTCACTTTTTGCACTAATATCAACAATGCTGCTTGAACATCCCTGTACATAAAAGTTTGTACACCTTCATTTGGTATTTTTTGGGTGCGTTCCTAGAAGTGGGATTGTGGGGTCAAAGAGTGTGAGTGTTTTTAAGACTGTTGCTGTGCTATCAGATTGCCCGCTCTCGAGGGCGGAGCACCATACACTTGCATCGCTAGTCATAAGGAGCCCTTCCTTCCCCTCAGGTCTTCATGGTTCTTCCCTGGGTTCAACCAACACGTCTCACCTCCTCTACACTCTTCTCCTTCAGCTCATTTAGCATTGCCAGATTAAATGGTTTGAAGCACAGAGTCATCATATCACTAAGAATTTCAGACTTTGTCTATCATCAGGATGTGAGCACCGCTGCACCTGCCCTTACCCAGTAAACTTGTAATTCTTTTTTTTTTTTTAATGTTTTTATTTTATTTCTGAGAGAGAGAGAGCGTGAGCAGGGGAGGCTCAGAGAGAGAGGGAGACACAGAATCAGAAGCAGGCTCCAGGCTCTGAGCTAGCTGTTAGCACAGAGCCCGACATGGGGCACGAACCCATGAACCGTGAGATCATGACCTGAGCCAAAGTCAGATGCTTAACCGACTGAGCCACCCAGGCGCCCCTAAACTTGTAATTCTTGTGGCTCTTCCTCTCCAACCTCGCCATCTACCCCCTGGGCTGTCACTTCTTAGGGGGCAGAGGGTGCACCTTTCCCCTGTGTTTTCCCAGCATTGGCCCCTGCTCAGCACATAGAGGAGGCACTGAAGCCTCATTGCGGTTGCCGGCCTGTCCTTCCCCCCCACCTCCCATCTCTGCTCCAGCACGTCTACCTCTCCTGCAGGACAGATGGTACATGTCCACTTGGTCATATCTTCCCTCTGATGTCATGTGATTTTACTGACATTCTCAATCTTTTTCCTCTCAATGTGATAATAATCTTTCCTTCCTCTGAAATGCTAAGTAATTTATCTCTGCTTCTGTTACTTACCACTTTCCCCCCAGTATATCATGGTTTTCAGTCTGCTCTGTTTTAAGTGTCTCCAGTCTGAGAGCAATCCCTTCCAAAGCTGAGAGGAGGAGATCTAAAGTTATGCTACTCTAAGGACACTCGGGTGTCATCTTGGTACGTGTCCTTCTAGTATCTTTCAGTGTGTATAGTTATGTCATCTTACACAGTCCTAAGCACAGTGTACTGATCCAGTCTACACTCAGTCCCTTTTCTCTTCGGCTCAGTATTTGGGTATTGTAGGTGGTGTTTGGGCTACTTTACATGGACTTTCAAGGAGTTGTAAAGTTGCTGCTGTTAAAAATGGCTTTAGAGTAAAGAGAATAATGGCCCTAGTGGTTTGAAACACAAAAATGACTTTAAAAAAGTCTCTGGAACCAGGAAATGGAGTAGTTAGAAACCTATTCTTCCCTCATCTGAGTGGTTGTAGGCCTGTGAAAAATGTGACTTCTGGGTTTACTTCGCTTCGCTGACCCATGGCCCACTATTATTTGCTGCAGGTGAGCATTGGTGTCAGACACTGTTCCTCGGACAGTAGTCATGGAACTACTGTCATCAGAGTTCTGTGATTTATTTTAGAGGGCACCTAGCATTTCAGAGAAGTTTTGGGTGGAAAAGGAACCAAGTGAGCTCACCAACCAGGTCTGAACTTGATTAAGCTTGTATTCTTTGTTGTAATTTATGTTAATACCCATTAAATCTGTAAAGCAAGACTGAAGTACTGTTTATAGGAAGTGTGTGTGTGTGTGTGTGTGTTTAGATAGTGTTCTGTAAATGAATATAGTACTATGTAATTATTCTGATAGCCTTCTCGTCAGATTACCTTGAAAATCCAAAATGATCTTGCTGAACAGTAAGACATTATGATTTCATGGTTCATCTGTATACCTCCTACATAGATGTATAATACTTGTATCTAACAGGATTACCAAATTACATACCTTTTTGGTATCTGTAACATGCCTAAAATACCAGAGTATTCATTGGTCAGATATGGTTATGAAACCACATCGACGCTGCCAGATGAGGATTTGTTCACCCACATAGATAATGTTCAGGTTTCTCAAGCCATTTTGAGAGAGGAAAGATGCTCTTTTTATTGTATTTAAGCCTTTCTTTCTTCAGACCATTAAATTTAAAAAAAAAAGTGCCTCTTTTCTGGATAACACACTGTACAATTCGCTTTTAATTAACCTAATGTCTGTTCAGGGATAATTGAGCAAATATGATTGTTTTCTGCCTTGACAGACTGCCAGCAAGTTAAACTGGGGAGCAGTGTGGCTGTGTGGTTGTTGCTACCTGCTCAGGGGAGCCCTGGGGTAGGAGTGGTGGTTAGAAGAAAGCAGACAAGCAGAAACACTTTCCCCTGTCCGCTATGGCAGTGTCGTGGAGGATGCTGAGCGTGCCTCTGGACAGAGATGCTTCCAGACAGTTTCCTTCACAGCCTTAAGTAGCCGTTGTTTAAAACTTCCCGGATCTGTGTTTCCAATCTTGGCCTTTGTGTTAGTTTGCTAGGGCGGCTGTAACAAACTACCACGAACTAGATGCCTTTAAACACAATACGTTTATTGTCTTGCAGTTCTAGAGGCTGGGATCCGGGGTGTCAGTGAGTCTGGTTTCTTCTCAGGGCTATGAGGGAGCACCTGTTCCATGCCTGTCCCCTAGCTTCTGGTGGTGTGCCGGAAATCTGTGGCATTCCTTGGATTGTAGAAGCATCTGCGCAGTGCCCCTTTCTCTTCACATGGTGTTCTTCCTGTGCGCATGTCTGTGTCCAAACCTCCCTTTTTTTTATGAGGACTCCAGTCATACTGGACCAGGTGCTCACCCTGTTCCAGTATGAGCACATCTTCACTATTTACCTTTAACAATGTCCCTACTTCCAAGCAAAGGTCATATTCTGAGGTCCTGGGGGTTAGGACTTCAACATGAATTTTGGTAGGTGGGGGGGATACAGTACAACTCCTGTCAGCTCCTCTCCTGAGTTTCACACCGGTGCTTTTGGTTTCCTGCTGGACACCATCTTCAGTGTCCCACTGGTACCTCAGATGGAACACGGTCAGATTTGGTCTTACAGGCTCACAGGCCCCTCTCTCTTTTCACTTTTTTCTCCTCTTTACATTTGGTGGTGTGTCATCATCCTGCTCAGTTATCCAGGTTGGAGGTCTTAGAAGTAGCTAGACCTCTTTCCTGGCCCTCAGCCTCCAACATCCAGTCGCCACCATGTTTTGTCACTTCTGCCTCAACTGCGTTTCTCTAGTCTTTCCTGCCTGTTCAGTCCTGGAATTGGTAGCTCTGGCTTAGACCCCTGTGGCCCCCAGCCCTGAGGCTGTCTCTCCACATCTCATCTTTTTTCTCTGTTAAATTCATCTTCCACACCAATTCCTTTTCTGTGATATGAAGTTGATAGTTATTAACTCCCAAACCTTCAGTGACTTCTCACGGTTTGTTAACAAAGTCAAGATTTTGTGAGATGCCCTTTGAGGTCCTGCATAGGTGGCCAGCGTTACAGCTCAAGCCACTCTTCACTCCTCACAACCTGTTACATGCAAGGTCGGCAACACAGGCGTCCTTGCCTTAACCGCAGCGCGCTTTGTCCTGACCTCCGTGCTCCGCTCTTTCCTCAGAGAACCACGTGTCTCTGCCCTTCACTCTTCTCTCCACCTTCCCCTGCCAGATGGAATCCTGTCTCAGTGAGATGGAAACCAGGACACCCGGCTTTTAGGCCCAAATGCCACAAGTGCTTCACTGTCACACAGTCATTAACTTCTGGTTTCCTCAAAAGTAACATAAGGAGGTTGAAGTAGATGATCTCTAAGATCTTCTCAGCTTCAAAATTTCTTCTTTTGGAGTGCCTGAATGGCTCAGTCCATTAAGCATCCGTCCAACTCTTGATCTTGGCTCAGGTCTTGATCTTAGAGTTCGTTGGTTTAAGCCCCACATCAGCCTCCCTGTGGACAGTGTGGAGCCTGCTTGGGATTCTTTCTCTCCCTCTCTCTCTACCCATCCCCCTTCCATGTTCTGTCTGTCTCTCTCAAAAATAAATAAACAAATGTTTAAGATTTCTTCTTTAAGTGCCACACTTACATACAGTGTTCCACAGTTTTTATAGCCGGAATAAATTGCTCTTTTGTGCCCCTTAATACTTTATTTCTTCTTTAGTTTTGATCCTCAACTTGTGCATTCTGGTGGGTATATATGCACATGACTACCTTGCCCTCTCCTATCAGATTGCAAGCTCTTTGAGGCCCCTTAATAATGTTTGACTCAACTCTGGTTCTCCTCCCATGCCTACCTACTCCTGACCTCGCTTGCACATCGATTCTCAGTGAGACGGACTGAACGGTAGAGAAGACGTTTTGGGCATGCATTCTTTTGAAACACATGCTATTCCTGAATGTTCCCATGCATTCAGAAGGTTGTGTTTTGGATGGTGAATAACAGAGATAGTATACTGAACACACCACATGCTTTTCCTTTCTTTGTGACATTACGAGCAGGTGACATTCTGGGAAACCATGAACTTTGTAACATTCACTTTGTACAAAAATGCATTCTCTCTATGAGATGTTTCGAAGTAATGAAGTGTTTTGATGGGGCGCCTGGGTGGCTTACTCGGTTAAGCGTCCGACTTTCGCTTAGGTCATGATCTCGCGGTTCGTAGGTTCGAGCCCCGCGTCGGGCTCTGTGCTGACTGCCAGCTCAGAGCCTGGAGTCTGTTTCAGAGTCTGTGACTCCCTTTCTCTCTGACCCTGCCCTGCTCACGCTGTCTCTCTCTCTGTCCTAGAAATAAAAACATAAAAACATTAAAAAAAAAAAAGAAGTAATGAAGTGTTTTGAGAAACATAGGACAATGCTCTTGTTTTTTTCCTCCCTCTGTATCCTCCAGACACTTGGACTATTTAAGTGTATCATTGGAATATTTGGGACAGTTAAAGTACAAAGTAGTGGCAAAGAACATTTCTGGAAAGGCTTTTGTTGGTGCGTTTACTCCTTGTCATGTTGTTCCGAACAACCAGACTTGATCATGTCATGACCTTGCTTAAACAGTTTCAGTCACTGCTTGCTTCCTTGAGAAGAGAAACCAGGCCCTTCTTTTGTTTTCATGCCCATCTCTGGTCTGACACTTCTAATCTTTCACCATGTTTTCTTTCATGTGCTCTACTGCCCTGACAAAATCAGTTCCTCGCCATTCTGCTTGTACACGCCCTAGCTTCCTTGCACCTGCCTTTCTGCAAGCATCTCCCCACTGGAGTGCCCGCCCTTCTGTGCCCATTCCTACGTACCTAGTTTCACTCATGTTTCAAGACCCAGCTTATATTCCATTTCTGCTACAAAGATTTTATTTTCTTTTTTTTCTTTCCTACCACAATTCTGTTATCATTATATTGGTCCCTGTCTTAGATTGGTCTTTATACTGTTTGTAGATCTAGACTAGTGTTATGTGCCTTATCAGACTAGAAGTTGCTTGACATCACGTTTCACATCCGTTTGTATTCCACCACCCCTACGCATACTATCCCTAGTTGAATCCACATGTGGTCAGTAGGTATCAACAATGAATGAGTCTTTGTGAACCAATTTTACATGGTGTATAAAGGTATTAATGAATGACAAAGCTGTTTTATTTTGCTGCTACACAATCACAGCTTAATCTAAAATATCTAAGCTTTAATTCTAGAGTCCAATGATATGCCTGAAACAAAAATGCTATGTTGGCTAGTACGGTTACATTTGAAATTATAATTCAAACCTGTCATGTTCTTTAGAATCTGTACATTGTTATTTCAGTCCACTGTATGTGAAAAGAAATGCTAAGTGTTTATAAATGTTTAGGTTTGAGTTTAATTTTTTGACAGTGACATTTAATATTTTTCCTCAGTGTGTATTTGTGTATGCTTTTATTTTCTGCAAGCTACTGATTTTATGCTTTGTGCTTGTTTTATGTTGCAGATTAATATCCTTTCAAGAATTCGTAGCATTTGAATCTGTCCTGTGTGCCCCGGATGCTTTGTTCATGGTGGCTTTTCAGCTATTTGACAAAGCTGGCAAAGGAGAAGTTACATTTGGTAAGGGGTGTGAGTGTGTGTGCACCGAAGTAAGTGCACACTTGAGTGAGCATTTTTGAATGAAGTGTACGGAAAGGCTTTTGAGAAGTTCAGCACATTCCTTTGAGCAAAGATATCTTCGTGATTTGGGGCTCCAGTTCAGGTCTCTTTCTTTATGGAGAAAACAAAACAAAAAACAACAGGGTTTCTGGCTCAGTATTGATACTCTGGTGTAGTGTTCAGGCAAGGGAGAGTGCACATGACTTTTTCACTGGGCCGTAGACCGTGCAAACTCAGCAGGACTTCTCTTGCTTCCCTTCCCGTGGTGCTTCCCGCCAACAGGCCGAAGGCGGTAATAAACTGCCCATGAACAGAAGGTACCATGCACAAAGTCCTCAGAGTGCTGACCTCGTCCCCACAGAGTAGCGTGAGTGCAGAGCCCTGCACAGGATGGCAGCTGAAGGTGGTGTGTGCAGAGCCGTGTTCTTCCAAGCGGAGCTGTGCCGCCACCTTCTTTATTTTGAAAAGGGGAGAACCAGCCTCACCAGGAGTAGCTGCAAAGCTGCAGAAAACCCAGAAGTCTTTTAAGTATTAGGAGAAAGGAGGTGGCGGGGCAGTGGTAGGTTGTTTATGAAAAATAAACTGCTTACTGAAGTTTTAAAAAAGTGTAAGAATAAACTCTTTACACTGAAGATAGAGTTGACAGAGAGTACCACATTTTCCTTGGAGTGTGTAGTATCCAGTGTGCGATGTTCGTGCCTACGAACCTACTGTAGATGGCCCTGCAGCTGGGGAAGAGCCCGTTTGGGCTTGTGGATTGTTCGTTCAGGGGAGATGGCTCACATGCCCATTTCAAATGTCTCTATTCATAGTTTCTAATCGGTTTAGACTTCTTGGGCTTGTCTTACTTGATGGACTGTGAGAAACGTGCAGATAGGAGGAAAATACGGCTGGTATAGTAGAGTACTATCCATTCTGGAGTGGTTCTGGAATTGGAGAGGCTTACCTACTTCCAGCTCTGCCTCTTTCGTCTCTGAGCATGTCAGTCCTCTCAGGTCTTCATTTTCCTTATCCGAAGTGAAGATAATAACTACGTAAAGCATAGATAACACAGCATAATACACTTATTCTAGAAGCCTTCCCCTTCTGCACCTGATCCTCCATGTTCCTTTGACATGACAGTTACTGACGGCTGGATCATCTAGGGCAAAGGCGAAACATGGTTTTGTTTCATACAATCTAGAAGCTCAGATGCTTTCCGTGAACACTTTGTGAAAATTATTTCATATTTAAAAATCTCTGGAATAGTTTTAGTTTTTTTCTTTTCCATCACCTGATTCCTCTTAGTATAACTGTAACCACAGCTTTTCAGTGGAACCCCAACAAAAAATGTCCCCACTGAAACTTTCAACTAAATAATGAGCAGCTAGTTCATGGTGGCATTGATTACCCGATGGAAGCCAGTTGGATGAAAATATTACGATAGCTTTTCCTGGGGATGAACAGAGGAACACCTGTATCTTTGAGTGAGTTGAGCACCGGTGTTCACCCTCGTCTTCCTCCTTTCTGTTGCACGTCTGGAGAGAGAAGTGTGAGAGAGCCGGGGTGGAGATGGCGGCACTGAGAAATGGACTCTAGATGTTTTCCTTACATCATGAGCATGAAACAGTAATTGGAGCCTCCAACAGCTATTGGAGGCACTAGCCACACCACTGGCCTGGCGGAGGAAAGAGAGGCTGTCCCCAGTGCAAGGAGGGGTGTGTGTTAGTGTGAGCAGAAGAGAAGAAGAGGTGAAGAAGCAGGATGCAGGAGAGAGGGTCATCTGTGAGGTGTAACAAGAGACTAGCATGAGAGTTCTGTTTCTGCTTCTTCCTAGCGGCTTGTTGATGAGTAAATCATTTCAACTTCCTGAGCAATATTTTCCGCATCCATAAGATTAGGGTAATAATAATTTCCTTTATCAGGACTGTGTGAGGATGAAAATCTATACTGCATGCAAAAGTGCTCTCTGGAGAACAAAGGCCTCTATAAAAATATTACTAAAGAAAAAACTTGAAGAGAGCAAAGGAGGATTTTCGTTTTCTTTCTTGTTTTTTTTTTGGAGGGGGGAGTTGGGGGAGGGAAACCCTGTACTTTTAACTTGCAGTGTAACCACTGGCCAGTTAGCCGGTAACTTTCTTACCATCTGTTCTGTGCTGTACATTGTCCCATCTCTGAAGGCATAAGAGATTGACATAAGAAGTGGTGCCTTCGAGGGGCTACAGTTCTGACTGTGTCATCAGTTGCACGTAACTTATGGAAGAATGTGCAGCTTCTCTCCCAGTGCCCCCGCCCTCCACAGGTAATTTGTTCTAGAGCCTGCCTGTCTTACAGAATATACACAGGGTGTGTCCTCTATCCATTTATGATAAGCTGATGGGGTCCTCGCCCAGTGTGGGGGGGAGTCGTACAATGTAGCCTGGGCCTTTCTGAGCAATTCATTCCTATTTGGGATTAAACTAAGGGATATGCATACTACAAAGCAGATACCCAAATGACCATCAACTTGCAAAATAATAGCTGACTTTTAACATTTTTTCAGAAGGTAGAGCAGTGTCATCCACAAGAGGTGTGTGCTGCGTATAATAGGGTTTTACCCCAGTAAACAAACAATATAGGGGGTGTGGGAGCCTAAGGACTGTTTCAACAGCAGGTATCTTTATTGTTTTTCTTTAATATTTTTTTTGTTTTCATTTCATTTTTGAGAGAGACAGACTGTGAGCGGGGGAGGAGTAGAGAGAGAGAGGGAGACAGACTCCAATTCAGGGTCCAGGCTCTGAGCTGTCAGCACAGAGCCCGACATGGGGCTTGAATTCGTGGACTGTGAGGTCATGACCTGCGTTGAAGTAAGACGCCCACCCAAATGAGCCACCTAGTCACTCCAACAGCAGGTATCTTTAGAAGAAGCCAGCAATAAGTGTGTTTTCCAGGAAACTCATATGGGGTTGAAGAAATTTTTTTAAAAACAGGTGGACAGAAAAGAGGACTTATTCAGCCTTGGTCTCATAAACCCACAGAATTAAGAGAATCCAGATCTGTGACTGGGCTGTGTCTCTGTGTGACACTGTTTGAGGTCTCTGCAGTGACACTCCTATCTCTGGTTGCATCCTTAGCTCCTTGTAAACCCATCAACCAAGAATGCTCCTTTTGTGTTCCAGAGCTTGCCTGGCTGTGTCTTTGGGAGGGGTAAGCCTGAAGAGGTGAGAGAAGAAGGACTCTTTTTTTTTTTTTACCTCCCAGATTGGCTCAGTCCGGTGTGGCCATGAGGGAAGCACTGTTTCACAGGACACAGAGGCTCATCTGGAGCCTTCCCCTGGGGGGCAGGCCAGGCAGGAGAGCTGTGTCTGTTCCTCGTTTCTCCCGGCCTTGCGTTTCATCCAGAGGAGAGCAGTTACACTCTATCTCTATACATAGTGGGTTTCCACTTGAGGGCTTATTTGAAGGCAGGCTTCCGTGACTAAGCTCAGGAGGCACCAGTGTTTGTCAACAAGCAAGCAGTGTTCATGCTCCCACTAATGCTGATTCTGGTACACACCAAACAAAAAATGAGGTGCCATGAGCCGTAGATAATCAAGTGTCACATTTCAGCAAGAGCTTGCCCCATTTTCTCTGAGGCCTCATTTATGTTTAGCATGTTTTCATGTCTAGATTACTCTGTGTCTGCTACAAAGAAAAGATCTTGATTAGGCCAATTTTGTTCCTTTGATATCTAGGTCATTATGTTCACCTGTTTCATTTGAGGGAAAGTGTATCTCCAGTATTTGGTTCTTACCCTATTTTCTCACTTTGGTATCTGATATTTTTAAGTGCATTCTGAGGTGTCAACAAGTGTGTAACATGGGTAACAGGATGTTAGTATAAGAAGATTCTAGTTAACAGTTTGCAGTTCTGTACGTGTAAAGAAAATATATTTTGTTCTATATATTTTTTGTGTTTTTAGCCTATTTTATATGTGATGGTGATTTTTTACTTTTAATCTTTAAAGTATACTTTATATAAGCATAGCGCCCTTACAGAAGAATGCATACATTGTAAGTGTACGTCTTGATGAGCTTTTGCATAATGTATCTGTCGTCATCCAGATGAGAGAGAAAATAGTGCCTGCGCTCCATGGGGCCTTTCCCAATTATTGCCCCCCAGGCCCAGTGGTCACAGCTGACATCTGTCACCATCAGTTGGGTTTGCTTGTTTTTACACTTAATAAAAATGGAATATAAAGAATGTACTGTTTTATTCTGACTTCTTTTGCTCAAATTGTATTTGCGATTCAGTCATGTTTGTGATGTGTGTATTTTTACTTTGTTCTTTTTCATTGCTGCATAGTATTCCTCTGCATGACTGTCTACTTTGCCATTGGTAGACATTTGCACACTTCCAGTTTTTGGCAGCTGCAAATAATGTACTTTGAACATTCTTGTATACATCTTTGGGATGTGGACGTGGGGGGGCATTCCTAGGAGTAAAATTTCTAGGTCATAGAAAATGTGTATACCTGGCTTCCATAGATACTGCCAAACAGTTTTGCAGAGTGTTTGTACTAGATTACATTTACACTGTCAGTGTGTAAGAGTTCTCTTTATTCTAGGTCTTGGCTAACACTTAGTATTACCAGTCATTTTTATTTTAGTGATATCTCACTATGTGGCTTTCATTTGCATTTCCTGGATTACTACTGGGTTCTGCGATATTTTAAAAAGTTTTACTGGCCATTAGCACATCCTCTTTAGTGGTGTACTATTTGTCTAGGGCAGCGTGTATCTCACAGATAACTTCACTCTCTGACTTGCACTTCCACTCACTTAATAGAGCCCCGAGGAACAGAAGTTCTTAATTTTAATGTAGTGCAAATGATCAGCATTTTCCTATATAGATAGTGCTTTCTGTGTCCCATTTAAGAAATCTTTGCTTACCACAAGGTCACGAAGGTAATACCTCCTATGTTATCTTCCAGAAGTTTTTTTGTTATCCTTTCAAATTTTGATTTTTACTCTTTTTAGAACATGTTTGGGTTTTTTGTTTGTTTCCTTTTGCATGTAGTGGGGGTCACTCCCCAGCACCCCAAGGATATCTAATTTCCCAGCACCATTTACTGAAAGGATCACTCTTTTATTGCCCTATGGTGATACAGTGATAATAAATCACTCATCTGTTTGAAGTGTGTTCTTCTGTAATTGTCTTTCTGCATCATCGCTGTACTTTCTTAATTACTACAGATTTATAATAAGTCTTGATTTCAGATGAATCCTCCAGCTTTTAAGATTATCGTGGCTATTCTTGGCCTTTTGGATTATCAAAACAATTTTAGAAAAAGTAGTTTTCACAAAAATTCTGCTGAAATTTCGAATGCTGTTGCATTGAATATTTGTAGTATGTTTATGTGTGTCTATATGTGTATACATTTTCAACTGCCTTAAGGTTTCTTTGAAGTATTTAAATAAAGGCTTATTCAGTAATAAATGTTAGTCAGCCTGTTCCACTGTATTTGGAAAATGTAAGTTGGTGAAGACTATAAATTTTGAAAGAGAAAAGTACATATCTGTGTGATTCATCATCTAAAGATGCTAGTGGAGGTCTGCCATTTTGTAGGTAGGTCTGTTGCCAGTAGGAATCTGTGCTAACCTCTCAGAAGGAAGGTAGCAGGAACAGGACCTATATTTTACCTCTGACCTGAAGAGTAAGCATAGTTTATTTAAAAAATACATGAATCTTAATAGATGTATATTATGTTACTAACACATTGAATATAATCAGTGGAAAGGAACTTCAGAATACTCAGAATTTGAACATCACTGATATTATCAAATTTTGATTAATGTAGTGGGAGAAAAGGGTGTACAAAAGAGAGGAAATCATGGGGAAAGCAAGCAGGATAGGAAGAGGAAAGAGGAAATGATATTTGTTGATGGTCTAGTCATTTAACCAAAGTAAAGAAATGATAAATAAAGTCACATTATATTAATTAGAAATCTATACACTATTGCATGAAGAGATATTTGTAAAAGCTTCAATTTATAATATTTAAGACCTCATCTCTTTAAAATATATGTTTTTTGAGTATCAGCATGATTCCCCCCCCCTTTTTTTGAAAGCATTACTTTTATGCTAGATTAGGGATAGTAGACTATTTCTGTAAAGGGCCAGAGAGTAAATATTTTAGGTCTTTGTGGACCTTAGGGTCTCTGTCACAACTAGTCAACTCTGCTGTTCCCATGGACAGCGTATAAATGAATGAGTATGGCTGTCTTCCAATAAGATTTTATTTGCCAAAATAGTTGGTGGGCTAATGGAACTTAAGTTTTCTGACCCGTCCACCAGAGTACTAACAGGAACATACACAAGTTGATGTTGTCAATACTAGGGATTAAGACACTGAATAGAATGGGTATGTCCTGATGAAATTTGGGTGATTACAATGATTTATGAAACAAAGAAGGTTCTCCTCTGTACACAGTATGGTTTGGTTGTCTTTGTTGAGGAAGTGACTTTTGAGCACAAACCTGAAAGAAGTATGGGAATTATATAGGGATGGAGGAAGAGGAGAGACTGTCCTGGGCAAAAAGAACGGCTGTTGTCCAGGGTCAAAGGCTAGACTGTAGTTGGCACATTTGAGGAACCACAAAGACAACCTGTGTGAGTCAGAAAGAGCCTCAGAGGAAAGGAATGCAGAGAAGTAACAGACCCAGTGAAGTAAGATTCTTTAGATCATGTTTAGGGCTTGGGCCTTGATGGTAAGTGAACTGGGAAACCATCCTAAGATTTATTTTTTTTAGCCGAGGAATGATACAATCAGGTTTATGTTTTAACGGGATTACTCTGGCTGCTCCTTTGAGACTAGAGCTTGGAAGGGACAGAGTAGAAAGAGAGGGGTCAGTTAGAAAGCTACTGTAGTGATCCAGGGGAATGATCATGGTGGCTTGGGCCTGAGTGCGGTGAGGGGTAGTTTGAAGAGAAAACCAACAGAGTTCTCTGACGGATTGGATGTGGGCTGTGAAAGAGAGAGAGGAGGCAAGAATGATTCCAAAGTCTTTGGCCATTGGAAGACTGGAGTTATCAACCAGGATGGAGGCTTGGGGTGGGAAGAGAACAAGAGCTAAATTTCCGATGTGTTAGTTTGATGCCTACTGGATACGTAAGTGAGAATGTCAAGTAGGCACTTACTTGCAGGAGTGTGGAATTTGGGAGATAGAAATTTGGTAGTTATTGGCAAATACTGCCTGAAGCCATTTAAGTGGATGAGAGAAAAGAATTAGTTGAGAGGGATATCTCTTGAATCTGACTATAAGAGTGGATATATAGAAATAAAAAGATTGAAAAATCTTCAGTTTAGGGAGAGGGTAAACAAAAAATATATGATCTGTAATGTAAAGCAATCGAAGTGGGTAGGAGGGGTGGAGGCTGTTTGAGTCACCCTAGAGCAGTGTCTGTGAACCCCCAGGTGCCTTGTGGGCTGTGGAGGCCAGGAACTTGAAGCTGTGGGGGTCTGGAGGTGATGTTCACAGGGGAGGTGCTGGGACAGTCTAGGCGGGGGATAATGGAGTCCTGGACTGGACTTGTATCTCTGAACCCACCAGGGTCATTCCTGAGAATCAATCATATGTGACTTGGCTGTGCAGGAAAAGGGGGTCAAAGAAAAGGAAGAAGGACCCAAAGTAGCTACTTAGCTTGTTCTGGTCCAGAGACATACAGTTTTACATAATCTCTTTAGAGAAGGAAAGTACCTGTCATTTTTATCTTTAAGTTTATTGATCACTTATTACATGGCTGCCTCTGGTCTGAGTGCTTTCTATGTAATGTTACTTAATCTTCACAACATAGGAGCTTTATACTCTATAGTTCTCATTTTTCTGATGGGGAAATGACCTTGGAGAGTTTCTAAAAAAAATTTAATGTTTATTTTTATTTCTGAGAGAGAGAGAGAGTGCACGAGAGCGAGAGAGTGAGCGAGCGAGCAGCCAAGGGAGGGCAGAGAGTGAGGGAGACAAAAACAAGCTCCAGGCTCTGAGTTGTCGGCACAGAGCCCCACACGGGGTACGAACCCACAAACCATGAGATCATGACTTGAGCCAAAGTCACAAGCTTAACCTACTGAGCCACCCAGGCGCCCTTCCTTGGGGAGTTAACTAACTTGTCCACAGTCATGGAGTTGCCAGGGTAGTAGCCAGGTGACAGCCAAGTGTGTTTGTTGTTTACCATGTCCTGCTGCCTCCCTCTGCTGGTGGTCAAGCTCTGTGAGGCGGGCGCCTTCCTAGTGAAGGTAGATGCCAACTCATCGATAGTGGTTTCATTCTATATCAGACATGAGGAGGATTTAATAATTTTTCATGAAGAAGTAAAGAACAATAAGCAAGTGCATTAGTAAGGAGTTTGTTTCTATGACTGTAGTGGAAAGTAATGATAAGGAAGAATGTACCTGGATTCGAGTTCTCAGTATATGTAGGAAGTTGCCCGGGTGATACAGATGTCCAAGTAATTTGTTGACGTGTATTTGATATAGTTTCTACTCAGGAAGCTTTATCTTTTGACAAGAACAGATTCGAAGTGCAGGGGGGAGTCCTGGAGTGGTGGTGGTGGGGGGGGGTTAAGGAAGTGGTCTTCGTACAGGTGTAGGAGTTAGAGGAAGCCTTTGATTGAAATATGCAACTTAAGAGCTATGGGTGCCATTTGATGGAGCGCCCACCACAGGCCCCTGGGCAGGAGTTTTTATTTAATAGGAGAGGCAGTTGGGAGTCCCACAGGGTCTTCAGAGGACAAGGATCAGATCCAAATGATGCTTGGAAAGGGTGGGTTTTCTTGCATTAATTGGAGTGGGGCACAGTCAGAGGCAGACATGCCTGTGATCATTCTGTGGGCTTTCTAGTACCTCTGTGAAGCAGGTGGGGATGACCGCTCCTTTTATGTGAGTATAGGAGGTGAAGGTCAGGGTTTGAAGGTGTGATGTAGACACATTGTGAATGATGATTTCCCAAACATTTTCATTTTCCCAAGTTTCTTATTTGAGGATGCTGGGAAAGCAGCCTATTCCTTAGTATGAATTTTCAGAAAGAGTATTTGTGTGTGTTGGGGGGAGGGTCGCTAGTGAAACTGTTAATCATTAATCTGACATATTTAGTGCACCCACCAGTGATTGGGCTCTTAATGATGTTAATTTAACTATTCCTGTCCTTTGGTATTCTTTGTTGGATCTGCAGGAGGCAACAGTAATAGCTCAGCTCAATAGTAGTGGAGGACCTGAATCTTACTTTAGTCTGGTGAACATCACAATTGGACCCCCTGAGAATCCAAAGTATATTCTATACCACGGCCCTTCCTTAGGTTGAGATCTAAAAGTTTTACTTGTATAATTGCATGTTTTTGTTTATACAAAAACATTGTATGCATGCATACATGTATCGCATGTTTTTCTGTTTCTTTAACTTAAACTTTTTCATTACAGTGAACAAAATTTTATGAACTGTTTTATATGCAATTTTAAAGTTATCATTCTTTGTATATGAGCATAAGCAACCACTTTCATTATCTGTATGGTAGTGGTGTGTGTGTGTGTGTCTGCAATTTTCATTATCTGTATGGTAGTGGTGTGTGTGTGGGTCTATAATTTTTTTTTGTGGGGGGAGTTGTGCAGTTTTTAATTGAACTTTAAAGACAGGAATTTTCGAAAGACAGGACTTCTCAAATATGGGCATCTGGGTAAGTGTCATGGAGTCCGTGAACAGCCAGAGTTGTCAATAATGTTTTGCCCAAATGCGCATTTGCTTTTAGCAGATCTCAAAGAGGTCAGCGATCTGCCAAAAGATAAGAATGGCTTTTTGTAGAAGGACAGTTGAACAAGTAGACATACATCTTATTTAAGACCTCTACAGCTGTTAAAAACTTCAGTTGTAAAATAGTCTGTGCCTTGGGCCACGCTTGGGAAGCTTTGCCTGGCCTTCTGCTCTGGCTCTGTCAGTTGACCTGGAGCCCAAAGGAAAACAGCCCAGTCTTGCAGTTTTATTGGAAACTGCAGTGGCCTCTGGTCCTTTAATCTTCACTATTGAAAGAGATTGTGAGTTCAGGTACCTTAAAGTAGCGGTGTTTCCTGTTTATGTTAGTAAGTGTTGTGTGAAAAAGAGATTCTCCTACTAGACAGTCATAAAGCCTAAAATTTTTGGTTTATTAAGGCTCTGAGAAGCCTTGCAGAACAATAAACGCATCTAACTTTGTCAAACTCATTTGAACAGGACCTTTCTTTTGTGTGTGAGACCTACCCACCATCTGCAGAGCTAATGACATGATCTCTCATGCCCTTCTCTAGTTCATTCTTTGACGTGGATGGTGGTGTCTGGAGGGACCTTTCTGGGCTCATGTTTAGATTTTGTCCCATAACACCTGCTGTGGTGACAGTGGAGTTAGCACGCTCTGGGGATAGGCAGGCTGGGTGACATGATGACATATGCGGAAACAGTCTGCTTCCCTCATTTTGAGTCAAGCTGTAGAAAAGGAGGAGAGTTAAAATTACGGAAATAAGTTTTTGAAGGCACGCACCCAAATTTAATAATAAATGTCAAAAGCTAGAGAAATGGAAGTATTAGACTAGAAGAGGACAGAATTCAGCTATCATTTTTTTAAGCTCACTGGGAAGATCATTTATTGTTGTCTTTGTAAAGACACTTGGGAAATGAAATATTCAAAAACTAAGTGGAAAGAAAAATGATTAAGAGTTGGAGGGAGCATTATTTGGGGGAAGTTCTTTGTTAATATTGATTCTGATTTGGGTGTTTCAGAAAAATGCTATGTTATTTTGGTGAAAGAGGCTTACTGCTGTACAGTAGGTTTTAGTTTTTATATTACTGTGAAACTCAAGTCCACTTTCCTCTACACATTCCAATAGAGAATAAGAATACTGAATAAGAACAGTGTGCATCTTGAAAGGAAGTAACCTCCACGTTGATAGGAATTGTTGCATGCCTGAGTGCGGAGTGTCTTGTCTGAGATCCCAGACACTGCTCAGAAGCTGTTCCAGTTCATTGGGTCAAAAATCCACTATTTACAAAAAGCTAAATACGGATTTGCACGATTGACCATAATGGGTTCAATTTTGAATGATCGTAGTATCAGGGAGCACTTTCAGGTGGTGGGATAATTTGAGAATCGTCCATGCTCAAATGGCTACAATATTGTACTTGTTGCTACTTCATCCTCCATTTTTAAAATGGCGGGGGGTGGGGGTGGGGAGAAGCCTGTTGAGAAGGTGGAAGAATGTCGATTGGAGAGTAAATCACAATAACCCTGTGAAGCCACTCCTTAGTTAACAACTGCCTGAAGGTCAGCCGTTCTTTAGAAGGCTGTCCGTGTGGATAGGCTGATGGGGGGCTTCTGCCCCTGTTGTGTGCATGCGCGTGTGTGTACATGCGGGTCAGGTAGGGGGACAGGAGAATGTGTGAATAGAGGAGAGGGTGTAGAGAACAGAAAGCTAACAGTAAATCCTAAAAGTTGGAGCAACTGGGAAAATTTGACTATTTTAAACTGTACTGCTCACTTAAAAATAGTAAAATTACACCATTATTCTTTCGGTATGAGGGAGAGATAAAAATACAGTTTTTCTAAATTGGAAAATTTGCTGTAATCTTGCTGCTAATGACTGATTTCTTCCAACAGTTGCAAGGCAGTTTTTGCTCTGATAGGTTGATAAAGGAAACAAAATCAAGAACATATTGGAAGTTCTCAGAGAAAATTACAGTTTAGGTATGTGTTGGGGGTGGATAGTTAGACATTTTAATTGAAATAAAACAGTTTTATACTAATATAGGATCACTGTGGGTGTGCATTTGTAGTACATCTGCTCTTGAAGCATTTCAGTAGGGTTAGATATATGTTCATGCTTTTGCAAGAACACTATTTTTGATAATATCTGTGTAAGGAAACTAGCTTGGTTTTTTAAAACAATGTAGGTATACCTGCATTTTAGAGAATGAGTTAGGAATTTATGCACTGCCTTAAAAATTTCAAAAATGTTGGAATTTTTTGGTTGTGCTGAGGAAAGTTAACAATAATTAATACAACAGGTGATTAAAAGCAAGCTTGTACATCTGGAAAGTGACCAGTCTGCTCTGTGCCTTCAAACATCATTTTAATGGACCTACTTTTGATACTTTGAAAGACTACTAATGGTTTATTCTAGTCAATTGAGAATAACTTTTCTAGCAATTAGATCGAAAACATCTCAGTTGACCACTCACTGTCGATTTTTTTTTTTTTTTAATTTATTTCTAGGAGAGAGAGAGAGCAGGGGAGGGTCAGAGAGAGAGGGAGACACAGAATCTGAAATAAGCTCCAGGCTCTGAGCTGGCAGTCAGCACAGAGCCCGACGCGGGGCTTGAACCCACGAACCGCGAGATCATGACCTAAGCGAAAGTCGGACGCTTAACCGACTAAGCCACCCAGGCGCCCCTGTTGATTTTTGATAACACATATGATAGAAGATTAATACGAATGCTAGGTATCTGTCAGCCTTTAAACTTTTTTTGATTTTGTGCCCCAACATTTACAGGAATGAGTTAAACAGTGTAGTAATCTTGAGGATTTATAGATCCATCAGATTTTAGAATAGGAAGGATTTTTGCCAATAAGACAAAGGTTTTTGTTGCAGTAGTCTGGAGGTGTGCGTCATCGCCGTGGGCTCCCTGGCTCCACCTCAAGTCTGCTGAATTAGAATCGTAGGGCGTGGGGCTTGGGTATTTGTCTTAAAGAAGTTTTCCAAGGGTATGTCATTTTCCAACTGCAGTCGAACAATGGCTGGTGTAGTTTCTGGCATTCTTTCATGGATATAGAAACAAGCCCAGAGAGAGGGGTAAGTGACTGGTTTTGTAGGAAGGACAACTTTGTCTTCTGGCTCTGTGGGGCAGAAGATTCTAGGATGCCCATGACTTCATCAGGGTAGTCCCATGCCTCCTCTCTAAGTACAGAATTGGAAGAGTTGGAAATTAGCCTTCATTTTTACATACACCAGCACCACAAAAGTATGACTTCAGTATAATATTCAGCCCAGCTTGCTGTACGTGTGTGCGCACCTGCATGTGTGTGCGCGCGCGCAGTGTGTGCTTATTTTTTTTGAAAGGTGCTTTTCACCACTGTACCTACACGTTCAGAATAATAATAATAGCAAGCTTACAGGGGCTTACAGAGAACTCAGTTTTAATGAGAAGGGCCGCATGTGTGAAGTACTTACTCTGTACTTACTCTATTTTAATGGCACCCGTTTTCCCCCTAGAACTTTCTTGAGCGACTGTGAATTGTAGCCAGAATACTTCTTTCCTCTTCAGACCCTTAACTGTGATTAATATAAAAAGGCACTTGTCAAAAGGGTTTGAAATAGCAGTCTTGATATTGGAGCACGTGGCAGTAGAGATAGGTCTCCATCTTCTCCATTATGTTATTTAACTTACGAATTCAACAATTTGTCTTTTGCTCCCTTCTTAAAATACGATGGCCATATACACTGTTGTTAACCACATCAGCAGGGTGGGATATTATTTCCCTTAGAGTGAAACCACAACTTTCTTTGAGGATTAGGCACGTGTTAGAGAAAAGCACCCCAGTGAAGCTGTTCAGAGAGAAAGTGCGGGTTGTTCGCCAACTCTCTCTCTGCCTCAAAGAGGGGTTTCTTTCCAGTTTAATAGAAACATCCTTTTTGTGTTTATTGTATTAATGACATTTTTAGGATCCACGGGAGAGATATTATCCTGCAGTGTTTAAAATAATGTAGCTTGATGAACCTTTTTTATTTGAATGAAAAACTCGTTTTCCTTGATTTGCAGCTTCAAAAAGTGAATCTTTTGGAAATTAAAGTGCATTAATTTAGTTATTCTGTGTGGAAACAAGAACATAGAAAGTTAAAATTTGCATAAGTGAAGACCTTGATGATTTCAGATTATAGTGTGGTGGAGGTTACAGAGTAAGAGCCCATAGAATCTGTAAAAACAAATTCAGTCTAACCACTTAATGGCATGTGCAAGTAATTTGCCAATTAAATAGTTCTAGTATCTGAAAGATCTTCAAAGTAAAAAGTGGAGGTTCTTAATCTTTCTTAATTTCACGCTTTCAAAAACATAATAGAAAATTACTAAATTTTTGATCACTTTTCATTCAAAAGTTTAATGTATGAGCTAGGAAAAGGATGGATGTTAAGTATTTGAGGAAAATTATTGTTTTTTGAGAAATGTATAAACTATGATATTTCCAAATCACACTGTGCCTGATTTTTTTGTGGGGGAGTATCATATGTAAATATTTTATTCCCAGATAACAATTTTCATTATAACTACGACTTGAAATTTTGGAGTTTTACCATTTTGATGGTCACCTACTGTGGTTAGAACATTGTGATAGAGGCACTTAACTCCAGAACAGTGCTCCAAGATAGATATTCTATTCCCATTTTACAGAGAGAATTGAGTCAGAGTAAGTAATTTGCTTAATGTCATTCGCAGTAAGAGGCAGATCTGACAGTCCCAGGTTTAAAAAAATAAAACAACAAAACACTTTATTGAGATATAATGCACCTACTGAAGGTGTATAATTTAGTGGGTTTTGGTATATTCACAGATTTGTGCAACTTTTGCCATAATTTTAGAACATTTTCATCACCCCAAGGATATTTTTATCTCTCCATATCTTAGCAGTCCTCACACACACACACCCCCTTTTTCTCCTGTGTCTCTAGTCCTAGGCAACCACTAATCTACTAAGAAGCATAAACTTATTCTGGACATTTCACACAAATAGAATCCTGCAAAATGTGGCCTTTACAGATAGCCTTCTTAATATGTTTTCGACGTTCATCCATGATGTAGCATGTAACAGTGCTATATTCCTTTTTATTGATAAATAGTACACTATTATGGAGATGCCACATTTTGTTTATCCATCCTTTAGTAATGGACATTTGGATTGTTTTCACTTTGGGGGCATTATGAATGGTGCTCCTATGAACAGTTGTGTACAAGTTTTTATGTGAACATATGTTTTAATTTCTACAGAATGTATACCTAGGGGTGGAATTGTTTCAGGATTCGGTAACTATGTTTAACTTTTTGAAGAACTGCCAATTTTGCTAAGTGACTACATGGTTTTATATCCCCACCAGCAGTTTATGAGGGTTTTGATTTCTTCATATTCTCACCAATGCTTATTATTAGTGGGGATAAAGTGGTTCTCTCAGTGTGGTTTGGGTTTGCATTTCCTTGATGGTTAATGATGTTGAGCATCTTATCATGTGTTTATTGGCCATTTATATGTCTTCTGTGGAAAAATGTCTACTCAAATCCTTTGCCCATTTTTAAAATTGGATGATATGTCTTTTTATTATTGAGTTGTAAGAGTTCTTTATATCTTCCAGAATCCTTTATCGGGTACAGGAGTTGCAATTTTTTTCTCCCATTTTGTAGACTGTCTTTTCACTTTGTTAATGGTATCCTTTGGGGGACAAAAGTTTTAAATCTTGACAAAATTCAGTTTATATATTATTTTCATGTGCTGCATAATCTAAAAAAATGTTCTTAATCCAAAGCTGCAGAATTTTTTTCCAATAAGAGCATTTAAAAAGTTTAAAAGCTTTAGCTTTTACACTTAAGTCTTTGCTCTATTTTGAGTTAGTTTTTGTATATGGTGTGAGGTAGGGTTCTAACTTCTTTCTTTTGAATGTTTGGATTTCCATTTGTCCCACAACCACTTGTTGAAAAGACTAATCTTTCCATTTTGAGTTGTCTTGTCATGTTGAAATGCAGTTGACCAAAAATGTCTTTATTTCTTGACTGTCAGTTCTATTTCATTGGTCTGTATCTGTCTTTATGCCAGTACTACACAGTCTTGATTACTATAGCTATGTAGTAAATTTAAAACGCAACTTTATTCTTTTTCAAGATTATTTTGGCTATTCTGGTTCCCTTGAATTTCCATATGGATTTTAGGATCAGCTTGCCAACTTCTGCAAAGAAACCAGTTAGAGTTTTGATGGGATTCCATTGAATCTGTTGATTACTTTGGGGGAATATTGTCATCTTAACAATATTAATTTTTCCAGTCTATGAATATGGACTATCTTTGCATTTATTTAGGTCTTTAATTTTTGTCAACAGTGTTTTATAGTTTTGAGAGTGTAGCTTTTGAATGTCTTTTGTTAAATTTATACTTAAGCATTTTATTCCTTTTGAGACTATTGAAAATGAAATTGTTTTGTTAATTTCAATGTTGGGTTGATTAACTTTGGTGTCTAGAAATGCAATTGATATTTGTACATTGTTATGGTATCCTTTAACCTTGTTGGGCTCAGTTATTCTATAGTTTTAATAGTTTTAATCATTCTAATAGTTTTTTAGTGGATTCCTTAGGACATTCTATACATATGACCCAGCTTTTAAAAATCATAACTTTTTCTACTATAACCATATTCGATAGCCTGGGAAATTTATTATCTTAGAAGAAATTAGTTGACTTTTTGAAGTTCTATTTGGGAAAGAAACCATTGTCATTTTCTAATTGTCTTTTCATAATCTTTAAAAAAGTACAGTAGACTTTTAGCCTGGAAACATTTGTGGGGAGAGCAATGGCCCACGAATAAACTCAAAGGATCTTTGCGCTTATTTGGTGAGGCCTTGCTTTAAATAATATTGCTGTTATTTGGTGATAATGTGGGAACTGTATGCCTTCCAAACATAGTTTGTTTGGCACAGACTGAAATAACAATGATTATATTTTAAGAGATAAGCATTCTAATTTGTTTTTACTTTCAGGATGAGTAGTGCCTGAGCTAAGAAAAGTATGACTTTAAATACCCAAAACATATAATCTGCTGCTTCATTGCTATTCCAGTGCTAATTCAGTTTTGCTTCTTTGCCTGTCTGACCTCAACCTGGGGGTGAGATTTTAAGGCCTTGTGTTTTAGACTAGGAGATACCTTGTCATTCTTTTTAAGTTATGATAAATCTGCCATGTGATGGTTATTCAAAAGCCGTCAGCTGGTGAGTTATGAGTTCTAGTTACATATTCAGTTCACTGAGCCAAACAAATAACCAAAAAGTCTAGGATATTTGGGGTTTCCTCTTTCCCATCCAGGAATACAAGTTAGGTCTGGAAAAGCCAGAGGATGGTAAAGGTAAGGTGACAGGATGGCCTTTGGTTTTTAGTTTCTCATTTTCCAGCTATAAAATAGGAGTGCTCTTCCCGTTCTTGCCTTACAAGGCAGGGAGAAATCTTAAAACAGTCAAATGTTAAATGAGAAAGCTGTTTGTGCTTTCTAAAAGGAAACAAGAACATTAAACTGAGGTGTCTTCCAAAATGAAGGGGGGAAATTCCAGGACTCCTTTGTGACTGTTGGGGTTACAGGTTAACTTCATGAAGTTACAGGAAAATGTAGAGCCCAAGCATTTCAAAAAGCAGATGCCCAGAATGACTTATCAGAGCAGAGTGAAGCACTCTCGGATTTAGGAACCTATCCAGTGTTTTTGGAGAAAATGTGTGAATTTTCTAGAGTGGTAAAATTTAATATTTTAATTCTTTAAAAGAGTTGATTAATGATGAAAATGAGTAGAAATATTGGTCGTTTTCCTCTTTAGTAAGAATCCTCCTTTCCCCCAGCATAGTCATCTGGTTTGTCCAGTTAGAGCTACTTGGCAGTCTCATAATATCAGAGTATGTAAACCTATGGTAGTAGGTAAGTGAGGAGAGTTTTAGTGAGGAGAGTTTTGTAGAAATTGTACCAAATAGTAAAAAAACAACAAATAAACAAAACCCCCGGGTCTTTTTCTCTGCAGTATCCCAGGAACACCTCTTCTTCCCACAGCAACTTTTCCGTCACCATAAATGTGGCATCCACATTTATACTGGCGAGTGAGCCTAGTGTCTGCCACTGCCCAGAGCAGATCTGTCATGTCTCAGTGACCCCGGGTGGTTTTGGTCCAGGGCACTTTGATTGGAGCTTTAATTCACTTTAGAGGAAATGAACCCTTCTTCATGCTGTTGCACAGATTCCTTCACAGATTCATCTCAGTAAATCCTTGTCAGCCTTCAGGACCCAGATCATGTTCTGTCTTTTCTAAGAAACCTCTTTGTCTTGTGTAAGTGCCTCTCTCCTTAAGCTTCTCTTTCCTTACCACAAGTAGCAGGTTAGCACTTAATGCGGAATACTGTTGGGATCTGCTATTTAGTTATGTCTCGTGGATTAGTCTTGGATACGGCACTGTGTCGTCTGCCATCATTCTACTTCCCACATAGCTGGTGCCATGCTCATAGGTTGGTGCTACTTCTAGGCTCTTAGCTTGCTACCTGAGGACTGGCATTCTTACCATAGCCAGTGTGTGAGAACATCTGAGAATTGGCAATGGAGCGCATAATGATTCAACCATTCTATACATTACTCAGTGCTATGATATTTAATTTTTTTTTTAAGTTTATTTAATTTTTGAGAGAGAGAGCACGTGAGCCAAGGAGCGGGAGGGAGAGGGAGACACAGAATCCAAAGCTGGCTCCAGGCTCTGAGCTATCAGTGCAGAGCCCGATGCAGAGCTTGAACCCATGAACTGTGAGATCATGACCTGAGCTGAGGTTGGACACTTAACTGACTGAGCCACCCAGGCACCCCTACTGTGATAAATGTAGTCACCATCTGTCACCACATAGCATTGTTACCATCTTATTGGCTATATTCCCTGTGCTGTACTTTTCATCCCTAGGACTTATTTATTTCATAACTGGAAGTCTGTACCTCTTAATCTATTTTATCTATTTCACTCATCCTCTCATATATCTTCCCTTTGATGACCACCAGTTTGTTCTTTGTATTTAAGAGTCTATTTTTTTTAATCCTTTTGCTGTTTCTCATTTGTTTTGTTTCTTAAATGCCACATATGAGTGGTGGCGCCTGGGTGGCTCAGTCGGTTAAGTGTCCGACTTCTGCTCAGGTCATGATCTTGCAGTTTGTGAGTTCGAGCCCTGTGTTGGGCTCTGTGCTGACAGCTCAGAGCCTGGAGCCTGCTTCAGATTCTGTGTCTCCCCCTCTCTCTGCTCTTCCCCTACTCATGCTCTGTCTCTCAATAATAAACATTAAAAAAATTTTTAAAAAATTACACATGAGTGAAATCATATGGTATTTGTCTTTCTCTTTCTGACTTATGTCACTTACATTATACCCTCTAAGTCCATCCATGTTATTGCAAATGGCAAGATTTCATTCATTTTTATGGCTGAGTAATATTCCATTATTTATACACATACACACATACATACATACATGCATACATACATACTACATTTTCTTCATTCATCTGTGGATGGACACTTGGATTCCTTCTGTATCTTGGCTATTGTAAGTAATGCTGCAGTAAACATAGGGCTGCATATATCTTTTCAAGTTAATGTTTTTGTATTCTCTGGATAAATACCCAATAATGGAATTAACGAAACATACAGTGTTTCCATTTTTAATTTTTTGAGGAACCTCTATACTGTTCTCCCCAGTGGCCACACCAATTTGCATTCTTACCAACAGTGCGTGAGCATTTCTTTTTCTTCTTAACCTTGCCAGCACTTGTTATTTCTTATCTTTTTGATTTTAATTATTCTGACAGGTATGTAAATAGCTCGTTGTGGTTTTGATTTGCATTTACCTTTCCCTATGATTAGTGATATTGTGCATCTTTTCATGTATCTTTTGACTGTCGGCCATCTGTATGTCTTCTTTGAAAAAATATCTATTTGGGTCCTCTGCCCATTTCTTTTTCTTTTCTTTTTTTTTTAATTTTTTTAGTGCGAGAGCACAGAGGCCAAGCAGAGGGAGATAGGAAGGGAGAAAGAATCTTAAGCAGGCTACAGGCCCAGCGTAGAGCCAGATGAGGGGATTGATGTATCTCATGACCATGAGATCATGACCTGAGCCAGAATGAAGAGTTGGATGCTCAGCCAACTGAACCACCAGGGACCCCTCCTCTGGGCATTTCTTAATCAGATTGTTTTTTTGGTGTCAAGTTGTAAAACCTTTTAATATATTTTAGGTATTAACTCCTTATCAGATATATCATTTGCAAATATTTTCTGCCATTCAGTAGGTTGCTTTGTTGTTTTTTTGATGGTTTCCTTCACTGCACAAAAGCTTAGTATTTTGTGTAGTCCCATTAGTTTATTTTTTCTTTTGGTTCTCTTGCCTGAGGGTACATATCTAGAAAAATGTACTCCTTCTCTCTCTGACCCTCTCCTGCTCACACTGTCTCTCTCTCTCTCTATCTCAGAAATAAATTAAAAAAAAAAACATTAAAAAAATTAAAAAAAAAAAAAAAAGGGTGCCTGGGTGGCTCAGTTGGTTGAGCGTCTGGCTTTGGCCCAGGTCATGGTCTCACAGTTCGTGGATTCGAACCCCGCGTGGGACTCTGTGCTGCCGCCCAGCTCAGAGCCTGGAGCCTGTTTCGGATTCTGTATCTCCCTCTCTCTCTGACCCTCCCCTGCTCACGCTGTCTCTGTCTCTGTCTCTCTCTCTCAGAAATGAATTAAAAAAAAAAACATTAAAAAAAATGTTGCTATGGCCTATGTCAAAGATATTACTGCCTATGTTTTCTCCTAAGAGTTTTATAGTTTTATAAACGTGAGACACATTTAGGTCTTTAACCCATTTTTGTTTTATTTGTGTCTGTGGTATAAGAAGAGAGTCCAGTTCTATTCTTTTGCATGTATCTGTCCAGTTTTCCCAGCACCATTTGTTAAAGAGACTCTCTTTTCCCCATTGTGTATTCTTTTTGCCTCCTTTGTCATAGATTAATTGACCCTATAAGTGTGGGTTTATTTCTTGATTTTCTGTTCTCTTCCATTGATTTATGTGTCTGTTTTTTTGTGCCAGTATTGTACTGTTTTGATTACTACAACTTTGTAATATATCTTGAAATCTGGAACTGTGATACCTCTAGCTTTGTGTTCCTTTTTCAAGATTGGTTTGGCTATTCGGGGACTTTTGTGGTTCCATACAAATTTTAGAATTATTTATTCCAGTTCCGTGAGACATGCTATTGCTACTTTAATAGGGATTGCATTAAATCTGTAAATTGCTTTGGGTAGTGTAGACATTTTAACAATGTCCTTCCAAACTGCACTGGAAGGAAATAGAAAATTTGCGCAGACCAATTACTAGTAATGAAGTTGAATCAATAATTAAAAAACTCCCTGCAAACAAAGGTCCAGGACCAGATGGCTTTACAGGTGAATAATAAAAAACATTTAAAGAAGAGTTTATACCTGTTCTTCTCAAACCATTCCAAAAATAAAAGAGGAAGGAAAGTTTCTAAATTCGTTCTATGAGGCTAGCGTTATGCTGATACCAAAACCAGACAAGACACTACAAAGCAAGAAAACCAGAGGCCAGTATCTCTGATGAGCATAAAGACCTAGGCAAAATATTACCAAACTGCTACTCTATGTAGAAAACCCTAAAGACTCTACCCACAAACTCTTAGACTGATAAATGAATTCAGTAAATCACAGGATACAAAATTAATATACAGAAATCTGATGGATTTCTGTGCATTAGTAAAGAAGTAGCAGAAAGAGAAATTAAGAAAATAATCCCATTTACAATTATACCAAAAACTAAACCAAGAAGGTGAAAGACCTGTACTCTGAAAGCTGGAAAACAGTTATGAAATTGAAGATTATGCAAACAAATGGAAAGGCACTCCATGCTTATAGATTGGGAAAACTGATATTATTAAATCCTCAAGAACTTTTTAATAACTTGATAAAGGACTACGTTTAAGACTTGGATAGTGCTGTATGTGTTTCTGTGTGTATATGTGTTTCCTGTGACTAAAGGTTGAATTATATCTACTCTGTCTAGACAATATTTGTTGAAAACATGTGAGATGATGATATTAGATTTAGCTTATTACTTGGGTTTGGTTTCCTACTGCCTTTTAACCGTGTGTGTGTGTGTCTTGATTTTTTTCTCTTTATTTGTAGGATTATTAATTTTGATTTCTTGACTGCCTGAAGATTCCAACTTTTATTTTTGCCATGGTTTATAACCTGTGTGGTTTTAAAGTTGAGTTGCTTTTTACAAGAAGAAAGGAACAATATCCTTTTAATAACAGTTTATATAAGGATAAACATCATTTGTTTTAATCAGTCTTTCTTTTCTCTTTTCAGAGGATGTTAAGCAAGTTTTTGGACAGACCACAATTCATCAGCATATCCCATTTAACTGGGATTCAGAATTTGTACAACTACATTTTGGAAAAGATAGGAAAAGACACCTGACATATGCAGAATTCACTCAGTTTTTATTGGTGAGTCTAGCTCTTAAAGAGTAAAGTAAAACCGGGATCCTGCTTTACCTCAAAACTGCTAACCTGGCCAGACCATCCTGTTTGGAAGTATTTGTTTATTAGTCTGTAGAAACAATAGGATTAGATGGATTTATACAGACTGGGTAGAACCCTTTCATGTTGTAAAGGAATATTCATTGAGGCCCCAGGAAATCAAGTGATTTGCTGAAAAGCTACATAAGTCAGTAGGGGCAAAATTGGAACTTGAATTCTTGGCTTATAATCGGTTCCACTGCTATTTACCAATGTTTTGTTTTCCCTTAACAAATGGACAAGTCATCATCAGCATCTAACTGTAGAAGTACTTCGCTTGAGGCCTTTTATAGACAAAGCAAGGGGTCTGTGACCTGACTCCATGTTGAAATTGCCTGGGGAGCTTTATAAACTATTGTTATGTGGGTCTTCCACCTCTAGAGATTAGATTTGACTGGGGAGGTGGGCAAGGAGAACCTGGGCATTGGGGCATTGAAAGCTTCACAGATGCATTTCATGTTTGAGGTGCAAAGTTTGAGAATCACTGTTCACTGCTGTCCTTATCCAAGGTTAAACTCTGGGAGTTGTTGACATTTCTGGGGCGCACCTTCCTTGGCCTACTTCCTCACACCTTGCTCGTATAATCCCCACCCCCATTATGATCACATCATTGAGCCACTGATGATGCCAATGGAAGAGTAGTAACAAAATATGATTACAGTTTAGTTTTCTCCCTGAAGCAAACGTTGTTAATTGTTTTAATTCTAATATTAACATTTAGTCACTAGAGGTCAATATCTGTATGGTCTGCAGGCCATATGAGAAACGACTCTTTCTTTTGGACTTCATGCATTTGTTTTGTTTCTCTAACAATTAAATTTTATGTTTTATAAAATATAATTTTAAGTGAAACATGTAAGGCCATTACTTTTCTCTGTTTAAATTCTGGGTCTTGAGGGAAGATTTGCTGGGGAAATCATCTTTTTTTGTTTACCAGAAATGTCCTCAGGGGGAATCCTGATGCCCCTATTTCTTTTGTGTACCCAAGGCTTTGCCAGAGCCTTCTGAGAAGTGGTTGGAAAGTGGAGTCGGCTGGCTATGGAGGGCACAAGAACACACACCCGTATGCTGTGTTGTGTAGGCAGTTAGCATTTCGTGGTGTCCACTCCTAGACACCAGCATATGTAATACATGGACTTTAACAGGCACTTCTCTTTTTGACTTTTAGAGCTACTGTTATGATATATAAAATTTGTCATTCTGTTTGCTTTTCTTTTCCTGGCCTTAAAACAAGATGTTTTAAACATACCTTGTATTTTTGTCTTAAATGTTAATGTCCACGAATCCTCATTTTCAGTTCTCTGTAAACACAAACCTACTTAAATAACTCAGGAGGAGAATGGAATGTGAGTTGTTGGATTTTTGCTGTTGTTTACACAAGACATTGGCGCGCAGTAGGAGGTGGTATTCATTTTGATGAGGAATAATTACAATAATGCTATTGAGACAAATGCCTCAAATTGACTTTATGGAACACAGCCTAATTAACTTTTAGCCTTAATGGGATGTTAGCAATAGTAAGGATGATCACATTTCCCTTTTAAGCAGGTATCAATTATGCTGAATTGAGTCGGCTGTAAGCCACTCCAGCGGCCTCTAGGCCTTCTTCAAGATACGGAGAAGCCAGAGTCAAAGATTAGATGACTCAAGGATTACTGATTGTTTCTAGCTGCAACTTGTATGGCATCCACTTACGTTTGACTCCTTTTCGTAATGGCAAACGGGAAAACATCCCACAGTCCTGCATGGGATGATTTTGACTTTGTAGCCAGAATACAAGTGTTTGCTGAACATACACTAGATTAAAATGGTAATGGTGGATAATTATCTGTTAGGGACTTGCCTTTGTGTTCCACTCCAGGTCCAGGTAAAGGAACTAATGGATGTATCATGATAGACTTTATGTGAATGTCAGTGAAATGCCAGTTTTGATGTCTACCATAGGGTCACCCCTCCACCCCCACCCAACGCACCCACTCACATGTTTCGTTTGCTTCCTTTGAACTCGTTTCTGAATGCAGCTATAGCTTCAAGCCTCTACTTCAAATGCTTTGTTTGCTTCCTCTTTTCTAGGCTCTAGGGCTCTTTTTTCTAGGCAGGAACTTCTTAAAGATATGAGAGAGCTTAATCTCCTATATATTTTGGGCTCTTGCTTTGTCAAGCATGCACCCGCCTTTCTGCTCTAGGGCAGGGCTCAGAAATAGGCACCAGCTCCCTGGCTGGCGCCACGGCTGTGAAAGCAGATGCTTGGCCGCTTGAGACGCGAAAGAGCTGCCACCGTGCATGCCGCTACCTGTCACCTGGTGAGGAAGAGGAGCAGCCATAGAGACAGCTGAGAAGTGTTTGCGTTTTCAGGGAGCCCTCGTGGTAGGTAGAGAAAACACTGTTCAATCCCACGGTACGTCTTAGAGGGAATTCGGGTTGGTTCCAGCCAACTCAGGTCTCACATTCATGAGTTGCCTCTGCTTTGTGTATGTTCACCTGTTTGTGACTGATGAGCAGTCACTCGCTTGTATCTAAGCAAGTATGAGTGTGTTAAAAGCCACCATGTGGCTCTGAGGACTTCCCGTGTTCGCGTGTTCATCTGTGTACCTTCTGGATGGGTGGCCCTCTCACTGATGTGGTGCTGGTCATGGCACTGCCCAAATGCTGTGCTGCTACATTGTGTTTGGTGCTTTGGTTTTAAACTCATAAAGTGGTGAATCGGTTTGGTACTCTCTGAGCTAAACTTGCCTTGTTTATACTTTACATGTAAATGATAGCGTTGCGGGAAGAAGCAGGGATACAAAGCCTCTTTCCTAGAGTCTTGTTCCTGGCTAAGAGGGATTTTCATTTCTTTTTGCTTTTACATTTATTTATTTTTGAGAGACAGAGTAAGAGCGTGAGCAGGGGAGGGGCAGAGAGAGGAGGAGACACAGAATCCGAAACAGGCTCCAGGCTCTGAGCAAGCATTCAGCACAGAGCCTGACACAGGGCTCGAACCCATGAACTATGAGATCATGACCTGAGAATTCGGATGCTTAACCGACTGAGCCACCCAGGCGCCCCTAAAAGGGGTTTTAGAAATGATGGGGACCACCGTCTTTTTACCCCATTATTGACACTATTATATTTACTGCTGCTGTTTATCTCCAGGTCTGTCATCTGCCCTTAACTGTATGAGTGACAGTGTATGTGTGTAAATGTGAATACAGTTTTTTATGTGGGTATGTGTGTATATTTTAAAATATTACAAATATTTCCATATGCCTGTATTCTTAGTTCTAGTTTTATGGCTGCTGGTTGAAAAATAGATTTTAATATATGGAATTTTATAGAAGACAGTTTGGAGAAATATTCTTCTATGCCTGATGGAACTCCTGTTCATAAGTGGTATTAACTTTAACTTTTTATGCAAGTATTTCTTGTGCTGTGATTACTGCTAGCTTGGTTGGGACAAACCACCCAATTGAGCAAATGTTTGCTGAACATGCAAGCTTTGTTGAGAGGCCTTGTGCAAAGGTAAGGCCAAGAAAGAGGTGCAGAGATAACAACTTCTTGGACACTTATAATGTCCAAGTCTAGGGAATGCTCTGTGCTTATTTGTCGAGGACTCAGAAGGAACAACTATAGGCAGGTGTGTGCTGCCTACAAGGCTACTTTCTTGTAACAAACCCCCTCAGTAGGGTTTTTCAGCTAGAAAGCCCAAACCAATTCAGACTGTGGTTAGGGTAGCTGTCCAAAGTGCACACTCAGGGGCCAGACATATCTAGTTAATGGCCCCATTTTGCATATGAGAAACTGAGGTCTTTCATTTTAGAGTCTCTTTGTGATTTTGATTTGCGTTTTCCTAATGACTAATGATGTCAAGCATCTTTTTATGTGCTCATTGGCCACTTGTTATGGTCTTTGGAGACATGTCTATTCAGATCCATTTCCAATTTTTTATTGAGTGGACATTGGAGGCAAATGTGAGGACAGAGTGAAAGGCCTCTTCAACTTTTCTGCCAAATTCTTCTGTAGAATAGGTACCAAGATTCACTCTGGAAAATAGAAGCGATAGAAGTAACAATCTTTATAATTTACAAAGTGCTTTTAAATATTCTATTTCTGATAATAGCATCCCAATACCCTGAGAGGTAATTATTATCCCCTATTATATGCAAAAGAAAAAATGGACTCTAGGCAAAAGTTTGCATTTACAGGTAATTTTCTGGGGAAAATGCTCCTGGCTTTCATTGGTTCCCAAAGGAGTACCCCAAAAGAGTACACAGAAACTATTCTAGAGCTAAATTTCTTCCATAAGATCATAGACATGTGAGGGATTCGCCATTTTATTACACTGTCTCCAGGTCAGAGGCTATGAAGAGTTAGCTTCTGTTCCTGGAAGAGGCTATGCTTCTGAATGGGGGTGTACAGCCATGCCTTGTGGGACACTGAGCATTCCTGACGCCTGCCCCTTCGTTGCCAGTTATGATAACAAAAAGGCCCTTAACAGGGGTGTGTGTTACTGTCATTTCCCATGACTTTTTGATGATGTTTTATAGTCATCGGTATATATGTCACATATAATGAAATTTTACTTATTTGTTTATTTTTTATAAATTTTTTAAACACTCATTTTTTGAGAGAGAGAGAGAGAGAGAGAGAGAGAGAGTGTGAATGGGGGAGAGGCAGAGAGAGAGAGAGAGGGAGACACAGAATCCGAAGCAGGCTCCAGGCTTTGAGCTGTCAGCACAGAACCCAATGCGGGGCTCTAACCCATGAGCGGCGAGATCATAACCTGAGCTGAAGTTGGACACTTAACCAACTGAGCCACCCAGATGCTCCCAGTAATTTTAAAATAATGTACACATAGGAGATTCTGGTTACTCCAGACTGAGAATGGAAAAGTCTAGGATTGCTATCAAATGCAGTATATGTGTTAACTAGAAATCTATTATTTTTAACTACCTCTCTCACAACATTTTTATATCCGAGAACATCCTTTTACTTATATTTGTCTTTAAAGTCATCTTAAATGTTAAGCAGTTACTATTGTTTCTGTATGAAAAATGAGCCCATAGAGGCTTGGAGTAATTTTCTGGTCTTGCTCAAGGTGGGATAGATGAAAATGAAGTTGATTTTAATTTTCCTAAATCTCTAGCAATGTTTTTCAAATTTTGTGCAAAATTTTTCCACAGTGATTATTTTGTTTTGAAGTTTCTGTATTTATTTTGAGAGAGAGAGAGAGAGAACATGCAAGTAAGCCGGGGGATGGGGGTGGGGGCAGCAGAGATGGAGAGAGAGAATCCCAAACAGGCTCTTCACTGTTGGCACAGAGCCTGATGCAAGGTCTCCATCTTACAACCATGAGATGATGACATGAACTGAAATCAAGAATTGGACACTTAACTGCCTGAGCCACCCAGGTGCCCCCGAGGTGATTATTTTAAAAGATAAAGTTCTTGGTCTCTATGCCCAGATTCAGTAGGCCTGGATAGGGCCTAACAAATGACTTTTCAAACAAACATCCTGAATTGTGCAAGAGCCGTACATTGAGAAACCAGTCTGGACTATAAAAACCCTGACTAAAAGCTCAGAATCAGGTCTTCACATTTTCATCCCAGTGTCAGGAGGAAGCTTAAACAGGCAAACATGATCAGATTTGTGTTCCAGAGTGATTGCCCTGGCTGTTGTGTGGAAAATCCCACTGAGGACAGGAGGACCCGTTTGCCGCTTTCTAATCCAAGAGAGAAACAGCAGTGGCCTGGGTTGGATGGTAATGGTGATGAGCCAAAGCCAATGGATTTAAGAGTTGGGGGATAGGCTTGACCAGGCTTGGTGATTTAGCAGGATAGAGACAGTTTAGGATAATATGAAACTCACAGTTCATGTCTTTTTTTTAGGTGAATTTTAGGCTCAGGTAAGTAGGAGGATGATGATGGTTTACTGAAATAGGGAGCATGGAGGAAGCAGTCTTCATGAGGGGCTGCAGAGCAGGGCTGTGCTTATAATCACTGTCCACATGCGGGTGGCTGTATTGTTTCCAGCTCTTCTCCTTAATTCCTTGGAATTAAGATGATATTATAGGAGGCCCATCTATGGGCCCACAGACTTGGGCATATCTAAGAAATTCTGTTCCCCATTTTATGGAGTCAGGAAATTTCTCCTGTTTCCAAAAGCCTTCTTCCTCTTGCTCTAGGAAAAGGAATCATCAAGAAGTCAACAATGTTCTGAATTGGTGAAGAGGCCAGATATTGAAGTTCAGGTTGCTTTAGGTACCCAAGAAAACAGAATTGTTGACTTGGGAGGGAATGGGGCTAAAAATCCTCTTTAATGTCTTCGTCAAACAGAGCTTAAGAATAAAGTTACCTGATCCAGTGGAGAGCCTGGAACACCAAGGCGTGGGTGCTTTACCATAACTCTTTATTCAGGTCCCCTTTTGTCAGAAGAGGACAATGGAACGCAGGCAGGTGAATCCCATTTGACAGAGCTGGGAATCGGCGCTGTGTCTCGTGCCCTAGCGTGGATGCGCACACATCTCGAGTTTCACGGCAGTCCCCTTGGGTGCTAAAGCATAGTCATGCGAAAAATGCAACCAAACAACTTTTGTTCTTTTTGTTAAGTGAAATTGACCATTATTTTGGCCTGTGGGTCAGCATGGCATGCAGATCCAGCCTAGTCTTTTCTGCGTAAAATGGGCATTTTAGTTATTCAGGTCCTGAGCCCTAGAGAGTAGAACTCTGTGAGTCTACTGTTCCCAGGTGCGGTTGTCCCATGCCCCTCCAGGGGTCAGAGGTTCGCTAGTCAGCTGTCGTCCAGGCCGTACAGTCACCATCACTTACGGTTTGCTGCTGTATTTGCCGTGGCGTCCTGGTAGAAGACAACACTTCATTTGAACACAAAAAGAAATTGTTCCCCACCACCACCAAACAAAAGGAGACATAACTTTCAGCCATGGCAACATCAAATTCTCAGGTTTTAGAATCGATAGAACACTTTAAGTGTGAACAACAGCCAATCTCTAGTAGTAGAACTCACTAAAGCCACGATTGTTTAAACAGGTTAGTGGACAATAACAAGGTCCTTGTTTAGGACTGAGAAAGCCAAGCCCTTTGTACCTCTCTTGTGTCGCTCACCTTGCCACCTGTATTAGTTAAAATCTCTAGACCATGGATCTTTAGTAGCCAGAGACCATGATTATATTTGCATTTTTAACATGCGACTGCTTTTTATGTTGATCTTTAAGTTGGACCAGATGGGGTCTGCAATGCAGCTTCAGTACTGTTTCCGAAATACACCCTCAACTTGATATTCCAAAATTAAATAATGAGTAAAAGTAGCTAATGTTGTTTGCCCTCAGCTCTTCCAGGAGATTAGGTTCTGTTTTGCGTTCCATTGGAAGCCATTGCTGGTTTGGTGATGGGTGACCAGAGATGTGGTAATATCCCAGTCGCTCAGAGAAATAGATGCAGGACACATTTCATTCACGTCGCACTTTGTACTCTCGGGGCAAAGGAAATCAGAATTCATTGTGCCGTTGTGCCCATGGTGTTCATCAGCTTGCTGTTTTGTTGAGCAGCCTGGTGTGCAGGCTTTCACAGTAGCATCCTGGTAAAAATGAGCACTCTGTACAGCATCTCTGCCGCTGCTCCCCACTGTGAAGTTTAACATTAAATCAGAAGAGCCAGGAAATCGAGATGAAAACGCTCTGTACTTGGTTTCCGTGGAGGTGTTGCTGTGTGTGCAGGGCCAAGGGGAACACCACCTCCAAAGACTCTCAATTAAAGGCCCCACCCAGGGAGTTGGGGGTCAGATTTCACCCTGAACTCTGGAAGTCTGACTGCATGGGTGGAATGTGGGGTGCACAGAAATGGGAACTGTTCGCAGTGGGAACTGCTCATCTCTCTACCTGTTCCTTTGCTGTGTCCCTTTTTAACTCTGTTTAATACGTGGATCTTGATTTTAACTAGACTTTCCCTTCGAGATTTGTGTAGGATTATGAAGTGCATGCTTATACGTTCGATAGTATACACGTTCCGATACTCGATGTAATACAGAATTTATTTGAAGTAGGACTAACTACTTACTGTATTTAGTCCTACTAAATACTAACTACTACTGTATTTAGTAGGACTGAATACTTACTGTATTTCTAAAGCAAACCTTTATACATTTTGTTCCCTGTTTTCATAAAGAATTAGCTGTATTTTCCCCAGAAGTCTCCTACCCCCACTTCTAAACAAGAATTCTTTTGAGTCATATCCTTATTGATAACTCTCTGCTTTTATTAAAGTTTCAGATATTTTTTCTTAAATTTCGTAACTGTACAAAGCACAAAACGTGCAAGCTAGCCAGGGGTCTTTTTTCTTGTTTTGGTGTTCTTGGCTTTATAATATAAATCATCTGGATCTGCTTACTTGTTTTGAAGGTCTGTCGGTCTATTTTTTTGTTTTGTTTTGTTTTGTTTTTGTTCCGATAAATTATCCTCAGGCTGAAGCACAAAACTTGCATGTCTGAATAGAGGTGGAGAGAATTTTTGCATTCAAAATATACCCACTTGAAAATTGGAGATTATTAAGGAAATGACAGGGCTGGAACTATTAGAAGCATGAATGTTAGACCTGAAGTGGTATAACCCCCTCTATATGTTTATTTCTGTACAGCTAGCAATTTTCAAGAGTCTGATTTTTTTCTTCCCCTCCAGCAATCTGAATGGGTGTGTTGAGTAGTTGGAAACTGTGGCAGTAAAAGCCTATTCCATTAATCATCATGCACCAGAATAGCGGGAACAGAAAACCGTTCACTGGCAAATAAGAAAGAGAAATTGGGCCTCCTTTCATGTGCTTGAGCAGAACTGCCTTCAAGATAGCTGTGCTGCTTCTTGCTCGATGACTTCCGGCCTCAGGTTAAGGACGGCCATTTCTCCTTAGTCCTCGCCGTCCCCCTCAACAGCACTTCGTGGGCACCCCGTGCCTGGCACCGATGGCTCTGTGCCATCTTCCCAGCTCTCTGGCTTTCCTGCAAGGTCACAGGCCCTCCGTTTTGTTGTCTGTACTCCCCTTTGTATTTTGTTTTTTAAATCTTTATTATTTTTGAGAGAGAGACAGAGTACAAGCAGGGGAGGGAAGGAGAAAGAGGGAAACACAGAACCTGAAGCAGACTCCAGGCTCAGAGCCTGGTGTGGGGCTCGAACTCATGAACGGCGAGATCATGACCTGAGCTGAAGTCGGATGCTTAACTGGCTGAGCCACCCAGGTGCCCCTGTAGTCCCCTCTTTAGATATCAGTTCCATTTTTTGTCATCTGTCTGCTCTGCATCATACTTGTCTTCTGTGTGCTGTGGGATGACCTATCTGTTTTCTGCAACTGTTATTTCTTTCTTCTGGTTTTCCGGAGGCTTCCCCCTAGAAGGAGCAGACAGTCTGTGTAGGTAAATAGGTTATGATTGTGGCTCCACAGCCAGGTCGTGCAGGTGCCTATCCAGTTTTAGCCTCAGCAGCATGTGACTCTTGGCTACACTTTACCTCATTTTCCCATCTACAAAATGGAGGTGATGGTAGGGCCCACCTCCCAAGGCCATTGAGAGGGTTCAAAGAGATGAAACAGGAAAACAGGACCTAGAGCACAACACACTTAATACTTAACAAATGTTCGCCTTTGCTTTTCTTCCCTCTGAAATCCTGCTATCTCCATTTCCCAAACGTACATTTCTGTCTGTACCTCTAGCTTTCTTTAGTTTTTAGTGTTTATTTTTGAGAGAGAGAGAGAGCAAGCAGGGGAGAGGCGGAGAGAGAGAGAGAGGGAGGGAGACAGAGAATCCAAAGCAGGCTCCAGGCTCTGAACTGTCAACACAGAGCCCGGGGCAGGGCTCGAACTCATGAACTGGGAGATCATGACCGGAGCCGAAGTTGAGACACTTAACCAACTGAACCACCCAGGATCCCCTATAGCTCAACTTCTCTTTATAACTTAAACTCATCTGCTTCAAGTTTCTCATCGTGATCAGCCACCTCATCTCTTTCCCCTTGGGTTGTTCCTTTGTGGTAGATTCTTCTATCTCCCTCATCATCCAGGGTGAGAATTCTTTGAGATCTGTCTTGCTCCATTTTTATATACAAATCCTCACCAAAACAGATTTTCTTAAAATCTCTTTTTCAGTTATTTGTTACAATGCTCTTTATGATTTTACCCAAGGCAGCATATAAGCTAGGGGTTAAAATTCTCATTGTTGGAATCAGACAGTATCTCGGTATAGATCCCGGCTCTGCCACTTCCTAGCTGTGAGACTTTGGACTCATTACTTAACCTTTCAGAGCTTCAGGGGCCTCTCTGTGAAATGAAGATAGTATCACTTCAGCGAATTATTGTGAGGATTAAATGAAATACCATTTTCTAAGTTTTTGGCATAGTCCCTGTCCTGTAGTGAGGGCTTAGGCATTCAGCTGTTCACACTGTTCTCCTCTCTATCTGGTCGTCTTCTCCCTGTTTTTGTGGACAGTTCAGAGCGACTCAGCAGAACCACTGTTCCTTACTAGGCGATTTTTTGAAAGACTCAAAGAATGTACACTGAAAGGGTCTTTGGAAGATTTTAAACCGTTCACCTTGACAAAAAGCGAAGCTACCACTTAGTAAGTGGCTGTCATCCATGACGCGTGGTTTTTACCACCCTCTACGTAGATGTAGCTGGGGCTCTAAGATACATTCTCTCCTAATCCTGCCAGGAGTGTCATGATTGATATTTGAGCTCTTTTCATTCCTGCTCCAAACTTCAGATTTTTGACATCATAACATATTGCTTCCATAACTCCTTCTCTTAAAAATAAATAAAACAAATTCCTTGACATATATTCCCCAGCCTGTTGTTGGACAGATATTGCCAGTGACTGGAAACGTGCTACTTTACAGTGGAGCCCATTTCATTGTTGAACGGCTGTACAGATTAAACACTTTTGTGTTTTATGCTAAAACCTGATCCCTATATATAGATAGTTTAAAGCAATATCAAGAACTAGTCTAACTTCGTTTTTTACCTGAAGGTCCTTTAATTTTTATATATTTCAAAAGGTTAGTTCTCCCATTGTTCTCTCCTCCTCTGCTCATTTTGGAAATGACCGCAATCTTACATGTGTCCTACACCACGCATACCAGATACTCTCTGCCGCACTTTTATCCCCCTGGGTTCAGATCTGGGAACCATCAGGGTCTTGGATCTACGTGTATGTGTTAGGTTTTCTTTAAGTAGCTTTAGAGGTGTTAGTGAAGAGCTTTGATTTTAAGTCACTCTGCCATCAATAGCGAGCCTGAATATTTATTTCAAAAGTCATTCATTCTCAAATTATTTATAGAATTTCTCTGTGTTGGCTCCCACAGGCCTCCTTATTTGTCTTTCTTTTCCGTAGTCTCTTGCAGTTATAAGTGAGCAGGGCCAGGAGAAGAAGGCTTTAGGTGCGGTTTCCGTCTCCACGGTCTCTGCAGTTGTTGGGAGAAACGTCCTAGCTCTCTGAGCACACACAAGACTTTTTCCTTAACAAAAAAGTCTCAGAAACATTATTGTTTTCTCATGAAAATTGGCAATAAAAAATCTAGAGCCTCAAGAATAATTTAAAAGCAAACTGAATTTTTGTCTCTTCATAGTTATTAAGATTCCTGACTGTCAGATGTATTTTGTAGTCAGACTCTTGACAGCAGCATTATGCAGGCTCCCCAGGCGGCGTGCTGAGGCGTTGGGAGCATTGTCAATGAGCAGAACTGCCTGGGTTTGCGGTCCAGCTTCACTGCTTCCGGAGAGACCTCACTTTTCCTCACCTGCTATGATGAAGTTAATAAAATAGTGTCCATTTTCCAGGTTGCTGTGAGCAGCGAGTTTATTACTCTAAAATGCTTTAGAACAGCATCTGGTGCATAATATATGTTCACTAAATGCTGTTAACACGGTCGTTGTTTTGGCTGAGGTCATAGCTTCATTTCTTTACCCAGATGAAGAAACAGTCACAGCATAAACAGATGTCCTTCACAAGGCAACCCACATCTCCTGTAGGCTGCTTTTAGTTTGAGGAAACACTTAGCTAATGTTTTCACCATATCCTACTATTTAGAGAACATGTACAGCTAGCTTCTTGTTTTTCCTGAAATTTATGATGTCCTCAGTCTTTCAGAGCTGTTGGAATTGTATCCTAAAGTTGTTCATCATTAGGGTTCAAAACACGCTCATGTTCTGTGATCAAGGAATCCCTGCTAGTAAATGTTTCATCCCGAAGTGTCGGCACAGAAATGGGTAGTGACACCATCCTCGTTACAGATGCACTCCCTGTTCTGCTGTGTGAGCATCCACCCCCACTTTGATGTCTGTTTCCCAAGTTGAGATTCCGAATAGGTTGGTCTTAGTGTTCTGAGGAAATGAAGTGACCAGGAATGCCAAGGAAATGGGGTGCTCAGGGAAAGGGATGCCGTTTTTGGTGTCGTGGTCTGAGGATCCCTAAGGCTAGTTGAGTTGTAAGCTAGGAGAAATGATAAATAACTGAACAAACCTTCTGATGTTGTTGAGAGTAATCTTGCCTTATGATAGCTTTAGCAGTAGGTCTTGCAATTCAAAGGGAGACTGTGTTGATTTCCTTTCAATTGAGTACATACAGGGTGTTTAACAGCTGGTTTCTTCCTTCCTCTTAAATTGGAGACACTTGTACAGAGAACCCCTTTTAGTTCAGTAGAGTGTGATTTGTTCATTCAGTTGGCTTTATAGACTGCCTATCATTGAAGATTATGGATGTCCTTTATTGAGTGCCTAGTATGTCTAAAGCATTCTGCCTCCACCAGTAGAGGGATGAACAGGACATAGTCTCTTTTCCCTGGCAAGGTGAGGGAAACACAGGAATCTAAACAACTGATTCAAGTAAAATGGAATAAGACAAGTCTTATAATTGAGGTTCAAGCAGGGAGCCGCATGATCAGATCAGTTATTTGCAGTTAAGAGACCTACTTATATTTACTTAAGTGGTGGCATTTGAGCTAAACCTGGAGGAAGTGGTAGGATTTCAGGAACTAGAGATAGAGACTTTAGTCTACACTGGGAGGAGAGAGGAGTATAGACTGGGGTCAGGGTGTGTGGAAGGTCTAGAAGAGCTGAGCATGGGGGTACTGGAGACCAGGCTGAGAGTAGCTCCTTATAGGGTCTGGGGTTTAGTGATGTGTAATTGCATGATCTTTACAAGCTGCCCACATGGACGTACACTGTGGGCAGTTAGGGATTCTGGTCCAGCAGATAGGGGTGGGAGATATGGATCTGAGAGTCAGGCCTTCTGAGAAATCCTTAAGGCTTAGGGGACTAGAGTGAGGAGACTTGAGGACAGAGGGCTGACAGATGCCTCCCATTTGAGTGGAAGTGCTACCATGGGAGGTAAGGGACCCATAAGAGGCTTTGGGCAGGGACAGGCTTGGATCAGAACTAGCAGATGCTGTGACTGAGAAGAGGCTTTTGAATAGGGTAAGAACTCTGATTCTTACTAATGTATTATCTTTAAAAATTTTTTATTGTAGACATTTTCAAATACATAAGTAGAAAAGTATATTATACTGTGACCCACCATGTCCCCATTGTGCAGCTTCAATTATTATCACAATTTTACCAAGCTTCCTTCATCTCCCACCTTTCAGGGGGAAAAGAAGATAGAGCACTTTTAAGCACCGTCAGGCTGTGTCACTTGCTGTGCTTTAGTTTGCAGTATGTCATAAGGATGGTTTTTTAAATACTACTCTAAGTCATTATCTAGCCAAAGTTTAAAAGAATAGTATTCTCTATCAGCTAATTAAACTTCTTTTTGTTTAAATAATTTGAAGTCCTTGAAAACCACATCAACGGTGCTTTTTAATTCCCTAAAGATTAGATCTCACTCTTTAGTTTCCCTTTTATTTTTTAGTTTTTTGAGAGAAAGGGGGGTGGAGAGGGAGAGAGAAAAAATCTCAAGCAAGCTCTTCACTGTCATCACAGAGCCCGATGCAGGGCTTGAACCCACAAAACATGAGATCATGACTTGAACCATAATCAAGAGTCTGACGCTCAACCAACTGAGCCACCCAGGCACCTGGAGATTAGATCTCACTCTAAGGACTCGTTTGGGAAATGGGCAGTGTTGTGAGAGAGATAATAAAATGCTGTCTGCGGAAGGGATGCCTCTCCTACATGGCACATGATGGGTTTTGACGGGAGGCTGTTTATTTTCTATATATACTTAACTTCCTGTGAATAGTGCTGGACATTTAAATCAGGCTTCCTATCTTTAGATCCTATGATTTACAATAGTGGTACTGCTACAGGTGTGCCACCTCTGACCCACATACCATCCAATTCCTAATTCTGGAGCAGGGGCCGTTTTTTGGGACCAGTAGGTCTCTCTGGAGACTTTTTTGTTTTTCTTTCTAAGGAAGCTTCATGCCCAGTGTGGGGCCCAAGACCTGAGCCGAGATCGGGAGGCAGACATGTAACCAATTGAGCCACCCGTGCGCGCCTGCCAGAGGCATTTTTTGCTGCTGTTATGCTCTTGGGTGTGAAGGGACCACCATCATCTAGTGGAAGGAGATAGAGCGATGCACAGGGCAGCTCCCCATGACAAAGGCTTAACCCGCCCAAGGTACCAAAGGCGTCAAGGTTCGGAAACTACATGTTAGCAGAATAACATATTCCGGAGGAGAACCACCCTTTTCGGTTTGGTGTTACGCCACACATTTGTGTAGCAGGTTACTAATAAGAATTTTTCTGTCTCCTTTGGAGGGAAGTTAATGTCCTCAAGATGTTTTTCATTGGATCACCTGCATCACCAAAGTTGGGTTTGGACATACCTTTGAACCTACCAAACTTCATTCCAATTTTTATTTTCTTTGTTTCCTTGGACTCTAGCAGAGCATGGAAGTGATTTGGTTTCTCTGGGTAGGAGATTTAAGGTAGAATGCATTTCTTCATGAACAAGATATGTTCATAGGTCTGAGGAAAGTTCTCTCTGTGGAAGAAGATGATAGCTTGAAGGTGTTATTTAACAAGTAGGTGAGTTGTGTTAAATCAAGATATAATCTGTATTTCTTCACTCTAATTTGCAATTGAGCAGATTTTTGTAGTAATTGAGAAACTTAAGTTATTCCACTTTCATTTTTTGTAGGAAATACAATTGGAGCATGCAAAGCAAGCCTTTGTGCAAAGGGACAATGCCAGGACTGGAAAAGTTACAGCCATTGACTTTCGAGACATCATGGTCACCATCCGCCCCCATGTCTTGACGCCTTTTGTAGAAGAATGTCTAGTAGCTGTAAGTTGTAACTTGCCCTAATGAAGCGGTATATTTTACCTGTCAAAAGCTCAGTAAACAAGGATTTTAAAACAATTCTTAAAAAATACGTAGAGTTTTTTCAGTTTAAAACACTAACATTTTCTTAATGTGATCCCATATATTACCAGACTTAGAAACAGAGTATGTTTTGGCTAGTTTTAGTGTGTAGGTTGATTTGGTACCTGGATAACACAGACTATCTCAAAGAAACTTATTAACTGGTTTTAAGAAAAAAAGTAAAAACAACTTTATAATTTCATGTTAATTTTGCTTTATATCTGGAGGTATTCCCAATGCTAATCTTCACTTTTATCTGTTCTCCAAGACAAAACATTTAAAAGAAAATAGTGCACGCAGGTGTATTTCTTTGGTCAACAGAACAGAAACTGTAAACTTTAGATTCACTCGTTCATTCACCGTGTGTGTGTTGAGGCAGCAGTGGCATGTAGGATGGGCGGGGCCCTGTCCTGTGTTGTAGCTTCCATTTAGTGGGGCGCCCAGCCCCTCTCCTTACCTCACTGACCAGAAGGTGTCTTACAACATTCTCTGCTGGAGGTTCCCAAGCCTTGGTCACAAGCATAAGAATCTCTAGGGATGCTTAGAAAAAGTACAGATAACTAAGTTTTCTTCCAGGCCTCCGGATTTATCATCTACAGGTGGTGAGGTCCTAGAATCTAATCTCAAAGCTTCCCAGGTCATTCTGACGGTCACGCTGTTTTGGAAACCCTTACACTATGCTTTGGTAGTCTCAGGGAGAAGACTTCTGGGGTGTTTTCGCCATGCTCTGGGTTTCCCACAATGCTTTACCATAGGCAGGAACTCAGGGTAGCTTTTCACTTTTTTTCTCCCCTGGTGCCTCTTTTTGGAGGCACGGAAATCTGACAAGGCCTTTTCCACTCTGGCACTGTGTTAATCTAACTCCCTTTCTTTCTTCCCGCTGCCCTTCGCTACTCCACTTTAAACTCTTATGTCAGCTATTTTAAATGATTACTAAGTGAAGATTTATGTGGTTGTTACCTTATAAAGAAGTGCTTTCCTAATAAAAATATTTTGCCTTGTTAGGGAAGGATAGAATTTGAAACCCCAAACTGAAGTTCCATTCATAATGGACGTGATATCTGTTTCCCTCTCCCCCAACCCTTGTGAAAAAAAAATGCAGTTTCTTACAAATTCTGATTATCAGAATCCTGGCCAGTTTTAACTCCCATCAAAGCACATGACATCTCATAATTTTACCGTAATACCCTTGTTTGCTAGAAATCCCACCGATGTAAAGTCTGGACTTAAATGAGTATTTATTGCTAGTTATAAGTAACGTGACAGATCATGATATTAATGGTAGCTTGACCACTTTTCATACTGTGTTTGTGTTGGTATAATATAGTTTTACATATATAACACACACACGTGTACATGCGTATAGTGTAGTTGTGCATGTCTGAGCCTCTCAGAATTGCTCATTAGATGAAATAAACAAACTTATAAAACATTTCCAATTGAAATTTGAACTCTGTAAATTACTACTGGCCCTGTTGTTATAATCCTACACACGTATTTATTTAGTTTTCCAGGACTTGTGTGTGGAGAATATAAGCTCTGGTCATGATTAGTTGCAGTTACTTTTAAAATGCACTTATAGCTTTTTTTTTTTTTTTATGTGAAAAGAAAATACTTATGGCCATTTCTACTTATACGTGCATTCTTGATTACTTCTAAAGCTATCATTTGATATATATACTTCAGAATCTTCTTCATTCTATAAATCTTTTGTTTATTGTTCTTCTCCCATTTCTTATTTTCCCCTTATTTTGAGGCTGCTGGAGGTGCTACATCCCATCAAGTTAGTTTCTCCTATTTTAATGGATTTAATTCGCTCCTTAACAACATGGAACTCATTAGAAAGATCTACAGCACTCTGGCTGGCAACAGGAAAGATGTAGAGGTGACTAAGGGTGAGTGAGAATAAATCTGAATTTTTGCCTACAAGTATCTTGGTACATTATTATTAGGGTGAAGAAGGCAACCAAGAGTTAATGTAATAGATTTTTTTTATCCCATTGACACATATTAACCATATGTTACATGTGTGTTCTCCATCCTTTGATGGGACAAACAAAAGCAAAAGTCTTCAGCAGGTTTTAAATAAACTGAAGACAGTCTTTGAATGAGGGGACCATGCAAAATTTCTTAAATGTTTTCAAATCATGCTAAACCTGAGCTGAGTTTTCAGCCTTCAAAAGTACACGAGGAATTCCGTAAACTTAATACTGGTGACAACCTTAGAACAAGGTATCAGCATTTTAATGGGATTCTTTTTTTTTTAAACTGAGAAGTCCCTTAAGAATTCCACAATGTCATTAATATAACTTCCCAGGACTGATGCCTGTGTAGTTTCGTATCTGCTTCCTTGTTTTCTCGAATCTGCAATTTGAATAACATACTGTGTCGTTTATTCATAACCTTCAGATGAGACACCAAGCTTTTAAAGTCAATATTAGAGAAATTATTCTGCACACTTCTTCCAGACAAGTGAAAGAATTGCAAAAATTCTTATCCTATTTGGATTTACCTGAATTCTGTGATAATAAAGTTTTGTGATGTTCACTCATTCCAGTGCCTTGAGTTAACACTGCATTTAGTGGCTCTTCCTTGTCGAGTCTTTCCCTTTTAACTCTTTTTCCATACAGAGGAGTTTGTTCTGGCAGCTCAGAAATTTGGTCAGGTTACACCCATGGAAGTTGACATCTTGTTTCAGTTAGCAGATTTATATGAGCCACGGGGGTAAGTTGGCCTTTTTTTTTTTTTTTTTTTTTCTAATTAGCTTAATAAAAGGAGGTTAGGAGTTGGGGGTGGGAGGAGGGCAGCAAACTGGGTGAAAAAGAAGCCAAATTAAAGAGGACTCTGAAATATGGGGGCGGAAAAAAGGGAACGTTTTAAAATTCCGTACTGAAAATAAACTTGTATTTTGTTGTTGTTTGTGCCTGTTTTTTGTTCCCCTCCAGACGTATGACCTTGGCAGACATTGAACGAATTGCTCCATTGGAAGAGGGGACTTTGCCTTTCAACTTGGCTGAGGCCCAGAGGCAGGTGGGCAAAGGGAGCAAACTTGCTTCCTTATGTTTCTTTAGTAGAGCACCCCCAGACCCTTCCTACTTGCTGGCGCCTTGTTGGCACAGGTATCTGACCTTCCAATTTAACACTCCAAGAATCCGGACAATTTCAAAAGGCTGCAAAGAGAAATTACTTTAGAAAGGTTCTGGTTAATAGACACTAGTTACTTTCCAAGATGCGGTGATTCCCTAACTGCATGGAAATCTATCTTCGCACCCGCGCCCCGCCCCCCACCGCCGCCCAAAAATAGACAGAAGCTCTTTTCCTCCCTAAATCTTATGTTGAGAGAGTGGGACAGGAGTTCCGTTTGGGTGTCACTGTCCCGGTGAAGCAGCGCGTTGCTCACGAAAAGCCGTCTTTGCTCCGAAGAGAAGACCTTCATCAGCTCATCGTGTAACTGCCGTGCCTCCCGGTTTTCTGACTATCAAAATGAGATAATTTTGTTTAGTCTGGAGTAATAGTTTGAAGGCTCTTAGACTTCTTTTCTCTGCGAAAGGATTCATAAGTTATGTGGAAACAATTTGAGGAATGCTAAATTTTATTTTATGGTTAACAGAAACCAATCTCTTGAAGTCATGAGAGTCAGAAACTTAAGACACGGCCCCTCCTCATTTAACTCTCGCTCGAACTCTCTATAGATCGGGATTAGAGAATAAAAGCTTTCATAGCATGTGTTGTGCTTACACGATGTTTGTAAAGTAAATCCAGTCACAGACGAGCGTCGTTTCAGAAAAATACCTCCTTTAAGGCAAAGCCATCTCTGAATCCTGTGAGACTTAACAGTTTTTGGCTTGGAGCTCTGGGTCTGTACAGAGACGCCAGTGTGACCACAATGGGTTGATGCGGGCTGCATTTTTAGGACTGGCAGGCCTCGAGCCAGCACCCCTCCTTTCAGCTCCCCCCACCCCCAACACCGAATGCACTGGCGAGTTTTGTGTGCGGCGTGTAACTCAAAGTGGTGGGTGTGTGCTCAGTAAATCCTAACTAGGCACCTCTGGAAAACCAGCTGGCTGTTGTTAAAAGAGGGAGCCGATTTCCCCGAGTGCAGGAGAGAGAACTGTATAATCACGTGCAGAGGTAGAAGCAACATTGCTCTCCCTTTGATTTTTAAACACTGCTTACCAGATGATTATCTCTTCGTCTCTATGCGACCGGCTGTTGTAGAAATTTGGGGATTAAAAAAAAGCAGAGGTTTTTTTTCTTTTCTTTTCTTTTCTTTTTTTTTTTAAAGATTCCTTCTGTTCTCCAGCTGGCAGGGGTAGCCCAGGATTTTTCCTTCCTGCTCTCTGTGACTTTTGAGAGGTTTTGATGGGTGCTTGTTGATACTGGCCATGCAAGGGTTAGATGAGATTGATGAGATTTACAGCAGGAAACGATTGGCTGCGACTTAGAGGTTTAGAGCAATTCACAGCGGCCTTGCCTGGAATATTCTTTACTATGTGAACACCAGTAGGCCTGACAGCATTGACAGGACTCAAGCGATGGAGGTCATCCACCTGGTAGGCGCTGTGCTAGCCTTTGTCCTCAACAGAGACGTGCGGGAATAGCACTCCTTCTTGTCTCATGAGCTTGCTAGATTTTGAGCTTCCAAAAAGTTAAATGAAAGTCTGGGATTTCGTTTATTTTGTCTTTTAGATGAAGAATTAGTGGTAGCTGTACATCCGCCACCCCCACCCCTATCCATTATTTTCAAAATATGTTCACTCATTATTTTGATGCCTGAACCTTTCTGAGTATTGCCTGTTTATATCTACATAAAAAGTAGTGCCTTTCTTATGGATGCATTGGTCAAAATGAGGGTACTCGTGATTTCCATCTATGTAGAGATAGAGCTAGAAATACCCCGTGGCATTTGCAGAAGAAACGTTTTATGTTCCTGAAAGATTCGTATTTCTATGTAAACCAGTTTTCAGTTAAATGACTGTAAGGGAGATTCCAAGTTATCTCATTGTATTAGAATTGTGTTACATTGACAGCTGCTAAAATTCAGTGGGTTGATAGCTGGGGTTGGTAATTATTTTCATTATTCACGTATTTTAATTATCGTGACTTTTGGAAAAACAAATTTTATTGAATGTATTTCTTCATTCAACGGGTATTTATTAAGCACTAACTATATGCCACCCTCATTTGACAACTTTATATGACATAAAATTAGTTTTGTTTATGTAGACAGAAAAATGCAGTGCTCTAAAATGTTCTGGCATCAAAACCAGAGAGAGCACAGTAAAAGTTATAGGTCCAGAGAACAATAAAATCACAACTGATTAGCCTGAAGTGTGAATTTAGAAAAACGATAAAAATGAAGAGACAGTAACAATTACCTGCAAGACAACCTCCTTGTTGGGGCCACTGTAAATATTTTGAGTTATCTTTGAGTATTGGGAGCGCCAAAATGTTACAGTGGTTTTATATGTGTACACATACCCACAAACAATTTTAAATAAAAATAATATCATATTGCATGCAGTCTTTAACATTTTTCTTAAAAGATTATCATGAAATATTTCAAACGTTAATAAACGTAAAAAGAATCATATCCTGAATACCTGTCTACCTGCTGTTTTTCTTTTTAACCTGTTTTCACCTTTTAATACATTACGAACATTTTTCTTAACATTAAATAATTCTTTTGCAACAACATATGATTTCATTTTAAGGTTATAACATTGTTTAAAGTTTGTTTGTTTATGTAATCTCTACACCCAGCGCAGGGCTCAAATTCATTCCCCTGAGATCAAGAGTCGCATGTCTCCGACTGAGCTAGCAGGGCTCCCCAAGACAGCAACATTTAAAGAAATTTTTTTTATGTTTTATTTATTTTTGAGAGAGAGAGAGAGACAGTGCAAACAGGGGAGGGTCAGAGAGAGAGGGAGACACAGAATCCGAAGAGAGGTTCCAGGCTATGAGCTAGCTGTCAGCACAGAGCCCGACGCAGGGCTCGAACCCATGAACCGCAAGAACGTGACCTTAGCCGAAGTCAGACGCTTAACCGACTGAGCCACCCAGGTGCCTAAGACTGCAACCACTTAACTGATCCTCTGTTACTGGACATTTAGGTTATTCTCAGGGCTTTTGCTCTTAAAACAGTATTGCTTTTTAACATTCTGATAGCTTGATCCTTGTTTACATACATTCATGATTATTTTCTAGTCTGATTTCTTATAAGTAGAATTGTGGGGGCAAAGGTTATATATAAGAGTTTGGGTGTATATTCACAAGTTTCTCTTCAGATTTATTCTAGATTAAATGGCAGGTTTGAGAAGCCCCATTTTTATCATTCTTGCCAGGCTGGGTGTTGCCATTGGAAAACAAACTGTGGTGACAGATGGTAGTTACATTTATCTTATTTTACTTCACAATGTACCTCAGTGTCGTTTTGTACCTGAAATTAATATATCGTATGTTGACTACACTTCACTAAAATGAATAAACAAAAACCTCCCAAACCTGCCAGTTTGCTTGATGATGAACGATGCCTCATTAATGTTTTTAAGTTTGTATCTCCTTCATTACTGATAAGAATTAAACATTTGAAAATAGGTTTATAACATTTGGTGGGGGATACGAAGTGGTTTTCATTATGTTCAAATTTGATTTTCAGCACTAACAACAGTAATAGCTTTTCATTAATTAGAGCAACAGAATCTAACCCTACTTTCCTCTTTGATGTTTCAGTTTGTATCCTGAATTTGGAACCCAGTGGGCAATTTAAAAAAAATCCTATGTGCTGATTTCTGTTCTGTCCTTCTTTCTGTCTCCTGTCTCTCCTCTCCGGTTCCCATGTGTGCAAAGAAGAAGGCCTCCGTCGACTCGGCCCGCCCGGTCATCTTGCAGATTGCAGAGTCAGCCTACAGGTTTGGTCTGGGTTCCATTGCTGGAGGTTAGTCATGGATGAGTGCAAATTTTTCATTTCTATTATGCCTCTGATTGTTTTTCCTCTGATTTTCCTTGCAGTATTTAATACCTTGCAGTATTAAAGGACAAAGCCTTCTTGGGTCTTTCCAGGCCAATTACCTGTTTTCACCTATGAGATGGAACAAGAGCAAAGGGAACGTCCCCCCATACCTGCATATGATCAGGGACTTCGAAGTGGCTTTTTCTCTTACTTATCTACAGATAGGCTTGCTTTTTTTTTTTTTTTTTTTTTTTTTTAAGATGGGTGAATAATAAGGTTAGGCTGTAGGTAATGAGTTTTTGTAACTTTGGACTTCTTTTTTTTTTTTTTTTTTTTTATTTATTTCTAGGAGAGAGAGAGAGAGAGAGACCGCGTGAACAGGGGAGGGTCAGAGAGAGAGGGAGATATAGACTCCGAAATAGGCTCCAGGCTCTGAGCTGGCTGTCAGCACAGAGCCCGACGCGGGGCTCGAACCCACGAACGCAAGATCATGACCTAAGCGAAAGTCGGACGCTTAACCGACTAAGCCACCCAGGCGCCCCTGTAACTTTGAACTTCTATGACATCATTTTATCAGAGACACTTGAATGAAAATCCACAATTGTTTATTAGGAAAATTAGTACAGTTCTAAAATCTGTACATGCAGAATTTGTTTCTTTCCTTCATGAGGCTTCTCTTTGATCACCTTCCCGTTTCCTCCGACTAACCTTTCTTGCTTCTGAAATACCGATGTTACTTGATTTTAGCTGTCGGAGCCACTGCCGTGTATCCTATCGATCTGGTAAAAACTCGAATGCAGAACCAACGATCAACTGGCTCTTTTGTGGGAGAACTTATGTATAAAAACAGCTTTGACTGTTTTAAGAAAGTGCTACGCTATGAAGGCTTCTTTGGACTGTATAGAGGTTAGTGCCATGTGCTAAATCTGTGTAAGGTGAACTAGTAGCCGAAAGTTTGGTTTTTCATCTGTGTGTCTGAAACGTATTAGGGCGACTGCATTACAGTGGAAATGTAGCAGATTCTCAATTATCCATGCTAATGGGAGGAGGCTGGAGGCATCTAGGGCATGGCTAATCAAAACAGCCCATAATCTGAAAGCCATTTATATTGCTCTGTAGTACGTTTTATTTCTTAAAATAATTTTTTTTTTTTTATAAATATCTTCAGTGGCTTTTTTAAAAGGCTCATATTGTTTGTCTTCTTGAAAGAACTCCACTCACCACGTAAGAGTGGCATTTTGGGGACAGGACTGAGCCTGCTGGGAATATTGACTGTCCTTGAATATACTACATACAAGTCTGTCAAGCGGGTAACCAGGGGTTCACTGAAGCCCTCGTTTACTGCCTCTTAATTAAAGTTGCTCCTTCCTTTCTCTGATTCTGTACCCAGTGGAGTTGATTCACATAGCACTCTAATATGTGGTCCTGTCCCACTTCATCTAAGTCCTATCCTTCAGTCATCTAAGGGTCACAAAGCAGTGAGAACAGTAACAAGATGTATGTCATCACTAATTGAAAAGATCCCACAGATCCTGACTACCTTTCCATTGGCATTGGCCTAAAGAGGCTTGCCTTGGCTTCCCAACCTTTCTGTATTGCCTTAGAGAAAGAGAAAAGAAGAATTTTGCATCAGCTATAGTATTGCAAGGCAGTTCAAGCTGAGGCACTTTGTCATTTGGCAGCTGCACTACTGGCGGGGTCTTCCCTGCCTTCCAGTGCTTGCTGTAGAAGAAAATAGTATTTTAGTTCTCTTCAGAGACAGACCTTGAAACTGGCAGTCACGGAGACCTGGGCCTGTAGGCCTCTTCTGCCATCTGCTGACTCAAGTCTTTATCTTAAGCACCCAAGTTTAAAAAAAGGAAGACCCCTCTTGAAATCTCTCACCTTAGAAACTAAGAGGTTTTAAACTCCAGAGAAGTTCCAGTTTGCAGGTTCTATTGTGTAGGTAGATAACTCCCATCAAAGGCCTTTTGATCTTTTCTCTGCCCTCTTTCTCTCACCCCCTGCCTCTTCTTACAATCTGGAAGGTCTTTGACCCCAGGTGATTGATGATGACCCTTGCAGGGTCACTGCCTTCCATTTGAAATACTTTTCTCTCCTGGTGACAACAAACCTCACAAATGAAATGTCTCCCAAGTAGTACAAGGTTAATGTCACAGTGCCTGCTTTGCAGTGATTCAGGCAAAGGCTGCCACCTTATCTGTTGCTGTGGGTTTTCTGCCAGGAGAGCTTTTGAGCCTCAAGCCAGAAGGACGATTGAGCCTTGCCTTTGCTTCACAGACTACTTTTATGGCCTTCCCTTGGTATTGAATTTAAATGTCAAGAGTGCCTTTAGGGTTGTGAGAAATACTTTTTGTCTTGCTGAATTTCTTTGATATGCTTGTGTTGACCTGGTTTGATTTAATGTTGAGTTCCTTCTCTTTCCTCTTTGACCCAGGCAACAGATCTTGATTCTTGGTTGCATCCGGATTTTCTTCCTTGACCTGTTCTTTTAACCCCATAGACAGAACAGCTTAAAGAATACCGGAGTACTGACTGCCAAGCCAATAATGCAGGCCAGCCCACAAACCTCTTGCTATTTCGGTGATTATATGCGTAAGATGAAGGATGGGGGGCTGGTTTTAACTATCAAGGGAAGGGGAGTGAGCCTGCCTATTAGAGACAGAGATTCACTTTGAAAACCAAAGAAGCAGTCCTTACCTTTTTCTGGTTTAGAAATAGCCATTTATTTCACTTGTTTTGGGTTCCTGAACCATAATGGGTTCTCCATCAAAGGATGCTAAGTAGACTGTGAGTATAAGATTAATTCTGGGAGTCATCTATGTTTATTTCCTCTTGATTTCCTCTATTTTCTAGTAAATGATTTTAAAGCAACACATGTACTCTAAAACCTTGTTTGACTTTGTTGTGTAGTTTGGATCTTGAGAGAAAAGAGTTGATTGGCAGTTTAGGGTTTTAAAAAAATGACTTATAATCTTGCTTCATAAAAATGACCTGTTCTTCTTATTGACTGGATGGGAACCACTTCTTCTGTTCCTTGCACATAATCATTAATTAATAATTGTATGTAACCACTTATTGTAAATGCTAGTCACTGTGCAAGAGAGAGCAGATGAAAATGGGAATCTGTCAGTACTGGCAAAAATTATAATGGAAACAACAAAGACCTGAAGTATTCCTGGGATTCAGTATTGTAACCCATGTGTACAAAATCAAGACAGAATGCAGCCTACATGTGATTCTTTGACTATAAATTTCTCATTACATGTAATTTTACTGTTTAAAACTTTTATTCTAGGGGAAACTTAAATTTCAATTTTGGGAATTTAGAATTGCCTCTGATAACACATCACCTAGCAGGATGTGAGAAGGTGTCAGAGGACATCTTGGATTTGTAAACATGTTTTGAAATATCGAGTCTATTTTTCTGCATCAATACATATATAATTGCTAATATTTCCTGAATAGTATAATTTGGGAATGTTGCATAAGTAAGGTCTCTCCCCCTAATTTAAAATTATATTTTAGAAAAAGAGTTGGCAGTTAAGCCTGAAAAGAAGGTGCTTGCAGGATGTATCTCTTAGGAAGTTACTAAGCATCTCTCTCCCTCTGTTTTCTCCTTTTCTTTCCGTAATGAGAATCTAGCTCTCTATAAAGGGACACTGTTTTCGTACTGAGAAGTAATTACTCGTGGCACTACTAGAATGAAGGTTGTTTCTAAGGAACCCCTGAGCACACTCCACGGCAGGTTGTTTTTCGCTTTCCTGTCTCTGGCAGTCGCCAGCATCTGCCTGCAGTCCTGGAGGTTATCCAGTGGTACACAGGGAGCGCACTGGGATCCTGCCCCAGCAGCCAAAGGAGACTGCTAATGCAGCTGTGGGGAATGTCAGCAACTGCAGCAACTGTCCTCGGAGGAGGACTTGGGGCGGTCCTGTGCCCCACCCCCACCTCTGAGAGCCATGAGTCATTTTAGTATTGGAAGCTTTTTAGGTATGACTATCCATGACTCTGTACAGCTCCCTGTCCCCTTGTCTCCGGGAGTCTCTTATTAGGGGGTCAGGGGGATCAGCAAGGATCCCCTTGGAAATCCTATGAGACTGACTCTGCAGACCTCCATTATGTAGACTGCTTTCTCTACAAAAAACCGATTGATGTTCCAAGGTTTTTCTGTAGTTTTTGAAAATTAGGCCCCCAGACTGAGTCTGTCTGTATGGAGGGAAATAACACCCAAAATAATCCAGATCTCCCTGAAGTCACTTATAGAAGTCTTCCTGTGTTTCCTCCCTACTCCCCAGCTTGATTTCATGCCAGAAATTAAGGTGTTTAAAATTCTTAATGAATTACCTGATAGTTCCTTTGGTTTCAGTGAGCCACATGACCAAATGAGTCAGTTATTGGCCTGCTATGGACTTGGCGTACTAAAGAGAGAAACAGTTGTGGGTCACCTGGGTGGTTCAGTTGCTGAAGCGTCCGACTTTGGCTCAGGTCATGATCTCATGGTTCATGAGTTTGAGCCCTGTGTTGTACTCTGTGCTGACAGCTCAGAGCCTGGAGCCTGCTTCAGATTCTATGTCTCCCTCCCTCTTTGCCCCTCCCCAACTGCTCTCTCTCTCTCAAAAATAAATAAATAAAAACATCTAAAAAAATTTAAAGAGGAAGCGATTGGGTAATCATTCCCGATTAAGTGCTCCTGCCGGTCCAGGAATAACTAATTTCTGCCTTTAAACCTTGCTATACTCTCCTCCCTCAGATGCTTCAGGTAAGGAGATGAGCAGCCTTAGAAACTGGAAAGTGCTTGGAGGAGGACTTTTGGGGGAGAAAGACGTATTCAAGAGAAATCAGAATCCACAAGAAATACTTCTTAAAGGAAGGTTTTTGTTTTGTTTCTGTTGGTGGGAGAAGCCATAAAGAAAATCTGCCAGAAAGAGAAATTAGATCATTTCATGAATTGAACTTAATTTGGAGCACTGGTTACAGTGAGGTAACTAGCAAAAAAAAAATTTTTTTTTTAATTAGACTATTGATTGTTGCAAAGTCTTATTAAATGGGTCTATTTCAGGTTGTCTGTGTAGTGCAAAAGCAGTCGTCTTCCATCCTGGAATGTTCTCAAGGTGACATCTAGAGGATATTGTAGTGATATCTCAGGAAGTTATTGATATGTTTGCGTTCTGGAAGGAAGTTTTGTCAGACAGCTAATTTAAGCAAGGCCTCTTGTGGTTAATGTCTCTATAGAAGAGAGTACCCCAATTACATGAGTCTATGGTGAAATTCCTTCTTGAGTAATTCGTGTGGATAAAAATAAATTAAAAAAAAAAAATCTAGCACCAAAATAAAAGGACTGGAGTTTCTACAACTGTTTTGTATAACTTAAGAACGCATGTGTTTTGGAACCAACTGAGTCCTTGAGCTGCGCGGAGTCTTGGGTGTCTATCCACGTCCAACGAAGCTTCTTAGGAGCATGAACTAGACGGCTTTGAGCCTTATTTATTTATTTTTTTTTTTCAGTCAGTTGTTGCATTTTTAATTTAGGGTAATAAGGTTTTGAAAAGATCAGAAGGCAGATGTTTGTTTCTAGGAAACCGTGAGCTTGGATAATCACATCTGCAGAAATCTACAGTGAGCCAACTGTACTGAGCACAGGGTGTTAACGTGGGAGGCAGAAATAACACAAAGTCAGACCAAGGTGGGTAGGTGCATTGTCAGAGGCCTGACAGGGCCAGATGAAAACAGCGGCGAGCTTAGGAACTTGGGAAAGATGATGAAAAGATTGAAGGAAACGAAGCCCAGCAAAGAAAAGGTTGAGTGAGGTAGCTCCGGGCCTCTAGAATGGTCATTTATAACCAGCTGCTGCCATTGCTGAGGCTGAAGCAAGAGGAGCAGGTGAAACTTCGGCAGCAAGGACTTAGTTGAGCTGGAAGGAAAGGTAAGCATGAGTTGCCGTATACCAACCAGAGTGAAAACCTGAAGGAGGGTGATTTGACCTTTCTTCCCAATGATCTTCACTTCTCGGAAACCAGCCCCAAAACAGAGCAAGAGTCCAAGGAACTAAATCCTTCCTAGCCTATAATCAGTATCATTGGTTCACATTTTGACACTTAGTCTCTCAAAGGCATCCTGAGCCATGGCTGAGATATCAGATGGGTCTTGACATGTGCAGTAAAACACATAACCCAGACGAGCAATGATTCAAATCTGAACGTCTGCACTGTGTCCCCTCCCCCGCCATTTCCCCAGCTCCACTGCACAGTCACCTTGGGGTTACCCGCCGCCCCCCCCCCAGTAGCCCGCTCCAGACCTGGAGTGAGCCCAGGGCTCTGAAAGGGGATAGCCAGTTGGGGAGGGGGGTGGAAACGCCTCATGCCTCCGGGCAATATGAGTCAAAGGCGGACAGACGGAGGTTGGAGGAGGAGGGAGGAAAGAAAGCTTGAACAAGTGAAGAGAGAAGGCCATGGAACTGAGAGCAGGAATAAAAGCTGTGAGACCGGGCGTGCAGAGTGCTGATAGCTCCCGAATGAAGGGTAATCTGATGTTGAAAGCAAGGAGGGAGGGGCTCCCTGGGAAGATGAGGGCAAGTGTGGTGGCCCCCGCGGGGAGGTCAGGGGGGTAAGAACGTAACATTGGAGGGGTTTCCTCTGGGTTGAAACTAGATAACACAAGAAAGTGTGCTTCATGTGCCTTTTGCTAGAGCAGCGCGGATAGTTTATGCTCTGATCTCCCCTACTGAACCCTGCTGCCTCTCTCTGCCCTGAGTGCCTTCTGCTCCATGGGGCGCGCTCTGCATTACCTCTGTCCAGGCCGGGCTTGTTTTTGTCTGACCTGAGACAGGATGCTGCCCCGGTTATGGAGATTGTTCCTTATTGTGGCCCCTCGGCGTCTGTGCCCCCGCCTGTCTCGTCCAGCCACACAGCGTGGCCTGTCGGGATGGCTTCCGCACGGTGGTTACCCTCGTCCGTGCACTGTCCGCCCAGCTCCTGCCCCGCTGCTCCACCTGAGCCCAGTCCCCAGTGTGTTCCCAACTCTGACTTGTTCACCAGCTCATAACCTGCCGCTTGGCCCTGCCGTTCAGTGCCTTCATTCTTTTAAAGAGCCTCATATTCAGGATCCAGAGAGCGAGAAATCTGAGAGCGAGCGAGCACCTGCACGCATGAGAGAGAGGGGTGGAGGCATGATGTGTATGTCCACCATATATCCACCCTCCTTGTGTTGTGTGAAGGGGCCGATCCATGCATGGTGCCAGCCCAGTGCCAGGCGGGACCCAGAGAAAGGTCCTGGAACAGCTTCGGCCAGAAGAAAAGTCTTTGCAGAGCAAAGAACATTGGAGCAGTAAGTCTACCAGGGCGAGCAGGGAAGAGCAGAGCACGCGGGGGCTTCAGTGAAGTGGTGGGGCTGAATGCCACTGAGTGCCGTTGCATGGTCACCAAACCCTTAGTGATTCGGGACGAGCTGCTTAGCCTTCCTAGATTCCAGTTTCCGTGAAGGAAGAGGATAGTGACGATGGTGATGTTGATGAAGATAAAAGCAGACGACAACAAAAATCACTTCTGTGGTACTTCCTCTGTGCTTGGAGGGCTTTATGTATATGAACCGATTGCATCTTCAAAACTACCCCATGAAGACGGCACTGTGTTTATGTCCGTTTTATAGATGTGGAAAGTAAGGTACAAGGACATTGGGTAAGTTGTCCATAATCCCACAGCTAATGGAGAACGGAGACAGCATTCAGATGTGGCAGCCTGCATCCCGACTCCACACTCTTAATCACCTGGCTCTTCTGCCGCTCAGCAGAAATTACATGGTAGAAACTTGCTTATCTTCAGAGGTTGGGCAGAGTTTAACTTAAAAAAAAATTTTTTTAATGTTTATTTTTGAGAGAGAGAGAGAGAATGTGAGTGGGGTAGGGGTAGGGAGAGAGGGAGACACAGAATCCAAAGCAAGCTCCAGGCTCTGAGCTGTCAGCTCAAACTCACCAACCACGAGATCGTGACCTGAGCCAAAGTTGGACGCTTAACTGACTGAGCCACCCAGGCACCCTGAGCAGTGTTTAACTTTTTAACAGAAACATTTTAACTTATAAGTGTAAAGATGTGTTATGTCTGCACTGCTTCCTTATCTTTGCATAAAGTAAGCAGGGCCACTAGACCCTCTCAGACCAGATGTGCCCTCACATCTTGGGCACAACTCTTCTAAGGATGGGTGCAATGCAGTGGGGACAGCATTATCCTTCTTACTTAATTCCAGGCTGTGAATATGATTCAGGCTGATTTGCCTCTTGTAAGCTGGAAGAGAATCAAGGATATGCCTTGAACAGATTGAGGATAGAAACATGACATTTTTGAATACATAATGAAGGCTACGAATAGTATCTAGCTCTTTGTATACATTTACTCACTTAATTATTATAATAAACCAGTGAGTCATCATTAGCATCCCTGGTTTTACCAGTGAGAAATCTAGTGTTCAAAGAATAACAGTCCCAAGATCACTCAGCATGAAAAAGGTACAGACCTGGGATTCCAGCCCATCTCCCTCAAGCTCCAAAACCCAGGGTCCAAGCCAGTCACTTTGCTGCCAAGCCATTGGAAATAAATAGCTTCAATTAGGAGCATTATTAATGAGTTTCTCTCCTAGTGCCTTCCAACTCTGTGGCTCTAAATTATATTTCTGAAAGATTTTTAAGTAAAGAATAGCACAGTAGCCCTCTGATCCAGCACACTGCTCCCAGGAACCCCTTTTTGGGGACCAGATGAAGCTGGATTTAGAGGTTCCTGATGTGGGCTTTGTTCCCAAAACTGCAGCCCAGTTGCTATTGGGTTGCAGAAGGGCTAGTGTGATTTATATCTCAACCCCATGAAATTTGAAGACAAAATACTATATTAATATCGTACCCTGTAAATCTTTTCTCGCATTAGCAGCCTTCTGGTAAAGTTTGCCAGGGAAGCATTGCCCTATGTGCTGATGGAGCTGAACTAAAATGAGAAGATTAGAAAACTAACCACACTAATAAATTTCATTTGAGGCAGTTGGAAAATAGACTGCTGTTTTGACAAGTTAGAAACAACACACACATCCATTCTCTGTTTCTGATGGTTAAAATGAGTTTCCAGAATCCAACAGAAACATCTTATGTTAGGAGCCTGATTTTTCTGCTGAGTTACCCAGATGTCATGCACATATGTACCTTAAACTTCAGTGCGATGGTGTTGAAGTGCCGTAGCCAGATGGGCTTTTTTAGGCATTTCTGAGCCATGTTGCCCACCCCCCGCAAAGTCAAGGAGCCAGAAAGGTTATTGAAATTCCCACCTCTGTGCCTTTCTATTGTCCCACGGATCATGACCCCTGTGGAAGGGCATTTACCCAGGGATGAAGGTGTCCAGGCCTACATCTGCAGTGCTGCTCAGAGTGCAGTCCACCGCCACCTTTGTTTCTCCATTTAGCCAGGCCAGTCGCCACACACATGGCACTTACCCAGTGTGTCCTCATGTGCCAACATCTGGCCCAAGTCTTAGGAATGGATCTGTACTTCAGTTTTATTCTTACATAGTTGAAGTTATTCATTCGGTCAAACTCAGGGCCTCTGATTATATTACTTCATTTACTTGTTTTTAAATATTTATTTATTTTGGGGGAAGGATAGGGGCAGACATCGAGGGAGACACAGAATCTGAAGCAGGTTCCAGGCTCTGAGCTGTCAGCATAGAGCCCAACGTGGGGCTCAAACTCACAAACCATGAGATCAAAACCAGACACTTAACTGACTGAGCCACCCAGGCACCCTCTGATTATATTACTTTAATCTTTTAATTACTCTCCATGTCTTAGGTCTGTGCCTTTACCATCTGTCCTTCACCTGCCTCTAGAACTCTTTACTACTTTACTCTAGAAGTTTACTTTAAAAGCCACCCCGTGTGTCTACAGAATTTGGTTCACGCTCCTTCACGTGACCTGGGAGAGAAGCAGTACAGGGCACCAGGTAGGATCAGACTGCCTGCTTCAACCTGTCCCTCTGTCTAACAGATGAGTGACCTTGGACGGGCTCCTGGGAGTCAGCTTCAGTTGTTGACGGGATAAAAATAACTTGGACTGAGTTACTGTTTTGACTCGAGTGGATTAAATGTGTTGTTTCACAGAAAGCCCATAGAGCAGTGCATGACATGCAGTTAGTGTCCCCCAATACTAGCCATTGTCATTATCCCTACTGCTGCTATATCTGACCCTGCCTACGGGTCTAGCCGCAGCCTTCAGGGATCTTGCCCTAACCCAGAATGTGCCACGATCTTGAGATTTGGGGGCCTTTCACTCACAATTCCCTCTTCCTGGCCATGTTGCCGTGGGTAGCACGCAGGGCAGGGCTACCCACATCTCTTTTCTCCAGTGAACCACTGCCTGTCCTTAAAGATCTAGGTCAGGGACCTCTTCCTCTTAGATGCCATCCTCCCTCCTTTGGGAAACTGGTGCTCTCCATCATGTTCACATAATTCTTCTGATGCCTCTGGGCTGTGGTTCTCACCACTCTTTTTTAAGGTGGTTTATCTCCTTTTGGGGACACCAAGACACCTAGGCTTCCCTTTTCTTCTAATCTGAGAACCTCTCTCAGGGGTGGCACCGATCTTACTATGTCCATCCCAGTTCCTTCCAGTCCCCGGCATGCAAGACACTTGGTAAATGTTTGCTGAACAAATAAATATTTGCTGCCCTATATTTAGTCTTAAATGCAGGGTTTTTTTTTTTCCTCTTTTGTTTGGTTTTGTTTTTTGCTATTCACGGTGCATTACTAAATTTATAGTGAGAAAGACAAATCTCAGTAGCTGAACAGGCTGGCTGAAGTGATTGTACCTAACACTGTAGTCATTCGGCTCTGTGGGCTGTTTTTTATTAGTCTTTTTAAAAGACTGTCACAGGGTAGTTATAGAGACAAGAGATCATCATTTAAATCACAGTGCTCTCAACTCATCCATGGTTTCGGTCAACAATTTAATGATGAGAAAAATACATCTAGCAAGTAAATATTTAACTAAGCATTTTGGTCCCTGACCTGAATACAGAGCAACATGGGAATTGTAAATGTTAAAATGTAGTTACAACAGCACACCCTGATATTCTTCCTGTGGAAATTAACGCTGTACTTTCATAAAGTAATGACAAAGCTTCTAGTCATATTAGAGACATTGTATTATCTCATATGGTATAGGTAAAAGATTCACAAATGTATGTAGTTTAGGAGGAGAGAACACAGCTTGCTTTGAATAAGAGCACTTTCCTTGCCCCATAGTTCATGTTTTCTGTGTTTCTTTGGTTCATTTAGATTATAAAGAGCACAGCCCTACTCAAACTAGTGAGAGCAGAGCTTGGGGAAGGGTTTACTCGAGAGAGAAGGAAGGCAGAGCTCTCATAGTGATTGCAGGGCAGGAGTGTCCCTAGAAGCTGGCCTCGGAGGGACCTTCTGGAAGATGGTCCAAATGGTTTCTCCCATCTGTGCACCTTTCGTGGGCTGTGTTCTCTCTCTGGCATTTGCTTCACATTCTCTTCTCCCCGCCAACCTTTTCATATCCTTATTTTCTTAATGCTTCATTAGCCTGTCCAGGGCTTCAGCTGGCCATGTTCCCTGCTCCACAGGGCATCTTCTCTAGTTTGTGCCCCTGAGCTAACTGGTTGTTCACCTCTGAGGACCTGGTTATGCTCCTGGGGGAAGACTCTTGACTGGCTCGCTCCACTTCCCCCTCCCCCCACCCAGGAATAGAATTTAGTGATTCATCACTGACATATAACACCCAGTGCTCATCCCAACACGTACCCTCCTTAATGCCCATCATCCGTTTACCCCGTCCCCCCACCCAGATCCCTTGAGCAATCCTCAGTCTGTTCTCTGTATTTAAGAGTCTGTTATGGTTTGTCTCCCTCTCTGTTTTTTATCTTATTTTCCCTTTCCTTCCTGTGTTCATCTGCTGTGTTTCTTGAATTCCACGTGAGTGAAATCGTATGGTATTTGTCTTTCTCTGACTGACTTATTTCACTTAGCATAACACCCTCTAGTTACATCCATGTTGTTGCAAATGGTAAGATGTCATTCTTTTTGATTGCCAAGTAATAGTCCAATGTATATATAAACCACATCCCTTCTTTATCCGTTCATCAGTTGATGGACATTTAGGCTCTTTCCATACTTTCCATATTTAGGCTACTGTAGATAGTTGGCTAGCTCCACTTATGGTACCAGATCATAGGGCCCAGGTTGCTGAACTCAGTGGCTGCGCATATCTTAGGTGTCTTATCCTTGTCCAATCAGCTGTGGTCCTGGGGTGAAGCAGGCTCAGAGCATGGCTGCCTAGAGAAGACCTTGCAAACTCATATGAGGATTAAATGAGTTAGTAAAGTGCCTGACACAAAATAAACAACATGTGAGCTGTTTTCAAGTTAGTTCCTTTTCAACAACATTCTCATTAGCATCAGCATCCTCATCACTCAGTTCCACAGTGAAATGAGTTTTCTCCCATTTTTGTAAATGAAGAGGCTGTTTTGTTTGTACTTTTTCTCAAACCAAAAGCACAGAAAAACATTTCTCTATTCTGAAAACATCAACAGAGCAAGAAAATGATGAATGACAACTGGCAGTTGTCCTCATTGCCATGTTGGCATTCGGGTAGGGGAGCCTTGGTGAACTGATGCTCGGGCCCTAAAGGGCAGAGCCTTTCCTAGCTGGAGCAGATTGCCATGATGTCAGAAAGAGGCCCAGGGCTGTCAGATGGATGGATGGATCAGTCGATCGGCCTATCTGTCTTTACAATAAGCTCAAATTATGTTTGAAACCCCGTGCTACTCAATAAAACCCATCTTCAGGCTGGATACACACACAGCCATCATGCTCGTGATCTTTGGCTGTGGGCTTAGGGAGAATGCTGTGTGCCAGGCTGGTCTCTCAGAAGACCTTGAAAGTGAACCCTTTTATGTTGATGAATTAGAAATCTGTCCTTACGGACAAAGGCTAACATTATGAAGCAGTATGACGTCAGAAACGATATATTCTGATCTTCAGGGATAGCTTGCTGCGTGTTTCCAAGAAAAGACATCTGCCTTTGACTTTATTTTCCTAGAAAGAACAAATGAAAATGATAGTATTTCTTAGTTTACCTGCATAGATCCGCTCCTGTGCTTAAGTTCCTTTCCTAGAAGCGTCCGTTACATCTCGCTTGTGCTCTAATTCGTAATTCCCACTCTGCCTACATGTTTAAAACCGAACTCTTCACTTCTCACCCCTTGATCTCTACCCAGGTATTCATGTCAAACCCACTTTTTCTTTTGCAGTCTCCTCTCTGGACCTACACGCGCGCACACACACTATTAGTATATCCTATGTGTTTTCCAGGTAGCAACTAGAATTGGTCTTTTTAAAATATGAATTAGCATATCACTTTCCTGATTGAGACTTGTAATTACTTTTCATCAAGCTCAGGACCTTGGCCTACCATGTGTCAGTAGCATCTGGCCCAGACCCATGTCATGGCTCACGCCTGCTTTGTTCGAGGGAGCTCACCAAGGTCCACCTTCACTTTTGAGCACACCAGGCTTGTTTCTTCTCTGCTTTCTCTGCCTTATCTGTTCCCCTTCCAGAAATGCATTTTCCCCTAGTTGTCATGTCTTCAGGAAAGCCTCTCCCTTCTTTCTGTCTGAGACTGGTCAGAGCAAGAACCTTGTTTGTTTTGTGCTTGCTGCTAGGTGAATGAATGGCTAACCTGTGGGCCTTTTGGGGTAGGAGGGATGAGAAAAGTGTTAGAAAAAAATAATATATTCACTACAGAGCACTTATTTCACTTACTTAAGAGTCAGGAGGGAAAAGAACAAACTTATGGAATAATGAGATTTCCTACATCACTAATACTGTTGATTTACCCAACGTGCAAACGATCCAGAATATGAGAGGAATTTGCTTGGGCCTGATGTGGCTCTTAGACACATTAGTACTTGCACATGCCATTCCGTGTATTCTCATTAAAAGTAATAGCAGAAAATCGCAGCAAAGATTTCCCCAGTTTTTAGATGGTGATCCCCTCTTTAGAGCTGTTGATTTATTTAGTTAACAGTAATTTATTTAATATACTTCTACTTTTTGCTGTTTTTTAGGTCTGTTGCCACAGTTATTGGGAGTGGCCCCAGAGAAGGCCATAAAACTTACAGTAAGTCTTTTGAGTTGATGCTTCTTTTGAAGGGAGTTTGCATACACTCAGGAGTCTAGCAGATACTCATATGGGAAACAGCTGATTTGTGTTTCCTCAGAGGCACTAGCTGATCCAAACTGAGGCCCCTCATGACACATAGCTTCTCACTGTCCTCCCTGAACCCCGGACATCTACAAATGTGATGTTATATTTGAACAAAATTTGTGATGGCTACTACCGCCACTGCCACTGCAGAGGAGGCAGCAGTTGCTGCTAAGTTTGCCTCAATACCGACCATATTTGGTACTTTACATGTATGATCTGTTAGTGTTTAATCTCAAGCAGAGTGTGACCCAGAAGTTAGATAAGGAAAGTGTGGCCCACAGGGTTTGAGTATTTATCTGTGTTCACACAATTCAGGAGTAGAAAGATTGGAATTCGAAATCAGATTTTCCTGATTCTGAAGCCCAGTTACATGTGCTGTTTATAGAAATTGTGTTTCAGGTACATTCTTTAAGCATCTGCCAGGCTGCATGTTCAGGGTCTGAGTTCTAGTTGAAGTTGATCTTTTATCCAGTGCCAGGTCCTTGTGTGACAGATGGGCGATATTCAGGAAGCTTGTGGAATGGGTGGATGCTGCCTTTATATCCCGAAGGTCATAAAGCCCCAGAAAGTTCAATCCTACTTTAAGATTGGGCTCTGTAGCCTTGGTGCCTGAGATTTTTTTTTTTTTACTGTGTTGCTGTGTGACCTTGGGACAACTAATCTTCTCTGGCTTGTAGCTTCCCAAACCATGATTGATTCTTAAAATTGCTTGTAGTACATATCATTTCAAGTACATGATAATTAATTAATGTTACTGATGTTGAGAATCCCTAGATACTGAATTTCTATTAAGCTGAAAAACCTACTTACCCAGCTTTGTCTCAGTAATGAGTTTTGTTTTAGATTAAATTTTGCTAGAAGACTTGAAAATGATTTTTAATCAAACCCTGTGAAATAGCTTTTAACTTCTAAATCCTTTGTTTTTATTTTGTCCCTCATGTCAGTATGTCTCTTATGCTAGTGTGGTTGCCAGACATATTTGCATTTTAAGCTGGTAAGCCATCTCCCTTCCTTCCCTTTGCTCTTCCCTTCCTTCCTCCTGTCCCCCTTCTCTATTCTATTCTATTCTATTCTATTCTATTCTTAATATTCTATTTTTAAGTAATCTCTACCCCCAGTATGGGGCTGGAACTCACAGCCCTGAGATCAAGAGTCACATGTTCCACCGACTGAGCCAGCCAGGTGCCCCTAGTCATCTATCTTTCAGTTTTTTTCTCCCTGAAACATCTGGAAGATAAATGGATGGATGGATGGATGGATGGATGGATGGATGGATGGATAGATAGATAGATAGACAGACAGACATACTACATGGATAGACTACATGGATAGTTGAGGGCATTTCTCAAACTCTTTTAAGATCCTTAGTTTATTTAGTTTATGATTACTTCAGTATGATGACAGAGAAAAAGAACATATGTATGTTGTATATTTATATGTGTTTAATGCCTTTATATTTTTTATCAGCTTCTGTAAATATTTTTCTTCAAGGTGAATGATTTTGTGAGAGATAAATTTATGCACAAAGATGGTTCGGTCCCACTTGCAGCTGAAATTCTTGCTGGAGGCTGTGTAAGTACCTTTCGCAGAACTCTGTTTGAAAAGATTGTTTCACATGCATATCCCTACCATGGTAACCTAATGTGGACTAAGGCTTCTGTTCAACCACAGATCCTGTGCAAGGGCAGAGCCTTCTAGGGCATGGACAGCCATTCCTGAGATGGAAGGGTAAATGTTCCTGATCTTATTGCCTGTTAAGTCATGCCTGTTAAGTCCATCATGCTTTTGGTTGGTTCTGCAATAGAAGTCATTTGTGGCAGAAGTGTTTGGCCTTTGGAAGAATCTTTGCTAACCTTTTTCTGAAGTTAATTTGTAGCACGTTCTTTCCTCATGACACCCTCTGCTGGGTCAGGCACTTAAATTTGTAGTTTGGAGTCAGCAGCCATAGCTCTGTGCTTTGCTTTACCTTACAATACCAGCAACTCCTCAAGCTTCCCTATGCTTCTAGAAAAAGGACACTGGGGAAAAAACTGGCTGACTGTGCTCTGCATTGTTAAAACTGCTTGGAATGAGTATTTCTTTATGTGGATGAACAACTGCATCTTGTTCTTAAGCTCTGCGAAACATGATGTCTTGTTTTATCTCATGTACAGGTTTGTTCATGTGAATGCAAATACTTTAAGTAAATTAAACTCTTCTACAAAGACTGGCACTATTTAAAGATAAGGTTGGTTAAATAAACGGACTTTGATCACTAGGGCAGTACAATATTGGTGTATTTTCCATCTAGTCCTATGTTTCTTATGAGAATGATGAAGTCACTTTTTTTTAATTAGCTCATTCTGTGCAGGGAGTGTTACTCACAAAATAATCTTTTCTTGAAGATCATTGCATTTAGATGCTGAGCAAACACCTGAGAATATTGAACCTTTGTTTGGAAAGGGCTTATTGTCCTCACATTGAATGGGGGTTCCCTGAATGTAGCAGGAACTAAGAAGTCCTAGTTCTGGTAGTTCTTAGGAGATGGGCGGAATTTGGCTAGTGCCTGACTCTCTTTCTGTTTGATCACTGACCTGTCATAGATGGCCAAGTAGGATCCCCTTGTCCTGTAACTTTAGGAGCATTCAGGGTGGGAAAAGGGAGGCTTTAATGTCCTAAATAAAAAGAGCACACAATAATAATCAAAAAGATCATTATTAGAAGGTGTAACAGCTGCTCTTCCTGGGAAGCACTCTTCATTTGAAACAACCACAGTGTCCATTTAAGTAACTAGGTTTTGTCATCGCAAAGTGGCGTGGCCATAGTGTGGCCTGGCCTCCAGGCTGGCGCACGGGTCTGAGCCAGCAAGGTGTTCCTGTAAGTCCCCTGGGTTTGCTTTTCTGAAAACGCAAGGTTTTAAACCTGCTTGAAAAGACAGGATTGTAGATCTCTGTAAGAATTTAAAATGTGAAATTAATTATATGAAGCTGCTCAAGATTTTGGCAGTAATCTGGAGGTTTATTTTCTTTCTCATGAAAACGTTTTGCCTGCACCCGGGCCTGGGTGCCAGGGAGATGGGTTGTGGCACGTACTGTCTGCTGTAGGTGGTCTTGCTCTCCCGTCTGTGGGCGCCCATTTCAAACACAAAGCGCGGGTTGGCATCAGAAGTGGGTGCCTCATCATCGTAAAGAGGGGCAGCCCTTCTTCAAACCTGATCTAAACACCGGCTTAAAACTGGAGCCGCTTGGGCTTTGCGGCTACTTAAACTATCTGCGAAAGGAGGTCTGCCGTCCTTCATCTCATGGGCTGGTAGACGGCGGGGTCCTCGGTAGCCCAGGTCTCCCGCGTTGCCCCCGCCACCAGCGCTGCTTTAAGACGTAAGAGTTAATTTTTCAAGTGAGCAATCCCGTAGGTAGCAAACAATCCAGACCCTTCAGAGCTCTGAGCGGTGGGACACATGATCCCATCTTCAGCGTGTTTTTAAAGGAGCTGCACCTTCCCTTGGCAGCTGCGACAGCGTCTTCCCGTCCTAGGAGCCAGACACACACCTTAGAAAGTCCTGTGAGCTCCACAGCCTCGTCTCCCCACTGGGAACACAAAGGGCTTTGAAAGCTTGTGTCACGTGGCCAGCTCCCTTGCTTAGTTCACCCGAGCATGCCAGGCACTGACTTCTACATCCCCGGGGAGCTCCCCTTGCTTCATTATTACTGAGAATTAGTACACATGGCTGACTTTTCCCTTGTAACCGAAGCTGCTCATTTCTTTGAAGAAAGCCTTTTCTGTTTTATTAATCTGTTTTCTGCAAAAACAGGGAAAATACTCCGGGAGATATAAAGGTATAAAGGCCGTTACCTTTATAGCACTTAGCAAAACTAATAGTCCGTTTTATTATTGTTTCAGAAAAAACAACCACGATGATAGCAAATTTGGGGGAAAAGGCAGTAAAATTAATGCCCTTTCTTAATTTATTTTTGAAATAGTAAAATCTCTAACTGAAGAGATTAAAAACTCTTCAGTTTCATTGAGGTGGATAAAAGGGTTAAATCTGACTCAATTTTTAAAGTCGTCATTTGCACTGAGATTAGCTTTGGTTTAGAGCACTGTTAAAAATTTGATTTCAGTTTTCTGAGCATTTTTGTAGATTCACACTTAACAGTAGTGATGTATTCAGCACAGTTCAAGACTAATCTAAATGCTGAGCCTGGGGTTTGCAAACTCTGAGTCTGAAAAGTTCTTTGTGGTTTGTGTTTTCTCCATACCTTGGTTTTCTACATGCAAAGTTAGGCTAGTAGTTGTAGGATTTGGACAGAGACCCAGATCCTCAGGCACCCCAGCACAAACATATATACCTTCTGTTTCTTTCCATCTTTCCTCTTCTCGGGTCAGGAGCTTAGCCCCTGTAGGGGAGCATGATTGGGGGTCACTGTCAATGATGGTGGGGCTCACAGTAAATGTGACAGAGCAAAAAGGGCCTGTCACTACCCATTTCAAAGTAGGTTCCCAGCGACTTTAAAAACTAACATTATCTCTCACCACGTTGTTGTTATTACTGTGTTTTTTGCTGCTTATAAATAACACAGGTAATGCCATCTGGTCTGTACGTGTCCGTCCTTAACATAATAATTGTGTATTGATTGTCTTCTCTGCATTCAGTGAAATCCTGAGGGGTCTGGGATCTTCAATTTTTGATCCTTTGATCTTAACAAGTCCTCAGATAAGGAAATACAAGTGGTGTCATGACTGGTTTTCAAGGAGAATTTAAGTATGATGATTAACTTATTTGACAGGAAAATAAATCTACATTGAAATAGAAAGAAATGAAATAATATTCACCAGGGAAAAAAGATGTCAAAGGATGAACCTCTCTTTTTTAAAGCTCATAGTCAGTAAAAATTATTTGCATACCAATAGAAAAATAATAGCATTTTGTAATAATTTTTAGGGAGACACTTAAACATGCTTTTTGAACAATAGTCCTTTGACAATGGGCCCACAATATTCTTTTCCTGTTGAGACCCATACTCATAAACAACACACGTGCTCATTTGTGTGTATGTATGTGTGTGTAATATATCTCATGCTTGTGGAAGTTTATATTCATTTTAAGTGACAGAAATAATTGATTTGCTCACATCACTGGTTTTGGAAGGGACTGGTGAGAGTATCACCACTGATGAAAACATGGCATGAAGAGCAATCTTAATTGTCATCCCCTACAAGTTTGACCCTAACGTTGTTGCCTGTATTCCCATTCTTACGGCAATTCCCATACGCGTGATACTTTTATGCCTGTTTGTATAGCAGTATATCAGAGACCATTTTTGAGGCAGGTTTTTATCATTCATTTTTTTTTTTTACATGACATTCAATTGCAGTTAATCCTCACTATTTAAAAAACAAAATGATACAAGACACTGACATGCCTACTACCTAACGTAAGACGTCAAATTTGACAAATACGACTGGAGGCCCCCCCCCGTATCTGGTACAATAGGTTTTCCCTCCCTGCCTCTCCCTCCACCCCCCCCAAGAAATAACCCTGTCTCGAAATTGGTGATTTTCATTTCCATGCATGTTTTTATACTTTTTATAAGTATATTCCTGAGCAACGTAAATGTTTGCTTTCTGAGGCTTTATTCTGACTTCGTGCTATAGGAGCAACTCGTGGTTCTTACATTGATGCTGTTGCATTTTTTCCCACTAGCCCAGCTCCTGTGCTTTGCTGCAAGAAAAGAATAAATTTTTAAATGAGAAAATTCTATTCAAATGTTGTCATGTGGTATACAGTGAGTATGCCTGTTATAGATGTGTGGATTTACGTGATTTTATATAGCTATAATTGGAATAGTGTATTTACTTAACCAACTTTTTATAACTTGGAGTTTCTTCCCTAAAGTCCTTTCTTCAGTCTCACTGTTTAAACTCCTGCCCAACACTAAGTAGATTTAAAATGATAACCCTCTGCACTGCCAGCACACACGCTCCCTATCTGCCTTATGGTCCTCGCTCATTGCCTCCTTCCTAATGGGAATGATACTAGTGTTCTTGAGGAGGAGAAGCATCCTGGTTATCTATTGCTATATAACAAGTCATCCTAAAACTTATTTTATTGTTTCTGTGGGTTGACTGGGCTCAGCTGGGCACTTGTCATATGTGATCTCCATGTGGTTATAGGTAGCTGGGGCTGCGGTCATCTGAAGGCTTGACTGGGACAGATGTCCAAGATGACTCACACTTGTGGCTGGCAGTGATGCCAGCGAGGCTGTTGTCCAGAGCTCCTAGTGTGGCTTCTCTGGGTAGCTTGGGCTTTTCAAACCTTGGCAGCTTGATTCTAAGCAGGAGCTTCCCAAGAGAAGGCATTCTGAGAGTCCCAGGCAGAAACTGCAAGACTTCTTAGGATCATCTGACTTTGAATGTCACTCTTGCTCTCTTGTCTTGGTCAAACAAACCACTTATGCCAAGGATCAAGAGGAGAGAAATTAGAATCTATCTTTCAATGAGAGTAACAGTAAAGGATCTTTCAGCTATCTCTGGAGGGTTCATTAGGCAGTATTAAAGGATGAGAACATCCTCATTGTCCCTTACTTGATATTTCATAGTTAATCCCATGTCTTCTCCAAGGATCTATTACTGATTCTAGAACTGATTCCTGCTCCAGTTTGCTCTTGGTTGCAGCGAACAGAAACTCGTGAAAGTAGCAATAGCTGAATGAAGGTTTACCTTGAGGATATACATGAAATAAAAGGCTCTGGAAGATTGAGGCAGCTCTGGGAACTGGCTGCTTTCTGCATTTTCTCCTGTTTGTCATCTTGGCCTCTCTCACAGTGATTTTGTATCTCTCTGCACATTTTTTTAAAGACTCCGGTTTTTTTCTCAAAGCAGTTCTAGGTTCACAGAATTGGGAGAAAAATAGAGATTTCCCAAATACCTCCTACCCCTTCCAATGCATAAATTTCATCACTATCAACATCCCTCACCAGAGTGGTGCATTTGTTACAACTGATGAACGTACATTGATACATCATTACGACTCAAAATCCATACTTTATCTTAGGGTTCATCCGTGGTATTAAACATTCAATGGGTTTGGACAAACATATAATAAAATAAATGTATTGTGTTAATAATCATACGGAGTATTTTTCCTGCCCTAAAAATCCTCTCTGCTCTACCTGTTTATCTCCCTTTCTCTTCTACTCCTAGCAACCATTGATCTTTTTACTGTCTCCATAGATTTCCCTTTTCCAGAATATTCTATAGTTGGAATCATATAATATATAGCCTTTCTAGATTATCTTCTTTTACTAGTGATGTATATTTAAGGTTCTTCTCTGTCTTTGATGGTTTGATGGCTCATTTCTTTTTATACTCAATAATATTCCTTTATTTGGATATACCAGCAGTTTATTCATTCTCCTACTAAAGAACGTCTTCACTTCTTCCAAGTTTGGGCAATTACAAATAAAACTGCTATAAACATCCTTATGCAGATTTTTGTTGAGAATATAAGTTTTTAACTCCTTTGAGTAAATATCAAGGAGTACAGTTGTTGGATCTTCTATTAAGAGTATGTTTAATTTTATAAACAAAGAGTATGTTTCATTTTGTAAGAATCCTCCAAACTATCTTCCAAAGTGGCTACACTATGTTGCATTTCCACCAGCAACAAATGAGAGTTCCTGTTGCTTCACATCCTTGCCAGCATTTGTCATTATCAATGTTCTGCATAACCTTTTTTATTTTTAGAGAGAGAGTATGTGAGTGGGAAAGAGGGGTGAGGGGCAGAGGGAGGGAGAGAGAGAATCCCAAGCAGGCTGCAGGCTCAGCATGGAACCTGACACAGGACTCGATCCCATGACCCTGGGATCTTGACTTGAGCCAAAACCAAGAATTGGACACACAACCAACTAAGCCACCCAGGCACCCTCTGTTTTATTTCTTTTTCTGCATAGCTTTTTATTTTGCTTATCTATTTCTTCTCTTCCTCATAGTGTTGCCCTCTTCAAGAATCCCCTTCATGTTCTTGCTGGCCGTCTTGCCTCTCTCCCTAACAAATGACCTTCAGCTTCTTTTCATCCTCAGCCCCAACTAATTAGTGCAAGTAGCTCAATTTTGTTTCATTTTGTTTTTCATTTAATTATTAGAGGGGGAATTTGATTGGCAAGCATCTGCTTCATGTGTCAAGCTGTAGATCAGCGTTGAGTCATGACCCCACCCAGAAAGTAATAACTTTGCTTAACACTGTCATTTGTTTCAACCATCTTTAAATGCATTCAAAGACTGTTTGTACTTGAATTTTGGTTTTTAGGTTGAGTTCTGTACAGATCCCATGAATAATAGTGCATGTGCTTTTTTCATAAAGTATACCCAAAGGCATATATGCTTTATGATTGAGTTTAAAATCCCTTGAGGTTTTAGACCAAATCGTATCAGACCCGAGAGAAAAGGTCCTCATGTAGTGAACACACGCGCTCTGATAATCATCTGATAAGTCAGATTGCCTGAAATGGATTTAAGTCCTACTTCTGTGATCTTTCTCTTCTCAGGGTTTTATGTGGAGATGTGGTCCCACAGTGTAGCTTTCTTGAGGCAGAATTTTTATTTATGTGTGTAAGTGTCTTTGCACATATCCTACTTACAAATACAGAATGATGTAAGTCTCAGTCATTAAGTTCAGTTTCTGTGAGGTTGTGCCTGTGTGACATGTCAAGTAGCCAAGATTTATTATGATTTATATTGATACTATGGAAATAAGCGTATTATTTTTTAATGCTTGCATCTTTATTTTTTTAATTTTTTGTTTATTTATTTATTTATTTTGAGAGAGCATGAGCAGGGGAGGGATAGAAGCCCGGTGTAGAGCCCAACGCAGGGCTCAAACTCACGAACTATCATGACCTGAGCCAAAATTAAGAGTCTGACCCTTAACTGACTGAGCCACCCAGGCGCCCCATTGCTTGTGTCTTTATAGTTCATTTATAGTTTAATGAAAATCTAACGGTTAGTTACATTGTTTTCAAATTTTTATCATTGTTATTGTTTGGAGTATTCTCTGGGAAGATTTTTGGGATGCCCCCCAAAATGTATGCCCATATTGTAAGTTTTCTTTCCTTCCTCCCTCACTCCCTCATTCTCAATGGCAATTTCTATTTTAATAGATGACTTTCAACAAGATTGAAGTGAACTAAATTATTTTTGCTTTCATAAGCTTTACATTATTTATTTTTCTTTTCATTCATTTCCATATACTTACTAACTTAAAATTGTACCAAACACATATTTTAGTCATGATTATATCACAAACATTTTGTATATTTCAACATACATTGTGCCTGTTAATTATGGGAAAAAATAGCCATATTAAAGATAAGGTAAAAAACAAAGCAAAAGAAACTAGCTGTAATTCACTTCTGATATTGTAAATTGTCTTAATTTGTACACATGCTTTATCCTTCTCCTTCCACTGTGTTGACTCCAGGGCTTAGAGACTGCATCAGGTATTATGTCTGACCTGTATGTTTGTCAGGTATGGTCCGGCTTTGCCACCTAAGGAACTCTTCCTTTATAGCCTGTGCTGTCAACTGATTGCATCCTGGGGATCCTGAGTAAATGCTGCCTGAAATAAGACATCTATAAATGCTAAAGACCGGACCTACGTCAAACTGTTACACCTGTGTACCTAGCGTTGTAGCTGATATATGGGAGAGGCTTTAAAATATTTATTGAATGAGTAAATGCTTGACGAGAAGGTTTTGTGATGAGGGCAGTAAACACAGGGTAGTTATTTTATGTACTAAGTTGCTTTTAACTTAGATACAAACAGTCATTGAAGAAGCAGTAACTACAGGGATCAGAGTGTAAAGGAATTGATGGACTTTAGGGAATAGCAGTAATATGTCTACATATGAACATACCCAGAATGTTTCGTAAGAAATGTTTTCCATGATAACTCGGTAAAGGAACCAGCCTTTAAAAAACTTCTGTTTATTTTATTTGGCTTCATTCCAACCCCCAAATATATATAGAACCTTAGGAACAGGATGAATATAAAACACTTGGGGAATTTGATAGAGTTTATTTTATTATTACTTATGTTAGCAGAAAAGATTTTATTGAATGGTTAACATGTGAAATTATCATGTCAGAATCATGAAGAAGTCATACAAAAGAGTGCCTTTAAAACAAAAGAGACTAACAATGAGATTCCACTACCCACTTATTAGAATGGCTGAAATCTGGAACACTGAGAATATCAAATGCTGATGGGGATGTGGAGCAAAAGGAATTCTTATTCATTGCTGGTACAGCCACTTCAGAACATAGTTTGGAGATTTCTTACAAAACTGAATTTACTGTAAGATCCAGCAGTTGCACTCCTTGTTATTTACCCAAAGAAGTTGAAAACATATTTTCAACAAAAGCCTGCACAAAGATGCTTATAGCAGCTTTATTCATAGCTGCCAAAACTTGGAAGAAACCAAGATGTCCTTCAGTAGGTGAACGGATAAATAAACTGTGGTACATCCAGACAAAGGAATATTATTGAGTCTAAAAAGAAATGAGTTATTGAGCCATGAAAAGACTTGGAAGAACCTTAAGTGCATATTACTAAGTGAAAGAAGCCAATCTGGAAAGGCTGCATACTGTATGATTCCAGCATAGAATCCAGGATAGAACAGTCTGCAAAAGACCAAAACTGTGCAGACAGTAAAAAGATCAATTGTTGCTAGGGATGGAGGAGAGAGAGAAGTGAATGAGCAGAGCACAGAGGATTTTTAAGGCCATGAAAATACTCTGTGTGATATTACTGTGATGGATCTGTGTCATTATATATTTTTCCAAACACATAGAATGTACCAAGAATGAACCCTAAGGTAAACTATGGGCTTTGGATGATTATGATATGTCAGTGTGGATTCATCAGTTATAACAAACGTAACACTCTGGTAGGGAGGGTTGATAATGGGGAGGCTATGCATGTGGTGGGTGTGCCTAGGGTATATGAGAAATCTGTGAACCTCCCTCTCCATTTTTTTTTTTTTTTTTGGAAACCTGAAACAACTCTAAAAAAAATAAATAAAAGAGCCAATAGCAAAAAATGCTAGCCTTGGCAAACTAAGTTTGGAGGTTTCTGAGAAGCCCGTCGGGCAGCTCCATCACAGTTTGGCCAGAAAGTCTTCTGGTGGATGGGACTAAGGGACTAGGCTGGATGAGAATTCTGCCGTCTGGCTGCTTCTAGGAAAAGCACTTTGTCCAAATTTCTGCTTGACTTGGAGGAGAAATAAAAGAACCATCTGCTGGCACTAAGGGTCCATCAGGATGACCTCCCTAGCTAAGAGCTGCCCTTTGGTGGCCCAGAAATGTCATCTCATTAGGGGAAAGTCCAACTGGCAAAAGACCCTGAGCCAGCCTGATGTCTCTTTTCTCCCTTCTGTGGCAAAGTCTCAGCCTGGTTTGACTCAAAACCAGGTTTGACTTCAAACCCTGGGCCATTCTTCTGGTTATCTAATCAATAGGGGAGGGGTTTGTTATGATGTGAAAATATGAAGAAAGATTGGGTCACAGCTCTCATACGCTTTAGACACTGAAGGTCTGTAAATCATTAAATGATTCTGGTAGTAGCAGTCAAAATATACATGTATCACAGCCAGAGCCCAAATGTGAACATATTTGACAGGTCTGTAACTTCATTGCTTTTTAATGTCAGTCAAACAGATTCTACTTTGGTTTCTTGGCCAGGCTTCCTATTAAAATGCTATGAAGTTGAAAATATGAAACTTAATATTTGTAAAACATGTAAACAGCATAGCCTTTTTCCACATTGCCATGTAGTTAAGAAATTAAGAGTAGGGAAATTTCAATTTGGTATCTCTCGAAAACAATTATGTGGTGAGAATCTATTCTCTTTTAAAGTTTCTTAATAGTCTAGTTACAGATTTTTTTACTTAAGAGCTTAATTTACACACTCAGTCAAAGTAGAAAATCCTGCCTTGTTTCATGTTTGGAGATGTGCATTTAGTCAGACAGTCTGATTATGCAAATTGGTTTGTTAGGGTTGCCATGACCTAATGCCACAGACTGCATGGCTAAGTACTAGAAACCCGGAAGTCCAAGATCAAGGTGTCTGCAGGTGTGGTTCTCTTCTGAAGCCTCCATTCTTTGCTTGCAGATGCCCATCTTGTGTCTTCATGTGCCATCCTTCAATCTGTTGTTGCTTGTGTTCTAATCATCTGTAAAGACTCCAGTCATGAGGAACTAGGGCCCACCCATTCGACCTCATTTTTACCTTAATTGTCTCTCTAAAGGCCTTCTTTCCCAAAACAGTCACATTCTGAGGTATACAATTAGGTCTTCAACATATGAATTTTCGAGAGACCCAACTTAGCTTATAACACTAAGGGTTAGGCTAAAGGTTTTTTCTCAACTTGCAGTGAGGACTGAATTTCTTGACTGTACAGAGTGATAACCTCTCCTGTGATGGTACTGGGCACTGAATCTAACACTTGCCTTTCAGAGCTAGATAGAGGGTGAGGGGTCTCTTGGTCTCACACCCCCTCACAGTTGCCAGCTTCTTTAGGAGACTGTTGAATTCCTGTATTCCATGTTGCAAAGTACCTGGCTGCTATTGGGTACTGTGTTTTAATTTAATTCATCCACTACTATTTGCTAAATACTTTTTTTTTTAACTTGTGATCTTTTATTTTTCTTTTTAAGTAACCTCTGTGCCCAACATGGGGCTTGAATACACAACCCTGAAATCAAGAGTTGTATGCTCTATGGACTGCGCCAGCCAGGCACCTCCCTGTGATCGTTCTATATGATAAGAATATCTATTCTACGTACAAATTATTCTCATGTCTCCATGTAACATTGAGTTAGTAAGAGAGTAAATAGAAAATACCTTGAATCTTAGATTTCTTAAGAAATCTTTATTTTCCAATTCGTCTAAATATCAAATACTATCATCACTTGAGTATTCATTTTATATGTAATGTGCATCGTTAGGCATTTACCAGTGTACACCTTTTATCTAGTTACAATTTTATTTGTATCCAAATAATCAAAATACTGTATTTGGATTTTAGTTTAAAAAAGCCATATTCCATAACTTCATATTAATCTATTTTTGACACATGTAAGCACACATTTTAGAATGTCAGTGTGCAATTAGATATTCTTAGCACATGTCATTTGTGAAAAGCACTTTAAATCTAAGTACATTCAATTGAGCATAATTAAAATATCAAGATACACATTCTTCATATACATTTTGCCACTTAATTTTTTAAGTAGCTATAAGTATCTACCATGTGCATTCAAATTAAAGGGAGGTGATTAAATACAGTTATATTTAATGCTTTTAGTTTAAAATATAGGAGGAATTGCACTATGTTAAAAAGAATACACTATGTTTTCTGTGGACGGCAGATTGATGACAGGATTGATTTTTTTTTTTTTTAAATGCAAGACTGTTAATAGTTTCTGAATATTCTCAAGACTTTTGCCTAGAATGGTTTGGGGACTGGGGACAGATCATAAGAAAGCATGCTTTTTCATCTTCTGAGTTTTTTTGACTCAACTCCCCAGGTCCTAAGAGAGAATGTTCAGGGGTACTATCTAGGTTAGGAAAGAAGCTTTGGAGAAGCTTCACCTATTAGTTCATAATAGGTGAAAGAAAATGGATCCTAGGGAAATATGAACTGGAGCTTCTTTTTTTTTTTTTTTTTTTTAATTTATTTCTAGGAGAGAGAGAGAGAGACAGCGTGAACAGGGGAGGGTCAGAGAGAGGGAGTCACAGACTGAAACAGGCTCCAGGCTCTGAGCTGGCAGTCAGCACAGAGCCCGACGCGGGGCTCGAACCCACGAACCGCGAGATCATGACCTAAGCGAAAGTCGGACGCTTAACCGACTAAGCCACCCAGGCGCCCCTGAACTGGAGCTTCTGAACCAAACCTTTAGATGATGTGTTTAAGCTATGGCTATTTTCCAAAGTTTAATAATAAGCAGCCTTGGTAAGTCATTAAAAATTTCTTTTAGTATTTATTTTTGAGAGAGAGACAGAGTGAGAGCAGGGGAGAGGCAGAGAAGGGGAGGCACAGAATGCGAAGCAGGCTCCAGGCTCTGAACCATCAGCACAGAGTCCAGGGCGGGGCTAGAATTCACACCAGGAGATCATGACCTGAGCCAAAGTCAAGACACTTAATTGACCAAGCCACCCACCCGCGCCAACTTTTTAAGGCATATAACTTTAAAACCCACTTGTTCACAGTTATTGGACCTGAACTATGTTAGGATCACTTTAGTGTGAAGGTCACTGACCTTGGTGTACTTGGGTAGTGCGTTAGGGTCCTGTAGTATGTTGCCTTTCTAAATATTTGATTCTTGACATTCTGTTTTTAAAAAAAGTAGATGAATCACTTCCCACAATGAAATTACTATGCAGCCTCAGAAGCATTAACAGAGAAGTTAATCATTACATAACACGGCAAGAGGAATTTGGGTGATAAAATTGTGAAAAAGAAGAAATCAAGCTTATAGTAGCACCTGGTCAATAAGCCAAATCTGACGGAAACCACATTTCAGGTTCTTTGCAGACTATCTAGCCCATTTTGGAGAGAGGGTATTAGAGGGGAAAAAACCTGGAATTTTACTTTGAGCTGTGAGGAGTGTGGCATGTGAAAAATTAGAGCATTTGGAAATAATGATGCTTGGTGTCGATAGAGCCCTGTTCATTTGAGAAGCTTGGTGCTTGGGCTTCACGCTGACATAGTTGTAGCTCCCACAGTCTTATGTGCCTTTCTCATTGCTCTCAGCCCTCCTGGATGCACAGGTGAATTTATGAAGATCATGGATTTTAGACAGGAATCACAAATGCTGAAACTGTCCTGGAGACGTGGACTTGGATTTGTATTGGTAGCGAAATGGGGCATCCAGCATTCATTTGAGACCACTTTAAAGGCCCGAAACATTAGAAGTTGATCTTGAACGTAAAGGGTATTTGTGTGGCTTTCCTTCCAGCAGTCAGATTACCTGGTCAGAAGAATGTGCACTGTGCCTCGTTTTCAGCAGGGGGGAACCTCCTGTCTGTCTCAGTTCCTTTTGTGACCGGTGGTGCTCATTTCCAAAGTGGTTTGCTAGTGTTGGGGGTGGTCCACACCTGCATGGAACCACAGAAAGCAGCCGCACAGACAGTGTGGTGACCTCTGTGCTGGATAACTCTATTATCTAGCCGTTGTCATTTTTACCAGCTCCCGAAGCAGGACATGATTAACCATTTCTCAGTAACAAAAGTAGTCAAAATTAGAAGTACCCACATTTTATTGAGTGTCAGCTTGAATTCAATTAATAAAGTTAAATGAATTTAAGTTAAATAAAAACTCTTTGGTTATGTGGAACACCACTCCATCACCCATCACTTAGGTGAGTTCTTTGTTTTTTTTTCCTTTCCCCCAAACATTTTTGCTCGAGACTGCCACTTCCTACAACCCTCAGTATAGCCGTGTTTTCCTCAAAAAGAAAGTTTAATTTATAGGTTTCTAGGAAAAGACAAAACTGGCACTTATTTGTACTGGCTTTGAGGGAGCTTGGTAAGCTGAATTCACCTAAACAGAGTTCTGTCGTCCATGAATGGTAAGCAGTACCACTGATTGAGTAGTATGCCAGGCCCACGATGAGTGCTTTCTGTATATGTTTTCATTTTATCTTCACATCATCCTGGAAGTAACAGACAGAACATGTGCTCTTCATTGGTTTGGTGGGGGGCAAGGGGGGAGGGTCTTCGTTAGTTTTGTTCACTCTAACACACCTGCTGTAGAGTTGGCAAAGTTTCCTTTTTAAAAAAAATGCTACAGAGCATTTTGTCACATTGACACTAGCATTCTCTGACAGTACAGTGGAGAGTAAAACGTGCTTGTTCAGTACCTAGTCATCGTCTGGGTGGCTATCTACATAGGATTGAACTCATTCATTCCTGATCTGCAGGCCCGTGCACACAGTGGGTCTTAATAGAGAACCCACTGGGTGCTGCCCGTGGCTTTGGGTCCCTTTAGGTAGCGGCAGGTTAGCAGGCCTACGTAGCCCTTCAGCACACTGCATCCGGCTATGTCTTCTGTCCCTTTGAGTCGAGGGGTGGAATTTATGAGCCATTGCATCAGACCCCTCTGTAGACGTCATTAGCTACCTCATTGTCCTCCTGTCCATGTTACACCTTGGACTAACTTCACCAAAACTTCTGGAGAGACAGAATATGATGTTACTGTTGTTGATTTCTCGGGGGCCACTTGTTTTGTGTTTGGTTTATGCTTCACGACTTCCGTTGCCTCCTTGTGCCAAATCCTGATCCATTTGATTCTGTTCTCCTTTGTCTTTAATGCATAAGTAGTAGGGAAATCCTGGCTTCACCCCCCACCCCCCGTCTGCCTTCCACTCCCCTCCCCAACCCAGAACTTGTGTGCTGTTTTGCACAGGTGTGACCTAGTCCTCCTCAGCTCTGATTTATCTCTTCCCTCTCTCCCCAAGAGCGGCTCTCCTTCATGACCCTAAATGCATTTGCATTCTGCCTTGCTTGCTTCCGTAAATGACATCATTCTCTCTTTCCCTTCCCTTAAAAACGTAGATTACACCAAGTCTAACTCCCCAGCATCCACTTTCCCATCTTTCCGACCACAGATCACCCTGTGAGCTGGACCTTGCCTCCTTCTGCCAGCAGATACTGTTGGCCATTTTGTCATTGGCTTTCTCCCTTCCAGAAGCCCCCTTCTTGACTTCTGTGCCTGGATTGTTGTGCACTGGAGTGTGTGGTGGAGGCTTCTTTTCACTTAGGTCTCCACTCCTGGTGTTTCATCTCCCTGTACCCCTCCTGAGCTCCTGCCTTCAGTTAGCACACAGATGGGGGAATGACACCTGCTGCTGATTCTATCCCTAACTGCCAGCTCACTTTTCCATTGCCTTCGGGATGTGTCACCCGTCCTCTCTGCCCCTTTGTTCCTGTTATACACATGTAAAACTATGGGCCCTTTCTTTGATCCTACATACTCCTTCCGCATACTCAGCAGCCGGGCCCAGTGCTCTCTACTGCATCCATTCCTCGCCATCCACCCCCGTACTTTCTTACTGGTGTAATTGTTCCAGTTGTGGCCTGCCTTCTCCCTCATCTAGTCCACCAAAACCCTAATTGTTATCCCTGCCTTAGGGCTCTTCTCCCCTACTGAACTCTTCTGAACCCTTCTACCACCTGGTCCATCTTTCTGAGACACAGATAGTAGTCACGACACTCTCCAGCCCCTAAACCCTGTTTTATAACCTGCTTTTGTCCTGCTGCATGAGTCCAGGAAGGCACCATTGAGGCCTTCTTTGATTTGGCCCCAGTAGCCTTCCCTTCAGCCTTCCTCTCTCATGGTCCTTAAGCAGGTGGCTGGTTCTTCTGTGCTACCAGGATACCTAGTGATAAATGGTGGGAGTGCCTGACTGGCTTCGGGCAGGTCTGCTTTGAATGTAGGCTCCACCTTCCTAGCTCTGCGATCTCTGGCAAGTTACATAAGCTACTTCACCCTTTCAGTCTCCATTTACTCACTTATAGCGCTGGAATAGTATATGTTATGAGGACCAACAGAGAAAATTCGTACAAAGCTCTTAGGACAATGTCGAGTACATAGTAGACGCTTAATAAATGCTAGTGGAGATCAACATTATCTACCATATTAAGACTTCACTGCACAGATTTGGTGTTGGGCCTCTTTGCCCTCTAAGTGTGCTAGGCCTTTGTCTCTGTGCCTTTGTGCTATTCTCTGCCTCTATTAGCTACATCCTAATTGCACTCCGTCACCAGCTGATGCGTTACTGTCTTACATGCCTTAGCACCTCGCAGGTTATCCCATCCAACAGAAATCTTGCCCTCCTTCAGATTGCCATGGCAGTTTGTCTGGACCTTACCTCTCGTTTATTATAATTGCCTTTTCCCATGTGCCATGCTTCCTATTTCTAACACATGTATTTATTGGACTCCATAGAAAATCCTTTGCCTGTTGGCTGTGAGTCCTGTGTAAGTGCTGTATTAGCTTGCTAGCCCCACCACAACAAAATTCCACAGGCTGCGTGACTTAACATAAATTTATTTGGTCATGCTTCTGGAAGGTCGAAGTCCAAGATGGTGTCATCAATGTCTGCAGGGTTGGTGTCTTCTGAGGCCTCTCTCGTTGTCCATGTCTCAGTTTCCTCTTACTATAAGGACACAAGTTACATGGGAGTAGGGGCCGCCCATCTGACCTCACCTTACCTTAACTACTTTTGTAAAGGCGCTGTCTCCCAGTATAGGCACTGTCTGAGGTTCTGAGGGTTAGGACTTCAGTATATGAATTTTGTTGGAGCACAGTTCAGCCCATAACAATTTCTTTAATCTTTTATGCCTCAGTTTTCTCTTATGTAAGTAGAATCTGGAAAAAATACTTCTTGAGTAGGCTGAAGATCTGTAACACATGCAAAACAATACCCTGATAGCCAGTAATGGATGCTTAATGAATATTTATGACCTCACTCCTATTTCAAGCTCCTTGAGAACAGGATTGCTTGTGTCCTTGCAGCTCTCAGGACAAACTTTGAGAACAATTGCTTATAAACATTTGGTGAGTTTTTATGATGTGAATGAATGAATGAATGATCAGGTAGCAGAAGTGAACCTGTAGTAAGAAGCACATGGGTTTTGTTGGATAGAGCCATACGCTGCGTAGGAACTAAGGGTTCTGTAATAAAGAACCTGTAGAAAGGAAACCTATAGACACTGTAAATAAAATGTGCCACACAGAACCATTTCTAGTGTGGTATAGAAAACCCTTGCCTGCCCCACTCGCCACAGACTCCAGAAAGTCACAGGGAAGTGTTTTGTGACAAAATTCCACACACACACACACAGAACACCGCATCTTCACACAGCCAGGTCTCTCAAGTGATGAGGGACACAAAGACATGCACAATAGGTGTTCCTGTCCGCGCTCTGTGGATTCAGCTATCTTTGATCTCACAGAGGAGGCACGCGGGTAAGGCGCTGTGAATGGACAATAGCCCGGGAGGGCAGCAGCCCGCGTGCCGCTCAGTGATCAAGTCGTGGTGACGCCCAGACACCGTGCATCTGATGATAAGCATCTTTTCTTGGTGCCTTGGAGTCTCATTTCCTTCCAGCTTGACTCCAAAGGACCGATTCATCTTCAGTGCCTCTGCAATGTTCCACTTTGAGTCTGTAAGCTCTTTCTTTCTAAGTCCACCCCAGGCCAGGAGTCCATCATTAATTTCTCTCAGTATCACTACACTTTTTTCCCACTCTGTCTGTTCCCTGCAGCTGTCTGAAGCGGATTTGACTTTTGCATTGTCCTCAGTGATTAGAATTCACTGTGCCGTGCTAAAAGAATTGGTATCTATCGATTGGCTGAGAGTCAGGGAATTGAGTATTAAATTCTTATTTTGTATATGACATTAACTTTTACAAGTATTAGTGCAGATATAAGGTAACGAGTAAGACAGCAATTCTGTACCTAAGGATTATACCCTTTAATAATGGCACCACTTGGATACATACGAAAAGTTTGTTGTGAGGTCAGATGTAAAACATAAAAGTTGCCCTCTGAAAGAAACTGGCAAACTGGAATTAGAAGTCACAGCTGAAAGTAAGCCTGGCAAGCAGCTTCTCAGAATTTAAAGGGATCATGGAGGTGATACAGTGAAGTAGAGTGATTCTTAACTCTCACTGCACATCTTAATAAGGCTTTTTAAAGGGCAGTCACAGAATTTCTTACTTGTCTGAAGTAGGATTTAGAAGTCACTACTGTTTGAGAGCTTTGCAAGTGACTGTAACATGCAGCCAGGGAGGGGCCCCATCACTTCAGGAGACAGGAAAAGAAACCTGTTTGGAGTCACTACTGTGTCACAGACATCGTGCTGGCTGCGCTCCGTTCTTCATCTCCTGGAGTCTCTGAGTGAAGGGGTTTGACAAATGGGACTGGGCCACGGGCTGCACTTGCACTCAGGTGCCTCTCGAGCCACCGTGGTGAGCATGAGCATGCATTGCGTTCCCGTGTTGTTCTTAAAGAAGATCAACGTATGCAGACTCCTGGCCTTTCTTGATAGAGGTGCTCTGACCCACTTTTGAGCTTTTAAAAATAAGCCTCAGATTGGATTAATTCCAGCTCATTCTGCTCCCATAAAACAATTTTTAAATATTTATTTTTTATTCATTTTTGCAATGGGTTAGGCCTGGGTTAGGCAGCACCAGCATGATCCTCATTTACCATTGGTGCTGTTACTAAGCCAGGTCCATTTCCTCCCTCCCTTCTGCCAGCTTTAACTCCCTTTGTTAAACCCACAAAATACTGAGGAGCTGTGGATAGGCGGGGGCTTGGCCTTCCTGCCTGCCTGCAGGTCACAGCAGTGTGGGAGCAAACCACTCTTCTGAGCCAGAGAGGAGGGAGCCAAATGTCTGTGGAACCTGAACACAGCAGCCTCTGGGCATGTCGCCTCCTGCTCTCCTTCCCACTTTACAAGGGCCTTTCTTGGGCCTTTTGATGAATCCAGCCTAGGTTTTTTTTTCCTGCCAAGGTTGTTTCACCCACCTCCAAGAGCCGAAGGTGATGGGTAAAACAAGTAAGCAAGGAGAGGGGGTCAGTGTGGCTGTCAAGACACTGGACCATACTGCTTGCTGCCTTCTAAGCAGTCGTGATGTGGTGAGAGGGGAAGGCTTGGTCTGTTTTTAAGATCAAGTGTGTGTTGATAGTATGAAGTTTGTGAAAATGGAAAAACAATTTGATTTATAGAGAATTAACGGATGAACATATTTCTTTACTTTTTTTGGCTAACATTGCTATGTATATCAGGTAAGTTATGCAGAGGTACTTATTTTTCTTTATACAAGTAATATGTAATCTATGTAGAAGAATTTAAAAATACAGCAGAAAAGAAAATAAACCACTTGTAATCCTACCACCTCAAAAGCACTGCATTGGTGTGTTTTCTACACAATGGTAAGAGATAACAGGGGGAAAGCTATACATGCATTTAAACATGAGGGTTTTTACTTCCCAGTATATATATTGAACATTTTCCACGATATTTTTATAGGCAGCATACCATCTCATTGCATGACATACTCAAATTCACTTAATCCATCTCTCATCGTTGGATGTTTATGTTGTATCTAATTTTTATTTCCAACTGAATTTTAAGATCATATTTGTATACAGTGTTGATTAGTACTGGCCATTATATGAGGGCACATACATTGGTTAATGGGATCAGAGAATCTAGTAAGAAGTAGTTTTATATGATATTAACCCAAAGAATGCTTGTTATCATGATCACATCTACTGAGCTGTGAAATATCAGCACTGTATCTGTGGTCTAGTGTGGAGGCATCACTGTGTAATAAAGATTCTGAACTATATATATTGTGTGTCAACCTTAGTTCAGAAGAAATAAAATTTTAATGTATTTGTGACAGTGAATAACAAGCTGAAGTACAGTGAGGGACTGTGTAACTGCCTAAATTAAACATAAGCTTAGCTTCCAAATAACTAGCTTAAAATTTCCCTTACTACGCTTTATTTTTAAGTACATTTTATTCTTTTTATTTTGATTTTTTTAAAGTTTATTCATTTAATAAACTCAGATGAAAGAGAAAGAGAGTCCATGAGCAGGGCAGGAATAGAGAGTGAGGGAAGGAGAGAGAATCCCAAGCAGGCTCTGCACTGCCAGCACAGAGCCTAGTGTGGGGCTCAGACCCATGAACCATGAGATCATGACCTGAGCCAAAGTCAAGAGCCGGACGCCCAACTGACTGAACCACCCAGGTGCCCCAAGTACACTTAAAGATTTCCACTGATGACCTTGGAGGTGGGGCACCCAGCCACTGCTGGAATGAAATAATACACATGGCTCAGAGTTTAGACCATAATTGATTTAATGCATATTTTTACTACTTTGACATTTATCTTCTATAAAAAGATTGATCTATACACAAGTAATACATAAATAAAATTGTGAGAATATACAGCTCCATGAAGTGGTGTTTGATGATGGGCCTGAGAAGAAACAATAGCTTTCATCTAAGTTGATGTCTTCTCTGGCAATTCTTGCATCATTGCCAGAATCAGAGTCCATCACAGGACAGCCTGTGTCCTCCTTGTCCTCTCCTGTTCTGACAGACAGCTCTGTGTCTACTTATTTGGATACTATTTGATTTTAATTTTAGTGCTGCCTTTGTGCCCTTGGCTTTGAGCCCTTGATGGCAGTTGTTTGCGCTTCAGGGAATCCTTTTCATTTCCATGGGAGGAGTTTGGTGATGCCGGGAGACATCTGTCTGTTCTTTTCCCTCTTTCAACCTCTGCATGAGGGAAATAGAACCTCAGTACCCAAGACCTCCTGGGCAGTAGCTGCATTTTGATTCAGACTCATAGTCACTGTCTTGTTTGTTTGTTTGTTTTTGAGAGAGAGAAAGAGAGAGAGCGAGCAGGGGAGGTCCAGAGAGAGAGGAAGAATCCAGAGCAGGGTCCAGGCTCTAAGCTGTCAACAGAGTCTGATGCTGAGCTTGAACTCACAAGCCTGAGCCAAAGTTGGATGCTTAACTGACTGAGCCACCAAGGCGCCCCATCGTAGTCATTGTTGTAATTGGTGCAACCAGGATTGAAAACTACAGTCTCTTGAAGATCGATGGAGTATTCCAAGCTCCATAGAGAATAATCACACCCTCTTCCCCGACCTTCCATATCCTTACCTTTCTGTGGTCCTAAATCTTTACTTTTTTTCTCTTTTTTTTTTAAGGCAGGAGGCTCCCAGGTGATTTTCACAAATCCTTTAGAAATCGTCAAGATCCGTTTGCAAGTGGCTGGAGAGATCACCACTGGTCCCCGAGTCAGTGCCCTGTCTGTCGTAAGGGACCTGGGATTCTTTGGGATCTACAAGGTAATTTTCCTTTTAGTCATTTATTTGATCTGTGTTCATCTCCTAAGTTAGCGAATGGGGTGAGCTATGTAAATACATCAGCATGAAATTGACCCCTCACATTTTGGTACCTGGAGAAGGCTTTCTGCTAGGGCCCATTGGGTACCTTCATGCCTGCTGTCAAAAAGCTGTCCTCGAAATATACTAATCACAGATGGCTGTGGTGTTAGCTCTTTGCAGCAACAGTGGCTGGAGCTTTATTTGGATTTGTTACTCATACGAAAAGCCAATTCTCAGTGCTACCCTCTGTGAAGGATAGAAACAAAGATCATAGGGTACCATTTGTTGGAAGATAACGCTGAGCTCAGTTAAAGGAGAAGCCCATATAAGACTGGGAATTCATTTTCTGATCCCTGTATATTCCAATCCCTGTATATTCATAATTCTTTTGAATCTTGAAAAGATTCAAAAAAAAAAACTAGAAAAATAGTTTTTTCGGAATAATTGCAAAACCAGGCTCTCAGAAAATACTTGAAATTTATTATTCACACTTCTCTATCAAGTTGAATTGCAATATACTAGAACTAGCTGTATATATCCCCAGCGGTAATGCTTTATCAAACCCAAGGTGTTTACCATTTTTCAGTAAGAAAGTTAAAAAAATTTTTTCAGGGCCAACTTGACTAAGTAAAGCTTTAGGGATAAGTAAACCTGAAGTCAGATGTTTACTTAAAATAGTTTTCATTTATTTACACATAAACATATAAATTCCCATCATATGAAATTGGTGTTACTCTTTTCTGTCCGTACATATCAAGAAATATTTTATTCAAACTCTTCATGAGAATTTTGAATCAGTGTTTGGATTACCAGCTTGTGAATCAGCCATCCATTCACATGGCCCCGCAGAGAACCCACACTAGCTGGGTGAAGCACTTTTGGGCTCCGTGTGCAGCACTGTCCCTGGCAATTTTATCCCACAGATACACAGCATGAGGACAGGTGTTTCTTTTTTCCTCTTCCCAGTTCATCCTGAACAGACATACCCGGTCCCATAATGTAACAACTTATCATATTGCTTTTGGGAGTCCACCTTAAACTAACCTTGTTTTGACTTTCAGCATTTATGAGATCTTACCCCCAGGAATACTTTATCACACACACACACACACCTTTTTTTTTTTTAACTCAAGCTTTGGAAGTGATTTTGGTATAAACATCCAGCGTTAGCGATGATTGAGGTTGTTGCAGGCAAATCCGCCCGTCCCCAAATGCTACTACTCTGTACTTCTCAAGATCAAGTGATTGGAAAAGTATACCATGATCTGAGACTTTGTTAGAATTGAATGTAAGTGACACACCTTTTCTGGGGTTAGTTTTAGGGGGGAAACTTGCCCTGTATTTAGGTATGTGTGGTGTTTAGGAATAAACATGCAGATTTTTAAGTGGCACTTGAAACACTGAGCGTGTGGCTGTGCAGGGGAGCACCCTGTTAGAGCCGTTTCACTTGCCAAATTACTCTCCGGCTGTAAAGGTACAAGCAGTATTGTCACAGAGCACAGCACTGATCAGTTTGAAGAAGAGTCTCATTCTTTTCTGAATTTTTAGGCTCTCTGCAGACTCTAACAAACGTGGCAGCACGTACGTCATTTTGACAAGATGCCAAGCAGTCTTTTTAGCAGGTTGTCTGGTGAAAAGCACTTAGATACTATGGCAATGACTGCTATCGAAACGTCTCAAAAGATAAAATGGTAAAAACTTGTTTGCTGACACAGAAACAGAGACTGTTAAACTACCTGCAAATGATACAAGACTGGGGGTCCTTTTCGTCTTCACAGCATTTCAAAGTCTAAATCCCTGCTAACACTGCTTGCCGGAAGTCGGTCTCCTGATTTTGCAGTTCGGAGAACAGAGGCTGCCGATGACGGGTGTCTGGGCTGAAACCGAGGCTCAGAAGTTTCTTGTTTCCACTTTTGTGCTAGAACTGCTTTCCTGCAATGAGCAGGATTGCTCAAGTTTGAGCAAGAGACTTCTCCCATATAAAGGTAGTTTAATTACTAGCCTCGTGGTTTAATCCAGTTCAGAGGCATTCCATGGGGCTTGTGGCCGCCTTAAAAAATGCTGCTTTTGGAGTATTGGTAATTACCAAGTGAAGTCACTAACACTTTGAGCTTCTGGAAACTCGGTGTCTGGGAAGAGAGTGAGTCGGCAGTCCCATCCTTTCCGCAGGCCGTTGGTGTCATTGACCAAGTTCGCTAGGACTGAGTCTGGACTTAGCAGAGCCCACCTCTCCGTTTGGTCGCTTCAGTCCTGCGTTACCGCCCTCGGCGACCCTCCTTTACGTTCCCCCGTGCAGCCACAGGTTTTGTTTCTTGCGAATCTCTCCTGTCCAGTTTTGCTCATCTGACCCTACTGCTCAGAAGTCATTTAGCAATTCAAGACCCATCCTTTTAGAGAATGCTTACAGCACTGGAGCTTCGGAACGTTAGCATTTCTGTGATTTACTGTGATTTTGTTTCATGGTTGTGCTTTTTAGTCACAAAGCTTTTTCTCTGTCTCTAGTTTATTTAAACTAGAGACATTTTGGGCATAAAAATGGAAATGGCTGGAGTGACCTAACACTGTAGAACTTGGTATGTGTCCCTGCAGGTGGGTCTTTAAAAAGAGAAGTACTGTCCTGGTTTTAGTGGGGACTGGGGATCTTCGTTCTCCTTCCCTTGGGTCTTTTGTTTGCTGTTGTTTACATGACAATGTAAGACCCGGGAGGGGTGTGTGGTGAGAGGCTCCATCGGTGTGTTTAGCCCTGCTGTTTAACCTCACCTAAATTGGACTTAACCGGTCTTTCTCTTTTTCTCCTGAATTGACTTGCAAAATACCCAACTATTCTGTGACTTCCCAGTAAATGGTAATTAGAATATTTGCTTTAGAAATACATTTACAACTGAAAAAAAAGTGGATGTGGTAAACATTTCACATTCCTGAGGTTAGAAATGGTTTAGAGCAGATATAGTGAGCTCTGCAAACAAAGCCTCTCCTCCTTCTTTTGGTAACGTTTAGGGAGATTTAGTCACAGCTCAGACTAGGTAGGTGATTGAAGTAAAGGCAAGATAATTAACTGCCACTGAGCAAGCTCTCTGATATAATGGTTTTTTTTTTTAAACCTACAACATATATTACTTTTTGTAAGAATATATGATGAGGTATTTCCCTTTCCCTACATAAATTGTGTTTATTGCACAAGTCCCTGGAACATAAATATAATCAATCCTGTCATAGGAAAGAAAGTGGTATGCATCTTCTGAATGGCACCTTGCCCATAGGAGCCTACAGAGCTTTGACAAGGGAATGGATTACAGTGTGAATGGAAGGAAACATAGTTTAACATTAATAACGGCATCACAGCTGATATAGGCCAAAAAGTTGCTTCCCTTAGCTATGGACCAGTTCATGGTGCTTTTTGAAGGCAAAACATGCTCAGTGAAGCAGTGACAGCCAGGATATCAAGCCTTGTTGAAAACTGCTTTCAGATTGTATAATAGTCACAAATTACACTCCAGCTTGGAAGGCAGTCACTTAGGAGCAGGGGCTCTATGTGCTGTGTTCTCACCAAAGGCATTTTGTCCCACTGCATTTAACAGAGTGTTCAAATATGTTTTTCATCCACACGCATGTATGTTATATATGTGTGTTCATTCATGGACTGTGTATAAATCAGTCACTGGATCTGCTGTCCATAAAATCAGAAAGCAAGCAGTGATACATCAGTACATTCTTATGCTAATTATCTCAAAGAGATATCTGCTAATTATCTCAAAGAGATGTTGTTTGTGTTTAAAATAGAAGTTTACGTTTCAAAAAAATCAATTCAAAAGGTTTTTGAAAAAGTAAAACTCTCTCTCTAACCCTTACTGCTTCCTTCTCTCTTCAAAAGAGAGAGCTGGCCAGGGAGGGGCAGAGATAGGAAGAGAGAATCCCATTCAGCTGTCAGTGCAGAGCCTGATGTGGGGCTTGATTCCATGAACGGTGAGATCATGACTTGAGTGGGATGTTAACGGACTGAGCCACCCAACACCCCAAATAGAATATTTCTAAATACACAATATATCTTTTTCAAATTGAACTGTATGGTTGACACACAATGTTACAGGAGTTTCACATGCATACAGTAGACCTTAAAACTCTTTCCTCATTTTACTTAATAGTTGTGTAAATGTTTTTCTTAAGTTTTTCTAAGCAGTCTCCTATTGATGAATGTTTGTGTTGTTTCTTGTTTGGGGATATTATTAGCAATGACAAGGTGAATATCCCCTATAGTGTATTTTGACATACTTTTGTGAGTATATACAAATGATAAATTCCTAGCAATGAAAAATTTTAGGTCAAGGGGCATGTGCATAGTTTTAAGTGTTAATAGATTTTCTCAGATTATGTCAGTTTATCAATTTGAGCTTGATAACATATGAGTACATAAGAATACCCAATTTAGGACCTTTTAAAAATACCTATTTTTATGAGTTCCTGACCCCATCTGAAGAAAACAATTGTCCCATCATTATTTAGAGGACACTGTGCCATGCTAATTTTGACATCAAGGCCATTACGTGGTTTTACAGCCACCAGGGTGTTAGTTCTCACCCTCTTACTTATCCCACATTTATCTTTCATCTGGGCATCTGTGAAAACCTCCTCATGGATTTATTCATTTCGACTCTTGACCCCCCTAAATCCATTGTCCCCACAGCAGCCAGAGTTAGTCTATTTAAAATGTAAATCAGATTAATTCATTCACTCCACACACTTTTAATGAAAACCAACTATTCCCGTAGGTGAGGATGTGGCTGTGAAGAGCCAAGTCCTTGCTCAGTGTTTGGTGGGTAGAAAAAGCCATCAAGAAAACAAATTTGGTGATAGGTGGGGTTGGGTGGAGGGGAGATGGGGAAAAAGGATGAAGGGGTGGGAGATACAGGCTTCCAGTTATACCGTGAATAAGCCGTGGGGATAAGAGGTACAACATAGGGAATATACTTAGGATATTGTAATAGTGTTGTATGGTGACAGATGGTGGCTACACTAGTGTGAGCACTAACCTCTAGGCGTACCACTATGTTGTACACCTGAAACTAATGTAACATTGTGTGTCAGCTATACTCAAAACAAAAACAGATCTCTGACATCAGGTGGGGTTAAGAACTTTGAAGAAAAAGGAGACAGGTGAGGGTGAGGAAGAGGCTCAAGGCAGGATGGAATGTGGGGTAGGGAGTTCATTTTAATAGGTGATCAGGAAAGCCTCTCAGGTGAGATGATGTTAAGCAGAAGCCAAAGGAAATGAGAAACAAATGTGCGCTACAGAAATTGTGTCTTCCTGATGGAAAACCATCCAGCAACTTCCTGTTGCACCTAGACCAGAACCCCAGCTCCTTCCCTGTGGCTCTGTCTTCTCCACCCTCCGTTTTGTACCATCCTCTACTGCCTTTCTTTTATCTGGATATTCCAAGTTCGCTCCCTTTTGCTTTCCCACTTGCCTAAAGGTTCTTCCCTTCACTTCTGAGGTCAGCAGATGCTTGCTCAGAAAGACAGCCACGTCACTTGCCACCATAGTGCCCCCTGGGTGTGTGTGAGTCTGCTCATCTAGAGTGTACTTTGATACCAAGGACCTACCTTGTTCCCTGCTGCCTGTGACAGTTTCTGGCACATAGATAGACATTTGATAAATATTTGTTGAGCAAATGAATGGTAAGCAAAAGCCAAGTGTTCCCAAGTTATAAATAAGGATATTAGAGCACAGAAAGTGAGTGAATTGGCAAGCAATGACCACAGACTATGATACTGGGATGTCACCTGTAAAGAAAGCAGCTAATTATAGGAGAGCTTGCTTTCTCGTTTTCAGAGGCACCCATTCTTGCACCCAGCAAGCTCTGCCCTGGGTGCTGGGGATACAAACATAACTTAAAAAGTGCATGGTTTTATAAGAAGTTTACCATCTCATGGGGTGGTCGGACTGATAAAAAGACCTTGAGAACACAGCATGTATCAGTTGGGAAGGGCTGTCAGGGGTGTGCACAGGTACTAAGGGAGGTGGGGCTGACTCCACAGCAAGGTCAGAAAGGCTTTCTGAAAGGGAGATAGCCTTAAGGGAGGACTCATCATTCATCAGTGGAAGCCAAAGACAAATGGCATGATCAGGTTTGTGTTTGAAGAAGGATAATTCAGCTTCAGTGTGGACAATGCCATGTCAGAAGAGCAGGACTGAAGGCCGGGCAGTCTGTGAGGGGGCTGTAGGCTGGGGATGGAGGGGAGAAGGGATGGCAGTAACCTAAAGTGATACCGGTACAGATAGGGAGGGGGGCTTATTTGAAGGATGTTTGAGAGTCAGTCTCTCAAAGTCTTGAAAAGTGTTGCAAGGTGAAAAGGAAAGGAAGATTAAAAGAGGACTCCCAGATTTCTGGCCTGAGCATCTAGATAGGTGGCAATAGCGTAAATTGTAGAACTTTCTTTTTTTCTTTTTTTAAATATTAATTTTTGAAAGAGAGAAAGAGAGAGTGCAAGCAGGGTAGGGGTAGAGAGACAGGGAGACACAGAATCTGAAGCAGGCTCCAGACTCTGAGCTGTCAGCATAGAGCGTGATGAGGGGCTTGAACTCACAAACCACAAGATCATGACATGAGCTGAAGTTGGACACTTAACTGAGTTGCCCAAGTGCCCCTAGAACTTTCTAATATTTAAGAAGCTGCAGAAACTTTACAAAACTTTCTATCTGATGAGACCTTTCTAATTAAGAAGAGAAACCCAGAAATCTTGGGGTTTTTTTTTTAATGTTTTTTTTTTATAAGCTTTTTTTTTTTTTTTAATATTTTTATTTATTTCTAGGAGAGAGAGAGAGAGAGAGACAGAGCGAGCAGGGAGGGTCAGAGAGAGAGGGAGACACAGACTCTGAAATAGGCTCCAGGCTCTGAGCTGGCAGTCAGCACAGAGCCCGACGCGGGGCTCGAACCCACGAACCGCAAGATCATGACCTAAGCGAAAGTCAGATGCTTAACCGACTAAGCCACCCAGGCGCCCCTTTTTTTTTTTAATGTTTTATTTATTTCTGAGAGAGAGAGAGAGAGAGAGTGTGAGCAGGGCAGAGTCAGAGAGAGAGAGGGAGATATAGAATCTGAAGCAGGTTCCAGGCTCTGAGCTAGCTGTCAGCACAGAGCCCGATGTGGGGCTCGAACCCACGAACCGTGAGATCATGACCTGAGCTGAAGTCGGACGCTTAACCGACTGAGCCACCCAGGTGCTCCAAGAAACCCATAAATCTTAAAAGATGTAGCAAGGTGACTTAGTAGGCAGGTCTAGGGCTAAGAGTGAAACTGTCTGCTGACCCCCTGTGCAGTATCTTCCCTATATAGTCTTACAGAATGTAGGACTGAAGCCTTATCAGAGGACCAGGGGCCATAAGCATTCTTTAAAGGGTCATCTGCATGCATGAAGCTATGAGACTGGGTAAGATCTCCAGGCCAATGGGACAGCAGTGATGGAACTCAGAGATCACCTGCACTTAGGTGACAGAAAGAAGTCTAGGTGGAAAAAAATAATAGAAGCATCTGTCAGGTGGAGAACTGAAGTGAACAGTCTTTGGTAGGAGTTGGTAGAGGGATAAAGTACAAGGCGGGGGAAGAAGAAGTGAAGTGGTATCAAATGCCATAGAGACCAAAGGGATGAAGCCCAAGAAGGGGTCTTTGAACTATCTTTATAAAGATGGAGGTCAGTGGGGCACCTGGTTAATCAATTGATTAAGCTTCTGACTTTGGCTCGGGTTATAATCTCATAGTTCGTGAGTTCAAGCCCTGTCAGGTGCTGTGCTGACAGCTCAGAGGGTGGAACCTGCTTGGGATTTTGTGTCTCCCTCTCTCTCTGCCCCTCCCCCACTCATGCTCTGTCTTTCTCTCAAAAATAAACAAACATTAAAAAGTAAAGATGGAAGTCAGTGGCTATCTTTAAGAAATCAACTTAAAGGGCAACTGGGTGGCTCAGTTGGTCAAGTATATGACTGGCTCAGGTCATGATCTTATGGTTCGTGGGTTCAAGCCCCACATCAGGCTCTCTGCTGACAGCTCAGGGCCTGGAGCCTGCTTCAGATTCTGTTTCTCCCTCTCCTCTGGCCCTCCCTGGCTCGCACTTTACCTCTGTCTCTCCAAAATAAATAGTTAAAAAAGTTAATTTAAGTAGAATGGCAGAAGTAGAAACCTACGTGAGCAGATACAGATCACTCAACCTTTTACTGTAAAAGAAGGGGACGAGTAGAGCAACTAGAAGAAAAGTAGAATCAAAGGATGTTGGAGGGAGAGGAGGTTGAGAGATGTTTGGTTTGGTTTGGTTTGGTTTGGTTTTGTGTGAGAACCAAACATCTGTAGGCAGAGAGGAAAAAGAGTCAATGAAGATAGAGGAATTGAAGCCTCAGAAGATGGCAAGGTTGAATGTGTGCCAGGATTTCCAGAGCGACAGTAGAGACAGAGTGCAGGCTTAGAACTGAAAGAGAGAGAGAGAGAGTCTGTGTGTGTGTGTGCATGCACACACATGCTCACGTACCTGTACATCTACAGTGTACACAAGCTCAATGCTATCTTAGTATGGTAGATCTTATAGGAGAATGACTCTGCTCTGCTACTTTGTTTTCTAATTTTTTTTTTTTTTTTTTAAGAGAGAGCAGGGGAGGGTCAGAGATGAAGGGAGAGACACAGAATTGGAAGCAGGCTCCAGGCTCTGAGCTGTCAACACAGAGCCCAACATGGAGCTCGAACTCATGAACCACGAGATCATGACCTGAGCTAAAGTCGGATGCTTAACCGACTGAGACACCCGGGCACCCCATTTGTTGTTTTGTTTCTCAGAATAAAAACATATTACATCTTATATCAGCTCCTTAAATTATAGAAATTAAAATTATTTTATCCATTGTGAGGCAAGAGGGCCCTTTTATTTTTAACGCTTATATTAACCAGAGTAGCAATACAAATCACATATGCTGTTCAGAAAGCCAGGTAACTGGACAGTGGAGTCATGTTGCTGTTCCAAATGGTGTCTGTATGCATTCACTGAAAACTAACTTCGTGGCTTCCTGATAGCTTTGTCAAAAACACCTTCCATGAAAATGAAGAGTTCGGTCTTACTATCTCATTGAAAGGTAGAATTTTAGAAATTCATGAGAGGATATCAAATACCTCAAGGGCCTGGGATTTGTATCTAATATGATGTGAACTTGAAATAATAATGGAAGTCATATAATATTGTCCATATCATGCTTAAAGGTTTCATTAAGAGAAAACAACTGAAAAAAAAAAAAAGACTTTTTAAATCCTTTTATCACTGTGTTTCAGATGCCATCATCTGTAAAAAGAGGACAGTAGTAGTACCTACATTTTCATAGGACTATTATCAGGATTTACTAAAATAATTCATTTAAAGGACATAGGCTAGATGAGCAGATAGTTTGCGTGATGTGTTATTATTAATTTTAAATTATAGGATGTCAACTAATGGATTCTTGCAGAGGTGTTTAACTCCTTCCATTCTGCCCCAGTCCTAGGGAATTTCTAATGCTGTGTGCTCGCCAGCTATCTCTAGGTCAGGCGTTCTTCTTTCGAGTTTAGAATAGCAAATAAAAGGAGAAAACTTGAAAAATAATATTTTTATAAAACACTACTGAAAGGAATTGAGTGCTAAAGAGGACTAGAAAAGATTCTTTATTAGAAAATTGGGGTGCCTCGGTGGCTGAGTTGGTTAAGTGTCTGACTCTTGATTTTGACTTGAGTCATATCTCACAGTTTGTGAGTTTGAGCCCCACATTAAGCTCTATGCTGACAGTGTGGAGCCTCCTCGGGTTTCTCTCTCTCTCCCTCTCTCTCTGCCCCTTCCCTGCTCATGCTCTCTCTCTCAAAATAAATAAACTTTTAAAAAATTTTTAGAAAATGACCCTATTGTACACCTGAAACTAATATAACATTGTACGCTAACTATATTGCCATTAAAATTTAAAACTTCATAAAGAAAATAAAAACAAAAATACTAGAAAATGATTAATTTTTTGATCATTTTTCCGTTTGTTCATGAAATATTTGTTGAGGCTAACACTCTACTAGGAGTTGGAGTTACAAAGATGAATATGGTATCATTGCCTTCAAACCAGTGCTAAGAGAGGTGAGAGAATATAACCATATAGCACCATAGTTCTTTAATAATTACTGCCATAAAGTTTGTTAAAAATTAATTTTAGTAAGCAAAATAGTTTTTTAAAAAAGAAAATTCAGATAGAAAAGAGTAAATAACAATAAAATGTTGGCCTCTTAGTCCCATGCTACAGATAACCTATCTTTCCAGAGGCAAATGTTTTTATCAAGTTAGTGTTTTATTCTTTTGTTGTGAGTTTCTTTTGTTTCTGTTTTTTGCCAAGTGCCTGCAGGATTTCAACACAGTACTTTTTTACTTTAATTAAACTTTTGGAATAAAATATGCAGTCTTTCATGTTGAAAAGTATCAAAAATGATGCGACTAATCCATTGTTGATAGAGTGCTCTGTATATATTTTCTAGAAGTGATAGACACATTTCTGCTAATCTGTCCTTTCATTTATCTTGTTTCTAGTTGTGACTAAGGTATTAAAAGGTGTCCAGTTTAAGAAGGGTTTATTGACTGTAAAATTAAGGAGATGTATGCCATGTGACAGCCCAAAAGTCCCATGTGGGGTATGATCAATTTAGCAAACCAGTATAAACTTTTTGGTAGGATTAGGTCTTTTGCCAAATAAAAGACTGGCTCATAGCCTGATAAATATAGAACTCTACTGTGTTGCAGGCATGAAACCATATAGGAGTCATACCTCAGCTGCAAGTTGTTTAAAGAATATATTAGCTATTTCCATTATCTGCTGCAACAGGACAGTGTGCTCTTCATTGATGATGGTGATTACCTTTTCATCATCACCTTTTATTGAAGATCCTTTGGCTAATTATTATACTGGGTACTTGATACTAGTCGTTGGATCTAAATTCTTATGTCAGTAAAAATATTACATTTAATAAATGAGGGACTTGAGGTACAGAGATTTTAAGAACTTGTACCCAACACCAACTAGCTAAGTGGCAGAGTAATAATGACCTCTGAGCCTGGGTTTCTGACTCCAAAGCCTGCCTTCTTGTTCCCACAATCTCCTTCCATTGGTGAGGAATGGCAGAATTCAGATACACATCCATATTTAAGATGGCACATGTTGATTTTTTTTTTAATGTTTATTTATTTTTGAGAGAGAGAGACAGAGCATGAGCGAGGCAAGAGTGGGGGTGGGGGGCAGAATATTCGAAGTGGGCTCTGCGCTGACAGCAGATAGCCCATTGCAGAGCTCTAACTCACAAACTGTGAGATGACCTGAGCCGAAGTCGGACATTCAACCGACCGAGCTACCCAGGCATCCTGTGACTGTTTCTTGAATACAGTCTCCTTTTCTCTGAAAAGTCATTTTCTTCATGAAAAGTTGCATATAAAAAGGTGGAACAGGAAGAGAAGACCCAGTTCAACAAGCTAATCAGCCATAATGATTGACAATGCAGAGAAATGGCTTTTATTGAGTATGCTGAAGGGGATTGGAATAAAGAGCTTTGTCTTTCTCCTTGGACTTTGAAATCTACATCAAGTAGAAAAAGTTGAAAAGGAATTATCAAAGGCACTGCCTGTATAATATTGCAACATTTTGAAGGAAACTTGTGAAGGGAATGTGTCAAGAGCAAGCCAGCTTGACCATCTATCTCCTCTTTAAGGTATTAAGTTCTCCCCATAGGGTTTCTAGCCATTGGCAGATAGGATATTTGAGCTGATCATCCCACTGAAAACAACTAAAAATGTTGGGTATTATACTTTAATATATTTTGTTAAAGCCTTTTCAAATTCATGAGCTAGTAAGGAATATTCAAGCCAAAATTTAGGTGAGATTAGCAGAACCCTAAAGCTGGCTTTGACCTTCAAGGCATTTGCCAAGCACCTGAACTTGAGCATTAATTTTTCATGTCCCAAGGGACAGCCAGGTACTGCCTAAAGTGCCAAGTCTAAAAGAATGGGGTAGAGCTAAGGTGGGGCAAGCAAGACATTTCAGTCACAAAATGTGAGGCACATGATGCTGATTTGTATCAAACATCCCTGATACTGAGTGCCTCCTTCAAGTCTCTCCATTAGAGACCATTCCTTCCTTATTCAATTCCTGGTCCTGAAAAAGTAAAAGCAAAGGAGAAATGCTCCATTTTACCATTCTGGACTGTAAGGGAAATTGCTTTGGTTCTGGAGGGAAAAAAATTGGAGAAGGGAAAACCCTACCCGAGGGGTAATTAGGAATCCTAAGCTTGTCTCACATGGGTTTGAATGCTGAATCTATGTTTCTTGGGTGATAGGAAAACCCGCAAACTGGCAAAGTCTTAAATTGGTAGTACCCCAGTTATCTGATAGGAGCAAACACAGATTCTCAAAAGGAGCCCACCTTCAACCCAGACCTCAAAGAATTTTCATAGATATTGTTGCAAGACAGATGAAGAGCTCATAGTCTGAAATCTCAAGTCACACAAGGAAACCAGGTACTTTAAGAAAAGAGAGCAAAAAACAAGAGGCAGCATTTTAAACCTACAAAGACTTCAAATTTCAAAATTATCAGAAATATAAAATGAATGTTAGTATTTGTTTTAAAAAAAATTTAAAAGGGTAAAAATGTTTATAATGATTAAAATTTAAAACTGAACATTTCAAAATTTTGGCTTTAACAACAGATTAAACACAACTAAAGAGAGAGTTAGTGAACTGAAAGATAAGAGACAAACTTGGAATGGAAAGAGCAAGAGACATGGAGACACAGAGAAAAGTATGAGATGGTTTAATAGGTAAAAAAGAAAACCAGAAGGTATAAAAGAAAATGCTCTGAAACTATTAAAAGGTATCAATCCACAGATTCAAGAAGCACAACAATTGCAAGTGGGATATTAAATAAAAATAATTCAGGCTAAACATGTCAGAGTAAAGCTGCTGAATACCAAGGCTGCAGAGAAGCTCATAGATGGCCAGAGAAAAAAGCAGGTGGCCTTCAAAGGAGAATGGTTGAACTGACAACTAACTTAAAAACAGGAACAGTGGAAGCCAGAAGACGTTGGAATGGTGTTTTCCATGCATGGAAGAGAAAAACCTTTCAACCCAGAATTCTATACCCTGTAAAAATGTCTTCCAAGAACAAGGATAAAACAAAAGACATAATAAAACACAGAATGTATATAACCAGTTGGCCCTTACTAAAGGAAATTCTAGAATATACTGTAGGTAGAAGGAAAATGATCCAGATGACAGTTTTGAGATGCAGTAAGGAATGAAGGGCAAAGAAAGTGGTAAATGTTTAGTCTAAGTAGCACTGTGTGAATTTAAATATATGTGTGATGGTAATTATAATGTGTCATGTTTTGAAAGCTAGAATTAAGATACATGACCATAAGATGGGAGGGTTGCTTATAATGTAAGTTGTATAAAATGCATGTATTATACAGGAGGAAGTTAACAAAGACTCTAAGTGTATATATTAACATTTCCAGGATATAAATGCTTAGAGTAGTAACAGACTATGAAGCTTGCAAATAGATCGTATGGCGACATCAGGGGAAAGAAGGCAAAAAAGGAAAGAAAAAAATTGAAAAGGTAGGATGTGTTTTATAGATTAGCTCTGTGAAGGTGACATGCTCAGAGACCAAAATTTCATGTCATAAAACTGTGCCACTAACTGATTTTCCTGCCTGTCTCACTGTGAGCATCATTGATGGCAAAGCAGTGTGCAGTAGAAGAGTAGAGAACCAGAACCAACATAGGAGTGGCATTTCCTCCAAAATAAAAAAACCCAAAACAAAAAAAACCTTGAGTTGCCAAGACGCTTTGGTTAGAATTGCAATGAAATTAAGGAGAAACCAATATCCTGAAAGTCCCTGGCCTAAAGAAACTAAATAATAGGTTCTGATATTTTATATTCAAATTGAAGTAATTTTGGTGTCACTGATACCAAGTCTCCAATTGTTGGCTGGTTCTTTTGGTTTTAACACCAGTGACACAATCACATAACGGGTCTTGGCACCAGTGATATTTCCCAGCAAGATGCTGAAACTCACCCTGTTTAAATCCCAGGCACGTGGGCTCAACTCTCCCTTTACTGGGCAGGTGCAATGCTGCCAGACTGTGTATACAAGGGTTAACTCACTTGGGAGCAACCAAGCGGCATGCTAAGGGATCAAGACATGACATGCTGCCCATTGTTTGTAGCTCCCGGATCAAAATATACAATTATACATGCCAAATAAATTCTAAACCTGTAAGGTAGGAAAGGAGGGCTGGCTCTGACTACAGGTGCCAGAAGCATTAAATAACCTCCTCAGACAAGGTGCACCACTGTTGTCTTGAATGCTGCAGGTCCCTCCGTCTGGCATTTTCCCCCATGCTAGACAATGTGCATTCACTGCAGGAGTCTCTGTTAAGCCTCCGTCTCCCAGACCTGCTGGCTCCTGGTGCCCGGCCCTGACACAGAGGTGCCTTTGTGAGTGTAATTACCTTCCTCTGTATTAGAAATGCTCTGTTTAGAGCTGTAGTTGCAGGTACAGCTAGAATAAGCAGGAATTAGCATGCAAAAAGACCTGCCCTGGCCCTGACTTCTTTATCAGCAATCATTCTTAAGGCTTGTTTTGTTCCTCAGATTGATTGGGTAGGTGTGATACCATCCAAGATGAAGAGCTTTAAAAGAAGAAAAAAAGATATTGGAGATAGCTCTGTGTGTGTGTGTGTGTGTGTGTGAGAGAGAGAGAGAGAGAGAGAGAGAGAGAGAGAGAGAGAAATCCTGTTGTATTCTATCTTTTGACAATTTCATGCCTGACAGAGCTGCCAGGGTAAACTTGCTCATGGATGATTCTAGCAACTTAAGAACTGATTAAACTCCCTTAGGCTTTCCACAGTGTCCATAAAAAAAAAAAAACATGAGAAACAAAAGAAATAATTCTTATGCCATGGTGATACTATCTGGCCAGTGTCTCTGAGCCTAATTGCCCGTGTCGATTTTAGACTCCTAACTGTAAGTTAGGTGAGACCAACCCTTGAAAAAGTTTTCCTAGACTTCAAGTAGAATAATGATGGAGAGGGTTTAGAATGGTACAGTATAGGAATGGAGCCCGAGTGGATAATTAAGCTATATCTGGGTTTTGATTCTAGTTTATTTATATACAGACCTCCCCTGAGATGCCTTTTATTGTTCCTATTATTTTAAAAAGCCCACTAAATTAAAAAAAAAAAAAAGCAATTTTCCCTTTTTGGAGAAAGTGGTTTAATGAGTAGCAAGAGATTAGATTATTGCTTTTTCTATTTATGAATTTCCCCCAAGTGATTTTACTGTGTGTACAGAGGAAATTCAGGGCTAATCTGAGTATCTGAGGACAGAGATGCCAGAGAACCAGTGAGAAAGACTTAAGGCAGGAGAACGTGAAGATTTTCTTATAGGGCAAGAAGATTTACAGATTTATTTTAGGTGGCACACACTTTGTACTTTATTAGTTTTTTCATGGCCAAAGTAATGATTTTTATGTTGATGATGCAGGCTGTTGGACAGCATGGAATGTCACCCCTTATTGTAAAGTTGCCTGTTCAGAATGGCTGACCACTTAGTAAAAATTGTCAGTGGGGCAAGTAGGTTTCAAGCCAGACAGGTTTGTGTTGTGATGTAAGCCTGGAGAATGAATATTCACTGTGAAGTGAAGGATTTATCAAGGAATCTGGGAGAGAAACATTCTCCCTGTTGGAACTTTAAAAGCCTTTTTCACATCCTCCTTCCCTTTTCATTGTGGCTGGAGCCACAGGTCAGGTACTGCCTGAGGCAGCCTTACAAATTGGCACCTGCCTTTGTGCCGGAGACCTGAAGACAGTGGTGGAGAGAGGGGAGGCCAGGGAAATTTAAGAAGTCTTTTTCTCCAGCCTTTTGCAAAGTTAGCTCTCCTTGGGAATGGGGCTCTGATGCCTGGGGTGTGAGAGAGGCCACGGGCACCTCCTGACCCAGGACAGTGATTTGTTGCAAGGAGACGCCTGAGATGCTGTGATGTGGGAGGGTGGGCGCAAGCTCCGGGAGAGGCAGGGAGACACAGCCACCCTCATCCTCGCCCCCCTCCACCCTTCCGTTAGGACTGCAGCCGTCACCTCCTCAGGACTCCAGTGATCATTCCCTCATTTCTTCCAAAACTCCTGGCCCCACAGGCTAGCTTGCTTTCTTGACTTTTCCTTCTCCCTTTTCTCAGATAATCAGAAACCTATGACCTTTCTTCATGGTCTGACGTTCACTCTCTAGCATGCATAGATTATTGGACCACATTGTCTGATGCCATGTAGGAAAAATATAGCATCTTCCTGACCATTTTTCCTTTGGTGTTTCATAGTGCAGCTCCACTCTTAGATTTGTTCTTGTTTGTCTGTTTGTGTTTTGATCAGGGATGTTTCTAATTTCCGATCATGTCTCCCCCTGGCCTTCAGATCAGATTGAAGTCACATAGCATTAGAGAGGCTAATAGCTGTCTTCCTCTCCTTTTTTAAAATTTTAATATTCCAGTACAAAATTATCAGCTAAGCTCCATTATATCCCCCTAAAATTATAGATCTTTATTTGAAAACGAAAAGCTTGGCTTTGGTTTCTAATATATTTTTTCCAAGAAATGAGTTTATTTTCCTGGTAGGAGCCTGATAACATATCCCAATTCTCTTATTTCTTGTTTTAGTTGTGTTTTCTTTTCTTGTCTGAGTTGGCAAAGTCAAATCAGTGTCACCAGAAACATGCCCCGACTGACAGCCAAAGATTTTGCTGAGATTTTTCTCTGGCCCCTGGTTCCTGACGCCTGGTTGCTTGTTCTCTGAAACAGGCAACACTGATATTGGCAAGATATAAGAGCATGAAGAAAACCCAAAACGGCATTGAGAAAGTGCCGGCAATGTGGAACTGTGTGGAATTCACTCCCTGTCTGCCTTCTAGTTAAAGAATGCTCAGTAGAAAGGGTGGTATTTGGGGTTTAAAGGAATGAAGAGGTGATATGCATGGTGTCGATGTTCCCAGCATAGGATTCATCAAGGAAGCTGCAGGGTGATAAGTGTACCCTGTGTGATCAGATGAGTGGGGCATTGAACAGCTTTACCTGAGAGGAACCAGGCTGACCAGAGAGAGGAAAACGGGAAAGTAAAGTCATTACAAAGCTTTGAAAACAGTGAGAAGATGGGGCCTGATCCACAGGCGGTAGAATTTTGGAAACAACAAATAGAAAATTTGGGCAACATGGCTGAGTAATAAAGGAGATGTTAGACTATACCAGTCCCTCCCCACTCCCTCCCAAGAAAACCCCACAAAACCACATACCATGAATTTAAAGAGAAGAAAAGGATAACTCAGAACCACAGAATGATGGTCTCAACCATGGAATGGTTATTAATCCTGCTGTTGAAGGAAAAGCTCCAAAACATGTACAGTTGCAGTGGTTATCTCTGGCTGGTGAAAATTAAGCTTTTAATTTTTAATGCTTTTCTTTCTGTATTGTCTATGATGAGCAGTTAATATTTTACAATCGGGGGGAAAAACATTTTGAAGGAAAAGTATTACCAGCCAAAAAAATAGAAGTTTGGCTCTAAGATGTGAAGATTTGGGAGGTGAGGTAAAAGTAAAAACTAATAGATTTAGTAGAAAGCACAATTTATGAGAGGAAGAATTGTATCAGCTTATAAAAAAATTAAAGAGGCTCATTTAGAAAGTCAGTATTATGGCAGTGTTGCTTTCCTGTATACAGGGAGCCAGAGGTGAAGAAGATTTAACTGATCTTAATTTAAATTTGTTATTTCGCATATAATTTGAATATCTCCCAAACACTCTCTGCATGGGAGTAAATGACTAGCACAACTCCTAGGAAGGTTTGGAGGCAAAATGAGGAAAACAAACTGAAAATAATAAAACAAATGGATGAAAGTGTTACCCTCAAACAGTTAATGATCACCGGGGAAGGACTGGATGCCATGCATGGATATTGGTGTTCTACTCTACTTTTTGTCCTTGAAAAAGCTGGGGGAGGTGGAAAGATTGCAGAGTCCTGTCCTGAGTTTTGGACTTTCTCTGGGCCCTGCCTCCAAGGATCTCCCCTACACAAGCCAATAGTGTGGCCCTCAGTAAATGTGCCGTTGATGGATTAATCATCCTGAGCATTAGTTTGCATGTACATAAAAGAAAGAATGTGGGTGTGGTGGATTTTGTGGTTCTTCTTTTCAGTTAGGCATTTAACAGTTTGGGGGGTAGACAAGATACAAGTGTGGGTTGATTGGCAAGCAGTACATGATGTGGATCTGCCCCCCCACCCCCCACCCCCCATTTTTTAAATATCTATATAGAATGGACAAAGATATCTTGGCCATGGGTGAGTTTCCCGGGAAATAGCCAACACCACAGAATCCAGATTCCAAGTATTTGTTCTGGTTAGAAGGATGGGCCAAGCTAGGATGAATTTAAATAGGATGAAACAAAATCCTAATTATGTTACTTATTTAAGGCAACTAATTAAGTTATAGTAGACCTAGGTTATTAGAAATTTGTATGAAAAAGACTAAAGGGTTTTATTACCCACAGTCACAGTTTGAGTCAGGAGTGTAATGATGGTATCAGAAAGCAAAGGCAATAGTAACAGATGTGTAGTGTTAAGGAACTTTGACAGAGTGGAGCCTAGCATCAAGCAAAAATGCCTTCAGTCCAACATCACTAGCCCTTACTAAATGTCACCGGGCTTGGCTAGACCTGTTGAATCTGGATGGATTCATTATTTTCTCTGAAGAATCTCTCAGTTTAGTGGAAATTTTTAGGCACTAGAAATCTGTGAAAGAAATGGTATTAAATCATTAGGTGTTGAAAAGGAGTGACTTCCTTCCCATTTGGCCTGCCTGAAACACAATATATGTCTTGTGGTTTTCATCAAAATGCTACATTTCTGGGCACACATCAGTTCTCAAGGCCTCCCCATGTATTATTTTGGCACTAGAAAGTATTCGAAGACTTCACTCTAGTTGCTGATTGCGCTATACACATAACTTAAATGGAATTATTGTAAACATTTTAAGGCTTTAGAACAAGCATTTATCAATGTTTCATACCCTGGGGGCAAAGGGGTAAATATGTGAATAAATTAGGGGATCCATGAACCCCTTCAAAAGGTACGTAATTTTTTACGTATGTGTAATTTTTTCTGGGAAAGAGTCCAACACTTTCATCAGAGTCTCAAACAACATAAGAAAACAGACCTCTTTCCCTGCCACCTATATAACTTGTCTGCTTCCTAGTATGTAAACAAAGGGGCATCTTGGGTTTTGCTACCCATCTTCTGAGAACAGATCCTCCTTGAAATGCCAGTGAGTGACTTGCCATCAGTAGGGATTTAAAAAGATGTTGCAGACAGAGTTCCAGAAATGTCTTCATCAGAGTCTAATCATTGGAATAAACAAGAAGTACCTCTCTCTTTCTCACACCATACAATAAAATTAGTTTTATTTTTTAAAAACAAAATTCAGATTTATTACTTGGAGAATTTGGGTTATTTTTTTTTTCTGTTCCCCTTTCAACTTGTGAATACAAATTTGGTCTTCTCCAGGAATATTTTGTTCTGAGGTAAGTTCCAGAAAAGCTTGATCTTCTCAATGGGATATGTGTTTCATGTGGTTTTTTTCTTCCTTTTCAAATGTACAGGGTGCCAAAGCATGCTTTCTGCGGGACATTCCTTTCTCGGCCATCTACTTCCCGTGCTATGCTCATGTGAAGGCTTCCTTTGCAAATGAAGATGGGCACATTAGTCCTGGAAGCCTGCTGTTGGCTGGTGCCATAGCTGGTGAGTGGCCCACGCAGGGCCGTGTTCTCCCCTGGCCTCTCCCGTGTCACTGCCCTGGAATTCTTTGCTGATAGTTCTTGACTGGGCACGTGTGAGGTGGCTCCAGATTGCTCTGAATAGCTACTGAAAAGAAAGGAGATGAAATTAACCTTCTGGCCGATTAGATTAGGCAAGCTTAATTTCCTAACTCCAGAGAAGGCCCAGGAAAATTTGGTGCATTTTGTGACGTTGTTGAATTCCAAGTTCTGTATAGTTTCCTAGTTCCACTTCACAGCATACCACTAATGACTGTTCAGCTGGACGTTTTAACAAATTTGAATCATTGTGCTTTAAGATGTCTAACCGAAATGGTACAGGAATGCTTGTCCAGACGCTAGATAAACGTGACGTAGTACTGACTCCTCATCGCTGTGTTACGGGAACAGGGTGTGTGTGTTCATTGAACCCCAGAAGGAAATGACTCTACTCTTCTTGTTTTCGGTGCTACAGGGACTATGTGTCAATAGAAAAGAAAGAATAGATGAGGAGGGGGAAGGTTGGCCTCTACATCCCAATGTAAATGCCCAGAGGAAATTTGATTATAGCCTCAGCAGACACCAGTTGGATCATTGATGCTCCTGGTGCAGAGACCCTCAAGGCTGAACAAGCTGGATTCGCTCTCCAGGTGGTGGCAAACATTTAATGAGTTAACAAACCCTAAGGCAGTGGTGGGCTGCCTGGGTCTAAACGTTTTTGATACAGGTGCTGTTCTCCAGAGGACTGTTGATTTAAGTCTCAGGAGGACCAGCCCCTGCTCTGAGAGGTTGTTTGCTGTTGTGTGGCCCTGCCTGTAGCCTGGGGTGTCCCTGAAGGCAGAAACTCATGGAGGTCCTCTTAATTCTTAGTTAATCCCTTTTCTTTCAAAGGCAGTGATGTTGGTAAATGAGGCAAGGTTGTCCTTTCCTGGCTGCTCAGGGACCTTTGTTGATAGAGGTAGAGTGTAGGACCATTCTACCTCCATCAAGAAAAAAATAATGATTTCGAGACTACAGTATAGAATTCCCAGTTTTAATCCCAGTTTAACTATTGATTAACTGTGTTCTGTTGTGTGTCACTTACATGTGTATACATGATAATATTCTCTAAACCAAAAGGTTGTAATGCAGTGCATTTTGTATGTTGTACAATATAAATTTCTTATCTGAAATAAGGAGCTCCTGGGGAGAACTGCCACACCTCTTGGCGTAGTGTGCTGCGTGGGCAAATTACCGAACCTGTGCCAGGCCTCGGTGTCCTTGGCTGTGAACAGAGATGATAATTGTACTGACGACAGAGCGTGCCTGTGAGGTACAAGTGAGAACACTCAGGTGAAGGACTTAGCATAGGGCCTAGCGTATAGTAAGTACTCAATAAACGTTGGCCAGTATTACATCAAATCCAAGGGAATCTGTCTGTAAATTATTCCAGGAGTCAGTTGTGAAATCAGAGGATATGTATTAGAGCTCAGATCAAAGTCTAGGCCTCTCTCCAAAACAGAACAAAAACAGGGCCTATACTCTGCTCTTGGAGAAAGATAGCCACCCAGAAGGGATTTCATCTCTGGGTAGGAATTTCCTAGGTAATCTATGCTACCAGAGCTGTAGAAATTACTAGCGGGTTTTCGTTCTTTTTTCTCCTTTGAGGTTTATTTTCTTCTTTCAGTTTTTTTTTTTTTCATGATTAGGAAAATAATATTGCTAAATTGTAAAATACTTGGAAAGTATGGAAAGTAACGAAAATGGTGAATAAGAAAATATTCCAGGACTCTAAGATAATCCCTAGTTAACATTTCTGCTAATTTGTTTCCTTCTGCATCATTCATAACAATGCATAGTTGTAACTACGATCACACTGTGGGTCTGTGGTTTTCACCTAATTTTGTACCTGAGCATTGTTAGCCATCACGGCCCGACGGCTGATGGCATGTGCTGTGGGGCCAGACTGGGCAGATCCCAGTTGCAGTTTCCCCTCATGTGACCTGAACAAGTTTTGAGCTCCTATCCTCTTGTTTCCCCATCTACAGATGGGGTGAAGAATAATCTTAGTCTCATAACGTTATTTATTATTATACATTAATAAATGGAAAGATCCAAGAAGGTACCTGGCACATAATAAGTATTTTTAAATGTTCAATAATATTACACGTTTCCAAACTTTGTAAACATAGTTTTTAAATGCTGCATCGTTATCTAACCCTCAATCTTAGATTCTTAAATTTTTTTTTCAAAAAAAATTTTAATGTTTTATATTGTAAAAAAAATCTTTGTGGCAGTCCTAAGAGGAAAGTACATTGCTCTCCAGACCTATTTCAAGAGATTAGAAAAAGCGCAAGTCCAAAATCTAACAGCTCACCTAAAGGAACTAGAGGCAGAGCAACAAGAATGCCCTAAACCCAGAAGAAGAAGAGAAATAGTAAAAATTAGAGCAGAAATAAACAACATAGAGACCAAGGAAACAATTGAACAGATCCATGAAACCAAGAGTTGGTTTTTTGAAAAAGTAAACCAAATTGACAAACCTCTAGCCAGACTTATCCAAAAGAAAAGAGAGAGCACCCAAATAGACAAAATTATGAATGAAAATGGACTTATTACAACCAACCCCTCAGAAATACAAGCAATTATCAGGGAATACTATGAAAAATTATATGCCAACAAATTGGACAACTTAGAAGAAATGGACACATTCCTAAACACACACTCACTACCAAAATTCACACGGGAAAAAATAGAAAACCTGAACAGACCCATAATGAGTGAAGAAATTGAATCAGTGATCAAAAATCTCCCAACAAATAAGAGCCCTGGACCTGATGGCTTCCCTGGGGAATTCTACCAGACATTTAAAACAGAATTAATCCCAATTCTTCTCAAGCTATTCCAAAAAATAGAAAGCGAAGGAAAACTCCCGGACTCATTTTATGAAGCCAGCATCACACTGATTCCCAAGCCAGACAGAGATACAGGCCAATATCCTTGATGAATACGGATGCAAAAATTCTCAACAAGATCCTTGCAAATCGAATCCAGCAGCATATCAAAAGAATCATCCACCAAGATCAAGTGGGATTCATTCCTGGGTTACAGGGCTGGTTCAACATTCGCAAATCAATCAATGTGATACATCATATCAATAAAAGAAAAGATAAAAACCATATGATCCTGTCAATAGATGCAGAAAAAGCATTTGACAAAATACAGCATCCCTTCTTAATAAAGACTCTCGAGAAAGTTGGGATAGAAGGAACCTACTTAAACATCATCAAAGCCATCTATGAGAAACCTTCAGCTAACATCATCCTCAACGGGGAAAAACTCAGAGCTTTCCCCCTGAGATCAGGAACACGACAGGGATGCCCACTCTCACCACTGCTGTTTAACATAGTGCTAGAAGTCCTAGCATCAGCCATCAGACGCCAAAAGGAAATCAAAGGCATCAGAATTGGCAAAGAGGAAGTCAAACTTTCACTCTTCGCAGATGACATGATACTCTACATAGAAAACCCGACAGACTCCACCAGAAGTCTACTAGAACTGATCAAGAATTCAGCCAAGTTGCAGGGTACAAAATCAACGTACAGAAATCGGTTGCATTTTTATACACCAACAATGAAGCAACAGAAAGAGAAATCAAGAAACGGATCCCATTCACAATTGCACAAAAAACCATAAAATACCTCGGAATAAACCTAACCAAGGATACAAGAGATCTGTATGATGAAAACTATAGAAAACTTATGAAGGAAATTGAAGAAGATACAAAGAAATGGAAAAACATTCCATGCTCATGGATAGGAAGAATAAATATAGTTAAGATGTCATTACTACCTAAGGCACTCTACACATTCAATGCAATTCCAATCAAAATTGCACCAGCATACTTCTCAAAACTAGAACAAACTATCCAAAAATTTGTATGGAACCACAAAAGACCCCGAATAGCCAAAGTAATCCTGAAAAATAAAACCAAAACGGGAGGGATCACCATCCCAGACTTTAGCCTCTACTACAAAGCTGTCATCATCAAGACAGTATGGTATTGGCACAAAAACAGACACATAGACCAATGCAACAGAATTGAGAACTCAGAAGTGGACCCAAAAGTATACAGCCAACTAATCTTTGACAAAGCAGGAAAGAATATCCGATGGAAAAAAGACAGCCTTTTTAACAGATCGTGTTGGGAGAACTGGACAGCAATATGCAGAAGAATAAAACTAGATCATTTTCTCACACCATGCACAAAAATAAACTCAAAATGGATCAAGGACCTGAACGTGAGACAGGAAACTATCAACACCCTAGAGGAGAAAGCAGAAAACAACCTCCTTGACCTCCACCGCAGCAACTTCTTACTTGACACATCCCCAAAAGCAAGGGAATCAAGAGCAAAAATAAACTGTTGGGACCTCCTCAAGATTAAAAGCTTCTGCACAGCCAAGGAAACAACCCAGAAAATTAATAGGCAACCAACGGAATGGGAAAAGATAGTTGCAAATGACATATCAGATAAAGGGTTGATATCCAGAATCTACAAGGAACTCACCAAACTACACGCCCGAAAAACAAACAACCCAGTGAAGAAATGGGCAGAAGATATGAACAGACACTTCTCCAAAGAGGACATCCAGATGGCCAACAGACACATGAAACGATGCTCAGCATCCTCCTCATCAGGGAAATACAAATCAAAACCACACTGAGATACCACCTCACGCCAGTCAGAGTGGCTAAAATGAGCAATCAGAGAACTCTAGATGCTGGCGAGGATGTGGAGAAACGGGCACCCTCCTACACTGTTGGTGGGAATGTAAACTGGTACAGCCCCTCTGGAAAACAGTGTGGAGGTTCCTCAGGAAACTAACAATAGAACTCCCCTATGACCCAGCAATAGCACTGCTAGGAATTTACCCAAGGGATACAGAAATGCTGATGCATAGGAGCACATGTACCCCAATGTTCATAGCAGCACTCTCCACAATAGCTAAAACCTGGAAAGAGCCTAAGTGTCCATCAACAGATGAATGGATCAAGAAGATGTGGTTTATCTATACCATGGAATACTACATGGCAATGAGAAAGAATGAAATCTGGCCATGTGTAGCAACATGGATGGACCTTGAGGATGTTATGCTGAGCGAAATAAGTCAGGCAGAGAAGGACAAATATCATATGTGTGCACGTATAGGAGGATTAGGAGGAACTTAACAGAGGACCAAGGGGGAGAAGAAGGGCGGAAATGGTGGGGGAAAGGGAGAGAGGCAAACCATGAGAGACTCTTGAATGCTGACAAAAACTGAGGACTGGTGGATGTGGGGGGGAGGAGGGGTGGGCATGGAGGAGGACACTTGTGGGGATGAGCACTGAGTGTTATATGGAAACTGATTTGACGATAAACTATTTGTAAAAAAAAAATAAATAAATAAAAAATCTTTGTGCTTAAAGGCTTTTCCCCTACTCTGGGACATTTTCCTTACAGATAGATTCTCCAAAGTGAGTTTGCTGGTAAAAAGTAGGACTATTTTTAATGCGTTACCACATTATTCTTGGAAGTAGGAACTGGTTTATGACCCACTGCTGCCTTGTTAGCCATCCAGCCACCCCACCATCTTTCAGAGAGCCATTTCTCAGCTACCTTCTCTGTTCCCTATCTATTGCTGCATAACAGATTACCCCAGCACTGCCCAGCTGGAAACAGCAAACACTGATCATGTCACACTTTCTGTGGACCTGGAGCCGCTTATTGAGTGCCTCTAGCTCAAGCTGGCATGAGGTTGCAATCAAGATGTCCGCCAGCAGCTCGGCTGAAGTTGGAGGATTCACCTTCAGGGCTCCGTTACATGGCTGTTGGCAAGAGGCGTCAGTTCTTGCCACAGGGCCTCACTGTAGGTCACCTTGGATGTTCTTGTGACAAGGCGACTGACTTCTCCCACTGAGCCAGCTCAGAGAGGAGTGAAGGGAGGAGGAGACGGGTGGAGAGAGAGGACAGAGAAAGAGAGCAAAATCCCAGTTGCCATGTCTTTTGTGACCAAACCTTGGAAGTCACACTTCTTTAGGTCCCCACACAATCCTATTTGTAATACCGCTCAGCCCTGTGTAATGTACAAGGAGAGGCTGATGTGTGAATACAGGAGGTGAAGGTCATTTGGGAGCGGAGTGCAACACTTTACTTTCATTATTTATCCACCTGCTTTCCTATAGGATGGCAAACTACAAGGCAGACTTGTCATCCTTTTTTTTTTCTTCAAAGAACAGATTAGCCTCAAAGCGTCGTCTTGCATATTGCACAAATCTGTATAAACTACATAAGGAGAACTAAAACCACTTTCTTAATAACATCTATCAAAAGACAATGGCAAATATCATAACTACTATTCTCATTGAATTGGGGATCAAACAAGGAAGACTCTGTCATCCCTGTTTTTCAGGCTATTTTTGGAGGTTCTGGTCAATGTAGTAAAATAGAAAAAAGAAGTAAGAGGCATAAATATCATAAAAGAAGAAATGAAACCATCATTATTTGCACGTGATTGTTTAGCTGCAAATCCAAATAAAAATGCCTAAAAAATGCATCTGAATTAATAATTAATGTATTTTGTTATAAGATGAACATAAAAACCTATATCTATGTGCTCAGCCAGATCGCGGAATGCAGTGTGGAGAAGGACAGGAAGACTTGCGTTTGCACTCGTGTTGTGCCCAGTGTAATACAATAAGGGCAATGAGCACAAAAATGCACACCTGTGTGCGTTGGTGGATGGAAGATGGATCAGGCCCTCACATTGCCTTTGGGGATGCCAGTGAGAATGAAGGCAGTCCCTAGGTAGAAGACACACTGGTGGAAAATGCTCAGAATCCCCAGAAGTCCATCTCAGGGTCAGAGTGATCTCTGTCATTTGGAGAAAGGAGAAATGCTTATCTCAAAATAAGTATGAATAGCAGTTTGACTGCTAACTTGTTTATTATAACATAATACCATTACTATTTTATAATTTTAATATTTTATACTTTTTACAATGCTATAATTTTATAGTAATATACTATATTACTAATATCTTAATATAATTTTACTATAATACCATAATGTAATATTACACTTACATAATTACTATTTTTATGTGTATTGTTATATAAAATGTAATTTTATATGAAATATCTCCTACACAGAATACATGTTTTTTGTAAAACAGTTGTATTATAAATAAGATGGATCTGGGATCAACTTAATATGATCATGCTTTCTATGTTTTGATAGTAATTTCAGTTATTCAGTAAGTACTGTCTTTTTCTAAAAATTTTATTTGACCTCAAGTTATATTGCTTTAGTAGTATTTTAACAGAGGTGGTTGTTGATATCTCAAAATCTGGAGAATATTGGGTTTTTTGGGGTTTTTTTAGATATATGTATATGGTTGTGAACTGGGAATATCTTTATTTATTTATTTTTTGAGAGAGAGTGTGCATGCAGGGGAGGGGCAGAAGGAGAGGGAGAGAGAGAATCTTAAGCGGGGCTCAGTCTCAGGACCATGAGATCATGACCTGAGCTGAAATCAAAAGTCAGACACTTAGCTGACTGAGCCACCTAGGCAGGCACCCCAAATGTCTTTAAGTACTGGGAACATTTCCATTATTTCACAGGATAGAGTAAGCCTAACCAGTATTTGAATTTATGTTCATTGGCCAACATACTTCAGTGTGTCAGAAGGTGGGAGCCAAAGCAGAGAGCCTGAAATTAAGAACTAACTTTTAATTCCCTGCAGTGAACACGTTGCTTTTTGATTATCGAAGGACATTTTGATACGGCTTATGGATAATCTCAAATAAAGGATATCTGGTCCTTCTCAGATTTTAGAGCTTCCTCATTAGAGGTGATTTTAGTTATCAGTGATACGATAAAGGATAAATCAAATTTAAATTAAGTTGTAGCTCAGAAGTATCTTTAAAAATTATTCAAGAAACAGTATGTGTATGACCCTCTCAATGCTTTTGCAAACATGTTAAAAGAATGAAGTTAGGAGAGAAGTACTATTGACACAAATTTGTTAATTATGTGAACATAAAGGTTAAAACAATTTAAAAGCAATTTTTACATCCTTAAAAAAAACGTAATGGGAGAGATCGAATCAAAGTAATAGACTGAGTATATTCATCTATCTCTCCTTTCGACCCAAATACCTTAAAATATCAGAAAATACATTTTTTTTAACTTCTATTGGCACTAGAAAATTTTAGCGTCAGCCCTCAGAAGGCAGGAAACAGAAGCATATTGACTCTGAAACTGGACCGGAGGGTGCCACAACCCAGAACACAGGCAGAAAAAACCGCTCTTAAGGTAAGAGCGGAATCAGAGAATTTTAACCAGTGAATGAACAATGGAATACCAGGGGTAGGGGCGGGGGTAAGGTAAATCTTTAACGGGAGTGAAAGAGCCACATTCCTGGCAGGAAGGTGGGGCTTGGCCCTCCCAGCTCCTTTTATGTACCAAGCTTCAGCTTCAGACAACAATTGAATCCCGGCTGAAAGCGCCTGGCTGTTCTCTAAAGGAAGGCACCGATTGCCTGGAGAGGGCTGAGTGTAAGAAACTGAAAAAACTCAGGGTAAGGCTTCAGGTCCCGGACCTTCACCACAGATGGAATAAATGCATGCCTGCATGCACGCATGAATGAATGAACGAATGAACAAACGAACTAGCTGATGGCAGCTCTTCCCAAGAGGGGTATAAAATAATGTCTTGTATTTCCAGAGGGAGTGAAGCACTCCACATTTTAGCAACTTGGAAGGTCCCAACCCTGCGGGGCCTCCTCCCCAACCCTTGTACCCAGTTAACAGGACTCCCCCGTTTCACAAAGCCCATTGCTGGCCCCCGCCCCTGATTTGGGAGAGCAGCCTGCCAGTGAAACTGACCTATGTGGTGGTAGAAGCCAGCACTACACTAATCAGTCTGTTCTTCGAACTTGAATATCAATAGACAGCCAGAGGTCCCAGACAGGAAGCAACAAGAAAAGCAAGCAGGAATCTCAGGGAAAACAGGCAATTCAGAGAAAAGAGAACTTTTAAGACCTATACCCAAGACCTGCAGAGAGATTTAAGAGGAACATTCTTAAGAAAGCTTTCTTAAAAATTAATAAAAGGATTGCCAGAATTACAAATCCATACATGGTCTGAATGATAGAATGGGTATGCTCAAAGACCAAATTAGACATCTGGAAAATGAAGCCATGGGGAAACATAAACAACAACTACGATACGGAGCGAAAATACAGAGACGTGTAGGACTAGTCCCGGAGATCTAACGTCTATTTCATAGGAGCTCCCTAGAGAGAAGTAATACAAAAGGACAGAAAACAAATCAGTAATAAAAGTTCACTTCTCATGTGTTCATCTGCAGCCCTAGCTGCATCCTTCAAAATGCCAAGGAGAGGATGTCTGGAACCCCAACGGCATTCCCAGGCACACCCGCCTTCAGGAGGGACGGCAGGTCTCAAGTTCATTTCTCCCATAACTCAAAGGTTACATCTCACAGATATCTCTAAAACAAAATGAAAAGTGAATTTAGGGAAGAAGAAAATGCGGGGGATTTGAAACAGAGCAAATAAAAGTGAAACTGAGAGTGATTTCAGTAAATGGTGACTTTGATAATATGTATTTTTATATAAAAAGGGCTTGCGGGCGAAGGGGGTAAATGTCCATTTATTGTACATATTGTAAACAGTGTACCTATGCGATAAATGTATATAATATCTAAATTAGGAAAGGGTGGAGGCCAAAAGGGGAACAATTAGAAACAGAGAAAATAAAAACCACAATATCGGATAGCAGAGATAAGTCTAATAACCACACTTATAGCCACAATTGAATGGATTCAATGCCCCTAGTAAAAAACAAATGCCTATTCCTGATGAGTTGTGAAAGGAAATCTGGTCATCTGAAATTTGAGAAAACAGTGACATAGAACAACTGAAAGAGAAAGGATTGAAAAATATGTATCGGGCAAATACCAACAAATAAGCAAGTTTAGAAATATTAATGTCAGACTAAATGGAATTCAGCATTTAAAAAAAGCACTCAGAGGCATAGAGTCTTGTTTTGCACTTATAAACAATAAAATACACTGAGAAGATAGCATCTGCCTAAATAAAGAGATAAATTGAGGCAAGCTGGAATGACCAGAAATTGAGTTTATTCAGAACCAGCAGAGAAGTTGCAGGGTGGTGGGGGAGGGAGGACCCCATGTTGAACACTTGATGGGCCACCAGCCAGCATCCAAGTAGTAAATTCATTGGCTTCAGGTTGGGGAGAGATTGTTTGCAGGATGGATGTTCATCGGTCAGGAGATAGATCTCAGTGTTGTGCAAATCAAACGTTTATGGGCAGTTAGTCTATCTGTTCTCAAGTTCATTCTTCTGAGAGAGCATGCCAGAGAATCTCCTCCTTTTATATTCTCTGGTTACTTTTTATTTTTATTTTTTTATTTTTTTAATGTTTTATTTATTTCTGAGAGAGAGAGAGAAAGAGCGCGAGCTCACGAACAGGGGAGGGTCAGAGAGAGAGGGAGATACAGAGTCCGAAACAGGCTTCAGGCTCTGAGCTAGCTGTCAGCACAGAGCCCGACATGGGGCTCGAACCCACAAACCATGAGATCATGACCTGAGCCTAAGTCGGACGCTTAACCTTAAGACTGAGCCACCCAGGTGCCCCCTCTGGTTACTTTTTAAACTGAAATCCTTTCACGGTGTATTGCCATCAAACCCTATGTAGTATCCACATAATATTGTTTTCTAAAACCTCAGCTTAAGAGTGTGATAAGAACATGATACTTTCTCATTCAAAATCTTGACACTTTTCTTAGAACCTGATCCATCAAATAGATACTATAGATAAGGACACCCAGGGAGTTTGTGAATCCCTTCACCTTGATCCAAAATAAACAGATATTAACTTTGTATCCCATAAACAGAGAAGCACACCCTTTACAGATACTAATGGGATATTTCTGAAAACTGGGGATGTCTTGCCCCAAAGTTAGATTTTGCTGGTTGTGTTTTCTTTTTATTGTAAATGAACTTCTACTCTCTAGGTGCTGGCCCCCTTTAAAGGGTTATAATTTTATATTGGCTGGAGAACACCCCAAATTGTTCTTGTCACAGAGGCAGTGGGTGGGTCTCATCATCTGTGTCATTGCTGAAGCATTCGGCAGCCTGCTGTGGATGGAGGAGCCTTAAAGAAGCTTCTCTGTTTCCTAGCCTCCACTTGCTCCCCCATGTTTGGGAGTAGAGAAACCGAGACCTCTTGATCAGTGTTGTCTTAGCCTTTTTGGAAGCCGGGAGAGACCAGGCAAATTTCCTCAGAGTCATTGCCAACCCTGGCCACCAAAATCAACAGATTTCTGGTGGCCAAGTTCTTTCTGGTACTGCTTTCCTGGCTTTGCTTTGGAGAAGCATGAGGCTGTTCTCCAGGTTAGTTTCACCATCTTCTACCAGATCCTCCATCCACCGAGTAACTCCCAGGCCTCATAGCTGTCAGCCTGGGAGAGGTGAGGGAGTTGTGACGGGCAGGCTGCCATATTTCCAGCCCCCATCTCTCTCTCTCTCTCTCTCTCTCTCTCTCTCTCTCTCTCTCTCTTTGTGTGTGTCTCTCTGTCTCTCTGTCTCTCTCTCACACTCTCTCTCTCTCTCTCTCTCACACACACACACACACACACCACCACCACCACCACCAGCAACAGCAACAACCAGTTTTGCCAGACAACTTGCTAAGCATCTTACAAGGGTTTTTTTGCCATATTTATTTCATAATCAGGATCTTTCCTCTCTGCCCCCCAATACTTCTCCCTTTTTCCTAACAAGGAACTATTTGTGAAAACTGACCGAAGGAGACTTTGTTACTCATGTAATTGCCTGTATGTCGCCCCCTGTCCCTCTGACATGCGTGCCCACTGTTGCAAGAAGGATTTTACTACACGTCAAAAGCAGACAGCCTTGCTAACCTCTTTCTAAACCAGGAAGTAAAACGTAATGGGTGGTGTGAACACAGTGGGTTTCTGAGCATTTTTCCTGTTTCCTTCCATTATGTTGGAGTATAAATTCCTGGCTCAACATTAAAATAATTCCTCCAAGTTAATAGGGAATTCAGTGTGACTTATCCACTGAAGCATTGGATATAAAGCGAGCTTTTGCACATGCAAAACATGTGATGTATTTTAGAAAAAACAGTTACGTTGAAAGTTTGTGAGGCATTCAGTAAAGCCAGAAGAAGAGCTTTACCTTAGTAAGATAAATGCAAACGTGTACTGTGCACATCTCCCTAAGCGCGTGCACGTGCACACGCACACACTGTAACCTTAAAGCCGTCTGTTAGAAGGATGAGATGTACTTGTGAGCCAGACCACGATGGTTTGGACAGAAATTCTTACAGAATTATTAAGCCTTAAAAAAAGCAAAGGAGATTTATGCATCTGCATTTGACCAATTTGGTTTGGAATAGGTTCATAATGGAAAAGTAATAAAACCATAAGAGACAGTGTCTTCTGAGTACAGTCTCGCTTTTAAAAAATCTAAACATGGGCTGCCCCATTTTGGATAAAATGACTGTAGAAAAATTTCCCATTGGTAATTTTGGGAGGGTTTTGTTGCTGTTGTTGTTGCTTTTTCATTGATTATCAGCCAGTATAAATTTTCAGCTTTCTGTCAAATATTTTTTCTGGAGACGTCAGTTGTAGGAAAAAAGAATCCCGAAGTGTTATCTGTGGGAGTCTCCACCTCTGGTCACCACCCCCCTCCCCCCAACACACACTGTTTGCTTAGCCCGCAGCCCTCACTAAAGTCTTTTTCTGGTGTAACTGGAGAGGCTAGGCTTTGGTGGGTAAAGGGTGGTTGAACGTGTGCGAGAAGGCACCCCCCGTGACTGCCAGCAGCCACAGAAAAGCGTGAAGAGGAAACACATAACAAACTTCACTTCTGAAAATCGGACCTAATAACTTTGCAAGTGACTGATTTAGACGGGAAAGTAAAAAAGAAAAAGAAAAAACAGCCTTTCTCCATTTGTTCTCAACCACTTGAAGAGTGTTATTGACAAGTCATTCCTTAAAAGTATTAATAAATATGAACCTACCACAGTGGTTCAGGGCAGGAGAGGTAAGGAGGGTCTTAAGGAGCCTCTGCAGACAGGACAGTCCTGGCCCTGCTTCCCAGGGGACAGAGCAGGAGGCCTTTGATTTCATCAGACTCTTAACTTTCTTTCCACGGCCAGCAGTTCAAAGCACAGTGATTTTTATATAGTGAGAATGTGACCAGACTGTGATGGTGGTGCCTTTCCTGCAGGTATGCCGGCGGCATCTTTAGTGACCCCTGCTGATGTTATCAAGACGCGATTACAGGTGGCAGCCCGGGCCGGCCAAACCACTTACAGCGGGGTGATGGACTGCTTTAGGAAGATACTGCGGGAAGAAGGCCCAAAGGCTTTTTGGAAAGGAGCTGGTGGTATGGAAATAATTTGTTCTTAACTAAGGCTTTGGTATCAGGTAAATTTTTGAAAAATCTCATTGTATCTATTATTTCCCCATTTTTTCAAAGCTCGTGTGTTTCGATCCTCACCCCAGTTTGGTGTAACTTTGCTGACATACGAATTGCTGCAGAGATGGTTCTACATTGATTTTGGAGGCGTGTAAGTATCCTGCTAAATCTGCAGCTACGCTTCAGCTCTTCCACTGCCTTGTCGTTCATTATTAAGATGGGTACATTAATCTTATTCCAAAGGATGAAATAGAAAGGATGTAGGAAAGGGGCACCTGGTTGGTTTAGTCGGTTAAGTGTCCGACTTCAGCTCAGGTCATGATCTCACGGTCCTTGGCCTTGAGCCCCACATCGGGCTCTCTGCTGTCATCACAGAGCCCACTTTGGCTCCTCTGTCTCCCTCTCTCTGTCCCTTTCCAGCGCCTTCTCTCTCTGTCTGTCTCTCCTGCTTTCAAAAATACACATTAATAAAAAAGAAAAGATACAGGAAAATATTGAAATCATGTAACCAAACACATTTCAGAGGGGAACATACAACCAACTAGAACTCCCCAACTTCTTTATATGAGGCAGATTTTAACAATTTTTAAATGTTATTTTTACCAAGATACAAAATGATACAAAGCTCAGGTTCTCCCCCTGTTTTCTCTTCTTTTAGGAAGCCCATGGGATCAGAGCCAGTTCCTAAATCCAGGATCGTACTGCCCGCTCCTAATCCTGATCACGTTGGAGGCTACAGACTGGCCGTTGCAACATTTGCAGGGATCGAAAACAAATTTGGACTGTACCTACCTCTCTTCAAGCCATCTGCATCTGCGGCCGAAGTCACCGGTGGGGCCCCGTAGTGAGGGCCGCCGTGGGGTCCTTACTGCTGCAACTCTGTTCGCTGCGGTCAAGGGCACCTCACCTCCGATGGAAACAGTGTTTCCCTCCTTTCGCTTCCATCTCTCGTTTAAATTCAAGTCGAGTCTTTTAATAAGGTGAAATCATTCATTTTTCTGTGTGTTTTCTTAACCGGATCATTGTGAAATTACTCCTAATTACTCTTCGGGCCTCTACTCACACACATCTGTTTGTAGCTGGCATTTACTGGGATTTGGTCAACACTAACATGATTTGAGGGGAAGGAGCAAGTCTGAAGAGAAACTAGAGCTTCTCTCCTCAGATTAGGATTTTAGTCCCAAAGAGACTACTGAACGGCGATCATGGTGCTCAGAGCAAAGTGCTTCGTGCATGTTTAAGCTGGTAGGAGGCTGGGTACATATTTATCACGTTAAAAAACACTGGAAGAAATGAAAAAAAAAAAAAAAAGATCAGAAATAGCCAGCCTGGCTTCAGATTTTAAACATGTACGAATTCTGTTTATGGATTATATTATGAAGCTTTTATGTGAAACTTTTTTTTTTTTTTTGGTCATGAAAACCACATTGAAGATATTTAATAATCATACTCTGTTAGTGGTACCAAGTCTATCAGACAGAAGTCTTTGTACTTAAGGAAGTACTTTTGGTACTTTATTCTATAGACAGAGAAACTATGAGATGCAACAAGTCTCCTGGCTGTGCTGATCTGGGGCAACTTCTCGTATGATGCAATGTGATGATCACTGTGTGTTTCAGGCAACACTGTAGGGAAGTGCACGCCTCTAGTCCTGGTACCTACTTTCCTGCCTCCCACCCCCCGCCCCCAGCAATTGGCACCTGTTTGCTTTCAAAATCTCACTTATCTGGAATCATGTGCAAGACAAATATATTCTAATACACGTTTTTATTTAATTCGTGGTGCCTTGCGTCATGGTCAGATGGCTCAAGCGTTGGCAAAGGAGGAAATAAACTATTTTTAAAGCTATTGAATTGTTTGTTCTTATGTATGTCACATGGTGAATGACTACAGTAATTGTCACTATTGGACTCTATATGTTTCATTTTCAGGATGATTCTATTCATATTGGCGTGGATATTTCCTCCTGGCCCTTCAGGGTAATGTGTACCAATGTTCAGAATGCCGATGTTCAGAGTGAGTAAAAGAAATGATGTTTAACCCTCGATAAACAAGGAACCCAGCTAACTGACACTTTTTCTCTAGTCATCCCCAGTACCTTCGGCCAGTTTCTTACCATGAGAATTAATGTAAATTTTCATTTTGTAATATTAATTGGAAGTTTCACTGGCAGTTGGGCATGAAAACTGGTATGAAATGGCAGTTGCATTTTCTAATCTTCTCTGACTCTTCTTCATACGAAAGCCAGATATACCTGTATCTGACATTTGGTGGTATTTGGCCAACACTATCATTTGGGGAACGAAGCTAGTCTTGAACAGAATCTAGGACTTTCAGACTACTGAGTAACCTCAGAGCAGTCCGTTTGAACTTTCTGAGTCTCCCAGACTTCCCTCCATGAGTCGTTCTGTCTTTAGGGTCAATAGGTTAACATTAGAAGGTACTATTCAAAATTGGGGAGCATCAACGCCATCTATGAGTCTGGTTTTAAATTGTAAGTGAGCAAAAGCCTTTTCCTCACTAGAAACAGGACAGATACATATGTGGCTCCCTTCATGGTTTTGGTTTTCCAAAACCAAAGTGAAAACTGCTCCCTCTGCCTACCCATCCTTACCCCCAATCCCTACCCACTGTGATAAGTGATAGATATTTATATTTTAGTCTCAAAGACCAGTCACAGAACTCCGTATTAGAAACACAGGTGGTGTTTCAATAGCAGATCAACTGGAGCTACGAGCTACGGTAGTGTTCTGAATGCAGATGAAAGTCCCTGAGTGTAAATCTTGGCATTCCTTTTTCTTCACTTGCTAGAATTCTCATGCTATAAATGGTGACCCAAATCTCAGAAAAGGTGCACTGCCTTGCCTGCTTCTGGAAGAGCTGTGGCTCTATTTACCTGTAGCTGAGGGCGATTCACTTCAGTAGAGGAGAAACCAGAGGGACCAGGAAGCCAAAGATGGTAGGGCCACGGGCCTGGGTTTCCTTAAACTCCTCGGCTTATTCTGTTCAGGATAGGCAGTGACTTTAGACACTTTGAAGGAGGCCTCATTTCCATCTGAGTTCTGCTCAGTGGGTGGCGTGACTGTGACATCCTTGAATAGGACTGCAATCACCGTGTGGTGAAAACCACGTCAAATTTGTTCTGGGTTTTCCTCCTTCCTGAAGTGACAGCACAGTGCGTGGGCAGTGCAGCGGCAGCCGCTCTTTTCCCTGCTTAGTGCTGAGGGACTGAAGAGGTGTAACTCCCACACGCTGCCTGCCCATCCCAGGGGGCCAGCCTCCCCCTGCCCCTGCCTGCCCGGAGTCTTTCAGCTCTGCCTTCCGTCCACCTCCTGATTGCTTAGGGGGTGGGGTGGAGGAGAGGTCTGAGTTTTGTAGCAGCTTTTTTTTTTTTTTTTGCAAGGAGGGGAAAAAATGTGAAGCTGACCACAAAGTGAACACACTGATTCTTGGGTTCCAGTCGTGGCTGGGTTTCTTGAGGCTGGGTGGCATGCTGTCGCCAAGCTCATGCTACACCTCATAACCCACAACCATTTGCTGAGCTCCCTGGGGTCGCCCTAATCCCAGCAGCCAGGGTTGCACAGGGGAAAATAAGAATTCTGGCACAGAAAGGAGTCATTTAAGTGCTTATTGCATTTCAGGCTTCAGTTTTTACTTAGCTAAAATATTTACCATTGCTGGAAAACAATGTTTAAAATTTTGTGCTTATATGTTATTTAATGGTGTGGCCTATGTAAACCTCAGGATGCTTACATTTTGACAGTCTTCTGGAAATGTTTAACAGCACATAACTCAGTGAGCAGGGAATAAAAACGGGAAGAAATTGTGCTTGAAACTGTTTGTAACCTTGTCCGGCTATAGGTCTTCAGTGAGTCGTGGTGGAATTCTTCAGGTAGAAGGAGCAAAGGCTTTCGTAATGGAATTTGAGGAGCCCCCTGCCCTCCGGCCCCTTACAGATAACCCTCTCTGAAAGTCACTGTGTGCCTTTTTTAACCACAGACGCCATTCTTTTGGGGATGCATTTGTATCTCTGCCACTGAGCAAAAGCCCATTTTAAATTTCAGGGTAATCAAATGCTTTCAGGATGCGGATTTTTCCAAAGATTTTTAAAAGACACGTTCACTGGTAAGAGCAGTGAAATGTTCTTTCCGCAAATGGTCCTGCCCACAGAGGGGGTATGCCTTTTGTTTCCCCTTTTGGGAATAACCCAACCCTCGCCAGAGAGTTCTATTTTCAATGTTAGGAAGGCCGCAGGGGGTCCACTGCTTCATTTTAAAGGCCAAGGCAGCTAAAAACCACTGCACTTCTGTCTTTTAAAACCATAGCAGTCTTTACTTTGAAATCCCAGACTGGGCTCTAACAAGGGTAGGGATCTAGGCTTTTGTTCTGTTTCCACAGTACCTGGAACTTAGTAGGCTCTGGGTTATTATGTTGAAGGATGGATGCATAGATTTTTGAGAAAGATGAATTTTTTTTTTTCCCAATGAAGCAGTCTCTATTACTTTCCTACTTTACAGGCCTTTTCCGCTGCTGGAGTTAAAACCATGACTGAAAATGATCACAGTCTTCTGTACTGACAACATCCTTTAAAGTTATCGATAGGTCTTGTATGAAAGTTACAGCTGTTTAAAATTGGTTTTAATTACTTACATTGACTTAGGAACTGTCAGATAAATGAGAAGATATTTAAATTTCCTGATCATTGTTAAAAAGACAGCCTTAAAAATCATATCTTTTGAGATTAGTGTTACGTTAGGGTTGAGATATGTCACTAAAATAGTTTTCCTTACCCGTGAATATTAATTATTTACAACTGATTCTCTGCTTCTCTCACTGCCTGGTGTTTATGTGTCCATAGGAGCACAGTGGCTAGCCTTCCTTTAGAAGCTGCTGAGGACAACGGGAACTCTCTTTCAAAAGGGTTTGTTTTTAGCTAATGCATTAATTGACTCCAAAAAAGTCCAAATGGAACACCCTGCTTTCATCTGCTGGGGTAACCTAATAAAATAATGTTTGTTTTTAGATTCCCGGCTGTTAAGGGGGTTTTGCTCAAGGCAAAACCACAGTCCCCTCGAATAACTTCAGAAGGAAAGTTAAGAAGACACACTAATTGTGCCTGTCTGAGGCTTGCTTCTCCCGGGTCACAGGCACACCCCTAGCACACTGGTCTGGCCACGGGGCCTCAGTGCCCACCGCCACCTTGATTCATTAGACGGGGCCCCTGCCTCTTTGCAGGACGCTTGGTTTGGCACTGGAGCAGTTCTAAGACGATTTTAAAATAGACTCAAGCTCTCAGATCAGACTTGTGCAAGCATAGCATAGTCTGTCCTGTATGGTGGGGAAAGGGAAATTCAGCACAGAACAAAAAGCCTGATTAAACCACCTCTCCCTGTCTCCTGTCACTCCCCTCCACCTCCTTTGCTACCTATCCCAGCGCTTGCTCTGGTCTCACTGGGCTGCGTTCAACTGAGAGAGGGGCGAGTCATTTTGCCTCCACCCTGGAGTTCTTTGGCCACTAAGATCTCATTAAATATGAGGTGTGACGTGCCTCGTGTGATCTCATTCAGTCCACCCCACAACCCTTAAAGTAGGTACTGTGCTTTTTCCTCTGCTGCACATGAGGAAACCCGAGACTCACAGAGGCGGAGTGCCTTGCACATGGTCTCTCTGCCGCAAATGAGGGGCTGGAATCGGAGTCTAGGTCTATGGCAGCCCAGGCCCTGTCCTTGACCTACGAGGGTTTCTCAACAAAACTCAGTCCACGAAATTCTTATTATAGTCTTTGCCCAGAATTTCTTATTGGCCCCCGTTCTCAGAATCAGATGTATCATTCCCAGCGTAGCATAGAAGGGAAGGGTGATCACTGATTGTTTACCATAGTAGGTACATTTGCTAATTCAGAGAACTGAAGAATCCGAGGACCAGGTGAATCCTAACAAGCCTTTTGAGGTCCATCTTAAACTATTTTATGGCCTATTAAAGTCAGTAAAGAGAGGATTAAGGTGAACTCGAAGCATTTGCCCCCTGGTAAACCTCTAAAATGGAAAGGTAATGTGGAAAACGCAGAGATCAATTTACAGACTGTTAGTATGCAATGCGATATGATGTGAACCGAATTGGACCATCTTAAAAATCTCTCCTATCATTAGAAAGTGCCATTGTTCGACAAAAGTTGGAAATAGTGGAAAACCAAGTAAACATCTATGGGTACTTGGTCTCAAATTGTGTCTTGAGGGAACGGAGACAGTTTACAGAATGTGGGATTTGCTGAAATTACCTTTGGATGTGAAATCTCCATCACCACTAACGGTGGAAAAGTCTTACTGTGTGCCCAACAAGCTCCCTGCACTCCCTCAAGTCAGAGGCACTTCACTCTCTGCCCTTTCCACCACCCTTACATGAACAAAGGCAGATTACTGACTGACCCACACTAAACAGTAACTGAAAACATATATATATCTCAAAGTATGAATTACTGTTTTGAAGCAAGATTTACCTACATAAGTTCTGAGTGTAGACATATGCTTTATCGATTTGAGAATTTAGATCTCCTGACAGCCACTCTGTGTAAGAAGCTACTTTTTATGATAACTTTGTCGTTTGAATTAGCTCCAGTATTATAAAAGGCTTAACTCTTGTTAAAGTAAAATCAGAAAAATGAAAAGTTGGGGATGAGAAAAATTGAAATGGGGATTCTTTGTTTTTTTCCGTAAGACAGAAGTGATTGCTGATGTCTGTTGAATTTTATTGCAGAAAGTAGTGATTTCTCAACACATACAGTCTCAGTCTTTGTCCTTTGCATACATCACTATGCAATGTATGCATTCCCTTCTTTCTAACTAACAAAGCAGTTCATAGGCTAATATCTAGGCTGCTGTGGTCCAAGGTAATAAATAATAGGGCAAACAACAGACTAACCAAAAACTTGAGAGGACCCTCTGGGGGATGAGATATCAGTGGAGCTTTGAATGGCTCTAACATATGACTGAGAATCTGGAAGGGGACACACACATACTCAGAACAGTGCACGTGCTCAGGAGAGACCCGAGAAGGCCCTAAGCTCTCAACCTCCTGCTCACCTTGAGGCTCTCCAGAAAGAGGAAGTGAAGACTAGCGCAGAGTTGTAAACTGCCTGGCTGAGTGGTGAAAGTGTGCCTCAACACACATGAGCCCTTTGGCAAAGACTCAAAGAGTCTTCTGGTCCTAGGCATTTACAGAAATCTCTGTCCAGTTGTTGGCTAACCATTAAGTTAACAGACTTCATTAGCGGGCCACACGTGACACAGAATGTATATTGTATGGAATTCAGAGACTTTGCTAAACAACGATTACAGTAAGCAGCAACAACAAATCCTGGGGATGGAAGACAATCTGATTTCCAGAGTTGTACATTATAAATATTCAAAACATCTAGTGTTCATCAAAAAAATATAAGACATGTAAAGAAGTGGAGTATGGCAGATACATAAGAACAAAAAAAGAAATTAAGAAAATCTATGTCTGAGGAAGCCCAGATACTGGATTTTCTTTCTAGACAAAGGTTTCAAGCCATTTATTAGAAGTGTAATGAATGAATTGAAACCAAGTCTAAAGAACTAATGGGAAGTATAGAATGTAGTATGCAGAAGAAAGAAGAAGCAAATGTGAGGAAGGATCGATTGAACCATGCAGTCTAAAGAACAAAAGAAACAAGAAAGAAAGTTGAACACAGACCTGTGGGGCACCACGATGTATGCCAATGTGCACATAATGGGGGTTCCACAAGGAGACAGGGGAAGGGCAGAATTGTTGAAGAGATAAAGGTTAAAACCTTGCCAAAGTTGATGAAAAACAATCTGTCATTGTTCAAGAAGCTCCATGAAATTCAAGTAGGACAGATTCAGAGACCCAACATAAATACATCATAATCAAACTGTCAAAAGCCAAAACCCATGAGGCAGTCTTGAAGCTACAAGAAAGAAGCAACTTACCATATACAAAGGAGCCGAAATAAGATTAGCAGCTGATATCTTATCTGAAGCCATAGAAGCTAGAAGGCAGTGGGATGAAATATTCAACGTGTTAAAAGAAAAAAAAATCTGTCAGTGAAGATTTCTACTTCTGATAAAAGTATCCTTCAAAGATGAGGGAGAAATGATAATATTCCCAGATAAGCAAAACCTGAAAGTTTGTCACCAACAGAAGCCAAAGAGTCCAGGCTGAAATGAAAGGACACTAGAGGTAGATTTTAAAATAAAAGGGTCAGTTATCAAGAGAATATGATAAACTAAATATTTAAGTATCTAGTAACAGAGCTTCAAAGTACAGGAGTAAAAACGGAACTAAAAGGTAAATAGACAAAGCACAGCCATATTTGCATATGTTAACATTCTCTTCTCAGAAATTGATAGAAAATAATCAGTAAGATTACAGAAGATTGAAACCATACTCTCAGGCAGTTTAATCTATTTGACATTTTTAGAACCACAGACCCAGTATCTGAAGAATTCACATTCTTTTTAAGTGCACATGAAACATTGACCAAGCTAGGCCATATGCTAGCCCATAAAATAAATCTTAATAAATTTCAAAGGATTTGAAATATAGAGTATTTCTTACTCTGTATGTTTTCTTACCAAGCAGAATCAAACTAGAAATAAAAACAAAGATATCTGGAAAGCTTTCCAAATATTTTGAAATTAAACACACTCTATAAAGCCCATGGGTCAAATAATACTTTACAACGGAAATTAGAAAATATTTTGAACAGAATGATAACAAAAACACAACACATCAAAATTTGTGGGATACATACAGGAAAGGCAGTACTTACAGGGATTTTTATAACTTTAAAGACCTAAATTAGAAGAAAACAAGTCTTTTACAACCAATGATCTAATTTCTACCTTAGGAGGTAAGAAAAAAAGAGCAAATGAAATCCAAAATAGAGGAAAAAATGGACAAACAATAGAGAAAAATCAACAATTCCAAAGCCAATTCTTTAAACACTTAACAATACTGATAACTAACAAGACTATTAAAAGAAGACAAATTACCAATATATCAAAAATTAAAAAGAAGACATTACTATGATCACACACACACACACACACACAAAAGTAATAAGGGAATAGAAGAGCAATGTTAATGAATTTGACACCTTAAATGAAATGGACATTTCTTGAAAAAACACCTTGCCAAAATGGAACCAAAAAGAAATAGAAAATCTGAATAGCCCTATTTCTATTAAATAAATGAATTTGTTACCAAAAACTTCCTTCTAAAAAAAAAACCTCCAGGGCCACATGTCTTCACCAGTGAATTCTATCAAAATTTAAGGAAGAATTAATACCATTTTTACACTCTTTCTCAAAATAGAGGATGTAGGAACATTTCTCAGTTCCTCGTGTAAACATAATCATGTAACTAAGACCAGCCAAAGACCTTACAAGAATAGAAAATTAAAGACCAGTATCCTTACGGAAAAATTATAGGAAATTTCTTAAATTATCAGCAAATAGGGGACTTCTGGGTAGCTTAGTCAGTTAAGCATCCGACTTCGGCTCAGGCATGATCTTTTGGTTGATGAGTCCGAGCCCTGCATTGGGCTCTGTGCTGACAGCTCAGAGCCTGGTGCCTGCTTCAGATTCTGTGTCTCCCTTGCACTCTGACCCTCCCCACTGGTGCTTGCTCTCAAAATGAAACATTTAAAAAAATTATTAGCAAATAGAATCTAGTAATGTATTTTGATCAAATGAGGTTTATACCAGGATGGCAAGGTTGAATTAACATTCAAAAAAACAATCACCTAGTATAATTCATTGCATAAACAGAATAAATGGAAAAGTTCTATGACTATATCAATAGATGCAGAAGTATAACCTATTTATAAAAAGCTTTTTGATAAGCTAAAATTAAAATGGAATTTCCTCATATGATAAAAGTGAAACATTGAAACTCTTTTATAGGAAGTTTAGGGAAAGGGTAAGGATGTCTTCCTTCGTCTCTTCAGTACAACATTGAGCTAGAAGTCCTAGCTAGTGTTGTAAGGCATGGGAAAAAAAAGGTTGGAAAGGAAGAAATACAGTTTTCATTATTCTCAGTACAATTTTATATGTAATAATCAGTAGGATCTATGAAATCTAGAAGTAATATACTTAGTAAAGTTGCAAACTATAAGGTGAGTATACAAAGACAAATTTTATTTCTGAAAACTGGAAAAAAATATTTGGAAAGTAAAATCTAAATTATAATATTTACGATAGAATAAAACAGGTAAATACCTAGAAATAAATCTTAAAGATGTGTACAACCTACATACTACAAGCCATTGTGAGGTAAAGAAGACTCAATGAATGGAAAGACATAACCCGTTAATGGATTAGAAGATTCAAAATGGTTAGTATGTTTATTCTTCCAAAATAGTATATAGATTAAATGAAAGCCAAGCAATACGGTTTTCTTTTTAAAATTTTTTAATGATTCTAAAATTAACATGGAAACACAAAAGATCTAGAAAAGCTAAAACAGAGTTTAAAAATGAATAACAAATTTGGAGTTCTTACACTACCTGATTTCAAGACTTACTATAGGCTATAGCAACAAGACAATGTATTATATAAAGACAAATTGCTCAATAAAATAGTATAGTGGCTCCATAAAAACACCTACATGTAGGGGCTCCTGGGTGACTCAGTCGGTTAAGTGTCCGACTCTTGATTTCAGGTCAGGTCGCGATCTCACTGTTCATGGAACAAGTGCGGAGCCTGCTCGGGATTCTGTCTCTCCCGTGCTGCCCCTCCCATGCGCGCACATACTCTCTCTCTCAAAATAAACATTTAAATAATTACCTATATGGGGGCGCCTGGGTGGCTCAGTCAGTTAAGCATCCAACTTCAGCTCAGGTCATGATCTTGCCATTCTGGAGTCAAACCCCACATCCATCTCTGTGCTGACAGTTCAGAGCCAGGAGCCTATTTCAGATTTTGTGTCTCCCTCTCTGGCCCTCCCAAGTGCGCTGTCTCTCTCTCTCTCTCTCTCTCTCTCTCTCTCTCTCTCTCCCCTCCCAAAAATAAACATTAAAAAAATTACCTATATGTATATCATCAATTGACTTTTTACCAAGGATGCTAATTCAATTTAATGTTCAAAAAGAAAATGATTTTTTTCAGCACATATTGCCAGACCAGCTAAATCACTTTTGACCACTTCCTCATTCCATACATAGGCATTAAGATTCATCATAGATTTACGTGTAAAGCCTAAAACAGTAAAATGTTCAGAAGAAAACAAGATCATATCTTTGTGACCTGAAGCAAGCAAAGATTTGCTAGGAAGAACCGTAAAATACTCATCGGAAATGTTAAAAATGGGCAAATTGGACTTCAACAAAACTTAACACTTCTTCATATCACAATATTTTAAGGGAATGAAGTTCCAAGTCACAGACTGGGAAAAATATTTGTAACACATACATCTGACAAAGGAGTTTTATAGAGATTCTATAAAGAACTTTCTTAAATTAATAATAAGAATACCCAGTGTTTAAAAATGGCCAAAATATTTGAGCAGCTGTTTCACAGAAAAAGATATAATACAGCATGTAAGAATGGCCAATAAGCACATGCAGAGGTGCTTAAAACCACCAGTCATCGCCTGTATGCAAGCTAAAACCACAGCAGGACATTGTTCTGTACCTATCCCAATGGCCAAACTGGAAAAGACCAACAATACTAGATAGCGGGGCAGTTGTGGTACAGCTGGGTTTCTGATGCTTTGCTGGTGGGACTGTGACAGGGTGCAGCCACTTGGAGAGCGCTTATCAGGTTTCTTGGAGAGTGAAACATAGACCTACCATATGACCCAGAAACTCTGCTCCCAGCATTTACCTAAGAAAACACGTGCCTGCAAAAAGAACTGTACAAGAATACTCATGGCAACGTTAGACAAAAAGTCCTCCAACTCGAAACACGAATGTTCAGTAGCTGGCAAGTGAATAAATGAATTGCAGAATAATTGTAAAATGGAATACCAGTCAGCAATAAAAAGGAACATATTACTCAAATATTCAGTGCCTTGACGAATGTCAAAAGAATTATGTCAAGCAAAATAACTCAGACATAAAAATAAGACATGCTCTGTTTTTTCACTTACGTGAAGTTTAACAACAGAACAGGCAAAACTAATCTGTGTTGACAGAAATCAAAACAATGATTGCTGGAAAGGGCCATGAGAGAATTTTTGTCCTTATTAAACTGTTCTGTATCTTGTTTTGTCTGCGGGTTACATGAGTGTACACAGTTGTTTAATGTGTTGACTCAGACACGCCACATCTGTGCATTTTATTGTATGTGAATTACACCTCACTAAAAATACAAAAAAAAAACAACACTTTTTCTCATTTTACTTATAATTTTTAATTCTCCCTAGCTCTCGGTGCTCCGAGTAGGAGCATCAGATGCTTTTTAAACTCATCTTTCATTGTTTGTTGTTGTTTTAAACTATGACTTCTTATTGATGTTGATGGTAAGCTGTTAGGGAACCTGTTACTCATAGATAAAAGGTTACTTGAAAAATCAATCAGAGGAATGACCTTAATTATATTAAAGAGTGAAATTTTAAAACATGTGCATGGAGGTTTATAAATTTAGTGCTTTCAGCCTTCTGGAAAGAAGAAACAATTAGTACAAAGGCCTTATGATTAGACATGCTTGATGTGTCAAAGAGGGAGGTCAGAGAAACAGGGGTGGTTCACAAAGATTAAGTAACAGGATGTAAGTAAGATCAGATAAGAAGTAAGAGTCACATCTTATGGGGCGTGTGGGCCACTGTCAGGATTTTGACTTTTACTCCAAGTGATGTGAAAGCCATTTGTGTGTTTTGTTTTGTATTTTATTGAACTATAGTTTACATACCATGTTATATTTCAGGTGTTCGACATAGTTATTTGACATTTAATACGTTACAAACTGCTCACCGTGATGAGTACAGTCACGATCTGTCACCATATGAAGTTATTCAAATGTTATTGATTATATTCCCTAAGCTGTACTTTATATCCCCGTGACTTATGCCATTGGTATGCTTTGGGCTGAGGAGTTCAATGTTGTAACAGCATCATTCAAGTGGCTATATTGAGAAGAGGCTGAAGAGGTCAAAGGTGGAAACCAGGAGGTCAGTTAGGAGATCATTGCAAGAATTCATGAGTGAGGCGATGGGGTCTTGGCCAAGGGCAATGATGTGTATATTTACTTACTTCTGACCACTTGTCCTTCCACACAAAGTAGGTGACTATGTGCACACAACTTCCAGCTCCATCTATTGGAAAATTTTTCCCTCTTTAGTCTTCCAAGGTCACCCTTGAAAATGGCTATAATGTCACTGTCATCCATCCTTTTTTTTTTCTTTCCTTTTTTTTGTAAATTTATTTTTGAGAGAGGGAGCATGAGCAGGGGAGCGGCAGAGAGAAAGGGATGAAGAGGATCTGAAGCAGGCTCCGCCCTGACCTCAGAGAGCCCAATGCAGGGCTCAGACTCACGAGCCATGAGATTATAACCTGTGCTGAAGTCAGACATTCAACCAGCTGAGCCACCCAGGTGCCCCAGCTGTCATTCATTCTAAGCCTTCACCCACAAACTGAGCCAACCCATATGTAAAGCAGGCTCTGACCTTTCCCCTTTTTTCAGCCAGTCCTACCAAACCCATAGTCCCCACATATGACTGTGTATGCAAGCATGGGAAAGGGGTGCTGGTGAAATCCTGTTGGGTGACATTGGGCTTCTGGGTTACTTGTTCATGCAGCTTCCTCATGTCCTCTGGTTCTGCTCAGATGTACCTTCTGCATGCACAATTTGCATCTTATGGAAGAGGTTTCAAGTAGCTCTTTCTGACTTTATACCTTCACAAGGCTGACAGGAGTCAACTTATAATGGGCTGTTTGGATGTCTGGTATCTTCATATTCCATGGTGAAGAGCTCTACTTCTTCCATGACCCAGTCATATGCTGGGAGCCATTTCTCAAAAGTCACCTAATTCTTTGCTGCAGCTAGCATGGCTTACCTTCGGAACCCCATGGACCACTGTTAAAATTTTCCTACCAGGGCCTGCCATAAGTTGCCATATTTTTTCTCCACCATCAGCACTTCTAATACCATGGCATCAGTTGACTGAATGGCTGAGTAGAGCTCCTTGCACTGCAGTTTAGATCTGCTGCAAAGTCCTTTCTTCTGAGCCCTTCCCCAGACCTTGTGTGCCACCTGGTATAACAGACCAGAACAGTATTCTTAGACATGGAGTGTGTTGCCTTGAGAACCCAGAGAAGCCTACTGGGTGCTGTGTTCCCACGTCTTCCTTGAAATTACCTCCCACCCTCTGGAGTATATGTGCCTTATTGGACTTCTGGCGCATTAGTTAACTCTTATTTCTCCTGCCTAAACAATATTACGCCATCGATGTCATGGATTAGTGTAATGTTCTGTGGATGTTCAGTCATGTCCAGAATTACATAGAATATGGTGTAGGATGATAAGTTAACAGAGACAAAGGTGTAAATAAATATTGTTCTTTTTTCCACATAAGTACAAACTCTTTCTGGTATTATTATATAGTTGGACTAGAAAATAATGCATTCATCAATCAGCCACATACCATGTACCAGAGGCCTTATTAATCTGTTCCAAGAAAGATGTCACATATGACACAGCAGCTATGATCAGAGCTCCTACTTGGTTGAGCTTGCACTACTCCAGTGATTCTCCAGTATCCATCTATGTCATGAAGGGGCCAGACTGGTGTATCAAATGAAAAAAATTCCAGGAACCACCACTCTGCGTCTTCTAGGGCTTTAAATCCATCACTAATGTTGCCGTGATCCCAGCCCTACCCCAAGATGTAATGTTTTTCATTTACTATCTTGGTAGGAGGAGGTGGAGTATGGCAGTTTCAGAGATTTCCACTTGGCCTTCCTTCTGTATAGTTTTTATCCCCCAGAGGCTAGGGACCCAATGCCAAATATGTCAGTGCCGACGGAACACTTAGGGATTAGGGAAACAGTCACCGTGTGGGTCCATAGACCGAATGAGCTCATTGTGACTTCATATATTGCCTAGTCACCAGAAATGGCCACTTTACCTGGGGACTATGATACAGGTTTGGGTTTCAGTGTGAACTGAGACCCTGTGTCCCGTAGTTCTCGAGGTGTCTGATTTTTCTTTCTGTGTTGCACATTGGCCTGAATAAATGGCCGTAGGTCCCTTCAGGGAAGGACTGAAGAAGTCATCACAGTACACGTTTGCTATGATGTCTTTCCTGCTAGCAAGCTAGACACCTCTTCAGTCAGTGAGTTCTAGATCAAAAAATTGGCTCAGGTTTTGGTAATGAGCAGAGAATTGCGATTTTCTGAAGTAACTGCCTTCAGCCTCTTGCTCCTCCGTTCTTGCTTTTATGATTTTGGTTATAGACGTTAAACGCCATTTGAACTGACCTGTTTTTCTCTTAGGATGCCCTGTTCTTTGGATAAATAAAGTCTCCTCTGCCGCTCCTCTGATCTAGCTGGCCATTACAGTAATTGTGGCTTACTGGCTTCTGGGGGTTAACTGCCACCAGTTAACTAGCCACTGTTAGTCCAGGGTCTTATCATCCCCACAGACACTAAGAAGCCCTGCTCTGTGACTGCCTCTCTTACTGTCAGCCTTGGTGTGCAGAGGCGGCCAAAAGATGTTTATGCTTTTCTCTCTGGCTTGTTGCTAATGGCGTTGGTGAAGGGTGTGTGCTCTGGGCCTTCCTATGGAATATAACTCCTGAATGTGTCTTCTAGCCTTACATAGTATATCCATTCTAACCTATTTACTTCCTTCAACCTCTTTGTTCCTTTCTGTACTATTGGTCAGGACAACTCAGACATTGTCACTTCATTAAGTGTAGGCTATAGCTTTTCTAGACTTCTAAGAGCCACTGTATCAACCACCCCATCCCCTGGGGTCCTTGCCAGAGTATAAAATCACATATCCTGAAAAAGTCTCTCAATCAAATTTGGTGGATTCTTGCCTATCCGATCTTACATTCTGGCTCCCTTAAACCCCTCAAAATCCAATCTCAGTGCTATTCCCCTAACCCCTACAGTACATGTTAATTCTTGCAACTCTTTTGGTGAATAGTGAGTCTCTTTACTCTCTTATCAGGACCAGCCTGTCTTCCCCACCCAGATCATGCTGGGAGAGCCATCAGACAGTGATGCTGGTCTGCCCCTGAGAGAGAGAGAGAGAAAGATAGGAGGGAGGGAGAGAAGGAGGGAAAATTCGTTTTAGATTACAGTACAGTTCTGTAAAGTTTTTTAAATGCTTACGGGGAGTCCCTAAGCAAGTTACCTGTCAGAGAAGTTTTATATCTTCTAGGAACAGGCCTGCCTCAGTATCCCTGCCATGCTCTAGTCAGCTGAGAGAAACCTGTGGAAAGCATGACCTTCATCAAACATGGGGGCAGATTTCAAAGCAAAGCAGCTAGAGCTGTCAGTCAGTTATACTCTCTGCAGTAGGAGATCAGAGAGGCAAATTTTCATGGCAGCCACATCCCTTCCAGAACATTAGCCAGGATGACTTGAATTGTCGTGAGCTGGCTGGCAGTCTGACACATGGCCACTACATGGTCACCTCGGGCCTGTGTGTGGCCCAGACGTCTCAGGATAGTTGTACTTCTTATGCAGATACTTGTACTTATTGGCACAGGGACCAAGAATGAGTTTGCGCAGAGACCAAGAAGGAAGCTATAAGTCTTCTCATAACCATGTCCTGGACCCCACACAGCATCACTTCCTCCATACTCCATCATTTACACCAGGTCAGCCTGGAATCCCCATGGAACAGCACTATGCAAGACTATTTTGGAGACTAGCTACCACCGTGGGAAGCGTATGTATATAAACCCATGTCATGTTTCACGTGCTTCCTTTGCTCCCAGAATCATTGAGAGTTTGGTCTGTAATAGCAACTTATGGGTTATTGCTTTATTCTTTATTCAGGTCCTGTAGTGTAAGCTTGAGAGACTTTTTTTCCTCTGGTACTTTTATTGGATTGCTTTTAAACCTATTTAAGACCCTCATATTTTATCTTTAAAAATTTAATTCCTGCCTTCAAAGACTTTCAATATCTATATACCTAATGGCACGTCAAGAAAAAGCAGATCATTATTTTTAAAAGAAATCTCAGAGTTCAAGGAGTCCCTACCACCAAAGCACCAGGGAGATTCTCTCCCTGAAAAGCTGACAGTTTGTCTTCAGATGTTTTAATTCTCTCGAGGCATGAAATGACTCTGAGAAAATTTTCTATTAAAATTGTTTATAGACACATTTCCTAGTCCAGTAGCAAGAAACATAAATTCCTGGGGTAAACTTTTTAAAAGGAAATGTGTAGACCATTTGGTATCTTCATCTTAGCCTGTTTTTCTTATTCTAACGTGAGAGACCATCTCCGGGCAAGAGTGGCTCCGGTGAAGGAGATACGGGAAAGCTTTCCAAAAAACCACACACATTCCCTCGTAAAAATAACACCAGAGTCTTGGTTTACGTCCAGCCAGGTTGGCTGCCTGTAGGGCTCATTACCAATCTTTAACATGGCCCCCATACCCTCCCCCCCACCCCCCCAGCCCCCCACCCCCCGCCGCCTTGTCATAGCAAGATTCGAATCAGTCTTTCCCCAAGTATAGGATTTATCCACGCTGGCGCAGACCTGGTTTGGAACGTTTTATTGGCAATACTGGTGTCATATTCAGGAACCACAGACTCTTGCTGGACTATGTTAGCTTGAATGACAAGTATCAGTGGTCAACTATATTTGAAATATTGTTAAAGTACCTAGAAATAATAGGCATTAAAATCCATTCCATTCAGTGCCACAAACCTCTAAAGATTTCTCGTCCTCCGTGGAACCGGCGTACTGTAATTGTTATTTGGAACTTAAGGTAACCTCAACAGCAGCAGAGAGACAATACAGTCCTCTCATTATGCACATGCTCTAGGATCGTTTATTTTAATGCTTTCAAATCAATATGTTCCATGCAGCACACCACAATAAATAAGGAGCGGCAATGTTCTTCTAGTAAATCCATTCATAATGTGAGTCACCATGTAAAACACCACATCTCAAGTCTTTGGCCCTGCACCACATCGTGAAGCACACCACATCTGCACCTAATCATATCTGGCTTCATATGGATTTAATAGGACTATGCCAGAAGTGCATGTAAGAACAAATTTAACCAGAGGTCTCCAGCTATTAAATACAGCTACTAAGTAGTTAAAAGGCAACAACTAAACCCGTAAAGCCTCCCTCCCTCCCCTCCCCTCCCCCCCAGTTTTGAGACAAATATAAAGATAGAAATGATCTGGTGAATTTCAGGTCAGTGGGGTGCAGGGTGGGATACATTTGGAATACTTGGAGCAAAGCTGGCACAATATGACACCCAAATGTCACACGACACGGATACTGAATGGACACCGAATACAAGTGCAATCGAGGACCGCAGAGCTGAGTTCTAGAAGGTGAAGGTGGGGGCTGGGGTGGGGACGGTCAGTTTCCACTAGGCAGATAACTCAACGGTGCCTTCCTCTTCGCTATCGGCTCTGTTGGCACGAATCTCCACGAGGGTCCTGGCAAATCGGGTCCATTCATCATTGTGAGGAACTGCAAGCTGCAAAGCAAGTGAGTGGGAAATGAACAAGGATCTAAATGGCCTGGAAGCCTCGACACCCACAGGACTGCTCCTCCTGAAGCAGCCATTTCCCTTGGAAAATCAAGGAAACCTGCTCTTCTTCCCCGAAATCAGCCCTGAAGTGTTGTTCTTAAACCGACAACTTAAGAGAATAATGTCACATTGAGAAGAAAAAAAATTCACTCATGGAATTTATAAAGCTTAAAAAAAACCTGTAAACTATACAATTACAGTAGCCAGTTAAAGCACTTTTGGTAATGAAAATTCATCCTAAGGCCAGAGTTAAAGTGAACACAGCAAATGAAAACTGCAGTTGACTAGGATTTTGAAATAATTGTGGTATTGCCTTTCTAAGTCAATGCTATTGATCCTTTCTTAAAAGTATTGCTAATGTGCTAATATGCGTGGCAAAAGTCTAACTTACATATACAAAGAAATCTTACTAGGAAATAGTGATATGGCTCTTTCAGCAAGCTCTTACATGGTAGCTAACATTTACTAAGAGTTCTGTCCTAAGTGCTATACATGTATTAACCCCTTCCTCACAACAGCCCTATGTAGGGTAAGCTTAGTATTCCCGTTTTACAGAAGAAGAAATAGAGGCACAGAAAGATTAAGTCATCTTACTAAGATTGTTTAGCTAGCAACTATCAATGTCGGTGTCATCTAGCTCCAGTATCTGCATCTCTAGACAGTATCCTACACTGGTTTGCCGGAAAGGGGGGGTTATAAAATTTCCCATTTCATATCTTCTTCTATGCACAATTCAGTAAGGAGAAAATTCACCCCACCTGCTGTAAGTTACGTGTCTGAATTCTGTTAGCTGATTTAAAGGATACTAATTTCTCTACACAGCATCCAGAAATGAACTGCCTGAGGATACCATGCAAATGTTTGGAATAGAAAAGAGAATTGTTTGAAGATGAGAAGCATGATCAAGTAGAAGTCTGAGTGGTTTTCATATATAATAAAATTGATGTAGACTGTAGAGTGATTTTCTTGGAGGACTGCCCTGTAAGATGGTATAACCCATCTACAGGTACTAGATTCTATAAACAGTAATAACACATTTGTCTCAATATACGTTTTTGAAAATAAAAAAGCAGAAGCATATAAAGCTAAGCTTTGAGATCACTTTTACAGCTGAAAAACTACCCACTTTATAGAGCTAAATGATTAGAACTTAAAATTTTTACTACAGGGGATGATCATGTCAGATGCTAAGACAATTTCCTGGGGGACCTCATCATCCATCTACAGCGTGTATTCTGCAGTTAGTGTTCTAGTACTAAGATTTAAATGTTTCAATGATCTAATTCTGGAAATGATATACAGGCGGGGGAATAAGTTCTACTGATTTTGAGAAATGCAGTACCAATAAGAATTCTCATTTAGTCATATGAATGAGTTTTTGAATGGTTAACTACTTCCCTAGTTATTGAAATGAATCCTCATTTCTTCTCAGGCAATGACATAAGTTCACAAAAGTATCAAATGACACTGTTACCCCTTTTGCTCAGTCCATTTTCCCTACTTGGAGCTCTTTTCCTAGGTTCCACCGATCTTCATTTTTCTCTTCAATTTTAGAAAATACCGTACTGGGGAAATGAGGCCTTCAAACTTCTGATGCTACAAAAGAGCTAACAAAAAGCATGAGCCGCAAAGGCTTGGTATCATATTTATATGAAAGAATAGGTCCACTATTTCTTTTCTCTCCTCCAACTCGATAAGTCCTTCAAAAAGAACCACAAAACTAACGCCTAGGAAAAGACAAAGCCAATCATGATAGCATGATTATGACTTTTTCCAATATATAAAGTGATAATCAAACTCTAGCTAAGGCACCTCATAATTTCATAAAACTTTAAGTACTGGGAAAAGGCAGGCCTTACTAAGAATACATTATACAATATATAATATGTTGCTCTAGGAGTTTGGCTCCTTAACATAACATTATATTATTGGTTGAAATGGTGCAAGTTAACATATGATGCCATACAGAATGTTCTATTGATAGCAATATATAGAAACTATATACTAAAACAAGAAAACAGGTAAATATGTTTCACATGGTTTCATCCAGTAGTAATGGCCAGGCCATTAAGAAACGATACTAATAAAGATTGTGAGCCATTAAGGTTTGGATATATGCCTAGAGACAGAACTGAGTGTCATTTATGACATTTAAGTTGCACATCTAACTTTTCAAAAATGAATTTTATCAAATTTAAATGTTTCTAATAGAGAAACGTACCCTACAATGGAATGACATTTGAGCTTTTCCACAGGGATGGGAATAATTGTACCAGAATGCCAACACCTGTCCTTAAAAATACAGGTTTGCCCTCACAAAAGCGTTAATAGTATCCTAACATATCTTGTCCTCTCTTTGATCTGTGAAAGTTTCACGTAGGTTGGAAATATCAGAATTTTTAAAAAAAAATCCTGCCAAGTATTTCCACTCTAGGATGCCATAAACTTCACAGAAATGTTAGTTTGCTTTGGTTCACAAAACACAAAACCACAACAGAAAACACTCCAAAGTAGCACACAGTGCAAACACAATTGCTTCTAGAAACTTAAATTTACCCACCTCATCCTATTACACTTTTCATTTAGTCGATTATAAAAATAACCCATGACGACTGTCATGTTAGATTTAGAAGGTGAACTGCACACTGCCCCATTTTTAGAATTAAGTATCACCATCAGGAAGCACTTTAAGAATAATCTTAGCTTGAATGTGTGAATGTGCATTCACGGGCTGTTTCCACACCCAAAGTAATAATTTTTGGCATTTGAATTACTTGTAGGTAAGATCAAGCAGGCCTCCTGACAAACAAGAAGACCATGCCTTTCATTTCACATCTGCAGCTGTAAACAGCATCTATTTGGACAGAACTGTCCTGTCCTTGGCAGTTCCTGACTTTTCTAACCTGGTTCTCTCTGGTGAGAAATGGCTGGAAACGGGGCACCTGGGTGGCTCAGTCAGTTAAGCGCCCAACTCTTGGTTTCAGCTAAAGTCATGATTTCATGGTTCGTGAGACTGAGACCTGTGTCAGGCTCTGTGCTGACACCATGGAGCCTTCTTGGGATTCTCTCTCTCCCTCTCTCTATCACTTTCTCTCAAAATAAATAAATAAACAGTTTCTCTAGGAGACCTTTAATCCAATAATACCTTAATCATTAACTAGGAAAACTCTTTGTGTCTTAGTTAAAGAATAAGACTGCTCTCATGTTTGTCTAGCCAGCACACAAATGTATTCAACCAGCATGGACCGAGTACCAACTCTATGCGTGGTGCTGTGCTAGGGATTAAAGACGCAGAAGTGAATGGTGTTTTCTTAGGTCAAAATGTGTAAATACTGGCATAGGTGGGGGGGTTTTGTTTTTAATTTCAACTTTGCTGACATTCAAAACATACACAGCCTAAAATTTATTTTCTTACAGTGACAACCGCAACGCATCCGGTATGTGTTGTGTGTCAAGCAAGTAGCAGCGAAGCAAATGGCATGTTAATGACAAGTCTTCAGCATCTCTTTAAGTTTCCATCAAGGCATTAAAGGCCAAACCTAGAGCATCACTATGGATTTGTTTTCCCCTTGAAAAAAAAAATCAGTTTAGAATAATTTTCAAACAATTTCCATTTCATGGTAGGAAAAATATTCACAAGTTTTTCATTGTGATGAATAATGTTAATTAAAAAAAAACACTGAAGGAAATGGCTCATGGTTATATCAAGGGAATACCATAAAGAAGGGCTTGTAAAAATTGTCCAGTATTGTACTGAATCAAAATGGAGCTGGAAACATTTTCTGCCCTCAGATTCATCTGCCAAAGTCCACATCCTAGGTCAGGGATGATTCGGATTTTCCCACTGCTTCAAGCTCATGGTGCACCCAGCAAGCCCATTCACACCCCCTACTAGGAAACTTTTCTAATTTTTTGTGAAATGTATAAAGCACTTTTATGCCACAAGCACTCAGGACTCTAATTCCCGAGATGATAAAATCTTTGCTCTAAGAGTGACGACCTTGTATAGATATGATATGACCTTATTTTTACAGCCAGGGGAACTCAGAACAAAGATAGTTTCTGAGGTAGCAATTTGGCCGTAAGGAGGAGGTAAAATAGACCTCAGATTTGGACAGGAGACTTAAGTCCCGTTCTCCTCTTGGTTACTGGCAATGGTCAAGCACTTAACCTCTCATTGCCTCAATTGTAAAATGGGGCTGATGGTGTCTGACCCATTTATCAACAGAGATCTGAAGAGGATGAGAGGTAATATAAGTGAAGAAAATACCATGAGTTCTTCATGGAATAGTCATGCATTCTTTCTCTTTAAGCTGTCACTCAGATTGAACACATTCCTCAAAATGATATGTGTGACTGGCGTGCGTATCGATTGGGTAGCATTTTTGTGGTTTTATTTTTACTTTCTTAAAATAATTCTGATGTTTACTATGTGAGGACATCAAAGAATGAGGTATGGACCTCTTTTAACAGGTAGGAAATAGAAGAACAGGGAGCTAAATGATTTGCTAAGTAGCACGTAACTTTCACAGGGCAGAATGGGGCAATCAGGAACCTCGCCCCTTTAAGACCTGCCAGCCTAGTGGCACAATGGCAGACAAGTAACGTGTTTTGAATCACCTGCTAAAAGATTCTAAAGATTGTATTTAATCTTCTAAGATTCTTGGAAGATAAAAGGTAAAAACTAAAAGCAAATGTGCAAAAGCTATGGGAAAATTAATGAAAGTTGATTATTTTCGTCCCCTCCTCCTTACTTCCGAGGCTGTTTCATGGATCTGTCCCTCCCCTCTGCCTGAAAGGAAGGCAGGGTGCCTCTGGATCCTGGCCTAGTCGGGCCCCCAAATAACTAATTAGCCTAACCACTGGGTGTCTGGCCCGGGTTTCGTGTGCACTTAAAGAGAGGCATGATTGCAGAATAAGGACATTTTGAGAATGGAGCCAAGCTTGACTTGTTTTTAATTTTAGTATCAGCCAGACCACAGTTCCTTTCTCTGCTCTGCCACTTGCTTGCTGTGTGTCCGTATGAAGACTGTTTTAGTCTCCGGTCTTCACTTCCTCACTTGTGAGACCCATCTCCTAGGAGCATTGTGACTATTAAATAAGACCCATGCACACCCTCTCCACCGACACATATGATGGGCTTGGCACAATGCTTGGCACATTATAAAACTGGAGGAAATGATGTTTCTTCCTATGTTTCCTTAATGCTTATTCCCTTCTCCTCCATTTTGTGAGGTTATTTTTGTTCTTTCCTTTTCTTTCTTCCATTTCCTTCTTTTCACCTATATAGAGCTGCATCTCTTTTTAGAAATATACCTTACTTTTATTACATTTGATTTCTTGAAAACCCACACACATGATTTCCTAAATAGTCATACTTTTAATAATACCAAAAATTCATGAGATGGATATGAGGAAAGGGTTCTTTCAGGTCACAAGAAACATTCTGTCAGAGTACTTTTTATTGCTCATTTAAAAAAATCAAACTTAAAGTATAATTATTCCTTGTAAATATGCACACCCACAGATACGTCTACGTATACATGCACATGTTTTATTCTCAGGGATGGCCAGTACTGCTCTTTCTAGCTAGGCCCTTGTTATGGCTCCTTGTACGGTAGAAGTCTACATTTTTAGCTCAAGTTATAAGGCTCTGTAACCGCTGAACATGCTGTTATAAAACTCAAATGGCTTTTTATAACCAGGGTTAAATACACAAATATCATTCATGTGTCCCTTTTTATAAGCACATGGCTAACAATTTTGAACAGTCCACACTCAGGCCTCCCTCATTTGTTAGTAATTTTAAAGGGTTTATAGTACCTAGCAGCTGATTTTAAAAAGCTGCATTATCTGCAGTAGCTCCTACCAGCTCAATCCTGAGTTTTGTATGGTAAAAAATATCTGTCTCAGGCATTGCTGATATAAAAGTAGGTTAATTAAAAAAAAAAATCCTGGACAATTAAGACAGGAAACTATTTCGTAATTTCAGTTTGGTTTCTCAGGTACATCAAGCATGGCACACAAATTAAAATGAGGAGGCCTCCAACTTTCAGGATAAGTATTCCATCGATGTGTGGTTCATGAGCATCTTTGTAATCTTTTAATTATATGGAGTCACTTTCAAAAAAAAGTCTGAGATGATTATATTAACAATTGATTCTGAACAGATACATGACAACTTATCTTCTGTATGAACCCAAAATTAAAGTTTTCTATTAAAAAGATATCTTGCAAATTACCTTTTCACTTTAATATGCATTGATTTTCTGTTTTTTAATGCATTTATAGAAACTGTGGAAGCAAATGTGAGTTTCCACAAACCCTAAACCCCTCTAAGTTCTAAAAGGTTTTTTAAAGGTGCAGTTATTAATGGCACCCCAATTCAGGAGACTGTGGACTTGCTGGTGTACAAATACACGTTTGTGTTCAGAGGAAGCCGATATTTCTTAGGACAATTCCCTTTGCCACACACACAGAGGGAAGCAAAGTGGGAGGTAATGCGCAATGAAACAGCCGCTGGAAAGACCAAGCTTACTCGCTTCACATAAATGCAAGCTCCACTGTATTTAACTCTTGGGGGAGTCTAGCATCGCTGGTAACAATGGATGAAACCACGGACCAAAATTCCAAGCCAGAATGCAGTGTGCAGAAGGGGTAAATACACCACAAAAAGATATGCTGTGTGGTAACTTAGTATCTACAGCACTTTTAGGGAAAGCCAGAAAGTAGAAGTTCCATTAGTCTCCATTCTGTAGCATCTGCTGTTCCCCGTCTGTAGGTTAAAATTTCTGCAGAATTTAGCAGCATGCAAACCAATGGTAGTCTGATGATTACTGGCTCTGTTTGGTTAAGAAAGAAAGAATTTATTTTATCATAGAATCCTCTTCTAAGGGACCCCTCATCCACCCGTGAAGCTTGAGTCTCTGCCAAAGTTATCCTCTCTAGTATCTTTCCTTAAATGAGTGGTTGACTTTTATAGCAGGTTTCTTGGAACATTACTTTAAAAAAAATCCATTACCACCCAATTAACGAAAGAAAGAAAGAAAGGCAAGACATAAAATCAAAGGTAAATAGTAATAAATATGGGTCTATGTCGATTTCAATAAGTCAGCAACCATCAAAGGAAATAATTTATTTTAAACACTATTCTTAAAATAAACACTTCTTCACGTTAAAATTTCACGTGATAGGAAACATGACAAAATTCTGGAGTTTTTACCTGCAGAGGGGAAAAGAAATCACACAGCTAAAGAAGAAAGAGTTAATTTACTAAGGCTTATGGATGACCTTGTTCACATTTGTATTAAAATCTCATCCTGTTTTCTTGAGAAATCTCTTAAGCATTATTTTTTCTATTATTTAGAACAATCTATTCCTCTGTCCAAAAGATGGAAAAAGTGCTAAAAACATTGGCTGATGGGTAATAATGGAAATAAACTTTTTAAAACTTCAATTACCACTCTTTTTCCAGAACAGAAAAGATCAAGAAAATGATAGGGAAACGAAAAGGCATGGGCTACTCAAGCTGATCTGTCATATTAGCTGACTAAACATATATCCTTCTCTTCCTGATATTATTAACTATAAGTTTTCTAGTAAATTCCTAGCAACCACTGCATCTAAGCAGTTTTGACAAAAAGAAAGCTTATTGCTAAACACCTTAAAAACATTTACCAAGGTAATAAAAGAAATGTCATTCCCTCCTACTGAATGTTTGGGCATAAAAGAGGTATTTTTATAATGTAGTTCATGATTTACCATATCTATAGTGTCCAAAAAAAGCACAATGAAAAGGAAGCATTTTTCCAGTGGTTTGACAACTATTTGAATCAACTAGTGGCCAATTGCTTGCTTTTAAAAGCATAGGAAGGCAGGGGAGTGGGATAGAGATTGGGGAAGAAGAACAAGCCCTCTTTTTAAAATATGTTTTCTATATACCCTTCTCTGCAAATATAGTTAAATGGATTATTTTTCCTGTCCATCAGTCTATAGCCAATTCGGAGGCTCCATTCTGAATGCTTCACACAATTAAGCTTTCTCATAACCTCAACTTTCACGTGTGAAACATTCACCCAAATATTCGAGTGCCTGTTATGTGCCAGGCACTGTGCGAGGCTGGGATATCCTGCTCAAATAGACAATTGTTAAGTATCTACTTGGCGTATGTTTCTATGGACATGCCACTCTAAACATTAGAAAAGCCTTACTGAGGAGTGTGATTAACCTCAGGAGGGCTGCCAAACAAACAAACAAACAGAAAAGAAAAAAACCTAAATCACAATGGTGGCTGCTTTTTAAGCTACTTGAACATGTTCACTTTTTTACCAAAGGTTCCTTAATATTAAGATAAATAATGAAATATTTCATCTACATGTTGAGAAACTATTGGCTGGCCATGAGGAGAAAGATCTTGGGGACTGGACCACTGATCAGTTTTATCTGCCATCCTCAAAAGAAAGAGTGCAAAATTTCTTCAACAATGTTAAGCTTTGATATTTCCTAAATGATAAATAATTCATGTTTTAAAATGGAGATGTTCTGATAGCTGACATTCTCAGAAATCCATGCAAACCTTCTTTGAAATTAGAATAGGATGATTCACTCCCTCGCTTTGCAAGTCCAACCTATATAACATATAAATATTTATACATAAACACGCATAGGCAGACACTTGATTTCCTACCCTGTCTTAGATACGCCGATAGTAACACACTTCTGTAGGAAACAAACAGCTCTCCATTTCCATCCAGGCCAGTGTTAATCTAGCCTCACAGATGACTGGAGCAGCTTCATGCTCGGCTGGTCTAAGCTGTGATTTGAGGCTACTGTTCTAAGCAGTAATTTTTCAAGATAAAATTTAGCAGTTTTGAAATTCTAAAACTAAACACAATTTTGTCAGCCATGAAAAAATTTAACACTATAATTAATGACTGCTTCAAAATCCAAACTGCTATTGAAGATGACAGTTTGAAATCACAGAAGAATCATAAAGATGATTAATTATACAAACTGGTACTTGTTTCAGAAGGTTTATATTCATAGGCCATTTATCACCAAAATGGGGATATATGAATTTCATTGAATATTGCAAATTACTATGCACACATTTAGTTTTTATAAAGTTAGATATTAGGGTTTTCTTTTCATCGAATCAACTTCTCCATAGCACATAAAAGTCATAAGTATTTTCTTATCAGTCCAGAAAAAAAGTTGATTGAAAAGATATTAATCCTATAAATTCATTTTTATAAACTAATGTACCTGAATAAGCACACTATTTATATAATAATTGGTTTAATTATGGTCTTTTACATATATAATTATCAAAATGAAAGCCACTGCTACTACATTCACTATAAGATGAGTAATTATAACATTAATTGGAATCAATAGTGCTTTTTCTTTTTCCTTTTTAAATTAAGCACTTTTCCTAGAAGAAATCAAGTTAATACTAAAATTACAATCTTACATTTTAACCAAGTTATTTTATTTCAAATACATGTAATTTATTATGACAGGAAAATGAATTAATATATTACTTCAAAGTAGCGTATTTTATGTAATTATATTTATAAGCACCCCAAATGTGCTCATACGAATATGCCTTTGTGCTTTTTGACTTAACTGCACAGTGTTGTGGCTATGGCAATAAAAAACTCAGGTAAAAACTGAAGAGTCCCATTGAAAATCCCAATGCTTTGTTTCTATGTCATCAAATATCTAGATATTGTCGATAGAACTAAGTATTTGGATTTTAAGTTTTTATCTGGATGTCTGGTCCCACACACTAATTTAGGCCGAAGTCTTTGCTTCTCCATGGAGGGAATATCTAAAGCAGTGTTTGGCATCAGCTAAAAAAAAAAAATAATGTTGTTTACTCATTGAAGAATAAGCCAGGACTTGCAAAGACCTTCAAGAATCTAGCAACTTGTGGCCACACTCACTTAATGAGAAACACAAGTGCTTGGGGGGATTATAACCGGACTTTGGTAAGCCGAGCCCAGCACCCCCCTCCCTTCCAGAGGCTCAGCCGACTATCAGCTTCGTCATCAGCAGGGGATAATGGCCTTCATAAAGCACCATCATTAAATGAACTGATTTCAAATCCAGTTCTTTTTCATTAGGGGACCCGTACTTGAATTAACCCCAAAATCTCAGTTAAACTTCATATTTTGAGTGCTGCACACCCCTTCCCCATGGAGGGGGGATTATTTACATTCAGGGCACACACATCTTGTGGAAAATTGACCGAGGCCTGTCCCACTGGCAAACACAAAGTAGTTCCACAAAGCCAACAATTATTGCCTACGTGTAATCCACTTACAAACCAGAAACGTATTGCATTTATTTTGTGTCACTCAAATTCTTTTGAACTCTCAGCACTTTCAGTGTATCAGATGCCTCTATACTGAGCTGCTATTTCAGGTGCAAGAGAGATGGCTGATCAAATCGCTTTCTTTTATCCTTGTGCGAGCTGGCTATGCAAACTGGTTGAGGCACCTTTTAATAGTCCCTGGACATTACAGCTGGACCACCATTCTGAAGCATATTACATAGGCCATTTTTCCTATCGAGATCCCAAATAAACTGTCATCCTAATTTTTCATTTCACCTCTAAAATACACTCAGATGAACATTTAAGTTGTGCAGGTATGTTTGATCTCTCCTATTCACCTGCAGGTTTCCTTTCCAAGAATTTTGCAAGACTCTTGCAATATATTAATGAATGTTGAATCTACTGTATTTATTGAAATCTGTAATAAAATGACTGCTATTCTTTTAGCTCCCAAAGAGTCCTATAAAGCAAGTGATTTGAAATGCTGTCAAGGTTCAGGGTTAAAATGTAAGGATGAATCCATGTTTTCTTCGGTAATTAGTGAGTGGGATACCAAACCCGTACTAGCTGAGGCCACAAAGATTTATTCATCTCCTGAGTTCGTTTTTAAATTGCCATTTTATTTTTCAAGTTCTACTGTAAGCTGAAAATGATTTTGGAATCTTATCATTTGGCTATTGTAGAAAGATAATCAGGGATTTGAAACTTATGTGTATTTATCACAACTGAAAACAAAATCTTCCCTGGAAGAGGTTAATGGAAAAAGAAATAACAGGAGGTGGAGGCTAAACTGCTTCTTTCAAAACTGGAGCTGCAAACAGCATTCTAACTAATTCAGATAAGCAGCAAACATAGTTGTTAGGGGATATTTATGACAGCCCATCTATGTGACAGCACTGAAACATTAACAATAGCAACGGGCTTTCTATAAAACACATCTGTAAGACAGACAGGTAGATAGGCTGACTATCAATCATCTGGACATGTGAATAATTCTATACTCACTGGCCCATGTACTATTAAAATCATACACACACACACACACACACACACACACACACATACATATACATATATATATATACTAAAAGCTCGCTATTCAGTAAAGGAGCCATGGTGGTAATTCCTATTTTTAATTCTTTACAATATGTGTGTTCACACATCATTAAAAAAAATCCAACAACGATTAACAGTTCTTTACAGGTGTATTCTGAAGCAGCGTACACTCAACGTCTTCAGGTTATATTTGTAGTTAACTTATGACTTGTTATCTTATCCATGTTTTAGTTAATTGAGTGGGATCATAGAGCTTCACAACAAACAGACTGCATCCCACGGTTTGAAGAGAAGGATCCTCAAAACTTATTCAAGAGTGAGGCTCATCTTTAACTTTACATCTTGGAAAATTTAAATGGTGCATGCAACCACTGTCTATTTTAATAACTTTTAAGATGCAAAGACAGAACAAAAATTATAGCCACATAATAAAAGGGATCTTCTCTGTCTTTCACTGAATTCACATAACTTCCATTTATGCTAATGGGAGTTGAGCACCTGCTCTGCAAAGAAAATAGACCCCTGTCTGTGAAAATAAATGTGTGCAGTATATTTTCCAGCTACAATGCTGAAATCAAACAACCAAAAATGTGTGCTATATAAACAAAGCATCATGTGGTCTACCTGAAAACACTGCTGTTTTATATTTTACCTCATTAGTCATACACCCCAAGATATTACTCAGACCACCCATTTAAATGCAACAAAAAGGAAAAAATGGGGGGAAGGCACATGGACATAGTCAATCTGGTGATTTCAGTGAGCTCACGCACAATCCTCTATTTACCCCTTCAGAAGTTCATAATAAATTGCATCAGCAAATCTGGATTCGGGCCATTCCTCTCTGCCATCATCTTAAAAGTCATGGAGGATAATTGTACATAATGGAGGAGGGCATGATCATGTGCCGAGACTCCCGGCGGCAGCTGCAGCCTCAGCTGGGACAGGAGATAAGGCAGACAGTTGTTAACCACCAGTGATACCCGAGTCCCTTTCTGCCTGGCTCTTCTGGTTGAGCGTCAGGTCTCAGAGGAGGCAGGTCTACACAGACTTAAATGGAGACATCTCCACTGGTAGTTACAGAAGTCTCTTATCAAGGAGTTCCTGACCATGGTGTGACAGTTGAGTGACAGAAAAAGGCCTCTCCACTACAAATGTAGTAGGCATCACAGAGATCTTTCCCCAAATTCTATTATATTTCCACTTAAAATTACAGTATGATCAAAACACAAGAATAGGGAGTGAATGAGAATATCCATATGGTTTCAGCTGTTTTTCTGGGCCTCATGATGTTTATAATCTACAGCCATTGCTATTCCCATTCAACATTTTTTAAATAGTCCTAAGACATAAGTAAGTAAGAAGAAGATCATACAGTATGTACTACAAATGACCACATTTCTAAAAATTTCTCCTTTTACCTAACAGTCTAGGTCAAGGCCATAAATTTTCATTTCTGATTTGCATCATGAGTAGGATTAAAAGCAATACACTTGTGGAAAGACTGGCTACGTAATTTTGCGTGGGGGGTGGTGCAAAAATGAAAACGCGTGGTGCCTTGTGGAAGAATTTCATAACGGTTGCAAGATGGTGACAGCCAAGCATGAAGCCAGGCTGAGGTCACCTCCGTGCGCAGCGCCTCTGAGGCCGCACAGGTAACACAAGCATGAAGCATGAAGCGAGCCTCACTCTCAGAATCGGACCCCCCCCCCCCACATCAACCAGGGAGAAATGAACGTGAGGTGTCTTCCTGCAGACAGACACCTGTTCAATGTACTGAGGTCTCAAAGAAAATGGATTGACAAAGCGTACTCTAAAAACTACCATTTACTTTCTTGTACAGATTGTATCATAAAGCTTATTTAAAAGTGTTTCATCTTCGTTCCTAGAGGGTTCCATAAAGCAAGATCTTTCATCCAAAGGCCAGCATGACCCTGGTGAGGGGTTCAGTTTTAATGGGGACCAGAGGACCAATTCTGAATACAGATAATGGTAGCACAGTCTACTGGCAATTTGGTCCTCAATGCCATATTTTTTCTCTTCCTTTATATTTTCTCCTTTTTAAACCACTTCCTGCTCAAACCCCTTCCCTCGTGTCAGCCATGTACCAGCTTTCGATTTGACCTCAAATTCTAAATGGGGCCAGTTTGCTGTGAAGACACTCTGTCTGGCTTTCTGCAGTTTAGGTGATTTGGAAGGCTGAGGACACACTGTTTCGAGGGTGCCCGTCTCTTGTAAGTACAGCTAAGCTCTGTCAGTTCTAGGCTGGTGGACCAGACAGCAGTAATTACAATAATGGTGGCATTTGCCCATGAAGTGATCTACCATCTCTCAGAAGTGGACTTCAGCTAAGCTCCACTTCCCTTTCAGTACATGGAGACTCTATAGAGTTGGCCTTCAGAGATTTAGAATAGGGATTAGAGATGAGCAAAGAGAAAAGGACTTCTCCCCTTTCTCTTTCTCCAGAAATAAATATGAGCTAAATTTGTAAATAATACTTAGGGAAAAAAAAAAAAACCTATAGTGAAGACAAAATTATGTTGTTAAGCCTGAGTTTTTCTGAGCTCTAGATTGCTTTGTGTATGGACTAAACCATACAGGAAAAAAAAAAAAAAAACAACAAAGTGTTCAAATGTATAAGCTTATCCTGATTTTTCGGTCATTCAGGGAAGGACTAGAAGATTATATAATATTACCTACTGTCAATAAAATAGTATATCCTTTTTTTTCCGGGTAGTGAATTTGTAGGGATAAACAACCCTACAAATTGTTTGGCCTATTATGTGTCACAGAGATTTTTCTATAGCCTGTCTAGACTCCAGACAATAGGCGAGACTGGCCTATAGTTGCAGACATTTCTATAGTCTGTAATATCACTTAGAAAAGTAAGAGCAATAATACAAAAATGAAAACCAGGCTGACCTGCCACTACGGCAGTAGAAATATGAGTATAACAACACTTTACAATTTAGGAATGATGATAGCAACCTAGAAAGAAGTTTTAGCAGCGACATATCAGCCAAAGCAACTTTTGCAAAATCATTTTTTCCTCCTAAAATATGACTCATATTTGAGTAATTCTGTCCACAGGCTATAAAATCACTTTATTACAGAACATTCTGTGTAGATGTCATATTGTGTTTTCTTATTGCATAGGGATTGTGTGTGTGCATAGATGCATGTGTGTGCATATATATTAGGCATATATGTTATATATAGATAACAACACACACATGTACACAATAATTATATAAAATATCTGTGGCCAACATACAGACTTTTCAAAAATCTTTCTTGAAATAGACCAGATTGTTAAACTATTCTACTTTTCAACCCTCTTGGACAAAACAGTTACTGTTGCATATGATCTTAAGAGGGTTAAGTGACATTATGTATAAGAAGCAAAGGAGGTGGAGAAAAGAGTTTAAACTTCATCTACTTTCTGCCATTTCATCTCTGAGCATGTCTCCACATCTATTTCTCTCCCACAATAGCACTTGTTATAAACAAAAGAAAGAGTAAGAAAATAGAAAACTTGCTTTTTAAAAATACTCTTCTTGGGGTGCCTGGGTGGCTTAGTCGGTTAAGCGTCCGACTTTCGCTTAGGTCATGATCTCATGGTTCGTGGGTTTGGGCCCCGCGTCGGGCTCTGTGCTGACTGCCAGCTCAGAGCCTGGAGCCTGTTTCAGTCTGTGACTCCCTCTCTCTCTGACCCTCCCCTGCTCATGCTGTCTCTCTCTCTCCTAGAAATAAATAAAACATTAAAAAAAAATAAAATAAAATAAATAAAAATATTCTTCTTTGCTAGCTTTTTAATTCTCTAGTAAATGAACTAATGAAGAAGGTTTTTGTTGTGGCTTAGTTTTATTTTGATGAAGACGATGAAAAAGATGCATTGAATATAAGGAATAATCACTGAAGAAAATATTGCTATAAAATCATTGGCAGTATTTTTGATTCAGAGGGTATTCTCTTTCCCAAAGACTCCGAACTACGTCAATAGTCACCAGACCATTTGTATCTTCACCACTGGGGATGAATATTAACAGAGTCCTTGCTGTTGTTGGGATGACTCAGCTGGTGGCATCAGTTGTAGTTATGGGGCTGTCTAATGAAATAGATAACATGCAGCAAAACGGAGAGGTTTCTGTATGTTTTACTTAGGGGTGTACCTCCCAAAATAGAAAACTCCCATCTCAAACGTCCTTCAGTTTCTCTTTCTGGCTGAATTAAAAGCAACAACAACATCTAGTTGTTTCAACACAATCAACCCCACCGCACAGCAGTATATAAGAAACCATTCTAGTGTAGGACAAACCATCTGGGACTCTGGCAAATGTACAGAATGCCGACTGATGAAACCGTACTGAAGCCTTGTCAATGTGGTCAGCTAAGCCCATCCACCAGGCGGGCACAGAGTACTTCCTAGGTCCAGGCTGTAACACACACAACTGTGGTATGTGTTCCCCCTGGAATGCAAATGCTAGATTCATATTACACCAGAATAGCATTACACAACACTCTTGTTTTGTTTTGCTTGAAAGTTCAATATTTTCTTTGTCTTTAAGGAAAAAATTCTTTAACCTCATTGCAAATGAAAGCTTTTTGTCCACACTTTCCCATTCAGTAAAAATAAACAGATACGTTTAAGTAAAATTGATTGATAATGTAATATTTCAAGAAAGATAGTACAAACGTTTTAAGAGATTTATCTTACATACAAGCTATATTTTTGCCCTTTGATATGTGCCATGATGTTCAGGAATACCATATATAATGTAAGACATTATATATGTAATACAATGTATCTTCACCAGAGATATATATCTGGTAGAATAACTTTGAATATCATGAAAATAGTACAAATTCCAATTCACTTCAGCCTCTTTGATATATATACTGCAAAGCAAGCACAGCCTCATTTTTGGTTTACCTTACGTAGCTTTAATTGGCTACATTTTAACTAAAGAGTTAATAGTATACATTTTAACTGAATATAATGAAAACTGGACTTTTTGTTCCTTTCACAAATTCCAAATTCAATGCTCACATGATGGATTGGACAAACTTTTCATTCTCGTGAAATTGGTGGGAAGTGCCATGCTTTCCCACAGGATGGGTGGGAATTCTACAGCTCTCTGAAAGAGGCTGGATCATTAACTAAAGTGGCCCATGCGTGGAGACAGAAAACCAAATTAGGCCCTAAGGAAGTCTTACCAAACTCCCACTGAAGTCAATGGAAATTTGCAAACGCACTTGAGAGGACTCTTGTGGCCCACAGGTCATGTCAGTAATTTCACTAGGTCTTTAAACTACACAAATAAGTCAAAAAAAAAAAAAAAAAAAGAAAAGAAAAGAAAGAAAAAGAAGGAAGGAAAGAAGAAAAGAGAAAAGGAAACAAAACAAAACAAAACACCCAAAACTTGCAAACCAAAGAATATGCACCTCTCCAACATCGTAGATCCAAATTCGGCCTTCTGAGTCTCCAACGGCAACTTCTTTGCCGGCTTGAGCCCAGCGAACACGGTTTAGGGCAGAAGCCCCTTCGATGGCCACACTTGCTGTAGGGACCTGTCAAAGGGGTTACGACAGCAATAAAGAATCTCTGAATATGAATTTAGATACACAAATTTACCATGATATGTTTAACTGGGTGAGTCACCACTGCCTTCATGTGCATGAAGTAATATACGTCCCCTGCGCAGGGGTAAAAGGATTCATTGTTCTTAAATCATATGCTCCACTGAATTAAGGGGTAGAGAGGAGACATTTTAACAAAAAGGGAAAAAAAAAAAAAGGGGGAGAGCCTTTTTCCACAGTCAATGGGCAATGAGTGACAAATATTTCTCCAGATTATGCAGCATGTACATCCAATATACAAACACAGCCGCTAAATGTGATACTTCATGATCAGGTCATGATTTATGGATCAATGGAGAGAGATTTCAGGATTTACCAAGATTAGGGACACTATAAAAGGCAGGAAGGGGGGGGGGGTTTATGGTGGAATAAAGGTCATATTAATGTGTGTCTTCAGGGAAAAAATATGTATAGATCCCTCAAAACATCATCGGGAAGGTGATGATCAGAAGAAGAAGTTCAGGTGGAAAAGCTTCAAAACCTCAAATTCTCCTCCTTTATTTTTCTTTTCTTTTTTCCTGTGTTCCCCCTTCCTGTCAGTACCAGGAGGGACGAAGCAGTCGCTAACCTTGGAAATGTCCCCAAGCTGACATCCTGATGGACTGCAGCCCCTATTTGTAGAAGAGGGCCTTCTGCCTCCTTTAACAAATACTGAAACCTGCCGATGCTGACAATTACCATCATACTTATTATTAAGATAAACTAGAGGTGCTGAAATGGACCCTGCAGTATTTGGGACAAGAACCATAGTATTAGGAAAAGGTTTTAGGGGGTCTACCCCTCTGCATCAACAGTTGTGTAAACTCTTTAAGTTTGGAAGTTTATACCTGATATAAAGATCACATCTCTGAGCCTTCTCCAAAAACATTGACTGGGAAATGACAACAGGCCATTAAAAAGCAAAAGAGTAAATGTCGAAACAAAAAGAAAAAAACAGAGTGAAAAGAGGGCCCTAGAGATCATCTCACGCCACTGTTTAAGACCTGTGTCTACTAAACAGGTCGTTTTTGGATGGAAACTCGACATGTACTGTGCCTCAGCTCTCCCGGCATTCTGCTATTCAGGGAATTGAAACCATCTGTTTATGTGAGATTATTGACCCAATACCTATCTTTAAAATAGCAATAAAGACCCCATCATATGTAAGAATCTATGTTTAAACTTAATCTTGAAATCAATAAAAATTCTTTTACCTGCTTAAATCACTGTATGTCAATTTTGAGCAAAAATGTAAAACGAACTCATTTACTTTTTTGAAATACACAATTTCTACAATAAAGGTACCTGCTGTGCAAGCAGGAGCTTGAAATTTTAACCAAACCTCTCAAAGGCCAAAACAATGTGAATTTAGATGGGCCATAATTCTGTCAATATGCTTTATTATTAGTGTGCCTCTCAGAAAACAAATCTGAGATTCAGCCCTACAGTTTGCAGAGTTAGGTTTTAACACCATAAAAGACTGTACAGGGTCATACTTTATAAACCTGATTCTGTTCCATATCAGATTTTATCGATGAACAATCTCAAGAATTGAATACAAATGTTGAATCTTGATATGAATGTTAAGAAAAATCACTCAAAATAAACTGATTTCTGATACACTTTAACTTATGCCTACTACATTTTAAAGAATCTTATTTATTGAGAACTCAGTAATATAGCAAACTGGGACAATTACTATTTTAACCATTTAAAAATACCTTCATTTCAAATATTATAAATGGTAAAAAAAAAAAAAAACTATCACAGCCTATTATCTGTGCTAAGAAGGTATCAAATGCATGGAAGAAATGATAAAATATATTTAATTAGTTTGACTCATAACGACCTTTCAAAAGTTGATGAATCTGTAATGAAACGAATCCATATATTGACTCTGTCTCTCTTCTGTACTTTGCTTTCGCAGTTATTTTCATATTTTTTAAGGCTCAATCATTTTAATTGCGAAGAGAGGTTATCTATTGCCTAAATTACTACATTGTGTGGAGGTGAGTGATATTCAGGTAGGTGAATATGAACTGCCCTTGTATGGGAGCAATTGGGGTAACTTGGTCTAAAAGTACAGTGATTTCAACAATAACAACAAAACCCACTGGGAACAGGGTCTCCCTTTCTCTCTCTCTTTTCTCTTTCACACAAATCTAAATCCTAATCTCACAAACATTTGAAAAATCTTGTTCAACTTGATAGAGGGCAAAAATCATTTAAGAGTTTAAAAAAGTGTTCAGTTCTTTACCAGATTTGAATCAGACTCGACATTTCTACTATTATTCTGAAAGCAGAACTATGGCTACCATAAAACTAAGCAATTTGCATGCCCCGTAATGATTTTTAAAAAAACATTTATCTACAAAACTCTTATGTGGTTGTCCCTTGATACCTAGAGAAAGAGAAGGGAAAAATTATATTTGGCAGTTAATTTCCTTCTTGACAATTTCATTGTTGAAATTGTCCATTTTACCTAAAAAGCAGACTACAAACAAAACAAGAATAGTTACATAGGAGCTACTAAGGCAGGGTAGAGCTCACTCCACTGCTTCGTAGTTGGGCATCACCTGAACATCGTTTCTACTAAATCTGATTTCTGATACAGGGGGTCAATTATTAAGCCAACCTGGAAAACGTGTGTCTTTTGGTTGCTTTAAGTGAATGAGTTTATTCTAGCAGATAGAAGCAACGTGATTTTAATCAACAGTGATGAAAGACTTTGGGAACCCATCACAATGTAGAATAACAGCATCTTTCTATGAAGAGCAATAATGGTAGGGACATTTCAACATCCAAAACGATGGGCACTGCATACATTCATGCCTTTTGCTTATTTTCAAAGATACTTCATCCCATAACTCTTATCTTTGTCACACAGTTCTTGTACCCAAAAGAAAAAAAAAAGACTTAACCTGAAATATTTGAAAATATAACTGTTTGTCAGTGGTCAGAGGTGCATATAATTTTGCAAGATAAAGAGGCTCCGTCATACCACCTGAGGGACATTACCCTGCCTCCTCCCACAGAAAATACTAGGGGGCCAGCTCCTCCTCAGATCCTCCAGCTATAGGCTTCCTAATTAAAAAGGCTGAGCTGCTTCCTGCTCAGAACACTTCAAAAGACGTTTCTCTTGTTCTCCACTTGACATACAGTTTGCACGCTTGTTCTCCTTACCTGTCCCTTCTTATTTAGGAGAGGTGCCCTGAATCAGAACCTGGGAAGTGCTGAAGAGAACCTTCATTTGAATAAATCGAAGGACATTTAATATTCATGTTAAAAAAGACACAAGCCTCCTCCCCAGTAGCTGAGTTAACATCTCAGTAATGTTGAGGATGCGGGCAAAAGGAAAAATGCACATGGCAGAATTTTTAAAAACATAAATGTACGTAGCATAATTTTTAAAAAGAATACTTCCTTATTGTTAATTCTTTTTTTTTTTTTTAGAAAAAAAGGGGGGTGCATTTTTCACTTCTCTACATGTGACATGTTGCAATCCCACTATTTTTTCAAACACTAAGTTTAACATACATGTTCAGAATGGCAAACTATTGCAAAAGCCTGCCTGTAAGTTGAGCATTTGAGATAAGGATTATTCACCTTGTAAAAATCAAATGGAGGATAGATCTAAACATAAACGGTCAACAGCATCATCTTTTCTGAATTTAAAATAGAAAGTGTACCATTAGCAAACACTGACAAACAACCCTTTTTAAAAGCTCAATTTCGAGTCAGCGTCCACAAAAGCTTACTTTTCCAAGTGCTTGCCAATAGAGTTATTTCAACACGGCTCTAAAGTATGCCAGTGTGTCCTTCCCCGCAGGGAAAGGCGTGAACACACATCGTTTTGCTTTTTGCAAAGAAGGGTCGTCAATTGTCCAGGATCTGCCACGGTTTGGGGATGAAGTGAGATGAAGTGATTTTGGGCCAGTGCATCTGCCAGGTCCCTTCAGAGCAGTCAAGCGTGGGGGTCGGCAGCCCAGCTGCAATTGGAGGGTCAGTCCAAAAAAGGCCGTGGAGGAGAGAGAGGGGGAGACGGAGAGAGGCCGGCTGCGCCCTCCTCCCAGCCCTCCCGCCCCGGCGCCTGCGTCGCCGCTCACCTCGGTGTCATTGTTGAGGTTCCAGAGGTCCAGGCGCCCCATCCCGTCCACGCAGGCAAAGAGCGCGGGATGCACGGGGGACCACATGACATCGTACACATAGTCTGCATTGTCTTCAAAGGAGTAGAGCGGTTTGTTGTGCTGTAAAGCAGAGAGACCGTGAAGACTTTGTGGCGCTGCCGCTGCCTCGGGCTGTCTAGCGAGCCTAATTAAAAACTTTGCACATTCACAAAGTGTCATAAAACTTCCCGAGATGAAAGTCCTCGAAAAGGTGAACCGCAGCTTTAATGTGACTAGAACTGTCCAGTGGCATAAATAAATACCGGGGGGCCAGGGGGGTGGGTGGGAAGGGGGGGGCTCTTCAGGGGCTGGGGGCTGGGGCCGGCGGGGGAGGCGGTTTCAGACACAGGCGTACGAGACATTCCATGCAGGTGGACCCGACTGCCCATTAGCTCGGAATTCTCGCCAGGCTACGCGCTGCGAGTCGCTCGGAGCCCGGACCCAACCGCGTTCGGCCTGCGGGGATCAGACCCGCGGGGATGCCCTGGAAGCCCCCGCTTGGCCCCGCGGCCCCGGACCCTTTGCATGGAAGGCAACGCCTGCCACCTCGTGGTCTTTTTCTGTAGCTGCAAGTCTGTTTCCAGGCCAACTCCAGGCCAAATTCATACTTTTAATGGTTCCTTTGCAGCGGGAATGGGAACACATATTTTGAAGGGATTTCTGTCGCTCTTTTGGGAGGTTAAAAATCTCGCGGTTCTAAAACCTTAGTTTCTCTGCCTCGTCAGGTGGACTGGCGTGGCTCAACGTAGAATCCCTGAACCTTCACAGAAGACGAACCACATTTTCTAGATCGCCCAGTAGCCAACAGCCCTGAAATCGGTGTTTTGGGGGAAAGCATTAACACCCCCCCACCCCCACTGCATACAAATACTTCTACTCCAGAGGGATACAATAAATTAAAATGGCACTCTTGATTTCCAGTGAATATTGTCACATCAAAATAGCACAGAAGTCAGAGGCAAGTTTGAAAGTACACCAGAAATAAAACGTAATTGGACTTCATGAATTATTCATTCCATCTGGCTTGTCTTATTCTAATTTCTGCATAATGGCTTTACTAATCCCTGATCAATTAATGTAAAATGAAATTTAAATGATAATGAAAGCCCTAGAGATAAAAGAAATTAAGTATTCTTATATCCTCTGACAGAAATCTAAACAATGGGAGTTTTTTTCCACAATGTCTTCTTCATCCAGTCAGCTGTCTGTATTCTCTTCCCCAGTTCGGCTAAATGCCTGTGCAGGCCAGAGGAATAAGATCAAAAAACATAACACACAATATGAACAATCGAATCCTTTATGCATGGAATGTGCAAAGAATGTTTCTGTAGGTAACAGCTCCGGGTGTTCGAGTGAACTCCCAACGTGTAGGGTTAGCAAGACTAAAATGCACAGAAAGCACTTGCTGAAATGAAAGTGAGAAAAACTGGTGAGAAAACAAAAACCTAGAGCAAAGATTTCTTAGGGTAGTAACTGTAAGTGATTTCTCTTTCCATGAATTATATTGCTTTGGCATTGCTCAGAAATGAACGCGATTCTAATACTATTATAGCAACACAGAAGATTTTAGATGGGCCATTGTGCATGCAGGGGGTAGACAGTAGATGTGTGAGATGTGCTGTATTTGAAAGAAGTGTCTAATGGGAGAGTGATTTGAAAAAGAACATATGATATTGAGACCTCAGAAAGAATTAAATGGCCATCAGCCTTACATTTTTGTATTTAAATATTTTATAACTCTTTTATGCCAGAATGTTTATCGTATACCATGCTTGCAGTGTGATTATGAGGTAAAGTTAGTTGCCAATTTGCTATTTATGAATAAATAGCTTCTTTCTTCCTCTTGTGCTTTGGATGAGGTGATTCAAACCTCCTTCTCCAGAGGATCTGAATATCCAATGACACCTTAAAAAGGCATGATTTTATCATTTTCCCCTTATCGAGATGGAGTGGTCCTTCACCGACCACTTGTGAATATTAAATTCTACCTCGTAGTAAAAGACTATTCCACCCTATATTCTTGATTTGATAGCCAGCCAGTCATTATTTGTTAAACAACATGAATGACACATTTTTCTTAAAGTCAAAGGGTAGAAAAGACTGACACATGGTTAACAAAGTTGACCCTCAGGATCCTCTCTCAATAACCCAGCTGATAGAACTGAGTAGAGGTCTAGATATAGACTTACACATACAGATAGACATTAAACACAGATGATATCTACAATCCTTGTTTTGATCAATTATAAAGCCATCCAACCTTCAACAGCCATTTTCTAGAAAGCTGATATTATTTGATAGATTAGTTTTTCCAGTAAATTACTCTGTTAATCTCTATTTTGCTTCTTTCCTTTTTTTCTTTTAGTTGCTGCTTCCTAATCAAAATTGTAATATATCCTGGAGACTTCACTTTTCAAACATCTGGAAATAGCAGCCATTGTTCATGTTACCAAAATCCAATTTTCTCATGTTTTATAGTATTGTATTGAAATGCTATTACTGTCTAGGTTTTTCTCCAGTTTCCATATTACCCCAACCTCTAAGACTGAAACTTCCATTTTATTCAAAACTTCATTTTAATCACTGGCACATTATTCTAGGCTACAGTGTGTGCATGTTTAGAGGAAGGAAGAAGGGCATATATTTTCCAAGGGCTTTGTTTTAACCTTGATAGATTCACAGGTTGGGAAGGCCTTAGTCAGACTGAACCCATTGTCAGGGTACCAAGTGGACTGACAGCCAGGAACCACTAGTTCCCAAGTACAGTGTGGTGTGAGCTGTAGGCATGAGCTAACGGCCCTCTTACGTCCTTAGGCAGTGCTATTTTGAATATTAATTGTACTTTTTTTGATCAAGGAATTCTTCTCTTTTATTAGGGGCTCAAAACGGTAATCTGAAAACCTCATTAAGAATTTGGTGATGAGGGGCACCTGGCTGGCTGAGTTGGTTAAGCATCCAACTTTGGCTCAGGTCATGATCTCATGGTTCATGGGTTCCGGCCCCGCATGGGGCCCCGCGTGGGGCCCCGCGTGGGATAGCTCAGAGCCTGCAGCCTGCTTCAGATTCTGTGTCTCCTTCTCTCTCTGACCCTCCCCTGCTCACATTGTATCTCTCTCTCTCAAAAATAAATAAAACATAAACTTTTTTTAAAAAAAATTTGGTGATGAGGGTACTTGCTGTGATGAGCACTGGGTGATGTATGAAAGTGCGAATCACTATATTGTACACCTGAAACTAATATTGTAGTGTATGTTAACTAACTGGAATTAAAATAGAAACTTGAAATTTTTTTTGCCTCCAATGCTAACTATAAAGCACTTTAGAGTAGATAAATATATCATGAAATATCAACATTTTCTGTAGCAACAGCTTCAGGATCTAAAGATTCTGTTTTCGAAGTTTGAAACATAAACGTTTGGATCTACAAAACTGTCATAGCTTTATCACCAGTTTTAGAATACTACAAATTTTGAAAAGGTACAGAGTGTGGGGACAGATCTGACCAATGATTTCTGAGGAGGATCCAGTAATTGCATTTGTGTATATTAAGGCTACAGAAGCTTGATGATTTTAAATATATACTCTGCAAACAACTCGAGGCCATCTAATAAACCAAAGATGGCTTCACAGCACGTTACTCTAGAAAGTGTTTTTCAAAACCATCAAACTTCAGGAGACAAAAACCTCTTCACCTGTGTGTCTCCATTCGCGATGCCGTGTTTAGTATCAGCACACAGTTAAAGAAGAAAGACGAGAAAACTGCACTGTTCCCTGACATCTTGCATGTGGGACAGACACAAGCGAGTGAAATAAAGCCCCGACACCCTGTGCTTTAGACAGGTTTCCAGGGCTGTGCCAGAAGTCCAAAAATATCCAGACACAGATCAGCTTGACGTTCACGTCCCGACTCTCAGAGCAGAGAAGCAGGCGACCCGTCGCCTCCCAGCCAGACACGCAGGGCAGGGAAGGGTAAATTGTTGGGTGTTCGTTGTGCTGGACTCTACACACACAGTCTAATTTAATCCGCATAAAATCTCTGTAAGGTAGACGGTATTTACAGAAAAGAAAATTATAGTTCGGGAAAGTTAGTAGCTTTCTCAAGGCCATGAAGGTTGTAAGCGGTGGAGGTGGATCCGGTTCTCTGGTTTTCCTCGCTGTTTAAGCACATCTTTTATTTGAGGGAACCATGTGATCTCTATAAGACATAGCAACAGTCTTCAGTCTTCACAGCAAACGCAACAGCTCTGTTACCTGTCATTCCATTCAGCTCAACCAATATTTACTAACCACACGCTGTGTAACTTGTAGAAAGGGTTAAAAAAACAACCACCTCACAGAAGTTTGTTTTATTTCCTGAGTAGATTATGAATAATCCTGAAGATGTTATCCATACAATTCCAGGCATCCTTCCTACCTTTTGATACCAGTAGAAATTTTTTTTCTCGAAAAAAAAAATGGGAATAGGATAGAAAAGCCCTCTTGCCGGCAGGGATTAACAGGAGGCCATGCATTAGCGAATATAATGAAATGATGCCGGGAGGTGGAGTTCTGATTTCCAGCTCACCAAATGTCTATATAGCTTCAAGTGAGGGCCTACAATTACACAATCTAAAAGCTGAGGATAGCACAGGGCATGTGGGCGAGAAAGGGCAATAGGGAAAAGGGGACACAAACTACAGACCTTGGAAAATTTAATTTAACAGCTTTGGACCTTAGTTTGGACCATCTCTAAGATGGGAGGTGGGAGCGACTGACCGCAGGAGTTCGTGCTGGCTTTCTAGGATTCTGTTCTGCAATAAGGACTGACTGGAATAAAGCTTGCAAAAGTCTTTTTTAGAAAGAGTTATTCAAAGAAAAGCATCATAATTAAAGCCATCTTACTTGATACTCTGTGAAATCTGTATCAGTGATCTTTAGAAATTTTTTATTTCATAAAAATATACATATAAAAAATGTACCAGTGTGGCTTTTGGTAAAACACTGGACATTATGAAAGCAATAATGAGTCTCTTATTTGACCAACTAAAGAAGGAATAATGGGTATTACATTTACACGAGAGAAGCAAGTGTGAACTCTGTTCAAGATCCATCAACGTTTTACAATAAAGACTTGATCTCTAGATTTGGGCTTTGATTTTATAAGTATACTTCTGACAATGGCTGGTGCTGCCTATTTTTCCAATCAGTTAACTATAAAATGATTTCAGGAAAGATGAATTTCTATTTCTGATGTCAGATTTGTATGTACCAAAGTCACATTTAGAGAATAATGATGTTTGTTTTATTTTCTCTATGTTATTTGTTTTCCTCTCGTCAGAATCTCTAGGCATCCCCATAGGGTTTAGAATTTTGAAGGTTGGTAAATAGGAAGATTTGTGTTAAAATGTCTCCTAATGCCTGCAAACACTGTGGTTCTTGAGGTTGTATTTGCCTTTAAATGATTAGCTTTCAAAGCAGATTTAGTAGAAATGTTTACCCAAACCATGAAAATTTCTTTTGGAGTGGAGGAGAAGAGGGGTGGGCGGTGGGGGGTAATACACGGGTAGGTGGGGAAGGGGTCAGGAAACTCTATGTAGAATTTCTGTATTTTTATTCTGAAATAAAAAGAGAACAAATGGAATCTTACCTTGAAACTGTATCCTGTTGGGAAAAAATGATGACCGAAATACTAAACAATGAGTAATAAGAAAATGTCCTTCAAAAACTGTCATGTGGGTTCCTGTGAAGTAATTAAAATAAATAGCTGGCCGGTTCTTCCAGGAAACGTTAAAATGTGAGACCACAATATCACTTTAAAAAAACCACCAAAGGACCCCAAAACTTCAGGCTCACACAAAAATGGATGCCTCTACCATAAAAAGAAAGTGCTTAAACAAACAAACAAACCAAAACTCCCAAACCAAACCAAAGCAAGAAGACCTACTCTCTTGGCCAAAAAGGGGGTGTTGTGAATTTGGTGCTATCATCAGAGAACATTATTTGCAACTTAATTTGGAGTCCTTGTAAAGCATAAAGTCTCCTGTATTTAAGCTTAATTTCTATGGCTAAGTATTAAAGCAGTACAGACCATACCTAAGTGAGATCTTTGCCTGTTTCTATCAGGATCAGAAATTCGAAAGTAGACATAAACACTTTGGGTGGGTTGATCTTAACAGCATATGGACAGCGGGTCTGTTTGTTGTTTATATACATTTACTGCAAATATATTAGGACTTTAATTTGAATTAGTAAATTTTCAGTAATTGCAAAGAAATTTATAGGAATCCAGGAACGAAGCATTTGCCTCTCAACAAATGCAGAAGTTTTGCTAAATAAGTACTGAAGCCACATAAAAGGTGTTCTTTGTTGTACTGCCTTCCTCTACTGCTTATTTGCATGGAAGAATCCTCCTAATCCAGGAGGCGCCACCAATAAAGAGGATAATTATCCATATAAAAGAATGTATACATATTCACAGGTTTTGACTAGTATTTGAGTGTTTAAAGCCATGATAAAAACTACAAGCTTTGCCTAATTCATAAAAGGAATATTTCCCTCACCGGCATGATTTTTGTTAATATCGGTCTACCTAATGGTTCTTTAAAATGGGCATTTTCTGGCTCCTGGGCAGCTAAGTAGGTTAAGCATCTGACTCTTGATTTCAGCCCAGGTCATGATCTCACGGTTCGTGAGATAGAGCCCTGCGTCGGGCTCTGCGCTGACAGTGCACAGAAACTTCTTGGGATTCTCCCTCTCTTCTTCTCAATCTCTCTCTCTCAAAATACATAAATACACTTAAAAATTAAAAAAATAATATAGGCATTTTTGTAGCACGAATCTGTATAGAATCCATGCAAGAACACTAAACTGGGATGCTCTCTTAAATTGCTGTTTGTATCCATCTCAGCTGGTCTGGATCTTTTGGTATATTCTGCCTTTTTGCTTGAGTAGAGGGAGGGCAGAGAGGGCCGCTGTATTGCCAAAACCAGGGGCAGCTGAGTTGCTTGCTAAGTACCATGGAGGTGGCTGGTCTCTAGATGGATTCTCTTTGGACTGATTTTTCTCTCTGAGGACCCCGTGGCTGTAGGAGGCAAGCAATACAACAGAGGCCCTTGGTTGCTGCTGCACCACTTCTAGTTCTACTACGGCTGAGCGGCTTCATATCCAACATAATATCAGTTTCAGAAGGAAGCAGTCAGTATATGTGTATAAAGGTCAGTTTGCTTAGGGCCTATATTAGAGGTGGGAGGGAAGGATGTTGGCATTAAGGATGACGGGTATAGAGGATGATAATGGATTGGGCCCAGAAGCAGCTAGAATTATGGTTGCATTATTGCCTTGGAGACTTGAAAAGTTAGAAGAATGAATACATAAAGCAGCACAGTTTTGTTGATTCATTTATTATTTAATGTCAAATTGTTCAGCTGCATTTTACTAGTGGGTAGATAAAGTGGCAGAACCTTTCCACTCTTTTTTTAAAATGGTTATTTGGTTTTGAAAGAGAGAGCAAACAGGAGAGCAGAGGGCAGAGAGCAAGAGGGAGAGAGAGAATCCCAAGCAGGCTCTCACTGTCAGCATAGAGCCCAGTGTGGGGCTGGAACCCATGAACTGTGAGATCATGGCCTGAGCCAAAATCTCAGAGTTGGATGCTCAACTGACTGAGCCACCCAGGCACCCTTAGATATGTATAATTCTTAAAGGAAGATTTAAAATATGTAAAATTATAAACCTAGATCCATGCATTCTATCATGATTCATATGTATTTCTAAAGTGCCAGGCAAACATTTGCTAGTCCCCAGAGCTAATCTGACATTAGTGATCTCACTACACTTTGTAAATATGACATTTAGACAAATTTTATTCTTGTTCAGGAAGTCATATAACCCAGATTCATCTCATCAAATGGGTTTAAGATCTAATGTTAAATTTATTTAAAATTTTGATTCTACGTCTTGCATCAGCAATTGATTATATATACATAATCAATTGATTATATGCACATACATATAATCATATACTACACACACACACATCAAAGGCATATTTTCAAAGGGTCAAGGCAATTTTTTGTAGGTTTGCACTCTGTGTCTCTTAGTGTTAAATGTAATCTATCTTTTATACTATATCTAATATTAGCATAGCTGATACTTGTATTTATTTCAATCATGGCCTAGGAAAAAACAGGAAGGAGAATCCCACATAGCGGAAATTCAAAATATTCTGTTTAAGTGTTTATTTTTTATTTTTGAGAGGGAGAGAAAGAGAGTGCACATGCACAAGATGGGCAGGTGGGAGTGCACAGAAAGACAGGGGGCCATAGGATCTGAGGCCTGATGCGAGGCTTGAACGCATGGACCATGAGATTATGACCTGAGCCAGAGTCGGATGCTCAACTGCCCGAGCCACCCAGGTGTCCCTAAAATATCCTGTTTATCTGTAGAACATATTTGATATGCTTCCTATTTTGCTTACCTTATTCTGTCTCACCTAAGCCAAATTGAAATTAATTTCTTAAAAAAAATTTTTTTTTAAACTTTTATTCACTTTTGAGAGACAGAGCACAAGCAAGGGTGGGGCAGAGAGAGAAGGAGGCACAGAATCTGAAGCAGGCTTCAGGCGCTGAGCTGTCAGCACACAGCTTGATATGGTGCTCGACCTCACAAACCATGAGATCATGACCTGAGCTAAAGTCAGAGACTTAACTGACTGAGCCACCCTGCTGCCCCTAAATTTTTATTCAAAAAGCACACAGAAGCTAAATGTGAGTGAGGTAAAGAGATTCAGGATACTGTAAATGGCCATGGGAAAGTAACCTACGTTAATTATTAGCCCTGCAAACTACAAGGTTAAGAGGTCACATGAGGCTAGCCAAGATGGACCCACACTGGAGTTTGGTCCACAAACAATGACTTTGGGGGTAAAGATGAGGTTTAATTTATCTTCCAACATCAGACATACAATGTAGTTTAGATCAGGAGGTGGGGGGGGGGTTGGAGACCTCTTCGAATCTCATAATTAGGAAGATAGTGTGTCTGTTATTTGTTATTCTCATTCTCTCTTCAATATTGTTGCTTGGAAGGAAAAGGCTAGGGAAGGCAACTCGGGACATGAAAAGGCAAACATTTCCACTCTGGTTAAAAGAGCAAAAGAAAGGCTCTACAGTCCTTAACTTCTTGCACAATGGGAAAGCCCAGTCAGTTGAGTAAATCTTAAATCTCAAAAGTGTTTGTACTTATATCGATTATTCACACCTTCTATATAAATAACAGCTATAGGTACATGTTGGTGGGTGAGTATGGGGGCGTGTGGGTAGGTAAAAGGACAGGAAATATGAACACAGGCTAAGTCTGGCTATGACTTGATGATCACATTCTTGTGGTTTCTTTCAAAGTATTCTCCCTGAGTGAGCTCAATAAAGGAACCCCTCTTCCCCCTCAACCCCCGCTCCCTCCCCCTAAAAAAGAAAAGAATTTGATGACTGGCACATGTAGTTTTATCAAAAGCCAATTTTAATGTTTGCTATTTTGTGTTAGGGAGGGGGGAAGGGGGGACGAGAATAAGCAGGAGGGGAGAAAAAAGTCAGACACCACCTGAACATCGTGTTTGTCAGAAAGGCAGCCAGCAGGGCTTTGGGGTTGTGGGGGGAAATGCATTCTGTCATCCGGTAAGTGTTACTGGCAGTGAACTATTGATTTCATTAATCTTCTTTCCTATTTTAAGTGTTATGCTTAGATACTATAATAGCAAAAGCTTTAACTTGTGATTTTTATTGTGTTCTGATATTTTAAACATTTCACAGAATGCTAGCAGAAGGAAATATGTTCAAGGCCTTTGTTAGAATTATGGAGTTTTTAGATGATTATTATTTAAAATAATCTAATCCATTTTAACACAGTGGGTTGTTTCACTTAGGATATTCACATGTATTAACCCATCAGCACTGAATTATTAAAGACCCACCATATGCTTTCCACTTTGGGCAGTCAATAGAAGAAATATAAGATCTACCTATGTTCTTAGGGGCTCACAACCCAGGTAGGAAAATAAAAATTATAAAATAAAAGAAGGATATTATTTATTTAGCGGTCTATTTTCTCAGTTTGTTCTAAAAGGATTTATGGTATCTTACAAATTAAATGTACTATAAAATTAAGAATAAACACTTCGCAGAGGCAGGTAGAATAGATAACTTTTACTAGGATTCTGAGATAAGCTGATTATTACAATCTGGTACCAAAACCGCCCTAAATTTCCTGATAACCAAGACAAAGCATGTTGTATCACAAGAAGGTATGTAAATTTCACCATCTGAAGAAAGAAAGATTATAAATTCCTCCTCCAGACACATTTTTGGGAAAAACTCAAGGAGGAATTTACCATGTCTGTGAATCCCTGGAAAAGAGACTGGCTTTCTGTCTTGTTTATACCAAAGAAAGAGAACAAGGATGTAGCCAGGTGCTAAATTCTGTGGTACAGATGTTCGGTGCCAGAGGAATTCAGAGATTCGGAGGGGTGGGAGTGGGGGGTGTTGGTGGTTACCACGGTCAGATGTGGTCAAGGGAGGTATTATCTAGGACAGGTGATGGAACCCGCCTTGAAAGATGCCTAGACTTTGACAGATGGTAAGGAAGCCCGTCAAGGATGGGAAAGCAAAACATGCAAAGACTTGGCTGTGTAAATCAGCATGGAATTCCCAGATGAATGGAAAGGTGGAAAGTGGGGACAGCCTGGTGGACTCTGAGAATTTGTCCTAAGGAATAACAGGAAATAATTTGGGTTTGTTTAGGGTGGGACTGCGCCATGTTATGAATGGTCTCGAGTAGACTTCAGAATTTTTGATGCAATAAACTACTAAGCTATTAAGCACATATTGGTAAATGGGCAGAGCATTGTATTTTGCACTGAGCAGAGGCAGAGATATCTATATTCATGTGTTTTCAGCTTTTCCAGTGTGGACAACTGAATGATCAATATCATTAATTGAGTAGAAAGAAGAACAAACCAAATAGGGAGGAAGATCTAGTTTGTAATATTTTAAACATGGTGATTTGAGCCTCTGGAGATGACACTCAGTGAAGCTGGCAGTGGAAATGTAGGTCTGGGATTGAAAGAGAGGACAGGCTTGAAGCCCATGCCAAGGAATCACTCACAGGAAATGCTGAGGGAGAAGAGAGAGCAGGGAGGAAGGAGAAAAAGAAGACTGTGACAGAAATTTTGAAAAACTGGGTCAAGAAAGTGAAGGGGGAAAGTACCAGTGGAGAGGTCTAAAGCAAACCAAGAGACATAGCTAAGGCTGGAGAGGGCTACAGGAATGAGAGGTAGAGAGTATGATATAAGATGAGTACTAATAAACAGTCACTACACTTAGCAATTAGGGACTCATCTTGCTCTTGGAGAGAGAAGTGTCAGAAGTGTAAGGTTTGTTGAGGAGTGGTTGGCAAATGTGGCAGTGGTTGGTATGGATGCACATTGGCTCTTCACGTGGTTTGGCAAGCTAACCCAAATTTTAAGACATGGTTGTGATATTTTAAGTTAACCCATCTGTTAGATGTAACATCCTTGACATTTTGGACCATTTCTTATGTGGATTTATATCTTGGACACTTGGCATCAAGCTTTGCAAATAGGAGACAGACAGGATGTATTGAAAATGGGTGATGATGCAGGAAGCATCTAGGTGCAGTCCCATTTCTGCCTGACACTTGTGAGCAGAGCCTTGAATTTTCCTCTGACTCTTTGGACCTGGAATTCTCTCTTAGTCTCCTCAGAGCTGAACCTCTGCTTTCCCTGATTAAGTTTTGCTTCCGCATCCTCCTTGGCCTACCTCTTGTTCTTCCGGCATGCTACTTTGGTTTCAGAACCTGTCCCCTCCCTCTAGTACCTTGAAAACTAATCTCTGATGAAGGTCATGGTTGCTGCCCAGTCATGGCCAAGCTTTCGGCATACTTGTACACTATAAGCAAGGATCCAGGAGCAGGGCACTGTTTTGAAGAGGAAAAGTGATGTGAAAAATAGTAATAAAAACAGCCTACTAGTGACTTGGATAGTAGGAATTCTAGACAGGAATTTCCTGTGTGCTATAGGAAAAAGATATGTCCTAAAATACAAACAAAACTTATCCTTGGATTGAAAGCATCAGTATGTACCTGAGATATTTTGTAACATATACATTTCTATTGGTGTGTGAGTGTGTGTGTGTGTGTGTGTGTGTGTGAGAGAGAGAGAGAGAGAGAGACAGACAGACAGACAGACAGACAGACACACTTTTCCATGGAATGTTCTTATTCTTTTATATTTATTTGTCTGAGAAGAGCAGTAATGCCCAGGAAGAGAAGAGTGCTGCACTGACTACGAAAAAGCCTGAATCCAAATAGCACCACACAGCAACTGGATATCCTGCACCAGTTAGTAAATGTATTCTGAACATGGTGACAACGGTGAGATGGGTCTTTGGATTCAGCATCAACAAAGTCACTCTTACATTACCAAAACAGCACCGGTCATTCTTGCCACTTTCTCTCAACATCCACAGGTCCCTCAGGGTTCTGCTGCCCCTGGGAATCAGCCTTGGGCTCTTCAGGCACTAGGAATGAGGTGTGTGTGTGTGTGTGTGTGTGTGTGTGTGTGAAAGAAACTCATGGGGAGTTTATTACTATTAACTTTTTTTGGCCCTAACCAAGGGTTAACTGTGATAATGAAATATTCTTAGCTCTTGCTACGGGCTGAATTGTGTCAACACCACAATTCATATATTGAAGATCTAGCCCCTCAGTATCTCAGAATGTGATTGTATTTGATGATGGCATCTTTAAAGAGGTAATTACGGCTATGGCGGACCCTAATCCAATGTGACTGGTACCCCTATAGGAAGAGATTAGGACACAGACACGTACAGAAGGAAGACCATGTGAAGACACAGGAAGAGCCCCATCTGCAGGCCAAGGAGAGAGGCCTCAGAAGAAATCAACTCTGCCAATACCTTGATCTTGGACTTCTAACCTCCAGAACTATGAGGAGATGAATTTCTGTTGCTTTAGCACCCCCTTCTGTGGTACTTTGTCACAAAGGCCGTAGCAAGCCAACACAGTTCTCAAATGAGAAGGAGCCTCTCTTTTTTCTTGGCCTTTAATGTGCACATCCACAGGGCACATTCACCCCACAATCCTACATTTATGGAATTGCCCCAAGAATGCAAGACGTATACTGCCTCTGAGCAGCTATCTTCTCCTTCCTGAACGTGTCCTTTTGTGATCAGTGATGGTGCCTCTATCTCGCACTTTCCTGCACTAAGGGGGCCTCTAGTGAATATAAAAATATCCCTCTTTCTGGAAACAGCAGAGCCTCTTTTAAATTTCTCACTTAGCTTTAAATCATATCTGTAGTTCTGCAGTGCTGTTGAGACTTTGGAGACAGGTGAGGATGGGGGGTGGAGAGGGGAGGGGGGTAGAAAGCCATGTGGAATTTAATGCAATCTCAATACAAAGGGGCCAAACCATGGCTGGGATGGAACCAAACAGGAACCAGAAATTATACTTCTGTTTGATTCAAGTCACTTTAGCATGAAGACAGAGCTATTTTTTTTCTGTGCTTGAGATTAGAGTTTATTTCGGTTTAATCTTGTCACCCTCTGCAGGCTCCCTTTTCTTTCCGGAAAGGTAGTTGGAGGGTGAGATGGGGGATGGGGTCAGGGGGCAGGAAAAGACAAGGCAAGCAGGCAGGGCAGCGGGAGGGTCCTCTCATCCAGGGGGTGGGGTTAAACCTTTAAATTCGAGCACGCAGGCCCCTGCCCTGCTTTCCTTATCAGCCTCCTTAAAGGCTAATTAATTGCTGAATGGATTCGTGAGGCTGGAAAATTTTCAAAGAATTTTTTAATACATCTCTACAGTTCTCTTGGCTTAACAATAGGATCTATCAAACCGCGAGGGGAAGGCTCTGTTTAAAAGCACCGACAGGGGATCAGAAGAATGCGTTTGATTGCTAAAGTGACTAATTTATTTTTGCACAGTATTAATGATGCTACAATAACCAATATCCATAGCCTGGTTTTGACAGTTTACTGCATGGGTTCTCATTGTTTAAAAAAGAAGAAAAGGGGAGAAAAAAAGAAAGTACGAAGGAAAGAGAGTGTTTTATTTTGCTACATTTCCATTTGTTAACAAAACTCCTCATAAGCAAAACCAGAGGTCATTAGCAAACAACCAAAACATGCCTGTCTCCAGAAGAATACAGCTCCCTTCGTCATTTAAAATAGAGTTCTGCCGAAAACCCGAATCATGACACATCCTCAACATGAAAAATTCAGTGCAGACTTGAAACCACCTGACTTTACTTTGGGTTTGTGTTCCTTAAAATTACCTAGAAAATACCATAATCTTCTCTTCGTGCGGCTGGATGGGGGCCAGGGCCCTGGCTCCAGAGGCAAAGGGAAAAACTAAAAATCATGTCTGAACAGACAGCTCCACCCTCTCTCCCAAGTCCACTTGGCCCCGGGACAGCAAGCGAGGTCTAAAGCACATTCATCCACGGCCCGGGTTTTTGGCCAAAACTCAATGCTCTTATGGGACAAACAAAAATGAAATCCAGAATGTTATCACCCTTGCCTTTAGAAGTCAAATGGGCTTAAATGATCGCACCGTGTACAGTGAGGAGTTCACGTCTGCAGGGCGATAGGGATCAACAGAGCCGATTAACATGTAGCTTTGTTCAGAAAGATCCTGAGCTGAGAGTTTAAATTCCAAATAATTTCGACATTATCTGTGTGTGTGGGTACATATGTGTCCATGCATGCCTCTGTGTGTGTGTGTGTGTGTGTGTGTGTGTGTGTGTGTGTGAGAGAGAGAGAGAGAGAGAGAGAGAGAGAGAGAGAGAGACAGGAGGGATTTCTGCTCTAAACGAGACCCTTTGAGAGTGAAAGATAGAACGTAGGCACCAGGGACTCCACTGTGAGGGCCCGTTTGCTTGGCGCCCCCAGACTATGGGTCAGCCTCTCTATGCCCTTCATTCTCCTTCACTGAAAACTTCAGTTCCAAAGAACTCCCTCCCCCCAGCGCCCACCCACTCTGCCAGCCCGACTCTCTCTCATGCTTCGGATGGGTGGGGGCCAGGAGAGACTGTCAAGTAATGTTTACCTCCTGCAGAGCTAGTGACAGACTCAGTACAAATAGCTACATTGAGAAAGCACCTACACACCACTGATCGCACGGCCAGCTCTCTAACAGGGCAGTCCGGGGCTACGATACCACCATGGGGTCCCACTGGGGCAGATCAGTGTGAAATGGTAGGGCCAGCCTTTCCAAATTTGCTTTCCCCTAGTCCCCTAATCAAAAGCCTGTGCTCCAGCCAGCCGTCTACATTCGCAATCCCCTCTGCACTCTGAAAACCTTTGGACCTTCAAGCCTTTGTCCGCGCTGCTTTCTACCCTTGGAGAATGTACTACTCTCTCTCCTTCTCACACGCTGTCCAATCCTGTGGTCCCCGTCAAGCCCTGCCTAACCCACAATCCCCCCTCAAATACCCACACAGGCCCAGAGACGTCTCAGTCCCCCATGCCCCAGACGTTGTTTTCTGACTTCTTTTTAGGCACTGTGTCTGGGGCTGCCTTGGAGTCTGTCTTATGCAGTTATATTTAAATATATTCTTACTTCATTCCTAAATTGTTGTTTAGTTTTCCATGGAGAGCAAGTTTTTTTTTTAAGACTTCATTATTCAGAGCAGTTTTATATTCATAACAAAATTCAGCAGAAAGTACTGAGATGTATTTCCCACATATTCCCTGCACTTATACATTCTTCACCAGAGTGTTATATTTTTACAAGTGCTGAATCTATATTGATACATCATTATCACTCAAAGCCCCTAGATTACACCAGGGCTCACTCTTGGTCATATACATAGTATGGGTTTGGACAAATGTGTAATGACATATTATTTACCACTGTACAAGGCAGTTTTGCGGCCCTAAAATGCCTCTGTTAGGGCAAGGTTTTTCAAACAATTCTGGAGGGCTGGGGGTTCAATTCTTGGGGGGAGGGAGATTCTAGGAGTTCTCTGGAAGAAATATTAATTTTATATTTTCCTTTAGGTAAGAATCAAGAAATTAAGTTAACCTTCTTTGGATCAACCAGATGCAACTGCCTTGTAAGTGTGCCTGTCGGGGTCAGGACTGCAGGAGTGTTTCGGTTCAGGCATGGCAGACTGGGGGGGAGGAAACACCGAGGAACCACGGACAGGAAATGACCCATTCGTCATTCTCGGAGTCATCACACAGCACAGGGTCACCAGTGAAGTCATCTTGAAGGTCACACTGTATCGCCACTTCACTTTCAGAGGAGCCTGATTTGTCACATGAAGTTAATGTAGTTCATTTAAATTTTGGGGGGTGAATTTAATTTGTAAGGTTGAGGGAGCTGTAAAATTATTTCAAAATTATAAGCTATGGCTCATATTATTTTAAAACCCTCGGTGTCTTCTATTCCTCTTTAGAATAGAATCCAAACTCCTCCTTAGGCCACACGGCCGTGCGTTACTTGACTTGACATGACTTGATGACTGTCTCAGCCTCCTCTCCTGCCATTCTAGATTTGCTGCAAGCATGGAGCCCTTTGTCGTGTTCCTCGCACAAACCAAGTCAAGCTTGCTCCTGGCTTCTCAGTCATTTGCATTTGTTCCCTTCACCTACACTAGCCTCTTTCTCCTCACCTTCACAAAGCAAACTCTTTTTCATCACTCATGTCTACTCAGGTGTCCCCTCCTTAGAGAAGACTGCCTTAGTCATCCATCTAAAGTAACTGTCCCTGGGGTGCCTGGGTGGTTCAGTTGGTTAAGCAGATGACTCTTGATATCGGCTCAGGTCCTGATCTCCCGGTTGTGAGATAGAGCCTTGCATCGGGCTCTGTGCTGAGTGTGGAGCCTGCTTGGGATTCTCTATCTCCTCTCTCTCTCTCTGTCTGTTCCCCAGACAGAGATTCTCTGTACTCTCTCTCTCAAAATAAAGAAATAAACCCTTAAAATAGTTGTCCCTAGTGTCTTGTCACTCTCTACCCCAACCCTGCTTCATCTGCTTCCTAACACCTACCACTATCTGAAATTTATTATGTATAGATGGTCCTCATGGATCCTGTATTTTTGCATTTGCCTACTCTCTAGGATTTATTGGTAAGCCCCAAGTCAGTGCTTTGCAGTCATTCATGGACAAGGGCAGAGAGGAGAAAACTCGAGTCAGCGGGCATACACATTCCCAGCTAAGGCTGACTGAAGCAATGCTCTGCCTTCTTGTTTCAACTTCCATACCGTAAGCAAATATCCTTTTTGTAGTTTATTTGGTGTCACTATTTTTCATTTTTGTAGTTTTTTTTGTTGGTGGTGGTGATTTCACTGTTTAAAATGGTGCCCAAGCATGGTGCTAAGTGTTGTCCAGTGCTCATAAGTACAAGAAGATTGATGGGCCTTACTGACAAAATATGTATTAGATAAGCTTCCTTTAGGCAAGAGCCCTTGGATTGCTAACAAATCAACAGTAGTATTTTATAAGGTGTCTTTAAACAAAAATACACGTAAAACAAGATCATGTATTGATTGGTTGATGAAAATGTGGTGACCAGAAGCGCTCAGGATCCTAATCCTGTATTTCCCCTAGAAGCAATGGTTATGTGATTACCATCAATTTATTATGGCAACTTTACCGAACACAACTGCCACGAATAAGAATCAGTTATGTTTGTTTTTTCAATGTGCACGTTTTTTCTTCCCGTCCAAAATGAACATGCCTCTGAAGTCAAGCACTTTGTCTACCTTTGTTACTTTGTTATTTTGTTCAGTGCCTGGGCCACAGTGAGTCCTCCATCGTTATATATTAAATGAATAAATACTAGGTATGTGTACCTTATTCTCTGCTTATATGCATTTGAATTATAAAGAAAATAATTTCTATAATAATAATAAGGTAACGCTGGAGGTTTTTTCTTTAAAGAAATTCTATTCTTTACTCAAGTTTGAGTAACAAAATGTATACTTTGCATTCGTTGGTAGCAGGAAACATGTCTCTTTTCTATTCTTGTGACAGTCCTTGGCATGAGGTTGAACACACATTAAGTCCTTCTTGATTGTTGGTTTAATGAATGAGCAATCAAATATACTATTCTTTTGATTAGAAGGATAAAGAAGGCAAAACTTGCCTTTACTTAATAGCAGAATCTTCTTTACTACCAAAGCAATGAGAAGACAAGCCACAGACTGAGAAAGGATATTTGCAAAAGACACATTTGATAAAGGGCTGTTACATAGAACTCTTAAAACTCAACAATTAAAAAAACCAAACAACTTAATTTAAAAGTGGGTCAAGACTTTAACAGACACTTCACCAACAAAGATACACAGATGGCAAATAAGCATCTGAAAAAATATTCCATATCAAGTCACCAGGGAAATACAAAGTAAAACGTCAATGAGATACCACTACACACCTATGACAATGGCCCAAATCCAGAGCACTGGCAGCACTAAAGCTCGTGAGGATGTGGAACAACAGGAACTCTCCTTCACAGCTGGTGGGGATGCAAAACGGTACAGCTATTTGGGAACACAGTTGGGCAGTACCTTATAAAACCATACATGCTCTTACCATACTCATTGGTATTTACCCAAAGGAGTTGAAAACTTAGGTCCACAAAAAAGCCTGCACACAGATATTTATAGCAGATGTATTCACAATTGTCAAAACTTAGAAGCACCTAAGGTATCTTTCAGTAGGTGAATAGATTAAAAAACTATGGCATATGCAGACAATGGAATATTATTCAGCATTAAAAAGAAATGAACTATCAAGCCATGAAAAGACAGGGAAGAACATTAAATCCATATTACAAAGTGAAAAAACCTCAATCTAAAAAGGCTATGTACCACAGAATTTCAACTACATGACTTTCGGGAAAAGACAAAACTTACAGAGAAAGTAAAAAGGTCACTGGTTGCCAAAGGGCAGGGAGAGGGATGAAGAGGCAGAGCACAGAGGATTTTTAGGGTGGTGAAAATTTTCTGTGTGATAATATAAGGATGAACATATGTCATTCTACATTTGCCCACAGAATGCACAGCACTAAGAGCAAACCTTAATGTAAACTATGAACTTTAAGTGATTGTTAAAAAAATTGCACTGTTATTATATGCTTACATGTTTTGCAATGATAACATGTAGGTTGATATGTATACATTCATGCATTCATATGGGTGTACAACTGATTGGACAGAAGGGGCAAAGGTCAGTGGAGTAGAACGGTACATGGAGAATGCAGTTTTCAGAAATAGCAATAAAGAAAGAACAGCGGTGTCTTTGTAGGTCTCTAGGATGCAGTTGTGTTTCAGTCACTGGGGAGCCTGAATGAGGATTGAAATAAATTTGCAATAAATATAAAATTTCAGAGTTTATCCTATTGTTAATCAGCAATATAGCAGCTGCTGGCTTAATTTAATTTATATGTGATTGGTCAATGAGATCATCAGCCTACATTGTATGTTAACCATTTACTACTCTGACTGAAAGCCATGGAGAATACAGAAGAGCTGTGAAACAAGGCTACCCGCCTCCAGGAATCACATAGATCAGTGGAAACAGGGACATACTTAACAAATAAATACAACAAAAAACATTTACGTTGTATTTGAGTGCTCAATTTTTTTGGTGTTGATTAAAGTTATAAGAATAATTTCATGACTATAGAGTGATGCATTATTAAACCAGATAAAACGGTTAAAGTTATTCAAGCATCTGAGTCCACTACTAAATGGCAAATAAAAGTAGGTGCACAGTTCAAAATGTTAAAACTGTTTACTTTTTAAAACACACTGATTTCTAACTGACTCGATTACGATCTGGGTGAGACAGAAAAAGAATGGGACTGAAAGAACACCTGAGTCATTCCTCTCAGGACACTGGTTTTCTTTTCAGGAAAATTAGGGAATTAAACAGGCGATCTGTGGAGTTCTCCTCAGGTCTGATATCGATGACTTAAATCAGATTTTCTTGTTGCCTTTCTTTCTTATTTCCACACATAGACTTTGATTCTATGAAGGACATAAAGAGTGTTTCTTTTTTTAAGTGGTGTATTTATTTAATCATGATTCCATGTGGCACTGACATCGTACCTGAGTCACAGAAAGCTCTTTCCATGGCCTTTGGGGTCTCGTCACACACCTCCATTTCCAAATACTGTTTCTAAACAATTCTTCCTATATTTCAGTCTCTTTCTATTCTCTCTCTAGATATATTCAAGTTCATTAATCATTTCCGTCCTTACTGGATTTGCTTTTACTTTTGTTATTTTTTTGTGTTTTTTGCTTACTTGTTTGACATTATTACTGGAAACACAAATTGGAAAGATTGTATTTAGAACTTTTGGAACTGATGGTTAGATGTTTGTCCAAAAGGGTAGAAAACCATGAAATGCAGGTTGAGGTGTTTGAAATGATTAGGAAAGCAAGTAGGGCCATGTCAGTCAGAATTTCCAGAACTATGTTCCAAGGAATACTGTTCTCTCAGTATGCTTCGGCAAAAATGAGTCCCATATCCAGATAAATTGGGGGATCTCTGCATGCCATAAAACCAGCCCATTTCTGAATAATAAGTTAAAAAAGCCTCCCTGCTAAAGATATTCGTTTACTTTAACTCTTTCAGTATCTTTAGATCATGGAACTCTTTCTCCCACCATTAAAAAAATGCCTGTTTATATTCCACAAAATACAAACACTGTTTCATGTTGTACTAAAAGGAGATGGTACAATGAAAGGTTATAGGAAGATTACCTAGGAGGATTATGTAGGAAGAATGAACATGGAGAGACACCAGCCTCAGAGACATCGGTAATAATTCTGTCACAACCTTGACATGGTCATTCCCTGCTCTTAAGGAATAAACTGTTTTTCCAAACGGACGGACTTTTTGAAGGGATGGTGGAGGGCATTGTTAGAAAAGAACATGGCTGTTCTAATTCATTACAGATGTAGATTAACACAAAGTGCTGTAAAAAGAAGAAACAAGATCATACACATGCACGTACTCAATAGATACTTCGCACTTCATTTTGATGTTGCATTTTGATGGACTGCTATATTAAAGAAACGGTCTTAATAGCAAAAGAACTAAGAACTCAGTTCATTTACAGATCTTTGTTAAAGGAGGGCAACTAAGGGAAAGAAAATTCAAACCAATCAGGCATAAATTAAGCTCCATAAGTGGGTAGAAGCCAAGAGCCTCAAGCATAACCTTCCTGGATTGGTGACCCATTACACCTCTTAATACAGCTGGGTCTGGCAGAGCTGTAAAGGGGAAATCTGGTTTAACAGTTAAGTTTTTAATCATTAAGGAAGGTCCTAAGTGAGGAGGAAACTGACAACTTAGAAGAGACTTCTTCTTACTTTTGACTTGGGCTTAGTTCAAGCCAATGAACCAGGGGACAGGAGAGAACACTATTTCACTTTACCGCCAATTCCACAGCATTCCTCTCCAGAAACTTCCACAGAACTGGTGAGCTTCCAGTAGTAAACATTGAGGTCTATTACCCCAGAATTTATGGGAGGGCCTTTTACTCTCCTTTGGAAGAGAAAATAAGAGTTTTCAAAGATTAATTATATTATTTTTCCTCTACAAAATTTTGATTTATTCTTTACAAAGTACTAGAAGAATGAGAACATTCTCCCAACTTTTATTGTCCCAAATTGATAAAGTAGTAATTTGTCCTAATGGTCCAATTCTACTCATTCCATACTGAGTGTCACCTTGGCAAACTAAAACATATCAGTCACAGGATAAAGAGGAACAAAGTAATATCCTACTCTGAAAAAAAGAGTGCAAAAATTGTACTGAACAGTCAACAAAGTTAAAGAAATATGTAGAAATTGTAAAAGTAATTGGCATTAGAATATACTAAAAAAATTCTTACACATGCTTTCTTTAAACCTAGGATAAATGACAGTTTCTCCACCTTCCTGACCTGCCATATTTAAATCCTCTTTGAGAAGTCAGGACATGATGGGCAGGGACAGGTGTGTAAAAACTAATGGGGCTCCGGGTAAGGATTAGAAGCCCTAGTGACACAAGTTTCTTAGAACTGGGAAGGATGAGGAAGAGAATATACCTTTGGTTCAAAAATGTAAAAATAATTATAAGTTGATAAAAAGAGAAGCCCAATTGAAGATACAATGGAAGAACAAGTAGGGGCACCTGGGTGGCTCAATTGGTTAAGCGCTGACTTTGGCTCAGGTCATGATCTCACGGTTCAAGTCCTGCATTGGGCTCTGTACTGATGGCTCAGAGCCTAGAGCCTACTTCTGATCCTGTGTCTCCTCTCTCTGCCTCTCCCCCACTCACGCTCTATCTCTCTCTCTCAAAAATAAAGATGTTACAAATTTGTTTTTTTAAAGCAAGGGAAGAATAAGTAAACATGAAGCTAGCAGAAAGTTCAGATGAGACAATTCTGCAACAGTCCATTCAAGATAGGCTCCCCTGGTAGCCTATTTAGAAAAATACACCTAGGATTATGTGACAGCACTAGTACAAGGCCAGTCATGTAGAAGTAGTCAGTGGGATGCAATTTCTATTATTGTGATTATTATTATCATTACAATCTTTATTATCATGATTGGATATTTACTTATTTATTTATACTTTATTTATTTATTTATTTATTTATTTATTTATTTATTTTTGAGAGAGAAAGAGCATGAGTGGGAGAGGGGCAGAGAGAGAGGGAAGCAGAGGCTTTGAAGCAGGCTCTGTGCTGATAGCAGAGAGCCTGATGGAAGGCTTGAACTCATGAACCGTGAGATCATGACCTGAGCGGAAGTTGGGTGTTCAACAAACTAAGCCACCCAGGCACTTATCATCTACATACTTACATTTAGTGGTGAATTGGGAAGGAAGTCTCATGAAGATCTGCTAAAGTAAACATTCTGGTCAATCAAGCCACTCCTATTGAATATGAATTTAGAGAGTCTTCATTAATGCTCCAATCAAGTTATGTTGGGATAGGAGGGGCTATGGGATGTGTGGAGGGGTTAAGGTAGAACCCACATACTGCTGGTAATCTGATGAAGTGGTCATCACATGTAGCACATTATGCTAACGCTGTGGGTCAGAATCCTGAGGGGTAAGGTGACATGTCATTAGTGCTTAGTCTTATTCTACATGATATTAGGCAACAGGCAATGAGGCCCCATTTTATCATGAGTTATGGTTCTTATCTTCAGAGCAAAGTCTACACTCTGTCATGGCATCAGAGACTGTCTTTCATCATCTGTTCCCTTTTTGCTCCCAGAGGCAACCTTTTATTATTCCCTTCTAACAACCTTTCACCCACTGCTCCAGCCCAACTAAACTAGTATATCAACAATATATACAACAATATGTTGTTGTATATCAAAGATCAACAATAACTATATTTAATCGTAATAACTATATTGCTACTTCTTTCATAGTCCTTACCACTCTCTGCCTGGCATCGTTTTGAGAGCTTTATATAGACTAACTCATTCTAGCTTCCCAAGCCCCCTCTGAGACAGGCAGCATTGTAATCACCACTTTATAGATGAATAATAAACTTCAGCACAGAGAGGTAGGGTAACTCTACTGAGGTCACACAGGTAGGGTGTCAATTATCCCATGTTTTGGTTTTTGAACATTCAGTTCCTTCTATTTGAATGCCCTTCCCTGTCTCCCTTGACCTAAGTCCTTCAAACCTCAGTTTGGATATCACCTACCTTGAGAAGCTTCTTTGGCACATTTCCTTCTCCATCTTTTCCCCAACAACTTCAGTTTGAGTTAGGAATTTATCTTATAAACTATGATTTAGAGAGAATCGAACCCCTTTTTTGCTGAGGGGAGTCATATTCCATAAAGGACAGGCTTTCCCAGGAGTATCTTTAGGAAGGGCATTCCTGCAAGCACCTGGGCCACAGTGCACAGAAAGGGGATTGTCAGCCTGTTGAGGAACTTATTCCCTTGCTCACTTGGGTAAATACCCTCTTGAACACAGAACATGGCTAAAATCACATAAATTCTGGTTGCCCAGCTCTTCAGATCATTCTCTCAAATTAATTGGAATCCTACTCATCTACTTTGTCAGAAAAATATTTAAGAGGCCACTCTGCTCCTGGATGGTTGCCTTACATTCCCTCCCCCATTATAATTTCTTAAATATTTCCTAGTAGGATTTTTAAAGCTTAACCTCAGTTTTCTAATTATTATATTTCTAAATTATGGCTATGAAGATTACTGCTTAAAACCACTGCTAACTAAATATTTGCTACAATAAGTGTTTAATGTACATCTTTAAAAAACCCAGGGATTATTCATCCGTGTATTAATTCAATGATTTATTAAGTGCTACCAGGCGCCAAGCACTATGCCAGGTACTGGCGATACAGACAAAATAATATGAACCTCCTTTCAGGGACCTCGAGGTCTTACAGGGAAATACACCAAATGTGGTTCAGTGAGCAAGGCAAAGCTATTTTATTATTGCATTATGTGTAAATAGCCATACTTAACATTTCTTATAATACATAATCATAATACATATGTTGATGAATTCATTTTAAAGGGAAAAATCAATGTTTTTCCTTAAAAACAAAATTTTTCCAATATCTTTTATTCATAAAAATTTGAAATGATCATTCCTTCCTAGTAGCTGAGATGGAAAAAAACAATCAGGTAAGATTGTCATCTTGTGTTTAAACCCTGGCAGAGGATGTCAACGTGAAATAGGTAATATTTATTGATTTCACAGTAGTTGCTTGGCAATTGAAGATTATCTTTCTAATTTGTACAAAAGCATCATCCTTCGGTCACTTAGAAAATTTTGTTCTTAGATTCTCCATTTTGTTAAGAGATTAGAGAGAGGGCTGAGATGTAGGTTAATTGTACAGTGTCAAGATACGTTTGAGAGAAGTGCATGATTTCCATCAGTCAGATGTGTGACGTGAAAGGTTCTTGGATAACAGCATCCCAGGGTGCTGTCCTGAATCCACATCCAAGGCCAACACATGGGTTAAGTCAGACTGTATACCTGACCAGTCAACAGAAAAGAATTGAAGTTTAGGGCCCCAAGGCCTTAATGCAGAAAGGATCCGGGGGCTATGATCCATTCAAGCAGAAAACATTCGAGGCCTTTGAAGACTAAAGGAATAGAGTGAGCTGGCAAATCCACGAACAGTATCAAGAGCCTAAGTCCTTATGAAGTTGTACCAGGACCAAAATAAATATTAACTCAATGTTTAATTGGAGTCCAATGAAACTTTCCAAACTGGATGCAATGATAAAAAGTCCAAGGACTCATAACTTGTCTAGCCACTAAGCTAAACTACAGTACAGGAAAAAAAATTACCCAAAACCTCAGCAAACAGAAAAGCTGAGTGGAATAATGAATGTTTTAATCCAGCCAAGAGTTCATACTTCATTTCTAAGTATCAACTCCAGTACTTCTTGATGGATGGGAAATTTAACGGGCTAAGATATAGTAAAAGGTAAGAGGTGGTACTCAATAGAATTTATTCAGGCAATGCATTTCTTTTTATAATTTTTTAAAAGAATCATCAAAAATAGACTTTTAAGTATGTTTACTTACAAACAGCCTCACTAATATATTAAAGAAGGATGCTCCAAGGGACTATTCAACATTATTGAAACAGCAAAGTCATGAAAGTGAATGAAAATGGCAAAATGCCCATGGATCAGGCAAGAAGGAGGTCAGGGCAATTTTTGAAGGAGGAGGTTTAGTGGTAATCATGGAGATAAAGAGATTGTAGGAGGTAAAACTGCAGTTTGATGGGAAAAGGCAGAGGATGGGAAAGAGTCAACGAGGTCAAGAGTGGGTGGCTGTGCTTTATTTTGTTTTCAAAAAGTTAGAGGGAAGGGCAACTTGGGCGTATGGGGAAGAAAGACAGATGATGCTTACTGTGGGAATTCACATGGAAAGATCTCTCATGAGATGACTCCATGTGGACAGGTAGAGAACTCACACTCTGTAGCTTCCATGGTCCACCCGCACACGCCCCTTTGAACATGTCTGATTGTTTGCTCTACTTATTCATTTGGACCCTCTCATATACTGCCTCTATGATAACCAACCATAACAATACCATTTTCTTTGTTTTTTTTTTAAGTTGATTTATTTATTTTGAGATAGAGAGAAAAAGAGAATGTGAACACGGGAGGGACAGAGAAACAGGGTGAGAGAGAATCCCAAGAGGGCTCTGCAATGACAGCGCAGAGACCGTCTAGGGGCTCAATCCCATGAGATCATGACCTGAGCCAAAATCAAGAGTTGGAAGCTTACCTGACTGAGCCACTCAGGCACCCCCAACAGTACTATTTTCTACACATGGTTATATTTTTACTCTTTATCCACTAAGGCAAGGGTCATTCTTTCTTTCCCTTGCATGGAGTTAAAATATAACATGTTGATAATCAAGGTGATGAACAAGGCTCTCTCACTATCAAAAATGGTTGTGCTGCTATCTTTTTTTTTAAAAAAAGTACACCGTTAATTGTTTTGCCTTGGTTTCTTACCAAAAAAAAAAGGGCTCTGTCACTAATATGCAGTTACTTATTCTCTATTAAGTTAACTATGATAATGAAACCAGAAAGAATCAAGTTAAAATTTTAAGGTTCTATAACCCTGTTAGGTAGGTTGATTTTTCACCCACAGTCAATGCAGCTAGTTAGTGTTCATGAACTAAACCACTCTTTTGGGAATAACTCAGAAGCCCAAACCTCCAAAAAATATACAGTATTATGTTCTTCCTTTAGCCTTTCCCAATTCTTAAATTCAAACTGTACAATCTTTATGGGAAATTTAAATGAAACCATATATAAAGTTCACAGTAATATTAATTTTTCAAATCACAAAGAGAATTGGCAATGACTAGCATTTTCTCCAAATACGCTTTTTTCATTTAACTACAATATTTCTGAAATCCTATGTACAGAAATTTTATGTCTTGGTCTTGATCTTTAAAATCATAGCTTCTCTCTGTCTAAAAGTGTGTGAAGTGCTACTACCTCTTTGGCAATCACATTACCTATGCAGAGTGAGTGGATATGGACTTTGCTGTAGGTCTCAAGATTACATTCATTTTGCTCAGCGTGCTAATTGCGATATAACAGTCTCCCAGGAATACAGATGTTCTGTCCTAATATTTTATCTTTGTGTTAGAAATGTGAATTCTTGGTCAGTAGAATACATGAAATGCATGTTTGGAGGTGCCTGGGTGGTTCAGTCAGTTGGGTGACGCTTGGTTTTAGCTTAGGTCAGGATTCTGCGGTTTTGGGAGTTCAAGTCCCGTGTTGGGATTCTCTCTCTCTCTCTCTTTCTCTCCCTCCTCATCTCAAAGTAAATAAATAAACTTAAAAAAATTTTTTTGGGGGTTATCTTTGAGCTATGCTTATTTTTATACACAAAGTATTATATTGCAGCTACTTTTACAATTTGACTTGTGACGAGTTCAAAGTCTTATTTCTTAGCATCAACTCTTTCTGCCATTTGAAGGATTCTTCCTTATGTTATTTAATTTGCAATTTTCTGTGTCCTCTCCGAAATCCATATGTTGAAATCCTAATCTCCAATGTGATGGTATTAGAAGGTAGGGGCCTTTGGGATAAATTTAATCATAAGGGTGGCAATCCATGAGTGGGATTAGTGTTCATATAATAGAGACTCCACAGAGCTCCCAAGCCCCTCTGTCATGTGAGGACACACGAGGAGGTACTGGCTTTGAACCAGGAAGAGAGATTTCAGCAGAACATGACCATGCTGGCATCTTGATCTTGGGATTCCCAGCCTCCAGAACTGAGTGAAATACATTCCTGTTGTTTAGAAACCACCCCGCCTGGGTATTTTGTTATAGCAGTCCATAGGGACTAGGACATCATCTTAAGTAGGCTGTCACTAACTTGAGTATCAGGTGACCATACCTTCCTCACCTTTAATTGAATGGTTGAATGACTCCAAGTTATACAATGAGTTTAAAATAAAGATTACCAAGGTAGCCAATATTGTCAGAAAGGACCCAAAAATAATTGCCCATCGGATTTTTGTCTCTGTTCTCATCTATCTGAAAATTCTCATTGCCAATAAGAATGAAACAAACAAACAAACAAACAAAAAACCCCAAACCAAAGCCATGATATCGAGTATTTTCTTTCTTTTTTTAATTTCCAGTATTTTGAAAACAACATATTTTCACTTTGTCCTTTTTATGAAGACTGAAAGTAAGTTTCAGTCAGTCTTGCAAAAGCGACTAGTTAATTTTAGATGTTGCTGCCACTTTTTAAAAATTTTACACGTTTAGATCAAGAAGCGGAGAAAGCCTCTAGCAGTGTTGCCAAGAGTATCAAGTGTAACCACTGCTCCTAGGACATCTTCACAAGAGGTTGTGATTAATTTGAGTTTCAAATATATTCATGGTACGAATCCCTCACCAGAACAAGTAGGGTATTAATTTACCAGGAAGCCTGACTTGGGGGGAGGGGTGACATGATTTTCATTCTCCTCCCTGACTCCTGAGCTAGCTCTCCAGTCCCCTAACACAACCCTGAGGAGAAAGGAGAGACTCCTCAAAATAAACAAACTGCTCCAGCAGCTCTGTAGGGTGGGAATTTCAGACGGAACTTCGCGCTGGTTTAGAACCATGGCTCTACGAATTCTAGCGGCATGGGGGTCACTTGGAGGGCTTATTAAAACAGATTGCTGGCTGTCACTCTGCATCTCTCAAGAGGTGCAGAATGTCTGGGGGGGGGGTGACTCCTAATTTGCAGTTCTAATAAGTCCCAGGTAATGGTGCCCATGACCATTAAAGGCCACACTTTGACAACCCTTTGTTTAGAATTGAAGAGAAGTGGTACGTCTCCCACAGCGGTATTTTCTGACCTGCTGGGGACAGGTGGAGGGCTGCTTTGAATGCCAGATTCAGGGTGGACCTTCGGGAGTCAACAATGGCCACCCTCCAATTCCTGGCACTCTTATAAAACTTAAGTTATACATCACCTATGAAATATCTTTGATATTTAGTCCCAGCTGGTCCTCAGATTGGTACCATTCAGACATCCTCTGGAGGCAGGGGTCTGTCTCCTCTCTCACATGACCTGCAACTCCTCTCCTCTCCCTGCCACATCCCGCTTCCCATTGCTGTCAGCGGAGGAGCGCACCTCTGACCTCACCAGAGCATAGCGACCTTTTCTCTCTACTCTGCCTTCCACTTCCATTCAGCTAAACCCAGCCAATCTCTCTCCAGCCTTAGCGGTGTCCCACGTCTATGCCACTCCCCAACCCCACACTGGCACCTGACATCATCCTTCTCCATTTTCAGTCTACTCACGGTCAATCTGCACTCTTCACTGGCTTCTTTTCTTCAGGCCACAAATATGCTCAAGTCTCTCAAAAAGTATAATAAAACAAATGAACATAGATGAAGGGAAGGAAAAACAGAATAAGACAAAAACAGAGGAGGTAAACCATAGACTCTTCAAGATAGAGGACAAACCGAGGGTTGATGGCAATGGGGGGGGGGAGGGAGAGGCTAGATGGGTGATGGGCATTAAGGAGGGCACTTGTTGGGATGAACACTGGATGTCATATATAAGTGATGAGTCACTAAATTTTACTCCTGAAACAGGTATTACACTATACGTTAACTAACTTAATTTAAATAAAATCTTGGGGGCACCTGGGTGGCTCAGTTAGTTAAACACCTGACTTTGATTCAAGTCATGATCTCACAGTTTGTGAGTTTGAGCCCCTCATTAGGCTCTCTGCTGCTGGTACGGATCGCCCTTCAGATCCTCTGTCCCCTCTCTCTCTGCCTGTCCCTCACTAGTTCTCTCTCTTTCTAAAAATAAATAAATAGACACTTAAATATGTAAGTAAGTAAATAAATAAAATCTTAGGAGAAAGAAAAGCATAATAACTAAGTCCTTCAAGGGCCTGGCTTTCCCTGCTAGCCACTACTCTGTCTCCTTCAGTTCCAGCCCCTAGACTGAAAGACAGGTCTTTGTTTTCTCTGTCTCCTGTCTTCTCTCCTTGCTCTATAACCAGCCTCAGTCTGTCTTGAGGCCAATGCCACCTTCTTCTCATCTTTTCCACGCATGTATTCCTTCTCTTCCTGAAGCAGCTGTGGTTGCCACATTGTACCCTTTCCTCTTCAATGGACATTCTCTTAATTTTCTCTTGGAATAATTGACTGACTATAGGTTGATCACTGCCATATCTAGATTTTTTTTTTAACTCAGTTCTATGTCCAATGTGGTGCTTGAACTCACAGCCCTGAAATCAAAGTAGATTTTTACCCTCACTTTTAACCCTGAGTTCCACTATTTTCCATTACCTTTTAGGAATTTCCAGGTGCCTCAGCTGGAGCATTCCCTGGACTGCTAATTTTCTGCCTCCAACCTAAGCCTGCTCCTCCTCTATTTCCTAACTCAGTCACTGGCATTGGCAGTCTTTTACTCAGATGCCTAAGGCAGAAATATCAGAATCATCATTGACTTTGCTCTCAAATCAAGTCACTTGGTCATGTCTGCTTGCTTCTATCGCTTAGACGTGTTCTCCTCCACAAACTCACCGTCGCTGCCACTGCTGAAATTCTGACTTTCACCTGGATGGTCAAACTAGCCTTAAAACTGGATATCCTGTCTCTGGACTTAGCATGCTGGTGTGCAAAAGACCACAGCTTTGAGGGTGACACTCCTTTGGGTTTGAATTCCAGTTTCCCTAGGCTCTCACTGAGCACACCAGCCAAGTTATTTCAGCTCTCTTATGCCTATTTCTTCTTCTATAAAGTGGGGCAATGCATCTACTCATGAGTTTACTGTTCTTAATGGACAGTTCTCACGAGTTCTTAACGGACTATGTATTGCATGTAGCATATTTAGCGCAATACCTGGCATACAGTATGACCTCAGTAAATGGTGGTCTTGCCCCCCCGCCCCCCGCCCCTGCAAATTCATCTTCCATAGACAACTCCCTAACATTAAGTTTTCATTAGTTCAGTACTAAAATGACTTACCATAATTTATAAAATAAAAACAAATCTACACAATCAAGTATAGACCTATCTTTCCACATGCATCGCATGTATTTCCCGAGTGGATCCCTACCTTTTAAGCATGCAGATGAAAATGGCTTCTTACTTGTTGATTCAGCTGCTGGAATGCAGCCTTGTCCTCTGCCAGGTAAAGTGCTCCAACAGTTTCTGCTTCACTGTGAAGGAAGCCTCCCCTGACTGTGGTTTAATGATGAAATCTGGTATGATTGGGGGGTGGGGGGAGGGCGGGCAAAGCAAATGTACTTTACTCCTTTCTTCCTGCATGCTGTCCTCACTAAAATTTGCAAAAATTAGCATTCTGTTCAGAATTCTAGGCTCCTTTTTTTTTTTTTTTTAAAATATCTCTCCTCCTCCTTCTTCCTAAATTCTCATAGCACTGTCTAGAAATCTATAGTACTTGCTTTACCTGAAGCAACCACTCAGTGCTCTCCCCCTTTCTAGATGTTTCCACCATGCTCTCCGTGTCTCTCATTCCATGATGAGCTCATTTGCTTCCATCTTCAGGCTTTTCATGGAAAGCTCCCGTTGCTGTCTGTCTTAGGGGAACCCCCACCTTCTTCCATAAGCTCACCACCACCCCTACTGTGTCCTCCAGGAGAAAGTGTTCATTACCGGATATTCTATTTCAGAAGAGGGAAAGGGTCAGCTTCCTATTTGCTCTCCAGGGTGTAGATGTCTCGTAAAGTCTGGTTTCTTTTAAGCTCAGGCCATGTCTCTTTATCATCCCTTGCTTTTTCTGATCTCTCTTCCTATCTCACTGGAAACTTAAGCACTGGGATCACTGTGTCCTTTTCTATCCCAGTCAGACCCCCTCCGTTCCAGTGGACTTCATACCTGCTTGACTTCAGTTATAATATGACCACACCCTGGAGCTTTTATTTTGTTTTGTTTTTATCACTTGGAATTATTTTCATGGAAAATCTATTATTTTATCTATTATTTTCAGCTGTGCATTACTAAATCCAAACATCCACTTTGTAACAATAATCTCTTATGTTACTAATTCTCTTACTCAGTTCCTCCTTTCATACCTATTCTTTGATCTTCTAGGGGCTTCCAACCCCTTACTCTTCCACTTTCTCCTGTTTTCACTTCCTTTCAGCTCCAGAGCACGGAATCCTTAGCCTCTAACATCCAACATGCTCTTGTCCTTGTTTCCAATCCGATGTTCTATTGTCTTGCCATTGCATTCTGGGAAATCTTTAGTCCTGGATCCAACTAAGTGCCCCCCTCCTGCATACCCATAACTCTGCTGCTGATTTCTCTTGGAAGAACTTGGCCCTGAAGATCAATGCCACTAGAACTAGAACTACACTGCTCAGAGTCCATCTTTGGTTCCTTAATCAGCTCTTTCTCTTCTCTCTCATGACCAGCTGCAACCTGTTCCCTTCAGATCCTCGGCTTCCCACTCAGCAGACTACTTCACCTCATGATTCACTGAGGAAACAGGATCATATAAGACTGCCTTCTGCATTTGTTCACCACACCCACACTTTTGTGTATATTCATCTCCTTCCTTTCCTGTTCCTTTGTTACAACAGAAGACATGTCACTGCCCAGATTTCGACCTTACCCCCTGCCCTTGCTGTGCACTTCATTTACTCCAACACCTTCAGGGTCCTTTCTCTGTCTTACACTTACAGGTTTTCTATTCTTTCTTTCCTGGCTATTCTACAACAGCAACAGGAGCCTCTGTGATCTTTAAAAAAAAAATAGAAAATAGAAGGAAAACTCTCTCTCTACCTCCCATCTTCTTCTCCTCATAGCCAAATTTCTTGATTTTCTTTCATTGCTTCCTTGCTTTCCACTCACTACTTAACTCCTTGTTATTTGTGTACCATCCTCAACATGGTAGTGAAACTGTATTTGCTGTGGGCACAGTGAGGCTCCTAAATACAGTGGATGTATTTCAGTTCTGACGATACTTCCATGAAGTATTTGTTACTGTCGGCTACTCCCTTCTCTTTAGTGGGTTTTTTAGTTTTTTTATTATAGAAGATTTCAAATGTATTCAGAAATAGAGTATCAATATCCAGCTTCAATACTTATCAATACATGCACAATTTTATTCATCTATATCCACATGCTCTCCCTTCTCAACTGATTATTTTGAAGCAAATCTCTTACATCATGTGATTTCTTTTGTAAGATTTCAGTGGGCATCTCTAAAAGCTAAAACCACTTAAGATGATCCAAATATAATGATCACATCTAAAAATAATAATTCATAAATATCACCAAATATATAGTCAACTTTCCCATTTTCCGAATAGCTTTCCAATTTTTTCAAAGGTTTGCTTGTCTGGATCAAGATCTATCACGGTTCGTATTTTAAGATTGGTTGAAATGGCTCAAGTATTGTTCGGTTCTATTTTGTTCTGAAACCTAATTTCTACTTCCATTTCTTTTATTTTCTTTGAAAAAAAAAAAAGGTTTTGTTTCAGAAATGAGATCGGCTGTGGCATAGATTTTTCCACGGCCTTGATTGACTGCTTCCGTCCCTGTGTATTATTTAACATTTAGCATCTTTATCGGTCCTCTTGCCTCTAAATTCAGAGCTTTGGGGGATGGATAGGATTTGAATTTTATTTGAGGGACAAGCCCACTTCAAAAGTAATATTGTATACTTCCATAACTATGAAAGTTGTTTCTATTTTTATATGTTATCAGCAATACTCATTACTTATTATCATCAGGGGTTCCAAAATGGTGATATTCAAATCCTTTTTCCCTCTATTAGCTGGAATATTTCTAGAAGGAAAAACATCCCCTCATAAATTATTTAGTCACCCTAAAGTGCAAATCATACAGAAAAGACAGAATAAATGTTTAAATCTTTCAGAACAAGTCATTAATTCTTTCCTTAGTTTCCGAAATATTGAATTGGCTTCCCTACAATTCTCCAAACATGACTAAAGAAGTTTTTTCCCCTCCTTAAAATGTTATTATGAACTCATGAATCTATTTACCCTTATTGATATTCTTTGGCCAGCAGAGGCTTATTCAAGTTGGCTTCTAAGACCTTTGACAAGAAATATGCAGCGTTTGGTAGCTTCCTTGATTTCTATTCTGATGAAATATTCTGACCTCATTTTATGCATTTCCTGCTCTAGATCTAGAATCAGTAATTTCTTGTAGGAGCTCTGTTTTCTTTAGTGAAACCAGTATTTAGAGAGGACAATCTGGACATCAGGAGTGTCACTGCTATTGAATCGGTCATTGTTTCTGGACCTTTTTGGTAAATAGAACTGTGAATATGTACTTTTTAGATTTAAAGGATGGGGCACCTGGGTGGCTCAGTCAGTTAAGCATCCGACTTAAGCTCAGGTCATGATCTCATGGTTTGTGGGTTTGAGCCCCACATCAGACTGTGCAGTCAGCTCAGAGCCTAGAGCCTGCTTCAAATTCTGTGAAGCAGAGCCTCCTGATTTTGTGTCTCACTGTCTCTCCGCCCCTCCCCAACTCATGCTCTATCCCTTTCTGTCTATCAAAAATAAATAACCATAAAAAATTAAAAAAAAATAAAGGTAGGAAACAATCCATAAAACTAATAGGCAACTGATGGAATGGAAAAGATAGTTGCAAATGATATATCAGATAAAGGGTTAATATCCAAAATCTATAAGGAACTCACCAAACTCCACACCTGAAAAACAAACAATCCAGTGAAGAAATGGGCAGAAGATATGAACAGACACTTCTCCAAAGAGGACATCCAGGTGGCCGACAGACACATGAAATGATGCTCAGCGTCCCTCCTCATCAGGGAGATACAAATCAAAACCACACTGAGATACCACCTCACGCTGGTCAGTGTGGCTAAAATGAGCCAATCAGAGGACTCTAGATGTTGGCGAGGATGTGGAGAAACGGGCACCCTCCTACACTGTTGGTGGGAATGTAAACTGGGGCACCCCCTCTGGAAAACAGTGTGGAGGTTCCTCAAAAAATTAACAATAGAACTCCCCTATGACTCAGCAATAGCACTACTAGGAATTTACCCAAGGGATATAGAAATGCTGAGGCATAGGAGCACATGGACCCCACTGTTCATAGCAGCACTCTCAACAATAGCCAAAACATGGAAAGAGCCTAAGTGTCCATCAACGGACGAATGGATCAAGAAGTTGTGGTTTATCTATACAATGGAATACTACATGGCAATGAGAAAGAATGAAATCTGGTCATGTGTAGCAACATGGATGGACCTTGAGGGGGTTATGCTGAGCGAAATAAGTCAGGCAGAGAAGTCCAGCTACCATATGTTTGCACGTATATATGGAGGATTAGGAGGAATTTAACGGAGGACCGTGAGAGAGAAGAAGGGGGGAAATAGTGGGGGAGAGGGAGGGAGGCAAACCATGAGAGACTCTTGAATGCTGAGAACAAACTGAGGACTGATGGGTGGGGTTGGGAGGGGAAGGGGGGTGATGGGCATGGAGGAGGGCACTTGTGGGGATGAGCACTGGGTGTTATTGGAAACCAACTTGACAATAAACTATTTATAAAAAAAAAATAAGTTAAAAAAATAAAATAAGTCTATTTGGAACCAAAATAAATAAATAAATAAAGGTAACATGTACCATAAGTACTAACTGACACGCAACTTGAATTCAGTATTACTGCAGAGGGTTTTCTCAATTCATGCATTTGTATCTCCTTTCAACCCAGCTGCTATCACTCTTCAGTGACACAAATGCAACCATTTCATTTATCTCATGATACAAACACAATGGTATCAGTAACAATACAACCACCAGCAATGTGAGTATGAAAAGTAGTTAAAATTTTTCAATGAGTTCCCTTTATCCTTAAAACTTATCTTTTTTGAGCTGTAGAGTCAAAATACATGATTTTAAAGTCACTTAGAATCATTCCATACTGTAAGGGTTTGCCTCCATTTGAACCACAAAAAGGTTGATTCATCTCATGTTACTTCACATTTTTTAGGAACCACTTTTAGAATTTATTTTATTTTGTTTTGTAACTATGTAAGATATTTACATAATTCCCAAACCAAAGGTACAGAGTATATTAAAAAAAAAAAAAGTATGGTTATTCTCTTTGTTTCTTTCAGCTTCCTGCCTCCATCTAAGTAATAATTTTGTGTATACATGTCTATCATTCCAACATTCTAAAAATATTTAAATATTAAACAATGGCAATGTACTATTTCTACTTTTCTCCACCTTGCTATTCTCATTTAAAAATATATCCTAGAGGGGCACCTGGGTGGCTCAGTCAGTTAAGTGTGTGACATCGGCTCAGGTCATGATCTCACGGTTCGTGGGTTCCAGCCCCGTGTCGGGCTCTGTGCTGACAGCCAGCTCAGAGCCTGGAGCCTGTTTCGGATTCTGTATCTCCCTCTCTCTCTGACCTTCCCCTGCTCACGCTCTCTCTCTCTTTCTCTCAGAAATAAATAAAACATTCAAAAATATATATCCTAGACATCACTCCATAATAGTATGAAGAAACCTGCATTTCTTCCTCCCCTTGACTGGTTCTGTCTTGTGTGGATGCTCACTACTTTTGATTTGTCCTGAGCCCTACTGATGGACTCTTGGGTCTTTTCTCATCTTTGGCTATTGGAAGTAGTCTTTCAATGAATCTTCTTCAGATGTCTCTTTTCTTATTTTTGCTAGTATACCTTTAGCATAGATTCCTGGAAGCAGGAATTGCTCTGACTATGAGAAAATATGCATGGCGAATTATTTTTATATGTTTCCAAATCCTTTTCTCCAGTGTTGTGCCATTTTGCATTTGCACCAGCCATGTATGAGAATGGCTGATTCTTTCTGTCTTATCACAGATTATATTGCTTTTGGATTTTTGTCAGTATGATAGTTGAAAAGAAGTTTCTTAACTTCATTTAAATTTGAATTTTTCTTATAGGTGAGTTGTTTTCCCTCAGTTGAGGCCAATCCTGTCCTCTTCACAGAGCCCTTCTCTATTCATACTCAGGAAGCCACACACTCAAAAATTATAATCCCCCCCACCATTTCTTGGATTGGCGTTTTTTTTTTTAAAAAAATTCTTTTTTAACATTTATTTATTTTTTGAGAGACAGAGAGATAAGCATGAGCAGGTTAGATGCAGAGAGAGAGAGAGAGAGAGAGAGAGAGAGAGATTCACAGATTCCAAAGCAGGCTCCAGGCTCTGAGCTGTCAGCATAGAGTCTAACGTGGGGCTCGAGCTCATAAACTGCGAGATCATGACCTGAGCCAAAGCTGGATGTTTAACAGACTGAGCAACCCAGGTACCCCAAGAGTTGGTGCTCCTTTAATCTTCTTTTCTAGTTCCATTTCTCTTGTTTGTTTCCTATATAGTCCTGGTTTTCTGGATCTACTCTTAACATTTCTTTTTTTTTTTTTTAAGTTTATTTATTTATTTTGAAAGAAAGAGAGAGAGATTGAGCATGTAAGTGGAGGGAGAGGCAGAGAAAGAGAATCTCGAGAAAGCTCTGCGCTGTCAGCATGGAGCCCTATGCAGGGCTTGAACTCACAAACCATGAGATCATGACCTGAGCCAAAATCAAGAGTCAGACGCTTAACTGACTGAGCCACCCAGGTGCCCTGTTACTCTTAACATTTCTTTTAAAATATACTCCTTGGACTCTAATAATGATGCTATTTTTTTTTTTAATGTTTGTTTATCTTTGAATGAGAGAGTACAGCTGCACAAGTAGGAGTGGGCAGAGAGAGAGAGGGAGACAGAGGATCTGAAGCGGGCTCTCTGTCTCAATCAATGCAGGGCTTGAACCCACGAACTCTGGGATCATGAACCAAGCCGGTCAGAAGCCTAACTGCCTGAGCCACCCAGTAGCTCTGTGATTGCTATTCTGACTGCTACTAAGTGCGTACCTGCAGCTGAGAGGTCTCCCTCTGCTTCAGTCCCACACATCAAGCTGTCTGATGGAAATCATGAATCATGCCTCCCAGCCACCTTCGTTTTAACCTGCACAATGCCCTTCGCCGACACGCCCTTCCTCTGGTGTCTCCGTTCAGTGAATTCAGTGATGCATAAGCACAAATCGCCAGTTGCTCTAGTCATACTTGGGTTTTTTCCTGATGACGCCCCCTCTCACCATCCTTGTATCAAATCAGTCACCAGTTTCTGTTGCCTTTACCTTATAAACAGTTCTCAAATCCATCTATTTCCCTCCACCCAGAACTACTGGTTTACACTGCTGTCATTTATGCCCTGGACTACTGTACCTTTCCTTCAGGTGGTCTTTCCTTTCTTGGCTCTCAAACATTGTCAGAATTGCCTTTGAAAGTACAACTAATATAGTGCCATTTGCTAGCTTAAAAGCCACTGAGGGCTCAAAAAACAAAACAAAACAAAACAAAACAAAACAAAACAAAACCCAAACCTCTGAACCAAAATACCAATTCTCAAGTCAGATTTCTGTAAGTACACATGTAGGTAAGTCAGCGCTTACAGGATCAACACTAAACCGCTCCAAGAGGGTCACCTCTGGGGAGGGGCCTGGGAGGCAGCACGGGAGGAGGGGGTGCGGGGGGGGGGACGTTGTGGGCGGGATTAGTGTTAGTAAAGAAGGCCTTCCATTTTATTATTATTTGAATTGTTGGAATTTTCCACATTTAGAATGTTTTCAAGCATTACTTAGATATTTTAAAATAAATAAAAAGGACCAAGAAAGTGAACCTTCAGCTCTGAGGCAGACTGTGCTCACCAGCGGGCTGTGAACAATAACGCTGTCCTCTTTGACTATGTATGACCTGAGAACTTAAATCAGGGTATTCTTACCTTTGTGGTCCACAGTTTGACGGTCCAGTCAAATGATGATGTGACAAACAGGTGTGAAAAGTCGATCGGGCCCACAGCCATGTGGCAGTTAATTCCAGTCACTGGCCCTTGGTGACCTTCGAAGACCTCACCGATACCTGCTTTGCTGCACGAAGACCACACACGAGTAGAATTTCAGTGACCTTTGCAAAGCCGCAATTGCTTAAAAAAAAACAAAAAACTTGCCTCTGCATGATTACTTCTCTGTCATTTAAAAGAACAACCATAAACCACCAAAAATGAAACCACTTTCACAGTTATCTTGAGAGAAATAAAATGCTAGTCTATTTTTGATGATTAAAAAATAATATCAAACAATATAATCTTTTTAACCTTCACAATTTAATACCAAATCTTGTCATTTCAAAGTCCTTTTTTTAGAAGTTCCTCGAATCCTATCGTTGGTATAGCACAACAATGGAAAACATACATACTTGGGTCTCAGAAGCTTTCATATTTTATTTAATAAAACTATTCTGTTCTTCTGATGACATTTGGCACACATTCCATTTTAACTCCTTTTGGGAACCCCATTGGCTACAAAATTCCGCATATCCTTGTATTCCTCTATTTATCTTCTCAAGAAAATTTCTTTTTTTTATCATAAGCTTTTTGTACTATTAATGTTTTTTTTTTTACAAATAGTTTATTGTCAAATTAGTTTCCATATAACACCCAGTGCTCATCCCCACAAGTGTCCTCCTCCATGCCCACCCCTCCTCCCCCACCTCCATCAGTCCTCAGTTTTTGTCAGCATTCAAGAGTCTCTCATGGTTTACCTCCCTCCCTTTCCCCCACCATTTCCCCCTTTCTTCTCCCCCATGGTCCTTTCTTAAATGAAGTAGACATGTCTGAAAAGCTACTACTTCGTGGAACCCCTTGTCCATCCCAATATGATATGCATAACTTCAATGTGATACTTTGAAAATAATGTTTTTGCTAAAACAAGTTTTCAAGGCTGTGAAATATCACTTCCATAAAGGCTGGTGCCTGGTTTTTCTTGCTGTCAAGTGTTTGGCATATAGTAAGTGCTCAATAAATATTTGTTGAAAGAAACCATAAAGGAAAATAGACAACCTTAGGCTTCCGGCCCCCCCTCCCCCGCCAAGAAACACATTTGAGAAGTAGTAAGATACATTTTGAAAGTTATCCGAGGACGCATGAGGCTTATTTAACTAAGCTGGGATTATTTCCAGCCCCCTGTTATCACACAGTAGTCTGCACATAATCATACCCAATCAAAAAATATACCAGAAATGCTGGATTTTAAAAAGCCATGTGCATGAGGTTATAACTATGACAAATACTTAGGAATTGTGGAATCTAAATATTATGTCACAAAGAGCGAAATGAATTAAATTATTAAAACATTTGGGTTTCTGGAGCGCCAGTAAATGTCAGCGTGCTTGGCAAAATCTGAAATTGTGAGAAAATGTTGCAGTGCGTGTTCCATGTAACGGGCACTCAAAACTGATTCCCAGTGAAACTGCTAACAGCAGTTCCACACGTGATCATTTAAATTGTTCTAAAGAACACGAGGAACTGATCTTTGAAGTGGCCCCTGGTGAGACTCCACTTGCTCTTAACAGCATCCTGAAAGAATTTATAGGGTGCAAAACGAGGACTTTATTTAATTTATGGAAGTGGATTTTCACCTTCTCTATGTTAGGTGAAAAATAGAAATCGCTCACCACTCCCCCATAGCCCTATGTGACCCATTTCAAATTGCTATGAAGCCAAATTCCTGCGATTTTACAACTTTATTAAGATCTGTATTCTATATTTCAAAAGGATGGACCAATGTAGGAAGCAAAATCAAGCTTGTGGGAAAAAGATTTGTGGTTTTTACCTTGGGTATCCTTCTTTGGAACTATGCTACATATTCTGATGGTGCTTAAAAAGGACAACAGCCACAGAACAAAAAATGTTCATCATGTAAAACAGTATTCACATCAGAGAAACTAAAAAAGAAAAAAAGAATCTGGAAGTTCTCCATGACTATGTTCTGTAGCCTTCACAGATAATTAAGGTCCTGGATTAGGTCACTGGAACCTATATGCCTGTTGATTCTAATCCATGTGGAGATAGACTCATGACTCCACGACTCCACTACACTCCCTGTGCCTCTCAGCCACGTATGACATTCTCCCTGTAGGGAAGATATTTGTGCATTTGCCTTTCCAACCATCATCACTTTCCTGAAGGCAGAAACCAGGTTTAAATAATGTCTGTATTCCTGGCAGCACCGAGCAATGTGCTTTGTTCAAAGTAGGTGTGTGGCGAATGTTTGCATGAATGAACAACTTTATCAGATCTTTTTATGCTCTCATAAAACCTTAATGCATGGTTTTTGTCAGTTTTATGGGCATGGAACCATGAGGCATATCTTCCTACTCATCTTTAAATCATGTGAGCAGGGGAAATACCGCTCGTTGCTAGGTGTAGACCCGTAGGAGGGTCATAGCTCATATTGTGTGAATGGAAGAATCACATCGCTTATTGCTTCTACAAATCACAAAAACACAGGAGTATAAAATTGGAACAATTTCTGATTTTTCATTAAATCTAAATAGCCTGGGCTGAGTAGAAGAGATGAAAAATCAATTGAATTAGAACCCCTAAAATGAAAGAAAATTAAGCACCAGGGTGAACACAGCAAACCTTTCAAGAGATGGCGAGGCCACTCATTAAGCCTTGCATGCAATTTTACAATAATTCTAATTATTGGATTCTACTTCATCCTGATGGTTTTCCAGGGGCATTCGCCAATCTCTCAATCAAGGCCGAATTCTTATCACCATTCCAGCCTCCCTGATCGGGAGGAAGAGCCCCAAGGCATCTCTCTATATTATTTGAGGATTGTCATTTCCCTATTCCCCATAAAGATTTTTAGCTCCTCGTGTACCATGTGTCAGGCCCTGGGCAGAAAATCAATGATGAAATGGAAATAGTTTAGTAAGAGGAAGACGGCAAATGAATGGTTGAAATAAAATGCAACTAATGCTATTGTAGAAGCATGCAGAAAGATATACAAAATAGCAAACCTATCTTACAGCCTATGGCCCCATCTCATTTATTCTACTTAAATGTTCTCTATAGTACTTATCATCTTAAGCCACAGATTTCCTTGTGTATTAGTTTATTGTCTTTCACCCTCAATCAGAATATGAACTCCACTTCTGTTTTGTTCCTTACCGCATCCTCATGATGTACATGTGCAGGGCACATGGAAGGTTCTTAGCAAGAATTCCTTGAAAACATGAATGAAAAAAAGGAATGAAAATTCTATGAAACCATAGAGGAGGGAACGGTTTGGTCTGCTTAAGAGAGTCAGGAGAGGCTTCAGTGTGGAAGGGCCTCTGGCTCTTGAAGTCTGAGGAGTTAACCAGGCCAAGAAGAGAAGTGCCAGACCCGATGGAAGAGATGGAGTGTGCGAATACATGAAGGTGTGTGGGATAGGCAATATTTGGGGACTGTCATCCCTGACGGGTGAGTGGCTGGTGCCTGAAGGCCGAGGCTTGCAAGGAGCAGGCACTCACGGCTCTTACATGATATGCTAAGAAGCTTGGATTCTTTTCCTCAGGGCCTGTGAAGCATCCAAGGCTTACCATGGCTAATGACCCAAGCAGATGGATGCTATAAGGTAATAGAAACTCGAGGTGTGCTTTGTATGTCTGCAGACATCGCCTTTCTCATACCGCAAGGTGGTTATAATCTAGAATGCGATAACAGACTTCCGGAAATGAGAAACACGTTATCAGTAAGGAAACACAAAATCACCTTCCATGACGGCAGGCCGTGTAGACGGTACCCTCCTCACTGCCAACCACGAAGTTATTGACGTCTCCGGTCGGGAAAGCCATTCCGGTAACAGCCACAGGCTTGGACTTATTGTACACCAGCTCCATGCTCTCCTACCGAAACACGGCGCGGTTATACTCCTTCTGTCAACTCCTTGCCATGCCAAAGATAGCACGGAAAAATCATTTGGCTAAGTCATCTGTTCGCTTTTCACACAGCGTTACAAAAGACCCCGGCTGCGCCAGAAACCACGCTTTACTGCCCCTGACATTCATGCTTCTGTGTGTCTCTGGTTTCGGGCCGGCTGGATCTCATCAGCATGTGCTGCTGCTTCTTAAGTCAGGCAGAGATGACAGGTGAGAATTTCAAAACTAATGGTGCAGAAACTAAAGATAATACTGTAATGGTTACACTTGTCAGCCCCAGGCTTTAATAAAACACACAATACCCTTGTATTTACAAACATTTTCAAAATCAATTGTTCGTGAGAATACACGTGTATTAATATCAGATGTACTAAGCACATTTGTCAAAGCAGGAGTGTGTGTCCTCCACGGACTAAAACCAGAAAGTTGTCACTCAAGTCATTAAAAACAGATTTCGAAGGGGACATGATTTCATGAAGGGCAGCTATTGGGTGTATAGGCTCTAGGTCGACAGAGAACGGTATTTAAAGAAGTCTTTAAAATAGCAAATGAAAGCTTTTATTTTATCTAGGATTATTATTTTCAAAATCAGGAATCAGTGTATCTTAAGAGACATTCTGCTGAATTAAGTTAATGACAGTGAAGAGTAATTAAGTGTAACCAACATCCCCAAATATTTTTGGTTATTTACATCAAAACAACCTACTTTGTGTACCTGAAGTACTTTTAAAAAATCATTCCAGGGGATCATGTCATTGTAGTTGCTAGGGAGTTTAGTCTTTTTGTGCAAATGACTAAGCCAGGCTGTCTTAGCCAAGGAGTCCAGAAATAGGTCTGGGTAGCACAGATCATGTGGTCATGTGACATGCTCATAGTACATGAGATCCGCACTCATAGCGAGTGCATCAGTGAAGGGACATTATGACAATATAGAAAACAGAGCCATCCAGTGGTCTCCTCCATTACTAAAATTAACGGCAGGAAAGGCACAGTCTCTCAGTCACCCGCTTGGAACACAGAAGGACCGAGGCGACTACTGGATGCTGTCTACCTGTCATCCACGGACATGCCATGAAGCTCTCAATCTCTACAGGGCCGGGAGCTGTAGGCATGCGAAAATTAATAAGAACGATTTTGTAGCCCATGTAGGACTGGTTTTAACTTAAACAAACATACGTTTGATCAGCCAAATGAGCAACTAAAAATTCCTAACTAGAGGGTTCACTCTTATATCTGTTTGTAATCTCCATGCTTTTAAAAGCAAATAACATACTGCTGAGAATTTTAAGACAAAGCTATAAAATACCCACACACAACTCCCAACTTGTATAATGGTAATGCTCAGTCAGAATAGATGAACTGAAATAGCAAGGAGCTTATTAGCTCTCTTCCCCCACCCCAAATTATAAAAGGAATTTACTTGGTCTTAATATTCTCCACATCTGTATTTTTGGAGACTTATGGGAGGTTGTTTATGGTTTCCACATTTCCTCATGTGTCTTGAAACTCCAATGTCCTCGAAAATTGGGACGTAGACATTCTAGGGTCGTCATTCCAGGAAAGGGAAGAGGGATGTTAAAATTGAGAATTATCGCCTAGATATGTTTATAATTTTCTTGATGTTTCTTCACATTTTTGTCAAGGTCTCTAACAGTAAACTCTTCTCTGTGTTTTTAGTTGGAGGACAATGAAATACTATTTTTTCCACAAAGAAATGTGGACAGAGTGTGTCTATGCATGTGTTGATGTGTGCATGCATGAATCTTGTATACACAGATACAGTCTGAGAGTTCATTTTGATGCCTCCCTGCAGTGGTCTCTTGTCCTTGTGCTTCTTTGTTTGGTTTCCATGACTCTAATCAGTAGTGGTTTGGACATTATGGAACATTTTCATTTTCAACTCTCATTTGTTGAGCAAGGAATGGCAGGAGCCATCCTAACAAGCATTCCGGCGGAGAAAACAGATGGTTGGATGCATTCTTCATACACAGCCATCTAGGCTAAGGATGCAAGCAAGGGCTTGGGTCTCTGTTTTGTGGGGATACCTTTCCTCCAAGGCAAGTGCCCTGAAGGGATTGCTCTGTTGAGCTCCAACTTCGTTCGCATTTGTTTAATAATGCTGTAGGGTAAGTACAATTCATACCACAGGCAACTTCTATAATTACTATGCTTTAAAATGGATTATTTCATTTTCACTTGAAACTGACCTAAGGATTAATGTATTACAATAATTACATGATTTGTGGTAAAGGAAATGGGTTTTGGCTTCAGGAGGAGACTGCTGAAAGCATGCCCCACTCTTTCAAGTGCATCCATTGGTTTTAGCTCCCATAGGATGTGAGGGTTTGGCTTTTAGGAACTATGTTCCATTAGGCAAGTGTCTCTTTTAGCCAGGATGCTCTTATGTGTAGGGGAAAACAAACCCACCTGTGGAGTTGAGAGCATGTCCAGGCTCCAGGAACACATTTTACCATCAGTAGAGACAGTGATGAGGTTGTGAGCATTCTGGGTCCCAACAACATTTACACAGTACACGGGATGCTGCAGAAACATAAACATGGAGGATCAGATGCCAATCCAAGAGGAAGTGCTTACACTGAAGTGTCAAACACATTACTCTAAAACAAGGATTAAAAAGTGACATAACAATAATACACGCCTCGGGTCATTTGCCACTTTCGATTCGGACCTGATTTCTTTCTAAAAGCTCTGGCATCAACACGTAGTAGCAGAAATTCTTACCAAGCTTCACCTTGCTCAGTCAGAGGCAGTCCAACGGAGCTGAAGGAAGCTGCGGCAAATGATGATTGATGGGGCAGAAGCAGCACATAGTTTGGCTTCTAAGCTCACCATGAGTGATGAAAAAAGACAGCTTTCAAAAGAGTAGAACTATTGACTTTTGGAAGGAATATGCGTTACTAAATCTGGAGTTTAATGCATTCTAGTCACCGTGCCAAACATTTGTTAACATTCTTTATAAAAACTGGTTAATATTCATCAGCCTCTTTAATTTGAGGGGGAGATATTGGTGGCAGGACTTGCTGGCACAGTGCACCTCATGATAACATTAGGTTCTTTTATGTTACTGCAAAATCTAGGATAATGATAGATTTCTTTATTTTTTAATTTTTTAATGTTTTATTTAGTTCTGAGAGAGAGAGAGAGAGAGACAGCATGAGCAGGGGAGGGTCAGAGAGAGAGGGAGACACAGAATCTGAAGCAGGCTCCAGGCTCTGAGCTGGCCGTCAGCACAGAGCCCAATGCAGGGCTCGAACCTACGAACTGTGAGATCATGACACGAGCCGAAGTTGGATGCTTAACTGACTGAGCCACCCAGATGCCCCTAGATTTATTTTTTAAAATATCCTCTGGGCTACGACTGAGGCTTCGAATTGGCCAGGGTCTTGATAAAAGTCACTTATACATCCCAGGAATCATAAGCAAGATGCTCTCACCTCCTATCATAATGCTAGCAGGCAATCCCCACTCTGTAGAATCCTAAATGGTAGGCTAAAATCATTTGCAGCTGCACATTAAATACTAAATGGAAGGTTAGCATAAGCAGAACCTAGCAGTAATGTGGGTTAGATTTCAGGCAGCTTAGCCATCATGGGCCAAACCACAACTTAGTTGGTGCCTCTCTGTGCAAATAGCTGACGGTCTAAGTCTTACCCTTGATGAGTTACTGTCCATAATACCTAGCCACAATGACAATGAAACAATCTTTAATATTGGAAAGTTGATATTATATAAAGGATGGTTCCCAAACTATGATTATCATATAAACTCCTGGTCAGAAGGAGCCATAATAATACTCATCGAGGGCAGCTACTCATCTGCCCCCACCGAGAGGTGGGGTCCAAAGTCTGCTGAAACACCTTTCTCGAGGGTAAGCAGCTTTTTGCACTGATTCCCGGGGAGTTCTTCTTTCTACCCTTGAGGATAAAGAAAGCTCAAGGAGACACTTTAGTTCAGTGCCCTCTGGGATCCTACAGATCAAGTCCAAACAGTATTTATAGATTGTTGTTTTCTTACCCTCCCTTCTAGTCTTATCTAACTCAGACTAATCATCGCCAATTCCTCCAAGGGTTCTTGAGTACCTGGCTTTCAGACTTTCAATACCCTCCTCATCCTGGTCACTCTCTTTTGAGTATATTATATTTTGTCTGAGCTCCTCTTACAGTGAAGTTCTGAGAATGAAGCACAACTGTCGACCTATATTCTAGCCAACAGACTATAGAAATCTAGGGAGTGTTGAATTGTCACCTCTCACGTGATAAAAAATACACGGGTGTTAATGCATGCTAAGATTACATGTGCTTTTTTGGCAACTGCATCATCACCTCTTTCACCCATGCTGATGGAGAGCCAATTAAATAAACCCCTGGGTCTTTTCCACACCATGTTCGGGCAGCAACTTTCAATCAGCCATAGTGGATGTGGACAGTGCTGAGTATGGCAGGGATCTGAAAGTCATTGTTATCCTGATCAGGTCTCTACATTTCAAGAGGACTGACTGGTTGTGGGACTGTGGACAATGGTTTTTCCCAAGCCTCCAGTGTGTGTAAAACCTGCAGCAGTGAGCATTCAAAGGCAAGGCCCACGCCACACAGCGTTCAAGTCAACTGGGAGAATGGATGAAACAAATTCTCACCTAAAAACAGCAGACCGAAGAATGGTAAGGCCAGGTCCAAACACCATTAGGAATCTGAAATCCACCTAGTGTGTTTCAGCAAGAGTCCAATGGGGTTTCTTTGTAAACCACCAAGCATTAACACAAAGCACCAAAATCCTAATGGATTGGGACTCCTAAGGGTGCATATAAGAGGGAAATGAAGGCATCTAGAAGAATGTATAGAGCCAAATGCCTGGAGAAAGAATGTGCATGGCAGTCCCTCCCTGGCTTTAATCAGTACTACTGGCCCGTGCTTTCATGAGTAATAAAACTTGGCTTAAAAGAAAAGAGAGAGATGTAAAGAAACCAGAACAGAAGTAGACACGTGGGCATGCCTACACATACACACACAACTCTATTTAATGGAAAGAAAAAAAGCAATGCTACAGCTCATTTTTCCAGGATAGACCGCCAGATTGTTTTTATTTATTTAAGGAATAAACTTACTGTGTGGCAGAAGGGTTTTGCTTTAATTAGGATTTCCTGTTGTCCCAAATGCATATGTGTGGTGGGTGTGAAAGGAAATTAGTAATCTGTGGCAGGCCTCTTTTTCCTTAACCACTTTTGATCCTGGTACCAATCAGCCAGGCATTAGTGGAAGTTGAAAGGCAGTCACAAAATTAACTGTGCCCTTTTAGCTATGGATTCAACAAAATGCAGCAAAAGAGAGAAAAAAGTTTTTGTTTCAAACAGAAAGATGTTACTGTTTGATAACTAATATTATTTAAAATTTTTAAAATGTTTATTTATTTTAAGAGAGAGAGAGAGAGCTTGCACAAGTAGGGGAGGGTCAGAGAAAGAGAGAGAGAAGCCAAAGCAGGCTCTGTGCTGTCAGCACACAGCCCGATGCTGGGCTCCAACTCATGAACAGTGAGATCATCACCTGAGCTGAAAACAAGAGTCAGACACTTAACTGATTGAGCCACCCAAGTGCCCGATAATAATAGTATTTTAGCTGTGATGATCATATCCTAAGTTACTTGAAAAAGAAAGCTTAACTCTTTGGAAGAGCTCCTGGATTCGGATTTTCCCCAAAAGCTTATTGCTCTAACAGTTGGATTTATATTTGAGATTTCACAGGATAGGCTCATAAACACACCAGAGAGGCACACATAGCCAGGAATCGGTTTCATGCTACTTGAGCAAACACCTGCATCAAGCCGTCTTCTCTTGGGTCACAATTTTCTGTTATTAGTTTGGAGAAATGGGGTAGGCAAAAGCAATTTTCCAAGACTCCCAAGAACTAGTTTCACCTGCATGTGTCTCAGGCCCAAGTCAATCAGAATTAGGCTGACTTGGTATTTGTCACTTCCCATTGTCAATCTTACAGGAATGGAAGAATTTTCCTTTCCATGGTCTTAGCTAAAGCAGCTCCAGTCTTTTCTTTAAAGCTAGAATGGTTTTGAGGCCAGCTGATGAAACAAATGAGGTGGCCACATTAAGGAAATTGAAACAATAGTAGAGCTGTATTCTTGGGCATAATTTGGGCATTTCAGAGAAAGAACATCAGTTACTCTGAATGTCAAGACAGCAAGGATTGATGGAGACATGCCTGTCTTCTCATTCCTCCTAACAACTGCTAAACACACCTGTCATTCTTTTTAAGGAAATGACAGAGTAGTTGTCTTATGAACACTATACTGAACCTCTTCTGCTAAATTGTGGGTAATGGTTTTGAGATGTTGACTTTTAACCTGAGGGATTATATTGTCACTGTAGACTTCACCGTTGAGACTTACAACCATGCATTCCAGAATTTAAAGTCATAGCACTCCGTCGAATCACAAATGGAAAAGGACGGTTGGCAAAAGTCCTGTATGCCATCCCTCGACATGAAATGCTTACTCCTCAGGGTCCATTTGAAAATACAAGTTTCCACACCACACTGTTATGTGAAGGGTTACTTTACAACAATTTCACCTCTGCCTCTTCCAAAGTTTCTCCTTGTGTTCTTTTGTAGTTTCAATCCATCCTCACCTCACCAGTTGTCTTTGGATCCAAAGAGGTCCTTTGTATGTGCTGAAACTTGTAGATCATTAAGAGATTTCTCCAAACCCAGTGCTTCCTTCACCCACTTTTCACACAGCTTTATTTTGGTCTCTCAGGTTACAATTACTGTACATCACATACACTCCAGGTTGGAGTTACTGACTGACTGCGTTCGTACTTCCGTCGTTCATCCCCTTACAGGGCTTGGGTGGCTGACGGGGAAGCGATAAAAGCTGACTTACAGTGTGTGCAGCAGCTGACAAGGGTGTCCTCTGCACTGGTGTCCTTCGATGACTGCGATTATCCCACAGGACGATCTGGCCTGAGTAAGTCCCGCCAACCACCAAGTTGGGATGGAAACGAGCGAAGCACACTGACATCACAGAAGACTGGGAGGAGAGAGGGGAGAAACGTGTACTGTGAAATGGTTGGAGGAGGCTGGTTTCTTCCTGAAGAGAAAACAGTTCATCACATCAACTCAACACATCCTGGAAAACATAAAGCAGTTGGTAAATGCATAGTTAGTGGAATATTTTGTACCTAAATACAGACTGTTTTTCTTGAGAAGGTCGGCCAATGGTTACCCCTTGAAACTTGAAATTTGATGTCCTGGCCATGTCTTCAAATAGGCATAAAACCTATCTTATGTGCATCCTTGTTTTGTGGTATGTAAAGCGTGGTTTGAGGACATTTCCCTTTTATCAATAAAATTGCATCAGAACTAACATGGGTTCTCTACTGAAGTCTTTACAAGGTAATTCTTTACGGTGAAGGCCTGGCTACATCAAATTATACTATATACAGTGTCGGCAAGGCCTCAAGGACTTTGAGACGCGGTGCTTTTTTTTGTTTTTGGCTTAATGTAGACTTCTAGGAAGTATACTGACCTCAGACTGATCAACTTGTTCCTCCCTAAATTCCCTCGCCTCCCATGGGCATTCTCCTGACCTTGATCCTGCCCACTTCAGACAATTCCTAATGTTTTTCTTTGTCTATTTTAACAAAGTCAGAAGTAGATTTCAGTCCAACTCTACCAGGGTCTGTCATAGCACCATGAATGTGGTTTCTGAAATTCCACAAAAGACTACTGGGCGCTACATTTTATAGGAAATTACTTAGGACCAGGATAAACTTAAATCAGAAAAGTTGGCTGTTTCATATTTGCTAAAAAGTCCATTTTGATTCCCGTAGTGCTTCCATGTTTGTACTTATTTATATGTGGAAGCAATTGGTTCTAAGAAATACATTTCATCCTTCCAATTAAATTCAATGAATGACCTTATGAATAAGAAAGGCACTGTGTCAGGCAAAATGGGGATACAAAGGCAGTCACTGCCCTCAATAAACTTGTGCCCTGATAAAGGAAACTAAAAAACATGTGTGCTGATGGCCAGAACTGCATATGCTGCTAGTTGATATGTGGTCCAAGCCTTCATAAGAAATAGAAAATGGTGTCTCTTTGCATAGACATAGCCATGTGGGGGAGGTGCCTGTCTTGGCTAAGGGAGAGTGAGGTGGATCTTTGCCTTCACTTGTCCCTTGGGTTTGACATCCTTGCACAATTTGCACACACAAGTAGCAGCCTTGAATGTGATGCATGCCATGACTAAATCACAGCAGCATATGTGTCTTTGTGTGTGTGTGTGTGTGTGTGTGTGTGTAGGGGGAGTGGGGAAGATTAGCTAGGAGAGGGGAGAAAAGAGGAGAGTGGAAAGGGTAGATGGTTTAAGAGACCTCTTGAATGGGAATGGATCACCCCCTGAAGTACAGGTGGACTGCTCAGCACGTGGAGAGGAAAAGAAGCAGGCGCTCCTGAGAGATGGGATAATAGGAAGAAAGATGAGAGGCACCAAAACAGAGGCTGGTGAACATCCCACAGTCTGGTTTGGCTGGGAAGGAGCTTGCATGGAAGAGGCAGATGGTCGGGAATGTGGCTTAAGAGGTTCCCCAGGCCACACAAGAGAAGGCCTTGAATGGCAGGCACTATTTGGAATTTTTTCCACAGGCAATAGTGAGAAATCACAGCATTCTGAGGAAAAATGGGAGAGGATCAAAGATTGTAACTGAAAAATCAGCAAAATAGAAAAGTGAATGAAAAAAAAATTATGATCTCTTCCTGACTGGGAGGCTAAACATCCATTTCTAAAAAGATTAGATCTACTATCAGCCTAAATCTTCCTTGTCTGAAACAGCCTCAGATACACAGAGGTAGAATAAAGAATGCAGACTATTCTTCAATGTCATATTTTCCTAGTTTGAATGATTTTCAGTTCCAGTTCCTTGAACAAGATTAGATGGAGAACATGCTTGTGCCCCAATCTGGTTTTCATAAAGTTCAAGAATAACTCTCAATAATGATACTGAATTAAAGAAAAAGAAAATAATGCTGGTCAGCTTCTTGTTTTACACATCCCACAGAAACGATTCTTAGTTTTCAACTGATGAAATTCTTATGTTGCTTGAGCTATGTTGGAAACATTTTCTTTAAAGCTTCAGAAAGACTTAAAATTATCCAGGTGGTATCAACAATCGAATTTACCAAAGCTCCAATCAATATGGATAAAGGAATGTCATTAAATTAGAAAAATCCAGAATTCAACCACTTGATTGCTTCTGTGTTTCAGTTAATTCCCGGCAAATACTGTTCCAAACTTTGAACAGTTTCTTAAAAGACTAAACTAGAGAAAAATAAACAGTGGGCGTACTTCTATGAAACTGAAACACATTGTTGTCAATCATCTAAAATCCAACCTCACAAAGTGAGAATGCTTTCTAATTCCTATTTTTTCATTCATTTGTTTTTCTTTCATTCATTCCTTCATTCTTTCATTCATCAAACACAGTGTCCACTAAGTACTAATGAAACCATTTCAAACATTTTTAAAAGTGGCACAAGTCCCCAGTCTGGAAATCAGAATTCTACTTGCAGTTGATAAAAAGTCAAATTCATGCTAAAGAAAGAGTCACAATCCCTTAGAGCCCCAGAGTTCTGCTACCAGAGTCTACTTTGTTTTGCTGCAAATCAATCTTTACAATCTCCATGAGGAAAAAGAGTAGGCACACTTATTTTTGTATTTGGAAGATGAGACGTGGAGGAGTAGTTATGTGATTCTCAATTTCACTTATGTTTTAAGCTCCATACATTAATTATAATAAGCATTATAAGGATTATAGAATATAAAGGTTCAAAACAGATCTCCAGGGTATGCCACATTTGACATATTATCATTCATATGGAAACACTAAGGCAGTATGATCTCAATTATCCAGATGTAAAGTTTAAAATTTAGTCATTTCTTGAGATGTTTTTAAGTACCCCAATGTTTGATGTAATGGTGACAAACATTTGGATGATTGACTGAACTTTTTATTTTTCAGCCAAATATTTACATTCTGTCAGTCACATGGGAACAGTCCCTTAATTGCAGAGAAAGCTCTTCTTCTAATTTGGAAAGTATGCATCAACCCGTAGGAGTAAAGTCTTGGAAAAACCCCTGTGATCTCCTGCTGTTCATATAGCTCCTGATCTCCTTGTTGTCACCAATTGTCTTGAAATTTATTGTCTGTCAGCGTAAAGAGCAAAGGACGATTTCATCCTGTCAGTTATATCAATTTGGTAAAGGGTAAAAACAGCATTCCAGAAGCATTGACTGACATTATTAAAGTATGTGGGGTTTCTTGTTCTCATTTGCACACTACATTTTCTGAAGACATACTGTATGGAAAAAACATTGATAATATTAATATTACTTTAAAAAATATCATCACTTTCGTAGGCATTTAAACTTTTGTAATTAATTCAGTTATTTAGGGTCATAATAAAGCATCATTAAATTATATGATTAATACAATTTAGGCAAGCAAACTTAATTGGAAACAAAAAGCTTCCCTACCTTGTTATTCTTAACTTTTTAAGACTATGTAGCTGTATAGATGTTTTTGGAGTTTTTAACTTTTTACTTATTTCGTTTTATTCTTTAAAATATAAGAGCCTTAGATTTATTTTGAGGAACAGGGTATGGCCTTTAAACATTCAAATCAAGTAGTTTACACGAGTGGAAAAATAATGATAAAGTTGATGAGAATTTCTGGATAATGTTAATGTCTAATCAGTGTAAGTTTTTCTGAGACCATGTCGAATGTTTTTATAAGGCTAGTGATTTCATCAATACGGCTCAGAAAGATGATTAACTAGTTACTAGTACATTAAAGACTTGATGTAAAACCGGTAAGTGTGGCCTGCTATGTTTCAACACAGGTAACACAGAGACAGTATTACATGAGGAGCCACCGTATCCAAGAGGGCATGCACCACATTTTGATTATTTCCATATTATGGTTCCATCAAATCAGGACAAGCAAGATTTTGAGACTATGTTTTAAGGATCATGGCATCTCTAGTGAGAGTTTCTGGTGTCCTATGCAGATATGGCAGCCCAGATGCTCCTGAGGGAACTTTAGTTTTTAATCTTGAGCAAACCGCATGGTTACTGACCGTCCCTACAAAGGCAGCCCTCCCCTATCCCTATCCCCACACGTCCACTTGCACACGAGCTGACCCACTAACCAGGATTCCACACCCTCATCATCTATTTCAAGAAAAGGCAGTTTATGCTTCCCATTCACAGGGTGAATTCAGAGATGAGACGGGTGGAGACGCCACTTTCAACGTCTCCCTTCGCTCACTGCACACACCGCATTCAATTGCAGTCAGCTCCAGCCCCTCCTGCAGTGGCTGTGGGGGCTGTTTTCTATTTTATAGAGCTAATCCTGGCCAGTTGAGGGTCGGTACTTCCCCTTAACCACAGACCCAGATGCCCAGGGCAAACAGCCTCTGGTCATTGCCGGTTGGGCAGCTTGCTCCTTATGTTCACATTTGATACGGTTGCCCGAGTCCTTTTGTGTATGGCACCCTGCCCACTCCCCAGCCACTGTGCCTGGGTGGGAGGGAAAGGGGTCCTGCATTCAAAAGCATCTCCTATTTCAAGTACCATCTCTTATGGGGAGAGGTTGGTCCCAAGAGGGAATGGCCATATTGTTGCCATATGCTCTTTAATGGTGGCTGACATTTTATTTGCCGAAAAGTAAATGCTTAACTGTCAGAGGGCTGTGAGGCAGACAGATCAGATGCTCTGGCTACTAGTGAGCTAGAATATATTTCTGCAAGTGCCTAAGAAACCCACAATGATATTTCTTTTGTTAATGGAAACACATGTAATTAGAGAACACTGCTATCGAAAGCCCCCCATATAGGCAATCATGTAGCACCAGGCATCTGACAATGTGGAAGGTGTGAAGGTGGTAAAGCCAAGACATGAGTCATGAGTCGGGCACTTAACTTTAACTGAAATGAAGGAAAGGGGCTCTTTTTCTTTCAGAGCTCTCTTTTCTTTTGTCTAAGTCTCTACCCCAGGGTGTACAGGTCATTCTTCTAAACTCTAAAGGTAACATTCTACAGAAAGTCATCAACCCATCAGTAATGCAAGTGCCCAGGAGCAGCAACTGAGTGAGCTTGCTTGCTACCTCTTGACTCAGTTTATATGGAAAAAAAAAAAAAAGAAAGAAAGAAAGAAAGCCAGTGATTGTGATATTTGATTTTCCAAAGATTAGAAACCGCTCATAATGATCATCTTTCCTATAATCCCTTGGGATTTTCATACCTTTCAGTAGTGAGACAAAGTGACAGACCTGGACTGTGCTGAGAATACAAAAGTTGGTGTACAAACCACAATCAGATGCTCATGAGGATGGCTATGATTTAAAAATGTTTGCATGTCAATTACACCTCAGTAAAGCTGGGAATGGAGGAACAAAAGGAGAGGGAAAATACCAAGCACTGGTGAGGATATGGAGAAATGGGACCACTCACACAATGCCAATAGGAATGTAACATAAGGCAGCCACTCTAGACAACATGCTGGCAGTTTCTGAACAAGTTAAACATAGAGTTAACATCTGATCCAGCAATTCCACTCCTCGGTCTACACCCAAGATAACTGAAAACATCTGACAACACAGAAACTTGTACATGCCTGTTCACAGCAGCATTATTTATGATAGCCAAACAGTGGAAATAACCCAAACATCCATCAACTGAGGAATAGATGAACAAAATATGGTAAATCCATACCATGGAATATTATTCATAAATAAAAAGAAACACAGTACTGATACCTGCTATAACATAGATGAAACTTGAAAGCCTTATGCTAAGTGAGACAAGTCACAAAAGGCCACATGTTGTATGATTCCACTTATATGAAATGTCCAGAATAGGCCAATCCACAGGGGCAGAAAGCAGATCAGTGGTTGCTTCACATGGAGGCCAGGGGGACAATGGGGAATGACTACTAATGGGCATAAGGTTTATTTTGAGGGTGATATAAACATCCTGGAATTATACAGTGCTGATGGCTGCACAACTTGGGGAATACACTGAAAAAAACCCCCCACTGAATTCTACATGTTAAAAGGGTGAATTTTATCTCAATTTTTTAGAAAGTTAGTATGCAGACACCTTCTGATTTGATGGAGCTTACCAACCTTATTTCTTATCTCAGGATAGCTGTATGGACTATTTTGATCGTTCTTTCCTCAAACAAAATTATTCGATTTTTTTTTATTTCCCCTTGAACATCTCTCTCAATTTCTGCTCTTTGAGAAGCACTGAGGGTGGAAAGAAAGGGTTGACACACTTGCGGTCCCTAGAGCTGACCTCCTGCTCTGACACCTACTACCTGTGTGAATCATCTAAGCCTTATTTTTTGTTTTTTGCACATTTTTAAATTATTTATTTTAAAAGACTGTGGTGAAATACACATAAACTTTATTATGTTAACCACTTAAAAATTTTTATGTGTATTATGTTTATTTATTTTTGAGAGAGAGAGAGAGAGAATGAGTTCGGGGGCGGGGGGCGGTAGAGAGAGAGAGGGAAACACAGAGACAGGCTCCAGGCTCCGAGTTGTCAGCACAGAGTTCAACACAGGGCTCGAACTCATGAACCAGAAGATCATGACCTAAGCTGAAGTCAGACACTCACCTGACTGAGCCACCCAGCCACCCCTCATGTTAACCATTTTTAAGTGTAAGCTCAGTGACACTAGGTATGTCCACGCTCTTATGCAACTGTCACTCCCATCCATTTCAGAACATTTTTATCTCCCTCAACTGTTACTCCATGTCATGTCCACTAAACACTAATGCCTCATTCCTCTTCTCAACTTTTAGCAACCACCATTCTACTTTGTTTCTGTGAATCTGACTACTCTAGAAAACTCATATACATGGAATGGTGTAGTATTTATCCTTTGGTGACTGGTTTATCTCACTCAGTAATAAGTGTTACTACATTCATGTTGTAGCAGGTACCAGAATTCCCTTCCTTTTTTAAAGCTGACTAATATTTCCTTGTATGTTTGTACCCCATTTTGTTTATCTGTTTATCTGTCAGTGGGCATTAGGGATTGCTTCCACATTTTGACTATTGTGAATAACGTTACTGTGAATATGGATGTATGTACAAATATTTCTTCAGGATTCTGCTTTCAGTTATTTGGGGTATATACTTTTAAGTGGAATTGCTGGATCATATTCTATTTCTAATTTTTTAAACTGTCATACTGTTTTCTATAGTGGCTACATCATTTTACATTCCTACCAGCCATGCACAAAGGTTCTGATTCCTCCACATCCTTGATGCCCCTTGTCATTTTCTACTTTTGTTCTATTTTGTGTTTTACAGTAGCCAACCTAATGGAAGCCTGAATTCTCAGTTCATCACAGGAGAATGATAGTTCTTGTCCTGCCTACATGCAGGTCACTTTCTTTGCCTCTCTTCCCTGGGGCTGTTGGAAGATTTGAATTTAGTAATGCAGTTTAAAGACTAATAAACAATATGCCCCCATATAGTGTTAGAAGTGACTACTTTGCGAGTTGGAGAAATGTTTCCATGGAAAATGAATGAGAGGGCTCTTCATTCTGCTCAACAAATCCTTCCTAAGCAATTCTCATCGTAATGCTTGCTCTTACCTTGATGATCTAGGTTGACAAGCTATCTCTATTGCATACCTTTTGTTACATGGTTTAATGCTTTGGAGTCCTTATTTTTGACAACTCCTGCTTCCTGTCTGGGACACTGACTCTATTTCCTGTTCCACAGACTTTCAAGGTTGGTTATAGTTCCTGCTCCAGGTGGCAATTCCAAGTCCTGACATGTAATAACTTTGGATAGTGAGGAAGGGAAGGAAGAAGAAAAATAGTGCAATGTTGGCACCAGAAGTGGCTGAGGTGAAAACCAAGATTAGATTCATGTCACATTATCATTCATATGCACACTCATAAGGCAAGCACTGCAAATTTGGGGGACATTGAGATCTAAATCATAGTTGGTAGTACCTTCAGAGAAAGTAATTCTGAATACTACAAAATTTCAGGGCCATGGGATAATCTGCACACTACTCCCAAAAAGTTTTTTCTGAAATGGGATTTCTTTTCTTTTCCTTTCCTTTCCTTTCTTTTCTTTTCTTTTCTTTTCTTTTCTCTTTTCTTTTCTTTTCTTTCTTTTCTTAAAACGATATTTCACACCTTCGATCAGTGCTGGGAACCTACTTATATGTAATGTGACTTTGTATCTAATTATTACTACCTCATCATTCACTTGTATCATCCATATAGGTGTGTAGACCCCTTAGGCTGTTTTATAAATCATTGTCAGTCCAAATTTGCTTGTACCTTAGCATCATCTGAAGAGCTTAAAAAAAATTCCTCATGCTCAAGGCACATCCTATACCAATTAAATCAGAATTTCTGGGGGTAGGACTCAGGCATCAATATTTTTAAAAATTTCACAGATTTCCATGTGCAGTCAAGTGAAAAGTACAGTTTTAAATCAGTGGTTCTCAAACTTATCTGAATATAAGAAGCACTTGGGGGGCGCCTGGGTGGCTTAGTCGGTTGAGCTTACGACTTTGGCTCAGGGCATGATCTCACAGTTTGTGGGTTTGACCCCACATCGGGCTCTGTGTTGACAGCTACTTCAGAGCCCGGAGCCTGTTTCAGATTCTGTGTCTCCCTCTCTCTCTGACCCTCCCCTGCTCATGCTGTGTCTCTCTCTAAGAAATAAATAAAAAACATTTAAAAAGTTTAAAAAAAAAAAAAAAGAAGCACTTAGAGAGCTTATTAAAAACACAGATTCCTGGGTCCTAGCCTGGAACGACTGAATCAGGATTTCAGAGAGGCCTCGTGGTCTGTGGATTTAACACATGCCCGGGGGCTTATTGAATTATCATTGGGAAGTTTGGAGAACCCAATTCTAAAACAATGAATTCTTAGACTATGACCCAAAGTCACAGTGGGATGAGTTTCCTTTTGCATCAAGATAGGCCATGCTCGGGACGTTTCCTTCATGGATCATATGCTTTGGTCACAACCTGCCCAATAGGGACATATGAGGTACAATAAATGTTCATCTATTACAATTCCATTGCTTAATTCCCTTCAATTTTAGTTGCCAGCTTTTACATTTCCTTCCCCTTTCTTCTTTCTCTCCCTTCCTAGAGGATTGGGCTCTTAGAAAAGGATTAATAAAAAGGGCAGTGAAGGTTTGGTTCCCAACTTTCCTTCAGCATCACTCTTCATGCTGGCACCAAACATCTGAAAATCCTTATTTATTATTAAGAGGAATCACAAACATCATCATTGTCACATGACGTTACATTGTCACGCGCTTGTGGGGGTGTTCCAAAATTTTTGAGTACTTACTAAGTGCCAAACCTGGTATATATTGCTGTATCAGTCCTACTATGTGAGTAATTTTCCCTTCATTGTTTCAGATCAGGAAACCCAGGCAGGGATAAGAAAGTCACTGGCTTGGATCAAATGAATCCTAGGTGGCAAAGCCCAGATCTGAACTATAGGCTGGCTGATTTAGAAGCCACTATATCATGAAACATTGTATCAACTGAATACCAGGTGTATTTTCTCTCTGCCTTACACAAGCTCCCTTCCTGAGCTCCACACCTCTGACTTCACACTGTGGGACTGATAATCACTAACTGAGCCTCATTCATCCCCACATGGCAGAGGAGGGATTTGAGCTCCCTGCCTGCTACAATGGCCTTCAGTCTCCAACACTTCTCCAGTTGGACTTAGGTTGCAGGTATAGAGAATAATCACCTGACTCAGCTCTCAGCCTACCAGTTGTGATAGGTGACAACAGAGCTAATTACTACCAATTGTAGTGATATTTACTATGAGGTGGGTACTTCCTGCTGCGAACTGATTGAGACCAATTAATCATTTCATAGGAGTCTACTGAACAGCTAGCAGCTGGAAACCGATTGCATCACTACTGACAAGCTCTGTATTTATTGTCACTGCTTTGAGAGAAAGATGCTTTGTTTTCATCTTGTCACTATGCAGCCAAACCAAAAATGCTGTTCTAATACAAGTTCTTCTTAAATGAGTGTTTAGCCCCCGAATAATCATGTGAATTGTTATTAATTATTGTAGAAGAAAAGAGTACCCCTGGGTAAGCTTTAACAAAGAAGACCAACCCAACAGCAAGGTGGAAAATCTTGGCAACAAAACCTTTACAGTGCAAAGCCATTCTGGGATGCCTGGAGTGGCTTAGTTGGTTAAACAACTGACTCTTGATTTTGGCTCAGGTCATGATCTCATGGTTTTAAGATTGAGCCCTGCATAGGGCTCTGCTCTGAGCCTAGAGCTTGCTCAGAATTCTCTCTCTCCCTCCCACTCTGCTCCTTTCCTCCCCTCAAAATAAATAAATAAACACTTAAAAAAGAAATAAAATGCAAAGCCATTCTTAGAAAGTAACTGCTTCAGACTGTCAACTGCACAAAGCATTGGAAACATTCCCTGTGCCAGGTGTTGGTCTGGATAGACCCACCTGCTGTTAACTCTGCAGAAGAACTTGGAGATTCTTATTTCTTTATAAAAGGAAAGTTTGTTTCCTTTACAGACTTGGTTTATAAAGTGCCGCCCATGCCCCCTTTTTAATTAAAGAACTTTTTAAAAATTTTAGTTAATTAACATGGAGTATAATATTGGTTTTAGGAGTAGAATTCATTTATTTATCACTTACATACAATACCCAGTGCTCATCACAACAAGTGCCCTCCTTAATGCCCATCACCCATCTAGTCAACCTCCCACCCACCTCCCTCCATCAACCCTGAGTTGTTTCTCTGTCATTAAGAGTCTCATGGGGCACCTGGGTGGCTTAGTCGGTTAAGCGTCCGACTTTCGCTTAGGTCATGATCTCGCGGTTCGTGGGTTCGGGCCCCGCGTCGGGCTCTGTGCTGACTGCCAGCTCAGAGCCTGGAGCCTGTTTCAGTCTGTGACTCCTCTCTCTCTCTGACCCTCCCCTGCTGCTGTCTCTCTCCTAGAAATAAATAAAACATTAAAAAAAAAAAAAAAAAAAGAGTCTCTTGTGGTTTGTTTGTCTCTCTTCTCTACCTCTTTGCCTTCCCATATGTTCATCTGTTTTGTTTCCTAAATTCCAATCCTATTTCAGTTGTCACATCTAGTAAGTGTTCTATAGAGAAATTGGCACAAATTTATATTTTATTTTTTCATAAATTTCTTATAATAGTGTAGATTTGTAGAAAAGTAGTGAAGACAGTACAGTTCCCATACACCTCACACCTTTTCCACTAGTTAACAGCTTTCCTATTGTTACATTTATATGGTACCTTTGTCACAATGAATAAACTAATATCAATATACTATTACTGACATCCATGCTTTGTTCAGGAATTCTCAAATTTTACCTGATGTCCTTTTCCTGTTCCCGGATCCCACCCAGGGGACCCCTCACCTAGGCATCGTGTCTCCTAAGTTTCCTCTAGACTGTGACAGTTTCTCAGACTTCCCTTGTTTTTGATGATTTTAACTGTTTTGAAGAGCACTGGTGGTCAGGTATTTCCTAGAATGTCCCTCAGTTTGGGTTTAATTTTTTTCTTATGATTAGGCCTAGACAAAAATCTTTTTAGGTCTTATAAGCATTTGCACAAAAAAAGAAACCCAAGGGTCCAGGTCAGTTGGTGAAAGGGGATTATAACACACACACACACACACACACACACACACACTCACACCATTTTTATAAATTTGTTTGTTCTAAAAACTTTACTATGGATAAAGCAAGATGGGATGTACCGCCATGTCTGGCAATAAGGCTCTCTAAAGCATGCTCAGGTCAAAGAAGCTTTTTCAGTACAGACTTTCAATCATTTACTTACCATTTAGTGTGTCTTTTTCAGGGAATAAGAAACTCAGGTTGCTATGCTTGGGCTGGGATAGGGATGTGCTGCGAGCTGAAAGTGAACTTTTGCTTTACGAAAAAGACCCAAAAAGCATAGGAAAAGATGAATATATGGGTTGCTTTATATGTTAATGAGCACCAACTTTCTTCAAATCAAGTGTCTAAATCCTGTTTAATTTTAATAAAAAGGAAGTTGATATTTGGTTATGTCATCTGTTGACATCCACCGCTTTGATTTATGGGGGTATGAACTAACAAGAACAGATTATTTTATTCAAGAGAGAAGGAAAAGACTTGCAATTTGACAGCAAAGAGTGTAGGCAGCATTAGCTTCAGTACTTGTTAAAACATGAAGGATTAATAACAAAAAAAAGGGGGGGAGGGGGAAAGAAGGAAGAATTGTGAATGTCTCCAGTTCAGTATCTTCAAAAATGTTTGTGGTTTCTGAGAATGGCTCACCCGACCACATGAAAGTGACACTAAGGGACTCAGCCACACTACTTCTCTAAATTCAGAGCTGGGACTGCTCTACTTTTACCATCAAACCATCTTACTTGAAGTGTAGCCACAAATTAAATTTATTTTTTATTGAAAAAGTACTAAGTCCTTACAAAGAGGGCAAACACAGGTTTCAGAAACATTGGTCCCTCACCACCTTCCCTGCCTCCTTCCCCCCAACCCAACCTTGAAAGAGGAAGCCGTTTAAGCCGTGTAAAGAAGAGCCAGTTTCTTAGTCTATGGATTTGTCCTTGGCTATGTACAAAAGGCAGTGATGGCTTTCAAGTATAGAACCTAACAGAATCCAAGTATCAGGTATTCCTTTTTACAAACACAATAATAAACTGGCTGACCAGATTCAGAACTGTTGTATTGGCAAGGATGTCTAAAAACAATTGCATGATAGATCTGTCTCACTTTGTGGGCAATTTTTTTCTGAATTTGTAGGATTTGGGTTTTATGTTTGAGATGCAAAAAGGAAGAACACGTGGCCTCCCTCTGTATGTCACTCAACAACCCCCTGCTGATAAAATAAATCTACATTTGGACGGTCCACCCAAAGAGCATGGAATGTCCCACATTAGATTATTACCAAGCCACTTAGGTCAGAAATTATAGGGGACCATTAAAAAAACAACCTAAAGCATTCCACTATGCAAACGCTCTTCACATGGGTTTTTTTTTTTTTTTTTTGATTGACTGTGGTGGTTTGCCAGCTGTGACAGTGGATGGAATCAGTTGGATGGTTCTAAATTTAGCAAGAAAATAAAAGAATGTTGCAAAAATAAGTCCTTTCTCATATTAAAACTATATGGTGAATACAGACCTCAGGGGAAACAAATGGGAAAAGTCTCTCTTTTCATCTGCCTGGAATTACTTAGATATGCTGATGCCTAAGGCATGGAGATGAACCAGATGACCTCTTAGACTGTGTCTAGCTTGGTGGTTCCATTGATAAACTACTACTTTGAAGTACTGAGAAGGACCAGAAAAAAATGGGTATAAGTGCCTGCTAAAAGACGGATGCAGAGACAAGGGTGAACTGACTTTTGTGATTGTCACCCAATGCCAAGGCCCACCCAGCCCCCCATTTCCACACCTATGCTTTTTCCACTGAAGATTCTTTGATGTTTAACAGAGACACAAAGGCCGAGAGTGACTGAAGTGTGGAAAGGGTTAGAAATCTTTCCTGGTTGTTCATTTCTAAGTGGAAAGAAATCCCCTCTTAACATAACACGTAGGTGTACTTGGAAGACTAACAGGTATCAAATTCCCCGGTGTTCAACCTCAGCTGGCTTTTATTTTCTATTTAAAATGTTTTTAATGTTTATTTATTTTTTGAGATAGAGACAGAGTGTAAGCGGGGGAGAAGCAGAAAGAGAGGGAGGCACAGGATCCGAAGCAGGCTCCAGGCTCTGAGCTGTCAGCACAGAGCCTGACATGGGGCTAGAACCCGTGAACCGTGAAATCATGACCTGAGCCAAAGTCGGTTGCTTAACTTACTGAGCTGGTTTTTAAAAGACGAACAGAATAATTAATAAACAAACTCAGTGATAAACAAAAATGTATGAACAAAAATTCCTTTGGGATCAAATGGTTAAATTTATAGCATTTAAGAGATTTTTCTCTGTCCTTTTTTGTCTCCTAGGGGAAAACGCTGCCTCCTAAGGCTCAGAATGTACAAATGAAAGGCCATTCACATGGAGTTTGAGGCTTCTAGTTTTGGGAAAAGAGTGTAGAGCCATATGAAAGGCTGTCTGTCAACCGAATCCTGTCTGAACCATGTCCTTGATTGGGTGATATGGGTGACCATGCTGGACGGAAGAAATGGGATGGTAATTCCTAAACACATATGTCAAAGTAAACCCACTATGCATGCCAGTCAGTTATGATAATGGAGTAGTATTCTTTGCTTTGTGCATATCTAAATAAAAATACACAGGGACAATACTTCTTTTCCTTTTCCCTAAAAATTGATTTTAGGTAATGAATAGCAGCAGTTTTTCCTAGTAATCTGAATTTTGTTTATAGACTTGTGACAATGAGCATTTTTATCTTTGGAACTGGTCACTGTTGAGATTCACAAAGTGCCCAACGTTATTGCTCCAAACGCTGAAAAAAGAAAAGTGTCCAGTGTTTCAGGAACAATATGAAACCAGATGATGAAGAGTTAAGAAAAACTTCTCAGCCTGCTAATGAACTCCATCCTGCCCTGGTGAGACCACCCTCCTTTTAAGTAAGAGGTAATTTAATATGCATCTAACTCAGTTGTGTTTGGGTTTCATCCAATCTAAGAGTATCAGTGTGATAAATTATAATGAATTGTCTGCAATACTTCACAAAGGGACTATAACAGACCTGAAAAACAAGATCTCTCAGCCTGATTTTCCAACTCCATCGGAATACTTTTTGCCTTATTCCTGTCAGATCACTCCGAAAACTTGAAAATGTTTCTTATCGCTCCCTCACACTGAAAGTTATGTGCTTCGAGCTCCATTTGATTAGATCCACAATTGTTGGCTGTCTCTATTAAATCAAGCCCCACACTTGAAAATGACACCAACTGTGAGACCAGCCAAATAATATAGCAAGAGAACTAACATGGCTTCTTCAGTTTCCAAAAGGTTTCTTTACATGTTAATTTCCTTTTGTAATCCACACTGTGTGCTGGGAAGTAGGTTAGTGAAATGGACTCCATTCCTATTTCGGATTTTGAAAAAGCAGCTGGATCCAGGCACCCTAGTGTCTGTAGGAAAAACGGGCAGAGGCTGAAATGGGGGTCAGGAAACTCAGATTCTAGCAGGGGCTTATTGCTACAGCTGTGTGACTTTGCTCACGTGACTTAACTCCTTTTGGATGTACTTTCTTCATTTAGGTTAAGAACCACTGCCCTAGGGAAAAGGCCACCTTTTCATTTAATGGCTTTAGGTAGCTCCAGATCTTCAGAATGAAAAAGCAAGACTATTATTCTACAGATGAACCATCCTAAAATCTTTTAGATGATCTATCAAAAATAAAAGTGAGGAGATTGGTATTAAGCCATTTCCGGTGAGGCTGGAGGACAGCGGTCTCTAGGGTGACACACCAATCTGTGTGGGAGGAAGAGGATGGGATTTTTCCCTCTCCTATTCATACACTACAGATGGGTAGAGATTCATGGGCGGGCTGGTGATCAGGACCAATTTTCTGTTTGAAAAGCCTGTTAATTCTATCAGACTTAATTTCCTCATGGGCAAAATACGGTACATATTGGACTTGTAAGCCTCACAAGGGCAAGAAGTATGTGTTGAGCTTTGTTCCTGAGATAGTTCCTGAGAACAGGTAGGTATTTGTAACCATTTCCTATTGCTGCCGTAACACTACCACACACTGAGTGGCTTCAAATAATACAAGTTTATTACCCTACACTTCTGGAGGCCAGAAGGGCTAAAACTGAGGGGAGAGCAGGGCTGAATTCTTTCCTGGAGGCTCCAAGGGAGAATCAGTTTCCTTGCCTTTCCGGAGTCTACAGGCTGGCCTCATTTCCTGGCTCATGGCCATCTTCCACCTTCAAAGCAGCAGTGGCTTGTTGAGTTTTTCTCCTATCACATCACTTTGATTCTGCTTCCATCATCACACTTCCTTCTGAACCCGACTCTCCTGACTCCCTCTTTCATTTATAAGGACCCACTCTTGAAATTACATTGGGTCCACCCAGATAACCTGGAATGATCTCCTGTTCTCAAGATCTTTAATTTAATCACTTATGCATAACTGCCACACTAGGGGACATATTCACAGATTCCTGGTAATAGGAGGCAGACATCTTTGGATGGCCATTATTCTGCCTGCCACAGTATTCAATAAATATGTGATCAACTTGTAAATCTTTTGAGAAAACGGTAGGGTCAATACTTTGAGTTATTTGTAAGGTTACAATTCCCATAACTCATCACTATCCAATGTCATGGTCACATATGCACTGTACACTTCTGATCCCTCTCAAATCTACAACCTTCATATTCATTCAGGCTCATGTTCACCTGTCCCTATTTTGGCTTTAAAAAATGCATGCTGGTTCTATTTTACTCTCTTTCATCTGGTAGACAGAATATAATCTGCTGTGACAGATTTTTCTGACCAAGTTAAGTGAATTGCTCACTGTCACCTAGAGACAAAGATGGAGCCAGAATAGAGATTTAAAACCACTTTCTACTTCTCTTGCATCCCATCTCATACTAAACTCCTTTCCCCAATTACCATTTCAAACAGATCAACCAACAACAAAGAGAGAGTGGCCATCTTCAGGCAGAAGTAAAGATGCATGTGGCATACTGTAATCCTACCAGTGAAAACCCAAACTTTGTTCTGTTGTCAACAACCTCCAAGTCATGTACTTTCCCCTCCAAATTAAATGGCTTAAATCTGAGTCACAATCCCTGAACTGCTTTCCAACTAGAGGTGCTACCAACCACCATGTCAATCAAGCCCTATAAACCTTCTGTCAAAACTCTTTCAAATTTGTTTCATGGCATTAAGATACATATGACAACAAGCTACCTCCAACTGCCAACCACTCCTCCTGCCAACGCAGCTGAATCAGTGCAGGTTGATTTTGGCAGGCAACCTTTCGGAACTTTAGTAATGGACAATTACCTATTTTCATTTGGAAATTTTCAGTTGTTTTGAAGCAATTGACTTTTTATGCATGTTAGTTTGTGTCACTCAGGAAAATTTGTACCAGTTCTCAGTCAAAACAATTACAGGAGTCCTGTCTTATCTTTGACTTATCTTAGCATTCAGAAAGGGATGACAACCTACTGTATTTATTTAAAGCCAGTTCTATCAAGGTAGAATATATAACTGGTATCAAAGAGTAATTGGGAATAATTGTAAATTAATTTAACAAGGCACTTAAGTATATTGACAGTAAGCGGTACGTAATGAAAACTAAAATGACATACAACAACACTTCAGAATTCAATACCCCAGGCATTCTCTTCATTTAAATCTGGCAAACAACCACGCCATATTTTATCAGTGACAGAGTCCACTGATTTACTTACTGATTGTCTTAAGTACAAACAATATATCTCTCTGCGGTCTAGAGGAAATAATTGTGCAAGACTCACAAGGTGTAAATTCTCCAGAACAATTTCCCTGCAGTTCCAGTAGGTCACTAAATATTTAACACCTACTGTTTGCACACATATAAGCTTCCTGCAGTGGGTTTAACACAGCACAGAGCTCTCACTAAAGAATGTGAGTTTCTGTGGGAAAACCTAGTTCAAAGGTAAATAAAACTCTACTATATATTTTTCCTTATTTAAATCCATATTCTTGATCTTGAGCCTTAAAATGTAAAGAAACTGAGACATATATATGGAATTAATAATATTTAACATCAAGAGGCAGCACAAATAAACAAAAAATAAAGTTCAATTTCTAAATAACTACTCCTGGAGTCAAAAACTGCTGTAACTTAGTGGTGATAATGTCTTTCACATGGCAAATACAAGGTACTGTGGAAAGTTCCATCTATGTCTATATTGGCTAGCTCAAATGTAGAGGTGAAGAACTTTGTCAAAAGGCAAAACAAACCAAAAAACCCCCAAAACCCGACATCTTTTTAAGGCAATGAGTCTAGGAAGGCAATGAGAGTTTCATTCTCCTGTATAATTTGAATAACTACCTCAGTTTTTCACCCTCCCCCCTCTTTCCAAAATGTAGACGAGGGCTATAGCTAGCTACAAGCTGTCACACATCTGGAAGACTATTTTAAAACACATTCAAAATATTTTGACTATATGATGCCAAGCATCTGGCAATACAAACTTCTCTTAGGTATTTTTCTCCTATAGAATTCAGTCTGTGTAGACAGTCGTTGTGCCAGATTTTGAACTACATGTTTTATTTGTAGAATGGCAAAAAATATATATGCAAAGGTAAGGTTTTCCTTATGCTTTTGATTTAGATAGATTTAACTTAATGATGTTAACAGAGTTGCCATTGATTCTTGCATTACTTGAACTACTGTCTAGTTGTGTTCTCCCCCTGTCCCCAAAAGCCCTTCAGTGGCCTCTACTGGTCAGTTCCTCCCCAGGAACATTCTCTCCCAAATGGACAGCATTCACTCACTTGTCTAAATAGTAACTGACTTTATTGGTTTCATTCCACAGCAAGGATGAGGGAAGGCGAGGTTTCTAGTTTTCCCTGTCTAATAGGAACCAGGCATAGGAATACCTGTGGTTCACCACCCATCCCCAAACCATTTGCAGGATCTTGAGGTAGGAGGTAGGTATTCTTCATGTGAGGTCGCCCCCCTCCTAATGAAGCCAGCTCAGACTTCCAAAGACTGTTTCCACAAACTAACTTAACCATCCCTATCTCCACACCACTTTCAACTTTCACACTAAGTCTTAAGTCAGATGACCCCACAGTGGGGGATGTTCTGGGCCAAATATGCACTAATTATTTCAGTTTTATAGCTTATGATCTACTACAGATTGCTAATTCTTGTTTTTGACCTAAGAGAAGAGGGATAAATTCCTCAGAGGCAGGGTACAGACCGTATTCATCATCGTGGTCCTGGCACCTAAGCAGGGTGCTAGGCACATTTTAGGTCTGCTCAATTGTTCTGGATAAAATGCAGTCCATTCCAGTGTTGACGTAAAGATCACTACCTTTCAACCCTGAAATAAACTTAGCCAGGGACTCAGGTTTGAGCTTAAGCAGTGTTTGCAATTTGGATAATCATGAAGAGCAGACTCATGGGGCAGGCCTGCCAGAACTCTCTTAGCAAAGGCAAAAGTGTTACTGGTAAATATGAAAACCCGTGTATTATGGACTTTGGAGACAATGGAGTACCAGCTTGTATTCTTTAGGCTTTCTTGATGCAAAGAATACACAGTTAGGGGAGGGAATCTCTGTCTCCTTCTTCATGGAACGTGCCCTGACTGGCTTGTTCTGGCAGTTACTGGAACATGATCAGTAACAATGGCTCTGCAACAATAAAAGTCAGCACATGGCTGTGAAACTTGCTCTGGAGGTGTGTGACGGCAAGCCCTTGGTGTCTGATGGGGTGGGAGCATAGGGGAAGATGGCGGGCTTGGATGAAGGAGTTGGGCTTGGATACAGCAAGTTGCTGTGAGCATCACTGGTGTCCTTGAATCCCTGTTGGTGAGCATACTCGTGACCTCCACTGAGAGGACACAAAAACAAGAAGGAGGATTTGAAGAGCTCAGAAAGCTTATGTTGCAGATGGGGTGAGAACCATAGATGTATGGTTTATACTGTTAACAAAACCTCATTAAATCAGTTTGGTGTGGCTTTGGAGAGCCAGGATTTGATAGGTAGATGGCTTAATACATAGAGAGAAAATGAATTCAGTGACATCAAGCAATATAATATTTTTCTATTTTATAATAATATTTAATAACATAAGATGTTGCTATTTCCCTTTTAAATATCCTCCAAATCAAGTATTTGAAGCAGTTTTATAACCCTCTGAGCTGAAAATATACCTAAGAAACTTGTACAAAGTCTCCTAGAGGATTAACAGTGCCATGGTGGAAAATGTGTTTTAACTCAGAATTCCTCAAGGAAATTAGTCTTCTCTGTAGGTTTTACAAATAAAAGCAACTGGTGGCCAATATTTCTAATCCTTGTTCAGTTTTCTGTGGATGAAAAATCAGAATCAGGGATTATTACTTGTACAAAGAATGTTTAGACATCCCAGTGACATGATCACTACATAAAATATAATTCAAATGATCTCAGTTTAAACACTGACTTTGACGGTTAGTAAAATCATTTAATTTTCTACTATGGAAACTATTTTAATAATTTTAACCACTTTTAGATTATATCAATTCTTTGAGATGAAGTGCAATGAAGAACCAAAATAATCTCTGTAAATTGAGCTCTATTGCAAAAATGATTTCCGTTCTTCAGTAGGGATATTAATGGGTAACCTTTTGAGGACCTCTTCCTTGTATTTCTCTTCTTCTACCTCTCCTGTCTCACCCAGTACAGAGAAAACCTAGCTCAGGAAAACAGGCTTTACTTAATGATCCCCTTCCCTCTGCTTTCTCCCTCTCTTTCATTCACATTCCCAACTTTACATCTCTCTTCTCATTTTCCTTGTTTCTTTCCGGAGAATGACCACCTCAAAGGATTAATTCAGAACAGGCAGCAGAAAATGGTAACGAGAGTGGGCAAATCAGGATGTGGATTTAAAATCAAGAGGTATTTTAAAGGAGGAGAGTTTCTCAAATTAAACATATGTTAAGAATACGGGCTTGTTGTTCATGGCATACCTGCTGCCTCTGATACCACCCTCATCGGATCAGTCTTCAAGGGCAGAGCATTCCCTAGTGGAATAATAAATACAGCAGCTTCAGTGAATATGGGTCTGGGCAGCCCAGCAACCCTTCTTTCCTCATGGTCTGACTTCATTGTTGGAACACAGGTGGTCACTGAACGAGCTGAAGTAGTGAAATGGATCGTGGCCCCTCGGGCTCAGAGCCAGAGAGAGAGGGAAGAGAATTCAGGCTCCAAGGAAAAATCAGGCTCTGGGTACATAAAAATTCTAATATTTGGTTTGGGCATTTATACCAAACTTTGTTTTAGCTGATATTGCCTGTTTTCCGAGGCATCGTCTTTCTTACTTTGTTATACATGAACTAGGCAATCCATTGGCCTTTTGAAAAATAGGCTGCAGAGAGGCTTAGAGTGCTTCTCTTGGGGCTGACCTGCCATCAGCCTAAGAGTCTGGCAAACTGTAAAAGTGAAAAGCCTTGCCTTATGTCTGCACTTTCATTCTTCACAGTGTGTGTCATGTAGTTCTCTGCTGTCCCAGAATTATGTGCCCAAATGTTGACAGGAACCAGTCATACTTATGCTCATTAAAAGGTTTCAGTAGGAACTATGCAGAAGAGCAATATATTATGTATGTTAATATATATTCTTTCTTGCTTTAGAGGAGTTTTGAGATGGAGAGCAGTAATTAAGATACTTAGATCTGAATGCACTCTACTGATACACAAGATTCAATAGCCTTGGATCTCTCAGGATAAGCATCCCTGATGTGAACATAGAAAATCCATAAGGGTTTTGAGGGAAATATTTTTAATTTGGTGTTGAAATAATATAGGTATGAGAAGCTCAAGATCCCTCTTTCCTATTTGTTTTGATATTATTCCTAAGAAACGAGAACTACCCAACAAGCTGTGAAATGACCACAGAATAATAAAGGATAACTGGTTTCCCTTCACACTGTCTAAAAAATAGTACTTTCTAACAAAGTGAATAATGTTGGGGAACAAACGATTTCAGAGTACAAGGGTTTCATAAAAGTCTATTTATAAAGTTTAACATATAAACAACAAAACCTCCTAACTCTTCATTAAAGCAGTCAGGCCCCTGGCATTTTGATTACTAGTTCAGGTTATCATGTAGTCTTTGTGTGACTATATTTTCATATTTCTGTAACAACGTCCCAAATCAGCAGAGAACCTGATGTATGAAAATTTCTATATATGCAAAAAATAGTTTGGAGGATATGATTATTTGCTTTTCAAAAAAAATTTGTTTCCTTATCAAGGTCTCCTGTAGTGAGACATATCTGATTGAGAACTGGCCTTCTTTCCCCATGTTGTCTGAATTTGCGATGTTTTAGAGAACTTGGCTCAGATGTCTCCCTTACAAAGGGGAGAACATATTGTAATGTTCTAAAGGCAGGAGGTTTGTGTTAAGCCTGTCTCAGCAGCTTCAATATATAGACGGGGAAAATCCAGTGAAACCCAGTTCCAAAATTTAGCAAGTGCTCACAATTTGAGCAAACACATTAAAAAAGATGCCACAGAGTAGGTAGACAGCATGATCAGAAGTGTGGCTTGGGAAGTCAGAGGAGGAGAGCGGGTAGAGCACAGGCAGAACTTTCCTTCCACTGATCATCTTCCCCCAAACTGAAGTCTCACCAATTTTAATGACTATAGATTAATACCATGTCATTACACCTTTAATGAAGTGATGTCAAAGAAAGCCAGTTGAGTGGGGCACTTGGGTGGCTCAGTCGGTTAAGCATCCAACTTTGGCTCAGGTCATGATCTCGTGGTTCGTGGCTTCGAGCCCCGTGTCAGGCTCTGTGCTGGCAGCTAACTCAGAGCCTGGATCCTGCTTCAGATTCTGTGTCTCCTTCTCTCTCTGACCCTCCCCTGCTCAAGCTGTCTCTCTCAGAAATAAATAAAAACATTCAAAAATTAAAAAAAAAAAAAAGAAAGAAAGAAAGCCAGCTGAGGACACAGATGGTGAGACACACGAAGAAGGGTGCAGGAGGGCAGGCCACACTGTGTTATGTGCTCATCCCCACTCCCACAGAAACCCAAGGTCAGCTGCCTTGCTTGAGGGATTGTTCCTCTTGACATTCCAAGGTCACCTTGCCTCTGTTCAGGGTGCATAATCCTTTAGGATGAAATGCCATTCTGCTGCGAGCACACTTGAAAGCTCTGCAGCACTGGCCAGAAGTGGGATGGTTTGCTCTGGGACAGGAGCACGAGCAATGTTTAAGCCAGACAGGATGACGACTTGTCAGGGGAAGATGGAATCAAGAAGAATTAGAGAGGATTCAGGCATCGAATAGGTAGTTGGCCTAGAAAATCATGAAGTTTCCTTCAAACTCAGATTCTACAATTCTACATATTAGTAGGTCATATGGAAAGAGCGTTAACTCATGTATTAGAAACAACATACACATAAAAAACAAAAGGGAAAGCAAAAAAATCCCTTTCTACTCCCCTTAGAGTACAACATGGCGAAACTATCTTAAAATGATAACGACTTAACTGGGATACATTTCCATTTAAAAATGATTAAAAGATGCAATAAAAATATAATCTCTGGTTAAAATATTAAATGGGTATGGATGCAGAACTATGGATCTAGTAGTTAAGACTGGCCAGTATAATGTCTCTGCTGCTCAAATGAAATTCAATTAACTTTATGATGGAAATCTCCGTGGTTCCACACGAAGTCTGTGCACAAGTTCTGTCTTCTCCTGTCTACATTTCTGTGTGCATGTGTGTGCGTGCATGCTTGTACTTTGCTGGTAACAGAGCACATTGCTTTGACTGTGGAGCTCTTTCCAGACATTAAGAGCCACAATTCTAGTTTTTATACTTAAAAAAAAATGCTCAAAATGTGTTTTTTTCTAGGGGAACTAAATACTGTGCCACCTTTGAGAGTCAAGCCCTTTGAAGCCCATCAACTGTTGCGTGAAACCTTCTGATTCTATTTTTGCAGAATCTTTGTCTTGTGTTTTCTGAGAGGCTTTGAGCTCTTGCATGTACATTCATCTAGTGTCAATTTTAGCACAGCTGAACGTTTTTATTTGTGCACCAGGGGGGACACATGATAATATACATCATTAAATTAATACAGTTCCCATACAAAAGTCCTTTTCCAGGACCCGCTTGCTGGCTTCCCCACTGTGGGATCAGAAGGTGTGATGCTTTTGATTTTAAACACAAGGGAAGGGACAGTGGAAGCTTTTAGTGATGGAGCCTTTTGGGGCCCCAGGGTAACTGTTCGACATCTTGTGCAGGAGAAGACAGTGTGTGACATCACTGTCCACACAGAGCCCTCACAGAGACTAAAAACTACATATAAGGCAAAATAATGTACTAAGATGTAGACAAGAGCACTTTCTTTATGAAACAGTATGTTCAGAGGGAAAAGCTGACTAAGCCACAGGGAAAAGTTGCGTGTAAGCTGCTTATCTGCTATCCTTAGCAAGGTGAAGAGATCCAGCACTTTGGGAGACACTTTGGCTTCTCTTTGCTTCATGTTCTGGCATTATTTTCTCTATTTTTTCATGCTGTCTCTGTAACACAACCTCTTTACATAGTTTATCTCAGGAAATGACAATTGGCTGTCGAATCCCATACAAATTGATTGGATATGACAGCTCAAAGGAATAAATATTCTGCAGAGAAGAAAGTTTTTACTTATACTCTTGTATTTTCAATCCTTTTTTTTTTACCCCTTCTTGCTTAATTTTATTATTTCAATTAGATCATTTAAAAATCAACACATCACATACCAACCTCCCCTAAGAGCAATCATAAGATTTGATAATTTTTCTGATACACAGGCTAGGGTTTCAAATTTGCATTATTTTATCTACTGAATTAACTATGAATTCTAAACCAAACTAATGCTGCCATGTGTTTTTAAACATCTCTAATCTGAACCATCTGGAGAGGCATGGTTTTGCAAAGGCATCCTTTTCAGGACACTCTGTGGATTTTGTCACTGCTTGAGGTTTTGGCAAACCATCAACATTACTATAATTCTCTTTTATGAAATATAGCTTTTGACTAGGATTTTAGAGTCTTGGGTGTGTGCGTGTGTATTTATATGAGTGTGGGCACTTGTGTATGATTTTTGCTCCTGTCCCTTTCTCTTTTCAGAAGACGATATTTATAATAAATGTATTTTATTTTTGAAAACTATTTTAAAGAAATAAAGGTTTTTATTGCATATAAGGAATAAGTTTAATTTCACCTACTCAACATAATGCCAGACAAAGTGATTAAGAAGTGGAGAAGGACTTTGGAATAACCCACTTTACTGGATGTAGGTGATAGAAATACTTTCTACACAAGTCATTAGGAGAAAGCATATCAGTTTTAGAGACGGCACCAATAAAAGTGTAGGTATAAAATTATTATGGCAACAATGACTTGTGGGCACATAAGATATGACTTCAATGCATTTATAAGGAGATTACAACTAAAAATTAACTAACCTAAATATTTTGTCTAAGAAAAGCAACACCTTATTTATTTCTTTGGCCAATAATGAACAATTTCCTTTAAATATTAGAAATCAAATACAAGCATGGTAAAAGCGAAGTGTAGACTACTTATTACAACAAAGGTAAGAAAACTTCCCCGGAAGTAAGGATGATGATTCTACTTCCACAAATTCTCCTCAATCATAATGCTTTCAAGTAATTTCAAGAATTAATCACAAAAAATGGAAAGGATAGCCTTTTGATGAGTGTCACTGTCTGAAATGAATTAAAATAATAACGTGACTATTGGGGAATAGGTACATCTCTGTAAGTTATAATAACGTGGTATGTTCAAACAACCTCTTTCGTCCAAAAATATTAGGCAACTTAAAGATACACATAAATCAAAAGGTTTTGGTCAAATTTGTAGAGGGGGAAAAAAGATCTATTTTTAAGAAATGCATTGCTGTAGTCCAGAAATGGATCCGTGCTTACAAGAAAAAGATTCCAAAGCAGTGCACTAGCACTGCTTTCAGAGGTGGTAGCATCTGGAACACTCTCTGTGGGCACTAACATGGCCCAGGGAAATACTTTAGCCCACCTTTCCTTTGCTCACTGTTCCCCTTCCTGAAATGACATTCTCCATATCCACAACTTTGAGGGAGAGGGTTACCCTTCTGAAGCTCCTTTTTTTTTTTTTTTTTTTTTTTTTAAAGAACTCCTGGTATTCTTTCAAACCTGCTTCTGTCTATATTAAAATGCTGAAGGATAAAGGAAAAGCACAGTCTGATATCCCAGAGAATGGAAGTCCCATGTAGAGGGGCCCTGGATCATTTGTCTTTAGGAGACACAGCTCTTAACAGGCATGCTAATTTGGTCTTGGAGGAAAGTAGAACATTTGTCAACCCCATCTTCCTGACTCTTGCTTCAAGGTCTCCAGAGTGAGTTCAGTATGGCAAATGGCCAGCTAGTTTATATAGACTTCAGTGCGGCCATATGAGCTATGTAGAGACCAGGGGGTTCCTTTACGAAGCCTGTGCCTGAGGCAATCAGTATGAGTAATTAAGCCCAGGAAGCAAATGCATTGGTACCCAGCACACGGCGGAAACAGAGTAGCAGGGATGATATTCAGGCCATGCACACCAGTACAACATTACCTGTTGTTAAAATTTTCAGATCATTTTGTGCTTGTAGGTAAGATGCCTTCCTCATGTTCCCCTAGTGCTCCCCTGCTGCCCAGCCACCCTGGTCCCTTCCTCCCGCACCCCTAAGTCACTGTGTCCCCCATTCAATAACTACAGATGCAATGCCTGATACAAAGTGGGGACACATCTGTTCCATCTAGATGGTGTGATACATATTACTACATATTTGGAATTTCATTCCTGTCTGTTACATCACTGTAGCTGACACCGAGTACTTACTCTGTGCCTGCTGCTAATTGCTATAAATATATTCACTTATTTTACTGTCATGTATGACTTGCTCACAGTCACAGAGCCTTTAGGTGATGAGCTCCAAATTACAGTCCCAGGCTGTATGGCCTAATACTCTCTACTATCCCACTATATGTTCACCTGTCTCCTAGGACTCAGTAAGTATCTCATTATCATCAAGTTATGAAACAAACATTTAAATGATTGAGATGAGAGAACTGTGGAATTGTCTCAGGTTCCCTCTTCACCTGGCAGATTATACAAAAAGCACACACAGAGATCTGAGCAGGGATGTGACCAATGTGAGGGGAACTGGCCAAGTGATGGGAAATAAGGCATGGTGGGGACTGGGGAAAAGTGAATAGCTCTCAGGGATGGGAGACGGCCTCTTCCCAGCTCCAGCCAACTGCTGTGAGAACCTGGTCATGGTGGGTACTCCATAACTAACTTTTGAATGAGTTAATAAGTGAATAAGTGAATGAATGAATTTAAATTAGGTAAAATTTCTTCAGGAATATATTCAAGCAAGAAAAATAAGAATGCCAAGGTTTAAGCTTCCTCCCACATGACTATCATGCAATGATACTGAAACAACGATATGTAAAGAGAACACTTCTTTATTTTCAAAGCATGTTCACCTACTACTATAAACTGAATTATATCCGCCCCACCCCCATTTTTTTTAACTTGTAGAAAGAATTACCATCAAACTCCACTCGTTGGGCCAGAGAGCCTTGAGGTGTTAGCAAAAGACTTGTCCCTCATGAAGCATACTTCTGACACTTGTGAGTCCATCGGCCAGCTGGCAGCCTCAACTCCAAGCTAACACAATGTCCAGATTCCTACACAAACTTATATGTTGAAGTCCTACCCCTCAATGTGTTTTTATTCGGAGACGGGGCCTTTAAGAGGTGATCAGCTTTAGATGAAGTCATGAGGGTGGGTCCTATTCAGCATCAGAAGAGCTTGCTTTCTTTCTCCCTCTCTCTGTCAAGTGAGGACATATCCAGAAGGCAAGGTGTCCTCACCAGACACCACAATAGCTGGCACCTTGATCTTGGACCTACCAGCCTCCAGAATGATGGGAAAATTATTTTCTGTTGTTTAAGCTACCCAGTCTATGGCATTTTTTATGACAGCCCCAGTAGATTAATACTCTTATATAATCTCTTTTATACTGACAATAATCTTCAGAGGTAAATAGAAACCGTTCCCTGAGAACACCCAGTCCCCTTAGACTGAGGCTACTCTGCCCTCCGTAAATGGCTGAGTGGTAGAGTGCTGAGAACAAGGGGAGGGACAGGCTGGAAAGCTTGCTCATATGGCTGTCTGACTCTCACTGCACAGCATCAGTAATTCCTGGGGCAATTCTCTGATGAAGCACACCTGGAGAAAGCCCCACTCAGACAGTGTTAGCGCGGGGCATGGGACAGGAAGGAAGGGCATTTAGGGAACTGAATAATCTTCAGTGCTGGGGTTCTGTGCCTTCAGTAATATATGCACATGAATGGGGTACAGCAAATGCTGGCTAGTCTCAGGTTTCATCATAATATTAAACTTCAGCTTGATCCCTTGCCATGTGAGATGGCAAGACAAGGAAAACATTAAAAAAATGATTTGTTCAAAGGTGTGTTCTCATGGTTTTCTCTGCATCAAATAGCTCACTCAGTGGCTCATAAGGTATACAGCCTTCTTCGTTGTTATTTTCAGGTTTATTGGACCATCTATGATACAATCTGTTTGCCGTAATCCTGCTGATAATTCTAATTTCCCTAGATGAATCCCAACGGTCAATTCTTCTTGTGCTATTTTTTGGGGAGAAGATTCCAGAAAGAGGGGAGATAAAGAATGAGAGCTGGCAAGGCATTTTCTCTGCTTCCAGCTTCCTGGGCCAAAAGAGAAAAAGAAGCCCCTGCTGTTTGATTTAATAAGGATCATTGTCTAGCTCAAGCCTCAATCATCAGACCAGTCATATTCAATTGGCATTACAGAAGTATTTCTGAATGTCCATGTTTCATTTCAGCACATCCATGTTAACTCCCTTAGGCTTTTTCCTAAAGGCACAAAACAGCTGCTGTGCTGCTGTTTTTCTTGTCCAATCTGTATAATTTGGATCTTTTTTGTAAGAGCTTAATTTTACGTTTACACTGTATGTATTCTTCAACTTTCCATAACTGTATGTATCACAATCTACACAACAATGGTTGAGATGTCCTCTTCCAGGCTTCTCCAACCTTCAGTCCATCCCTCATCACAATGAAAACTGTTTGGGTTTTACTTACATTAGCTAGCATGTTCTTTGTCTGTGGACTTTGTTCTCTAAAGACTAAGCACTTATTATATACTTTGATTTTGTCACCCTGGAACTCATTTTGAATATGCTGTCCTACTTGTCAGAGAACTTTATATTCCTTCATCCTGTTACCCTTAAAGATAAAAACTACCAGTTATTTTACCAGCAAAACATGGGCTTATTCAGGAATAAAACAGAATTGCAATCCAAGACAAACAAGCTGTAGTAAAACCATAGGCAAGTCGGGGAACAAAGGAGAGGGATGCTTTTTAAGGAGAAAAGGGGTAAGTAGGGAAAGCTGTTATAAACTAAAGTCCACTGGAGTAACCTGGTAGCTCAAAGGGTAGTGGCTTTTCATTGACTGAGCTGTTGCCTGTACGGGGGATGAGGAAAGCGCTTCCTCCCCTGGCTGGAGTAGTAGAGCAGCATCCTTGTGCAAGGTCAAGTTGGTGTAAGATCAAGCCTATCTCTTCCTCTTGGGTCTGCAATTGACTATGAGCCATAGGGCATGAGACCCCCCCTCCCCCCGACAAAACCTCCTGACTATTTTAGTGAAGTTTCCCATAATTTTTATAATCCCCTCCTCTTTTCTGACTTCTACTAAGTAACCACTCCTTGCTATATTCCAGAGAAAAACTTAGAAAATGACTTTCCTTTTCTTTTTTTTCTTTATTAGCCAGGCCATATGAAAGCTACCCTTCCTTTAAGTAAAACAGATATCCCTAAGTGAAATTCTAACAATTCTCTCCTCATAATACTCCTTGGAAGATGCATTTAAACTAATTTATGTCTTTGTGTGTCTATAGCTGTTTTGTTGCTTACATTATGGGCCACAAGCTGGGCTGGGGGAGAGACAAATATTGACGGAAGAAGAAATCAAGTTCATTGCAATAAACCTCATAGTTCCACTGAGATGGCAGGGATCTATTTTCCATAACGTGACAACGAAGCCTCGACAAGACCCCAGGTGACTCAGCAGTGTGGTCAGCTAGAAGCAGGGCTGCAAGTCCTGACTTTCCATCCCCCGCCTGACCACTAACCCACATTCCCTCCTGTGCTACCATCACTTTTCGTGAGGGCAGCTCTCCTCACGGTCAGTGGGAACCTCACCCAGAACCAAACACTGGATGGCCAACAGCCATGGGTTTGCAATCTCATCTGTACCCTTTACAGAATCTTAGGCGAAGCCACACATAAGGAGAAAGTTAATTGAGGACTTTAAACACGGCACCAATAAAGTTAGTTGGTATCATTCCACTTCATGTTCTGCTTTCCCTCTGAAACAAGAAGGGTTTCAGGTCGTTGTCAGTTTCAGGCCATTGTCAAATAATCTTTAAAAAGAGAATGCTAAGAACAAAGAAACCAAATCAGGAAAAAATGAAAGTAAAAATAAAACCTCTGGCCAAGCCAAGCCTCTAAATATAGCTTTCTTCACTTACCTCAACACAGATAATTCTAAGATCTATATTCCTGATTCTATTCATTCCATTTAAAAGAGAAAGACCACACCAGGGTAAGCAATGCAGGGTGGTCAGAATGCATAATCTAATGACAGTGTGTGGAGCCACTACAGAAGATGTCAGGAGCACTGCCAGACTGTGTGGTGGGCCGACGGGCTGATTTCTATGCACAGTCTACCGATGTTTTCCAAGTATGGACACAGCCCTTACAGAAATGAAAATAGAAAATGCAGGACCGGAGCCCACGCTAAAAATGCAGTTTAGCAAAGACATGAAACTGCCCATGGAAGTAAAAGGTATTTGGCCTTGCCGTTCTTAACAAGGAGAAACGAGCCTTCATGAAACTACAATCTTTTTATGATTAGGCTAAAAGCCTGTCAGTCTTTGCAAAAGAACACTGAGCTGATGTCTGTGTTTTGTGGATTTGCCTTCTAGTGCCTGAAATAATGCTCTTCTGAGCCATCGGATTTGTTTGCAATTATACTGTTCTGAAGAATACACAAAGATCAGTAAGAAATGGATAACTAATGCAATATTTAAAACTGATAATAGTACAGTCATCAAAAGGCACCCGTCGTTTCTCCCTGTCTACACTCCTTCCTACCAAGCAAATTCTCCACGTTTGAAATTACTGGAACATCGCAGGTGAATGCAGAAGCACATTCAGACTACTGGATTTCAGTGAGATAATGTCTAGAGGGGGCCAGTTGTAGTAAATAAACCTTACCAAAGATCAGAAAGGATGCAGAAGAAAAGTGATAGGTCAGTGAGCTGGGCTTTTCATTTTTATCATTTGTTATTTAATTCTGTGGACTCTCCAAATTCTCCTTTATGTTGAGAAGATGGTGAGGAGAGCCATCTCTAGGTCCATGGCTGACCGATCTCTTATAAAATGTCAGGCTGCCAAGAATACATCTTGAATGAACTACACAGCCTTTGCTCGCAAGCCCTATATGGCCCCACCACTGTGCAACGTGGCCTAGACGGTGGCATGATGTAGTTGGTAGAAAGGGCCTTGGGTCCAGTATTGGTTCTGCTGCTTGCGAGTCTCCCCTTCAAGTAGAACAAAGAGAGTAACTCTTTGCTCCCTCCCTGTCGTAAGGACCAGTGAGACGATACATGGAAAAGCACTAGGGAAATGTAAAATAGAGACAAATGCAATTATCACTGTAAGTATTTGAGTTCAGTACATGGTAACCACACTGCCCTTATTGTCCCCCATCCCTACAATGGGCATCTATCTACTAACTCATCTATGATTTCGCTGGCTGCCCAAGTTCCCCCTGGTTTGGTCTCCCACCAGCTCAGGCATACTCCATGTTACAGCACTTAGGTTTTCTTTTGGTAGCCACTGGTATTACCTGGCTTTTATCCTAATTTCATGGATATCCACTTAGCAAGGTGTCTTACTATCCCAAAATACATGGCAGTCTCCAATTCACATTGTCCCTATGTCAGATTCAATGTGGTCTTGAGCCCATTCCTGGAAAAACAACTCTGGGTCTTCTGATCATTCACCACAGAGGCAGATCCCAGCAATGAGAGAGCTGAGGAAAAGAGTGTGGGTCTGTGGGGCGAGGGTGGGTAAGTGGGAAGGGGCAGGGGAATGGGTTAGGAAATTTCTCAGTTTGAGTCGAGTAGGAGAGATCAGTATCAGAGAAATAAAGTCAAGAAACAGAGCTTTAGTTTGGGCCAAATAGGAAAAGGAAGTGTGGGGCAAAAAGAAAAGTCCCACACTTCCAAATAAAAAGGCCGGCTAGTTTTGTGACCTTATCATCCCCTTTCTTCATCTCTCCTCTACATCCTGGTGGTTATTGCATATTCATATTACTGCATATTCAAATGACATGGCAGCTTTTGAAAATGCCATGCTGGACCCTAGACTAATGAAATCAGAATCTCTGCTGGTGGAATCCAGACATCAGTAGTTCTTAAAGAGGTCCTGGTGATTGCAATATCAGCTAAGATGGCGAACATGGCTTGGTTTCATTTCTTCTCTATTCACCTGTCCCCCCTTGCCACATACCTAGAGATGTTACCTGGCTAAATCCCCTAATTGCAGGAGGCAATATGTGTGCTTCGCAATAAAAAAGACCTGATTTCAAAATTGTCCTTGCTATTCACAGACACCTGCCCTAGTTTCATGACTTCTCTGAGCTGCAGGTTCTCATCTGGAGAGTAACAGGGTTTAATGACCATAAATGTAAACATATAAAGAGTAGCTTCTCAATATGTGTTAGTCTCTTTTTTTCATAAATTAAATGCCATGGAGACATTCTCCATGTCCTCAAATTATTGTGTTTTTCTCACTCACCTCTTAGGAAAACTCCCAATCACTTAAAGTCTAATAATTTCAAAGTTGAACTTTCTAGGTATATTTGCTTATTAGCCCAAAGTGATATGGAATTACTAGAACTCCAGGAGTTATTAAAGATGTTGATTTCCTGGATTGCTCTGAGGTTAAATTCAGGTATGATGGTTAATTTTATGTGTCAACTTGGGTAGGCTATGGCACCTAGATTTTGGTCAAATACAAGCCTAAATGTCGGTATGAAGGTATTTTTAAAATATAATTTACATGTAAATCAATAGACTTTGAGTTAGGTAGATTATCCTCCATAATGTGGGTGGGCCTCATTCAATCAATTTAAGGCCTTAAGAGCAAAGACCAGTTTCCTGACGAAGTACCAATTTTAAATCTCTGTCTCTGTCTCTATATTTATCTATCTATCTATCTATCTATCTATCTATCTATCATCTATCTATCTATCTATCTATCTATCTATCTATCTATCTATCTATCTATCTATCTATCTATCTATCATCTATCTATCATCTATCATCTATCTATCTTTCATCTATCTATCTATCTATCTATCTATCTATCTATCTATCTATCTATCTATCTATCTCTTGTTGGTTCTATTTTTCTGGAGAAGTCTGACTAATAATACAGCAGGAATCCTCAGACGGGCTTCATAATAATGTTTGCTATGCCCACTTCTTCCTTTTCCTCCACTTCAGAGAGGGATCAAAGCTCTTTCCTGTTCACCTTCCTGAAGCTGGTAATACATTCTATGCCCTACACTGAGGTCAATTTAAAAGAAAAAAATTAGGATCATAAATCAAGTACTGTGGTATATTTAGCATTTAGGTGTCCTTAAGATTTTGTAAATGCATCTTTCATAAATATGAAGGACCATTTATGAACTACTTATCATTTATATCTGAGTAGCACTATCATGATGTTCAGTATCTTAAAACATGTATGTTTAAATTCTGTAGCTTTTATTAAGATAGGTAGAATATCAGAGTCTTCAGGGTCTTTTGGACATGTAATTTAATCAACTCCAAAGTTTAAACATACTAGAATTCTCATTTTTAGTGAGAATTAAGAGTTTAGAACCTCCACTCACTTCCGGTCACCAGAAGAAGTGAAGAAGTGAAGATAATAGTAGGAATTTGGGGGATAACAGACATATTTTAGTCAACATCTTTTGGTCAGATATGGAGAGTACCTTTTTTTAAATAAGGAGTTTATTTTCTTCTAAAATACATATATTGGATCATTTAAGGGAGAAACTAAAAATGAAATTAAATGTGTGTTGGTGACATCTTTAGTAAATGATCCCAAAGTTACCAGGATAGGAAAGAGAGGATGCTCTTTTCAGTCAATACTGGTATTAACTATTGTGTGATAAAATAGCTAATTTTAAAATTCCAGTTAATTCCAAAGACCTTGGAAACCTGCTTCTTCATTCAGTATTATTAGGTTCCTACTGACCTGTCTACTACACAATGCTGTGAATAGTAAGCATATTATCAAATTGTTATTGTCACAGGCTACCTGTAGTCAGTTAATATAATAAACTTAGAATATGATAAACATGTACATAGAGCAAAGCAATAAAATGTGTTACCTCATATTTTTAAAAAATCAAGATAAGCCTTTTATAATATCAAAATAGCTTAAATGGCACTTTTTACAAAAATGTGCTTCTGCTTATCCCATAATCCTTTTAGTATTTTCGTGGTAATTCAGTGAACTTCTTAAAACTGAACAAAATTAGAATTTTGTGCTTCTATGTTTACAGAAAGAGCATATCAAACTGACAAATTTGATAATCTTAAAAAAAAAAAAGAAAGAAAAAACTGTTCTTATTTCAAAGGTCCAAAAAATAGGGGTTATTTACTATGGCGACCTAGACTTCTTGTTGTTTTTAAGATCGTAAATTAGAAAAACATGGCCAGAGTTAGAGGTTACTCAATCAGGTTGAAGCTGGGACTTTTATTCCAGCAGCTCCTGTTCCCCAAATTATATCTGATAATGTTCTAAAGTCTAAACATATTTTAATTCAAAATGATACCCAGCTCTTAGATATAAAATGTCACCAAGCTTCCAAATATCAACAGGTTTACCCACCCTCCTCAGCTTGTGTATTTGTATTCAGAGTAATCGGCCACTAAGTACCTCTGAATTATAATATTTGAGGAGCTAAAACTTTGAGCTGGCATGTTTGTTTTGTATTTTCCTATGCATAATCACAGGATAGAAACATTAATAAAGGGGTTGGTGTATTGGCCACTGCGGAGGCCTATTATTTAGGCAGAGTCATGGCAACAGAGTAAGGCTGAATGTGTGCAAGTGTAAAATACATCTCAGCCTGTATTATGTTGAATAGAAGAGAAGACAAATGTGTCAAAAGACACAAGGAGTAAAACATCCAGAACTGTTTGAAATGATCTTCGCACTTGCAAACTGAAAACAACATCTGCATTTCTCAAAATTCAAGAAAGATTCATGATAAGAACTCCCCTACACTAGCTACAAAAATTTTATTAATTGGAAGCAAGATGGCACCTGCAAACTTAAAATTGGCCAAATCTGAACTATATCTCAGAGAGAGGAAGAAACTCGAAATATTAGTGATCTGAGGATGTCCACGTGGGTTGGCAAGCATCTGTTGCTGCTAAGCAGAGGAAGTGGTACACCAGGATTTCTTCATAAGTGTGAGCTCTTTATAAACTCATCCTCATGGGGCTGTTTTAAATAGAAAGAAAATGACACACAATCCCCAACTGGGCTTCCTAACCCTTTGGAAAGAGTTGCCACTTTCCCCAAACGTTAGGTTACTGTGGGGGAATTTTCCAAAACTGTCAACGATTCCATTTTTAAACTGGGTTCTTCTTCTCCACATAAGAAAGAGGCAAGACAGCCTGAATTATATTTGGTCTAGTAGGAGACATAAGTTATTTTTACTATGCTGACTCCTACCTGACAGTGGAAGACGTATTCTGGTGTGGTTTTCTTAAACTTCATGTTCCAGACCAAGGCCACTCCATCGGGTTCATGGGGAGCATCTTCATTGTTGTTGTAGGAAGCAACCATCAGCTCAGGGTACTGGATGGAAAAGGTCACAAGGATGAATTGTCGAGTTGCCAACCCAAAGAAAACTTCCTTATTCTGACAGACACATGCTATATTCCATAATTTAAATGGCACTTATTTTTAAAAAATAGTTTATTGTTAAATTGGTTTCCATATAACACCCAGTGCTCATCCCCACAAGTGCCCTCCTCCATGCCCTTCACCCACTTTCCCCTCTCCTCCACACCCTCCATCAACCCTCAGTTTGTTCTCTGCATTTAAGAGTTTCTTATGGTTTGCCTCCCTCTCTGTTTGTTACTATTTTCCCCCTTCCCCTCCCCCATGGTCTTCTGTTAAGTTTCTCAAGTTCCACATATGAGTGAAAACATATGGTATCTGTCTTTCTTTGACTGACTTATTTCACTCAGCATAATACCCTCCAGTTCTACCCACGTTGCTGCAAATGGCATGATTTCATTCTTTCTCATTGCCAAGTAGTATTCCATTGTATATATGAAACACATCTTCTTCATCATTCATCAGTTGATGGGCAGTTAGGCTCTTTCCATAGTTTGGCTACTGTTGAAAGTGCTGCTATAAACATCGGGGTACATGTGTCCCTATGAATCAGAACTCCTGTATCCCTTGGATAAATTCCTAGTAGTGCTATCACTGAGTCGTATTTTTAATTTTTTGAGGAAGCTCCACGCTGTTTTCCAGAGTGGCTGCACCAGTTTGCATTCCCACCAACAGTGCAAGAAGGTGCCCCTTTCTCTACATCCTCGCCAGCATCTGTTGTTTGCTGAGTTGTTCATTTAAGCCACTCTGACTGGTGTGAGGTGATATCTCAGTGTGGTTTTGATTTGTATTTCCCTGATGATGAGTGTCGTTGAGCATCTCTTCATGTGTTTGTTGGTAAATGGCCCTTTTTTTTTTTTTACATTGTGGCATACTTAGTACCAACGACTACTTCAGCCTCTTAAAATCTAGTATCTGCTTCCAGTGTTCCAGGTGTGCTTACCACAGTCACCGATAACTACCAAACTGCACACATTACTGGACCTCTCTGCATTATCTGACATTTGGGCTTCTCCCTCCTTTCTCTTATATTGGCTTCCATACAATTTTTCTCACCATTCTTTTTAGTAGCTATAGGTTTTTCTGATACCTATATTTCAGTGGAGCGGTGGACTGTTTTCTGCCCTTTTTAAAAATCTCTGTCCATACATTCTTCCTGGGTGATCTCATCTACTCCAATGGCTTTAATAAGCATTAATATGCTGACAGTGTTCAAACCTGTATCTCCAGGCTTGATTTCTCTCTCAGCTACAGGTCTTTTTCACACTGGAGATTTCTCCGAGCTATCCATAGACACATCAGATCCAATGCATACAAAATACATAAGAATGAGCTTATTGCCTTCTATAAAAACCTCTTGCTCTTCTAATGTACCCTCCTTTTGGTGCCTTTTACCTAAGATTCACCTAGCGGCCCAAACCAGACACTCCATGTTCATTTTTACTCCCCATGTACTGTGTTTTCTTACTTCCTCAATACCGTTCAAAGGCATATTTTCCTTCCATCCTCAAAGTGAGGGCCTCCTAAACTAATTTCTTATCTGAATAAAAGCTACAGCTTCCTAAATGGCTTTCTTTTGCAAGTTTTCCAGGCCCTACCCTCACCACTCCATTCTCCATCCCTGGTTAATTTGACTTTACAAAACATACATTTGGTTAAGTCACTCCTCTGCTTGAAAATCTTCAATGGCTCATCATTACTCTCAAGAGAAAATCCAGGTCATATAGGGTCCTTCATGATCAGTCATTTTCTACCTTCTTTGCGTGATCTCTTACCACCTGCCCTCTCTCCTCCACCCCCAGACCTCACTGGCTAGTTCTGAGGGTCATAGGCACAGCTTTTTGCCTAGGAGTTTAATACTCACTTTTATTGGAATGCCTCTTCTGTGTCGTTTCTACCATTAACTCATTTTTTTTTCAATGTATTTATTTTGGGGGAGAGAGTGCATGAGCAAGGATGGAGCAGAGAGAAAGGGAGAGAGAGAGAATCCCAAGCAGGCTCCACACTGGAAGTAAGGACCCTGATGTGGAGCTCAAACCCATGAACCGTGAGATCATGACCAGAAACAAAACCAATAGTCAGATGCTAAACTGACTGAGCCACCTCGGTACCCCTAACATTAATTCATTCTTCAAAATTCAACACATATATCAAGTCCTTCAGAGAATCCTAACTTTCCACCACCCCTCCTTGCTTCTCATCAGCTCCCTTAGCATTATGTGGGTTCCCCCGTTAAAGTATTTGTCAAACTGCACTATGATGTTTTCTCACCTTTGTCTCTTATTAGTTTGTAAGTTCTCTGAGTGTAGGGACTAATTTTTATTAACTTTTAAATCTAGTGTCTTGTAACTCCTAGCACATAATCAACTTGTGTCAAAATCTGTTAAATTTTGACACAAGACGCTTTTTTTTTAATTTTAGTGATTCTGTGCTCCGTAAAAAGACATTATATTTAATCCTTTGTTGTCATATATTTAATCCTTTGTTGTCAAATAATGCCAACAATTAAAGGCATAAGTACAAGAACCACAACGAAAAAATAAAAAGGACTCTAACGTGAATAGAAACACCTGCTTACCCTGTGTGAATTCTGTGCTGTGTGTGTAATTAAACAAACTGGGGATGAATCTTGTGAGGGGTATTTATGATTTAGAATACATTTCATGAAAATTCCATTCCTACATGGCATTCCCATAAGGTGGCACCATTAAAAACAGCATCAGGATGGTAGCAGATTATGTCACTCTTTGCTCATAGATAACTTAATTTTGCATTCTTTTTCACTACACACACGCGTGCGTGCGCACGCACACACACACACACTTCTGTTAGAAGATAGTCCTTATAACTTTAAATATCAACTTTTTTCTATCAAAAATGATTAAACCTAAGTCTTCTAAGTGGCTTTATTAATGTTTTCAGCAGCCTCAGCTTAAGAAAGCTGCAGGAAGTTACGACTGGTTGATGCAGAGGAAGTAATCATTCTTTATTAGAAAATGCTCCTCAGTGGCTGAATCGAAAGCCCATTAGGAAAGGTCTTTGACTCAAAGCCCATCCAAAGAAACCAATATCCAGATAAACACAGAAGCCTCCAGACTGTCCATCTGAAGTTTAACTATGTTACATGTGAAAGGCAACTCTATAAACACCAACAGCACTACCACAGTGGCCAATGAGCAGCCAGGTATGTCTGTAATCATATCCCACAGGTTCACATCTGGGTCTCATAGTTGGCTCCCACTTGTAGTTTTTTTTTTTCCTTTTTTCCATTAAAAATAGTTGAAATTATTTGGCTTTAAGGCTCCTTTTGAAAATAGGAGAGTTTTAGTAAAATGCCAGTGAAATGCCTTTGGCGTAATTTCTACAGCTGGCATCATAAATCCTAAAGATACTGATTTAAATCATATCTCATGTAAGCTTTTATGATTTCAAAGTTTCTTCTTATGTGTCTTTTCCCGTTGTTTGTTTGAACATGAATAGTCCTTTTTTCTTACTCTCAAATGAAAAATAAATCTGTGAACAGTTATTTAAAACTTGAATATTAAAATTATGATGTTAAACGGAATATGAACAACTATGGAGTTTATAGTTACTCATCAGGCTGAATTATCTAATCTTTAACCTAGGAGAATTTTACTGGAGATTCCCAGATCCGCTCTCAAACTATTTGTTCTTACAGAGAAATAAAATTAGACATTTATCAGAGAAGAAGAAACCGCCATGTTTTCGAGGCCTATTATGTGTCAGATACTGAGTTCGGTGATACATCCACTCATTGAGTCCTTGCCATCCTCAGGAGCAGAGGTGGCTTTCCCAGCCTTACAGATGAAGAAGCAAGGGTCTCGGGGTAAGTAACTCGTTATGAGTTATGTTGCTAATAAACAAAGAAGTGAGAGCCTCACTTGAGGCTTCAAAGGCCATGTCCCTTCCAGTCCACTGTGGTGTGTCCAGTGCCTCCTATGTACATGTAATTCACTGCACCAGGTGAAACGTGGGACAAGAATGTCAACGATAACACGCTTTGCTCTATAGGAGCTCACCCGTAAGTAGAGGGAGTTAAAACACGTGTATGAATAACTATAATGCAAACTTACAGGCAGAGCATAGTATGTGCTAAAATGCAAGTGTAGACAAGGCTCCTTAGAAGTACAGATGAGGAAAGAACCACCGTAGTTGGGATGGGATGTGGCAGGGAAAGAAATTGGAAAAGACTTTTGAGAAGAAAGGATCTACGCAGAGGACCTTGTCAGTGAGTAAGTTACTGGGAGAGAAGAGAGGGGAATGTGGCCGAGGGTACAACTGTGAGTGCGGGAGATTTCTCTCGGTCATCTGCCTGGTTCATAGCAATTCTCTCATTTTTGGAGATTCCTTCAATACACAGGTATCTAACTTCTCAGGGACAATTAGTTCAGTGCAGGGTTGATACTTGACCCAGCACAGATCGCATCCTCTGAACTGGCTATGGTAAATTTTAACTGAGACACAGAACCTGTGGGCTGGCACATGAGTCAGGTTATGACAGCATCTGTTGCTGAGGTCCCTCAAGTGGCCCAGATTTCTACGCTTCCTGAGTCCCAGTTCTTCTTTTTAATGCATTTCCTAAGTACATCGGGGCCTCCCCAGTAAATCCCCCTTTTTGCTCATGCTAACCAGAGGTAAAGTGTTCTTAACTAATGCAATGTGGAACATATTCAAGAGGTTTCAGGCTGTAGCATTTGACTGGGAGGAAGGTTATATGAAGGTGTAAGTCAGCAGAAAGAGCTGGAAATGCATCTGGGCATCCTAACAGACGTTGCTGAGTGCAGGCTGATGATTTTAGACTTTACTCTGAGGACAGTAGGAGTTCTATTTAGCAGCTACTAATACTACTGCCACTACTACTTTCACTACGATGCCACATTTATTGAGCACTTCCCATGTACTAGATACTTTTTAAGTCCTACTGCTTTAAGTGCATTAACTCATGTAGTACCCACAGTAAGCATATTTGTGAGGTATATTATCATCATTTTATGAGGAAGCTAAAAGCAAAGAGAAGCCAGGCAACTTGCTCAAGGTGATACCGAGAGTTTATAAGTAATCATTACGAAAATCAATCTGGTCAAAGTACTTATAATGACACAACAGTGTACAGACTGGAGGTAGAAAGACATTTAGGAAGCCATTTCCCAAGATAAGCAAGAAGTAGAGGGCATGGCATAAAGTCTGTGTCAAACCCCACCTGCTGGTGGATTTGGACTGGTATCGGTGGGAGTCTTCTTGCCACTGTAAGTTTGATTGGATTTGGAAACGAAATGAACTATCAGAGATTACTCGGATTTGTATCTTGGGTAACTGCAAGGTTGAAGGATGTAATTTACATGGGAGAGGAGTATATACGGTAGGAGTAAGGTCATGCACGTGGTTTTGTACAAGCCTGGAAAAGCTATCGTGTGGTATATGGACAGTATTATTGACTCACACTGTTCAACAATGGTCAGTGAATGACAAAGCTGACAGAATAGCCCAAGTGCCACCGTTTCTTTCAGGGAATGATGTTTGATGGATATTTGACAAATGTTGTAAAGTTAAAGTGTTCTAACTTGAGAAGCCCAGGAGATCAAAGCAAAGTCATGTAGAAACCTTACAGTTTCTTCCTTGTTCTCTTCTCTGTTCCACTCAGGTGAACCCCCTAGACATACACACCACTACTAAACTCCAAGACTGTGTCTCCCCCACTCTTCTTTCTTAATATTACTGAATTGCATCAAGGTTCATTTAGAAATCAGCAGCCCATAACCATATAAATCGGGTCCTTTGAACCTCATAAAAATCTTACGACGTAGGAGCTGAGGATTCCAAATCCTTTTTCTCGTGCTCCATATACAATATGCTTTTCAGAATCACAAACCTCTCCTCTACAGTACAGATGAGCAGGTTATCCAAAAATGGTGAAAAGTACATGAGGTCTCTCTGTGGTAGAGTTTCTGCCTTTTACATTTTGACTTCTTGCAAAAAACCATCACACAGAACCCCACGTGGAAACAAATCCTTCCACGGCCAATATGGTGGTCACACCCTGTGGCCAGGCAGGGACCAGCCCTGCTGCTGCTTTCCCCGCCAATTCCTCAAGGAGCGTTATCAACCAACCCGGGCACATAGTAGAGGTTGCCTTTGAGGAATGTGTCAGATAAGGTTCCTGTGTAATTTCCAGACTCAGAACAAGTGAACAAGCCGAGCTAAGTGTTTCCTCAGGCTTGGATCTAATTTCTGTGCATACACCCGAGAGTGCTCACAGACCACCCACACACTGGCGGGAAGTGGCCGGGCCAGCCCTGCTTATATTAGTCTCTTCGTGATCATGCACTGTGTGCTCTGTTTGGATGTAAAAGAAGGTTCAAGAGGAGAGAACACTGGCCCACTTGGTGGCTGATGACAGTCTCGTTGTGACGGATTACACTCCTCTTCAGTTCTCCTGTTCTCCAGTAGGATTAAACGAGGCTCTTCACATCATCTGTTTCACAGCTCTGCCTAGAACACACTCCCCTCCCCTCTATTTGTATAAATCCCAGGCTCCCAGAGACAGAGCCTGCTCTTGCTGTCTGCCCCATATCATTCAGCACTTACAACCTCTCTTAGTTCCAGATTCAAAAGTCCTTTGTGAAAGGCAATGGTAAAGAGAATAGCCCTGAAGTGCAAAGGACTTGAATTCAAATCCCCACACTATCATATTCTGGCTGAGTGATTCTTAGTAAGTTACTTAGCTTCTCTGAGCCTCAATTTCTTCAGATGCAAAATGGAAATAGTAATGGTGGCTGCCTCATCTGAGTTACAAGGCTGCAATAAGGTAATGGCTTCAGAGCAGTTGGCACAGTGCTTAGCACATAAGAAACATAAATTAAAAGTTAGCCATGATTTTTAAAAAAAAGCTAGCCATGATTATGATTCCCCAAAAAAAACATACACTCAAAGAAAACAGAAACTATGCTGCACATACATGCCCAGAATGTATTCCTATTTTCCTCACTGCTATTATGTCAGTGCGGGAAGGAACACAGCATGGTTGTTACAAACATGGGCTCAGAGGTCAGGCCACCTGGGTCCAAACTCTGGCCACCTCACAACTAGGCTGTGTGTGTTTGTGCACATTGTTTAACTGCTCAGTCCTGGGTAACCTGCCAAGTAGTTGAGTTGGCTCTTCAGCAAAGTGACTTTTGGTAAATTTGCCTACTTTCACTCTGAAGAGCTCACTAAGGAACATAGGCTTTTCTCTTATAGGCAACAGGGAGTTTTAATCCAGGGAGTGGAGTGATCGGATTTGCATTTTAGAAAGACAATATGGCTAGGGGTCCAGAGGGAAAACGATAGCTGAATAAGCATGGATGGAGAAAGGCCAGTTAGAAGGTTAGGAATATCACAGATGTAAGGTGATAAATACATGAGTGGAGAAACAGTCTGTCTTGGTGACAGACTGGGTCTGGGAGATTAAGGGGGAAGAGTTGCTAATGTTAATGATGAAAGTTCTACTTTAGACCCTTGGGTATACTGTGATGTCTTTAACTTAGAAGGAATGTAGTAGGAAAAAAATTCAGATATGTGAAAATAATGAATTAGTGATTACAGATTCTAGGAGACACCTGAGTGGATCTGTCTGGTGTTAGGAGGGGGATGGGAGGAAGATATAAACAGGCTGCCACGTGATGGTTGAATCCATAGAAGTGGAAGAGATCTCCCCCAGACAGCATGCTGGGAGGAAAAGGAGAGGCTGGGGGCACGACCATGAGGACCATGGCAATGTACAAGACAAAAGAAGTTTTGAGGAAGTCTGAGAACCAGCAGAGAGTAATGCTATGGAACTCTATGGAAGGATATTGTTTTTAGAATATGAGGAAGTCAACTAAGCTGGATGACAGAGAAATCAGGGCAGATGAAGGCTTAAAATAGCCACAGGATTTGATGCATAGGAAATCACTAGTGACCTTAATGATCACAGTTTTACAGACAAGATGGCCTGACTCCTTGTTTGGTACCTAGCACAGAGTAACAACTCATTGTATATGAATAACAGAGTGCAAAATTTAAACTGGAAGTTTAGTAAAATGGGAAAGAAAACCAAGAGGCATAGAAAAAGAGTGTCGGCTAGTGAACATATCTAAATAACGGAGAAATCTCTCATTTGTAAAATACAAATGCCCTGAGGACACAACCCAGTTTGTCCCATCCCAGCAATAATTCTTACCTGCAGAGACCAGTCCATGCAAGTGACCACTCGGTGCTTGGACCAATGCTCATCATAGAACTGACGATTGAAAGAAAGGTTGGCTCCAGCCTGGACATCCCTAGAAGGGTTTAAACATCAAAGACAAATATGCCTCAGAAAGGGGCTTCATCTCTGCTACTTACATGGAAAGAGTGAAATGGCAAAAGCATGGCACTCCCTGAGGCCAAAGCCTCAATTTACATAGCAAACACTGATCATAAATAAATAAAGGTGGTGTCCTTTATGAAAAGCCCTCCCTAACCTGGCCCAGGAAAGATTTCCATGTGTTGCTTTAAACCTGGTATGAAATGTCAAATAATTATCTGACACTCACCTTGACCAGTCCCTAAAGCCTTCCCTTCCTCCTAATAAGTTCTATCTTGAAGCAGAATTTATTAGAAATCTCCCAGCTATCAAGGGAGCACAGCCCACTTGGAGATTCTTTACTATCAATACCACCTCATCTCACCTTAGACCAGAGATGATACGCATGTTTCTAGTTACCTGTAATATCAGATTGGCTGTAACGTTGCCTCCCTGCTCAATAGCAAGTGATAGATTTCATCACGAGACAGGCATAGTGGAGAGCAGGGGATTCACCAAAAGTAGTAGATACTTAAAACAGACCAAAACATCATCTGGGTCCAGGAATACACTTTGGCCACTGTTTGCTTGGGTGATTGATACTCAACTGGCCACAAAACCTCCTTTGAAGAGCCCTGCACTGGTCATGCATTTGGTCTGAGTGCAGATTGAGTAGTGCTTCTTCTGTGCCAGCAGCTTTTGGATCTCCACAAAAAGCTGCCTATATTTCTTCAGCATCAGTTCAAAAATTTCTCCACAATCAGTTTCTTCTGTTCATTTGTTGCATCCCACTGCCTTGCATCCTATATCACTTATACGGCCCTTGTTCAGATGGGGACTTGGCTCCTGACTATTTACTTGGACTCCAATCAGCTGATTTAGGACTTTTTTTCCCCCCTGCTAACCCTTCCTCAACTCCACCACTGCAAACTCAGGCAAGTGGTATGCACACCCAAGTAACTGCCAGGCACCCAGAAGGAAACAGGGCACAGAAAATCAACTGCGCCACAGAGCAATGGCTTTTTCAAAGAACAAAAGCATCTCATAAAGTGTATATGCAAACTATTAGTGTCTCTACAAAGTTGTCTAATGATGTTGTTAACTGTGTAGAATATTTTCAGAAGCTCATTTTGAAACTGTTTTTGGAGCCTCTGTTACATTCTCTTAAGCATCCTCAGTGATGATACATTATCCTTTAAGAATGTATTTGAATTTTAGAAACAGTAAAAAGCCAAGTCTGATGAATAAGACAGGTGATCACAACCTTTCATATTGCTCTTGACCAAAAGAAATCAGTGGCTCTAAACCGGCTTGCTTTATTTCTTTAAAGCTTGTAAAGTACCTCCCAGAATGCCCGGGTGATGGTTGATTGCCACTGCCTTTTACATTACATGTGCTGCCATCTCAGAACAAGGCATTTGGGGGATCATTTGCTTTTATTGATTAGTTTTTATTTTATCTTTAAACATATCTCTGTACCTGTGTTTCCTACAAGACATACACATATACTCATGGTATCAAAAAGAAGAAAAAGGTTGCAGTCTCTCTTAGCTGTTCCCAACATCAGTGAAGGGCTCCCATATCTCATGTTTATTTTGCTCAGCTTCCTGTTTGCTTAGACATCAAAAATAGATCTGCTGGATATAACACAAATCTCCTTTGCTGCTTATAAGAATGTTTTCTCAGAGGACAATGTACGTGACTCTGCCAGTCTCTATCACCTGGACTGTTCCCCAGATATCAAGTTCAAAAGCATTTCACAGAAGCACATGATAATTACAGGGAAACTCTAAGCCAGAAGTTATAACCAAAGCCCTTAGTCAAAGCTGTTCAGCAAGATCAACCCTGGAATTTCAACCTCCTCTGATTTGTTTGGTTTGAGATTTGCCTAGTCAATACATAAGTGAATTTAGAAACAAGAATTTATCGCAGTATTTTTTTTAAACACGCACTCAAGAAACTAACCCATCTTTTTCCTCTAACTCTCGACCGCTGTAGTCAAAGAAGATGTCAGAGTCTTCTGCTAGTGCTCTTTCAATTACCCGTATTGTCCGATCAAAAAAGATGAGAAATTCCTCTGAATGAAGGATCTGCTGTTTTTCTTCCTCTGTCAGCTCCCGTGGAGGGGCTTTTAAGTAAAAGAGATTGTTAGGGAAGAAGAAAAGGACAATTAAAAAACATTTCAAGAGGAATTCAACTCTTTTTTTTAAAAATATTTTTATTTATTTCTAGGAGAGAGAGAGAGACAGAGTGAGCAGGGGAGGGTCAGAGAGAGAGGGAGATACAGACTCTGAAATAGGCTCCAGGCTCTGAGCGGGCAGTCAGCACAGAGCCCGACGTGGGGCTGGAACCCATGAACCGCGAGATCATGACCTAAGCGAAAGTCGGACGCTTAACCGACTAAGACACTCAGGCGCCCCAAGAGGAATCAAACTCTTGAAAGACACTACTTACCAGAAAAGGAATCAGACAGTGAAATAAACCATCGTTAATATTGGTTCTAAATAACTCCAAAGATTATTTAGAACCAAACTCTAAATAACTCTAAATTCATACCAAAGGTTTTTACAGATGTCTCCCCTGCTAATTACAAAAAAAGAGTTCATATCTGGAGTAATTACTACTTTGAAGAGTAGAAAAGGATTACAAATGAAAATAGATTGGTATTTTTTAGCAATCAGTTCTGAATGTTACTTCCTTTAAAACTGAACTTGAAAAACAGCTCAAACAGTACATAATAGAAAAATCTATAAAACTATACATACTGGATACTACTGTAAAGCCGCACATGTGGAATCACTAAGAACTGTCTGTAGTATCATCTGTGTAGCATCTTTCCTCTCTCTGCTAGATACGTTTGTTCTACTTTAGATGGGTAGTTGGTAAGGCTGGCTGACTGTTACACAGGTTGTACTCAAGAACTGAAACGTGACCTTCCAACCTGCTTTCACCTGAGATATCTTCTGCTTTTAAACAAACATGTGGAATGAATGAACACTTCTAGAAGACACCTCAAAATCATTTTCATGCCTTTTTTTCTAGCATGATTAATTTTACTGAACTAAATTTGAAGACACAAAATGAGGAAAACGAGATGACATAATTAGCAGTATGTCATAGTGTCTGAAAGTCAGCTCACCTCAGAGTCATGATTGGGCAACACAGGCTATTCCTTGAGAAAGAATTAGGAACTCCCCTGGACCGAGAAGCCCTCAAAGGTAGAAACTGTCAGCTAAACTTTTGTGGTTCTTCAGAAACCCCAGTTCAACTCCTTTGCAGAAAGCATTCAATACACGTTTGATGTATTACTTTCTGTCGGACCAGAAGGCCCTGGAATTTAAGTGAGAGGAGGAGGGGAGTGCAGTGAAATCAGCACAGAATTCCTAGAGGGGTCTCTCACCCACAGGCTTGCCCAAAACCTCCACTACCACCCCCATAACCATTTCTACCTGGCCCCTTGGTCAGAGAAACCATGCAGGTGCAGTCAGTGGCCGCAGGTTTTATGGAACTGTGACTAGTATCCTGAAGTCATTGTCCTGGGAAAACGGAACTGTCTAGAAGCCCTCCTGCAGAGCCACGGATTTCAAGCCTTTAATGTTCAGAATGTCTTCCCCTTCTGACCTTCCCCTCCCTGATCTAGACCACAATGCAAGAGATCTGGCAGGTCTCCAGAATCTGTATTTTTACAAGAAACCAGAATTATTATGATGCAGTTGGTTCACACCTTGAAAAATGTTCTCCAGGCTATAGCAAAACATGATTCACCTACTATAGCAGATGCTCATTTCCCAAAACAGTTTATGCTGCAGTCTCTAGTAGCCCTCCTTCTTTGCTGCTGAGCCTCCAGGGCCCTTAATATGCTGATGTGTATTGAGACTCTCCAGGAACCTCCATCAACACCTGCTGGGCAGAGTTGCTGGTACACTAGTTTGAGAAAAGGTGAAGCTAGCAATGTATGGTATAAATAACAAGAACTCTGCAAAACCAACCTGGAATCCAACATTGACTCTGTCCTTTGATAACTTTGATTCTTTAATCAATTAAAGCTCTCAGAGTAGCGTTTTATCTATAAAATGGGGTAATGATACCAAAACTTTAAGCCAACCATCCAATAGTTAGTAATTAAGTAGTAATTTGTTAGTCTACTTTCTAAAACTTCCATGAATGAAGCATTTGGATTTTTCACTCTCATGTAAGTTCAAGAAAATAGTAAAACTACTAAATGTAACCAAGCAAAAGGGGGAAAAAAACCCTAAAAACCATTAGGTTCATTTTGTTTTGACAGTACTGTCACATAAATAAATAAACTTCACCAAACATGGGATACCAAGAAGGTATGTCTTATTCTGAAAGCTATGCTCAGATCTTAGTTACTATTGATGGATGACTTGAGACCCATCTGAAATTAAGCAGAGAAATGGGAAGTTTTTCTCCGTATTCTTTTTAAAAATAATATTAAAAGTATCTATTCTATTCTCTGTTTATCTTTTTGAGTTACTTCTATTTCACTTGTTTCTCTCCTTACAGGTCTATTACCTTGAATAAAAAATAGTATCTGTGTAATTTTCTGTAATTTTTTCTTCCCTGTAGCTTATTGTCACTTTGATCTCAGCTTTCAAGACATACAACTTCTTCTCTAAGAGAAACATAAATGGCTGATCAAAGTGTATTTGCAGAGGCCAAGTTCAGGTAGGTGAAGCAGTAGCCTTTCCAGATATTATGTTTGACAATACAATATTTGGCTTGAAATTAAATTGCTACTGAAGCAAAACAAAGGATATATTTTATATTAAGCTTTGATGTCTAACAGGGATCAAATGACATGATTTGTTAGCATAAAATAATAAGATGCATGTGCAGACAAGTACTTTTAGAAAGTCATAAACAATATTTAACTTAGGAATTAAATTGGGTTGTGGTTATTTTTGATAAAACCCCCAAACCTCCCATATTTAAAAATCTTTAAATTGATAAGTGTTGTTATAATCTAATGAAAACATAATGGAGTATTCAGGAACCACAACCAGAGATAAAACCTCCCTAGACATCATATTTCATAAAAGAAAATTCATTAATGGAATCCACAAGGTTCAAACTACAAGCGCAAACAAATAGAATCAGAATTGTATCCTTCCAGGCTAACCCCCCAATTCTCCCTGATATATCTGTTTCTGCAGCTTTTCCCCATCCCTGACACCTAGTGAATTATTTTCAACATGTTCACTGCATGAAAATGTATAAATTAATTTAACAGCAAAAGGCACATCAGAGCAAAATATATGATTTTTGGCACTGACAATAATTGGTGTTTCTTATTAAGTTAAGCAGAGCTATTATAGCAGGTTTGTTGTTTGTTTTTGCAACACAAAACATGGACTATTTCTGCCAAGCGCTGAAAATATGTTATGCATGTAAAGTGGCCTTTTTCTTCTTTAAAAAAAAAGATTTCTTATGAAAAGTTGAACACATAGATATAACTAATATGTGATCTAAATGACAAGACAATTTTCATATTTGCTAAAATTCACCTGAACAGTTATATTTAGCTTGAGTAACAACTATGAAAACGATGTACTGAATTCATGAAATCTGAAGTTTAGAAGATGGTCTAAGTCTATGACTTCGTCGTTGCAAGATTAAAATCTAGTATACATTTTATTTCAGAGTAGACTGTTCATTCTTTTTTACTATAGAAATGTTAATTTCTCTTAGGTTTGTATATGAAATATTTGTATATATGTCTTTATGGTGATTCTATCCTAGTTGCTATGCTTTCTTGAGTTTTTAAAATTGACCTTAATAGGTACTTTTCCATTTATTTTTTGCAATTTACCTAGTAACTATATATTTTTTTTGTTCCTGGCTTGGGGAATTTTTTCTCTGTAAAGCTATAAAATTCATAATGAAATTCACAATTTATACTGAGTATTTTGCCATCTTTCCTTGAGTTCCAAAGCTATCTTACAAAAATATTCATCTCAGAAATGTCTTCTTTCAAAGATACAGCTTTGAGTTTCAGTATAAAAAAATGAAATCTTTTAAATATTCTTTAAGAGTACATGTAAAAGACAACAAATAAAGAAATAAACTTCCACATAGCTTAAATATTAAACCCAACTAGATAGAGACAGTGGCTTTTATGGGATTTTATAGTGAAATCATTTCATAAACATGAGTAAGAAAACCAAACCAAACTAATAAAGAAGGATATCCTTCTCTGAAGTTAATGTGAGGTTTATGAGTTAATGTGCATTTACAAGAGTTAGGTTTCCAATTCTGTTGTTTTAAATCTCTAAACACGAAGATAACAGAACACATACAGAAATTTCCTAAAACTCGATTAAAAGCTATAATGTACCTGTTGTTTTCTCTGCTCCAATGTGGAAAAAAAAAGGAGTGAAAACAGTAAAATACCAAACCCTTATTTCTTTACTGTTCAGTGTATTTTGTTATCACATGGCCAAAAATGTCAAAACCTAGTGAGCACTGATTTTTCCCCATCTCCTGTTCACCATTTTTTAACTCCAAAAAAGGCTAGATTTCTCAAAAATGTGCTCCCTGGTTTGAAACCGTGGATGTCAAGTTTCAGCCCAGAGCAAATTTTTATGGCTGAGTAATAAATCCCTGAAACTCAAGGTTCATAAGGGAAGTGCTGACACAGCCCTAACTACCATGCAGCCGTGTGAATGGCGCCATGATTATATCTGCTAGAGATTCTTTAAAAAGTTTGCAAAATACTGTCTTGCTTAAAAAAAAAAAAAAAAGCCAGAGAGAGTTTGATGCCAACATAAACATGCTTTTAACCCATTATGTGCTAATTTGCAGAAAAGCCATTAATAGAGAAAAAGGCACACATCACAGCAGTGCAGGAAATGTACTTCAAACTCCTTTTTGACTTTTAACAGGACTTTAATCAATTCCATGAAGCATGAGTAACAGTTAAAACTAGAGGGTGTTTTTGCTCAGAACTTAAGAAGGGGGTTGCAGTGTGTTGCCAGAGAAGACAGTTTGGGGATGGGGTGGGGGTGGGAGGGAATCTGTGTCAAGACACACAAAAGACACCTTGGCTCCTTATCACCCAGAATAGCTTAAGGATACTTTGCAAGAGGAAAAATCTTTTATTTATTTTAATAAATCCTGACTTATTTTGTCTCTTGCTATACCTGTGTTGATGATATTCTATTCACCAGCTTTAAAATAATGTTCTTAAAATTTCAGGTAAAATCTTTTCAATCAAATGCATTTAGACTCTGTCAGAAAAAATAACTTGTGCCTTCTGTGGATGCCACTGTTAAAGATGCTGAATCTACTCTCTGCCCTTAGTTGTAACCCAGAACTTGACAGTAATCAAAATCACTCACTGAGTGATTCAGCCTGAGCAGGCTAAAGTGAGTACATATGATCAATGTGTACTCATTCCTATAAAGGTCCCCAGTGACAACTGTGTGCCACATACCATGCTGGAGCCACAGGCATCTTTAATTCAATTTAAAAATTTTTTATTTTAGAGAGAGAGAGAGAGAGAGTCAGGAAGAGGGACAGAAGGAGAGAGGTAGAGGACCTTAAGCATGCTCTATGCTCAGCGCCCAGGGATGGATGGATCCCACCACCCTGGGATCATGACCTGAGCTGAAATCAAAACTCGGATGCTCAACCGGCTGAGCCACCCATCACAGGCATCTTTAAAATTTAAAAATCAAATGGGTTTCTAATTAAACTTCTGTTGATCTATATTTGTGACACTTAGCAGGGAATATGGAAGAATATTTTTAATTTTTTTATAATGTTTATTTATTTTTGAGAGAGAGCGTGGGGGAGGGGGAGACACAGAATCTGAAACAGGGTCCAGGCTCCCAGCTCTCAGCATAAAGCTCAACGCAGAGCTCAAACCCATGAACCGCGAGATCATGACCTGAGCCAAAGTCCCACGCTTAACCGACTGAGCCACCCAGGCACCCCTGGAAAAAATCTTTAAAATCTACACTCTGTTTTCAGACATACTTTGTTTGTCAATAAGAATGATGATTTCGAAATTCTTTTATCTCCATGGGCTAAGATTTTTCAAAGGGATACAAAATTAGATTTTTAGGGAATCAGAACATGTAGGATTTATTGTCTTTCTTTTTTCTCACTTATTTTTGACACTCAGTGCTACGTCAGGATCATACCATGATGGTGAAATGTATGGTCTTTGGAGTCAACTTCAAATCCTGTTCATGCACTTATATAGTATGGATCCTTGGGTAAGTTGCTAGACCTCTCTTTCTGGTTCTCCATCTATAAAGTAGGAATAATAATAGTATCTGCTTCAAAAACATGTTTGAGATGTAGATAGTATCTGTAAAGGGCACAGGAGAGAGCTGAGTACACAGCAAGCCCTTAATAAATGCTCATCATTATTATCACTGGAACATGGAAAGTTTTGTGCTTCATACAGGCAGAGCTGTGAAAGAACACTTTGAACAGTAGAATCAATAGTAATGATCTCTGTTAATGTTTCTGTGCAGATCACATGAATAAACTTCAGAATTTATTAACAAAATAATTACATCTGCTGCTTCCCTTTACTATTATCATTCTGAATATCTGACGCAGAGAACTAGGTCACATGACAACCAATAACAATTATCTTATGTTTTCACTCTTTAGTAATAATTTTACTGAATTGTGACTGGACTTGCTGCTGGAATTGTGGATAGCTTGTATTTTATTTGCTTTTTTCTCTCACGCATGAGAGAGTGGGTGAGGGGCAGAGAAAGAGGGAAGGAGAGAAAGAGAGAGAGGAAGAATCCTAAACAGGCTCCATGCTCAGCATGAACCCTAACACGGGGCTCACTCTCGTGACCATGAAATCATGACCTGAGCCAAAATCAAGAGTCGGATGCTTAACCCACTAAATCAGCCAGGCAGCCCTCTAATTTATTTGCTTCTATCAGTCAAAAATTAAACGATTCTTGCTTTGGGGGTTACAGTTTATGGGGCTAAATGTAATGTATTGAAAACCTTCCACATACAGAGTGTGCATTTAATTTTTACTTACCAGGATAGCCCCTTACGTTAGTAAGAAAAACAACAGTAACAATAAAACGGTGCCTAATTCACCCCCCATACCCTACCTTCTTTCACCTCCTGGTTTTGGTCCTGGTTTTCCAGTTCTGAATCGTGGCCAACTTTAGGCTCTACCATTTCCTCATCCTCTTCATCCTCTAGAAAAAAGAAAGAGAAAAATGCATTATTTTCTTTCCTTCAAATCAAAGCCTTTGGTTGATGGTGGGAGGTAGGGCCAAAGGGTAAAGTTCCAATCATTTAGGGCAACTTCTAAGTAAATCAGTCCTCAGTGAATGCCCAAGATATATGTTCATGAATATATGAATAAATTCTCTCCAAACGGGGCCTCTTTGAAAGTCCCCCAAGCTGCTGAGAAAACCGCCCGAGTCGGCACCTGCTCACATCCATCTCCAGGCCCCTCACCACATGGGATGTTTTGGAATTGCCTCTCTGACCTCTGAAGCTTCTTCAGAGATGACCCAGGAACAGATCTCAAAATGTTTCCACCTGGGGCACATTCTCCACAGGGAACACCTGCTGTACAGACGACTCATTTCCAATTTAATTCTCGCCAAATTAATTTGGTTTTGACCTATAGGAAAGGGTTAAATACAGGTCTGACCCCAGGTCAAATGCCATTGGCAAGTAAACAACCAGGGGGTAGAGCCCCAAAAGTCACTGCCATTGGCCTGGGAGAAAACAACCAACCCGAAATCGCATTTACACATTCAGAGCAGCTCATGCATTAATGTGAATTTAATGAGCACCCACAAATGGACGCAGTCGGCTACCACCGCCAGATGTTATAGTGCCCTTCCTGCCCTATGCAAATGTGTGCTCATTCTGTCTGCTCTCAACCTGCTTTTCTTAGAGGCCCCTTTCATTATAGAGTGCTTGAAATCATCAGTCACAAAGTAGAAGATGTAGGGGAGAGCCAAGGTGTCACAAGAAAATCCAGCGTATAGAAATAAAATGATAAAAAAATTAAAACTTGCTTTCACAGTTTAAAAAATATGTTATCTTCTCTCGTAAGTATAATATTCACTGTAAGTTAATTATTTCATTGGTTCAAATGGAATTTGAAAGAAATGACTTCACTTCCTCCCCTGACCCTACATTCATTCATATATTCATTCATCCATCAAATATTTATAGACTTTCTGTAAGATCTCAAGCTCTATGGGTAGTCTCATTTCCATCATAATAATTCCTGAGATTTACATCAACTCAAAATTTCAACCCCAACCACTTAGAGAATGCATTATAAATGCATACCTAAATGTCCTCAAAAATATCTGTTGCCTGAAAATCAACTCCAAAAGTCTGACTACATTAAGCAAGTGATCTGGGGAAGAAATATCAGCTTTAACTATTTGGATGCATAAAGTACAGCTTTGCAATTTAGATATTAAAAAAAGTTTAATGTAAATTTTCATTGTAATACAGTGCTCTAAGTGCATGTGTATAGACTGTGGAACCAACCTAATTACTTTATAACCACACTATGTACATATCAGAAAGAATGTAAACACTTGTGTTTTCCTGCTTGGAAAGTCATGAACAAAATAGTCACCTGCATCTTATGTATCCTGATCCAAAGACCTAATACAAAGCCTTAGGAGGTACTAGCTGAAGGTGAGCCTCCTCTTCTGGTAAATCTGGGAGGAGGGACAATCTTCAAAAGGCCACCAATTTGCTATTAAGTGGCTCTATTTCTGAACCTTCTAGAGCCATTTCTGTATTATTATTTTTTTTAACTTTTAAAGAATTCATTTAAATTCAAGTTAGCATACAGTGTAGGCTTGGCTTCAGGAGTAGAACCCAGTGGGGGCGCCTGGGTGGCTTAGTCGGTTAAGCGTCCGACTTTCGCTTGGGTCATGATCTCACGGTTCGTGGGTTCGAGCCCCGCGTCGGGCTCTGTGCTGACTGCCAGCTCAGAGCCTGGAGCCTGTTTCAGTCTGTGACTGCCTCTCTCTCTGACCCTCCCCTGCTCACGTGCTCTCTCTCTCCTAGAAATTAAAAAAAAAAAAAAAAAAAAAGGAGTAGAACCCAGTGATTCATCTCTTACATATGACACCCAGCGCTCATCCCAAAAAGTGCCCTCCTGAATGCCCATTGCCCATTTAACCCACCCCTGTATCCACATCCCTTTCAGTAATCCACGGTTTGCTCTCTGTATTGAATAGTAGTGACCTTTCTTTAAACTTACTGGATTTAGCAGCAATGCCCTGACACTTACAAAATGCAAGTAAAATAAAAACAAATACAAAACTGATAGGGCCTGTATTATGGATTGAATTGTGTTTCGCCCTCCCCCCCAACCAAATATTTGTATGTTGAGGTGCTAACCCCTAAGGTCTCAGAATGTGACTTTATTTGAAAATATGATCATTGCAGATATATTTAGTTAAGATGAGATCAGACTGGAGTAGGTGGGCACCTAATCCAATATGACTGGTATCCTTATAAAAAGGGGAAATTTAGACAGAGGCACACATAGGTAGAATGCCAAGGGGAGATGGAGATGTTTCTACCAGCTAAAGAATGCCAGAGATTGTCAGCACACCACCAGAAACTAGGGCAGAGGTACAGAACAGATTCTTCCTCACAGACCTCAGAAAGAACCAACCATTCCAACACCTTGATCTCAGAATCACCTGGCCTCCAAAACTGAGACTTTAAATTTCTACTGCTTAAACCACTCAGAACTATAGTACTTTGTTATAGCAGCCCGAGCAAACTAATACAGCCAGTAGAGTGCCTTGCTTTCTATGACCCTAATAATGTACTAGAGAAGATTCAGGAGATATATCATAATAACACCTAAGACAAGGATGAATGCTCTACTTGAAAATCTAATTTATTTATCAGAACTTGGCACCATCACCCTAGTTTTATAGGTGAAGAGACAGATTAATCTCCCCCAAAGAAAGTCACAACCGCATCAAACTTAAGTTTTGTCTGGTCCTGCCTGTTTTCAGATCCATGATCTGTAACCATCAGGCACATTGCCTTCTTCACCACAGCATGACATGAGGCCTTAAGTATAAGCAAGTCCAATGTTCAGTGGCAATGTAAGGAGGCTTTAGGGAGGTTCTTCGAGGTGAATATGGCATGGCCTCCATAAGAATCGCTCTTCTACTCCCAAGAGGCAAGTACATACAAGGCTCAGCTGAGGAGAAGTTAGGGGTCACATTCTGCAGAGCATCCATAGTCCATTCTCATCTTCATGCTGGAATCCACTTCCCTGAGGTGAGACCATCAATGCCTAGCACAAAGCATTAATTCCTTGGGCTGAACAGATGCACAAGTTGGGTAAGGATCAGCACATCAAAGGAAGTAATTGATCTGGGTCTGAGGCTGGAGTCTACATCTTGCAGGCCCCTTGATTTTACATAATTCATAGAAACTCTTGGAAGCCCTGTTTCTTCATATGCTGAATTGGGATAATAATCCTTTCTTAAAATCCAGTATTGTTGTAAGAATAATCAAATAAAATAATTGATCTGAACTTATTTTTTAAACCAAGAGAGTTGGGGATGCCACACACAGACACCTTCAAACAAATATCACTTTCACTTGTATATCAACCAAACATTTTTGAGCACTTACTACATACCAGGTGCTGGGAATACGAGAGGGAATAAGATAGACAAAAAAAAAAAAAAAAAAAAAAAGGTTTCCTGTGCTCATGGAGCTTCATTTGAGATAAGGGAGAAAAACAACAAGCAAATAAACAAAATATATATTCTATCAGGTAAATGTTGTGGGGAAATAGAAAGCCAGAAAAGGAAATTGGGCATGCTGGTAAGGTGAGGAAGAGTTGAAATTTAAAATACAGTCATTAGGAAAAGCCACACCGAGGTCACATTTGAGCAAAAACTTGAAGGAGTTAAGTGAGTGAGCTGGGTGAAGATCTTGGAATACACCAGTAACAACAGATTCTTCCATCTCATCTGTGGACCCAGGGGGTGCAATGGGTCATGGTTTAAATTAGCTTATTATCAGTTCCATTGATTATAGAAAAAGGCTGTGTTTTTATTAGAGCCATCTGTTTGTACATTGTCATCTTCTAGTTCTTAAAATGTACTCTTCCCATCTTCTAGTTCTTAAAATGAAGTCAGTTTCACCGAATGACTTCAGTTAGTATTACATAGTATCAGATTCTTGGGGCACCTGAGTGGCTCAGTCAGTTAAGCCACCAACTCTTGATTCTGGCTCACAACAGGCTCTGCGCTGACAGTATGGAGACTGTTTCAGATTCTCTCTCTCCCTCTCTCTCTCTCTGTCTCCCTGCTCCCCTCCATTCATGCGCTATCTCTCTAGCTCTCAAAAAAAAAAAAAAAAAAAAATTTAAAAAATAGTGTCAAATTCTCACTTTTCACAGATATAAGGGTCTTTATTTTAAATATTCGTTCCTGGAAGAGTCAAAATGCAACATCGTGACAGAAAATGGTCTATAAGGGCTTGGCTCTAAGGAGGGCTATGTTTGCCATAGCAATGTGTTGGTTTATACATAAAGTATGCAGGAAAAATCACAGGTTATCTAATTATTTAAACAGAAAATTCCTCTCCAGAGAAAGTTTTTGATGAATTTAAGGAAACCAAATACTTGCTATGTTTATAATATGTGCAAAGTCCTACAATGAAATACTATGAATAACAAACAAATTAAAAAAATAATACCTGACCTTTTAAAGTGGTTGCAAACCAGTTGCAGGCAATAATTTTTTAGTGGCCACAGAATTCTTTGTCTTTCAACCTTTTAAAGACACAGAGCAAGTGTTTCAGTGGATTTGTTAAGGAAATAAAACACAAGAGACTGGTTCGTTTCTCTGCATACTGATATGTTTGCCTCGCTCAGCAAAGAGAGTATATTTTTCTTTAAGACTCTGGTTTCCTTTCTGGTGCAATTGGAATTACTTCTGTTGAAACCATTTTGAAAACAGTTAAATAACTGTAAAGAAAAGGATTTATGTAGACCCGCTACAGACTACTGATATATGAGTTGTGCCACTAATTCATACCTGGTTACATTTCCTCTGAGATTGCAGGGGAAAAAAATTACCACCCATGGATGGTTTCCTGTACCAGGTCCACACAAGAAATTAAACTAGTGGCAGAAGTTAATTACCTGTCAGTCCAAGGGGCTAATTTCAAACAATGGCATCTTTTAAACACTTCATTTTATTTAGCACCCAAATTCTGCCATCCCTGGTGGCTGCATTCATTCTTTTCAGGTGGGGGAAATCTTTGGAAACCACTGTGCCCCTCCTAAGATTTCCTAAAGGTCTAAGAGCAAATGCTCACATGTTCAGTGGGAACCATGCATGACACACTTAGCACAAGGCCTGACCCTCTGTGTGAGCCCTGGAAGGGTTGTTTGCTCTACCAACCCGCGTTTCAGAATGAAGTCAAGGTCGTCCATTTACACACACTCCCCTCCTTTAATGGTTGATTGGCTCTGATGGCCTTGCAGAGTTGAGAGTTGGAAGGGGAGTGCAGTGGAACGTGTGTCGCTGCCTGGGGGTGGCCCTCCTATAGTACTGGCATATTGGTAACATGCTGAACCCCTGCTTTCTTTTCCTGAAGCCCAAGGGGAGACACCTTCCTGCTCCCCAGCTCCTAGTGGCCAGAACAGAGGCAGGATCTGAGTGACAGTCAGACTGGATGCTCCTAACTGGGCCTTTGTCTTTGGAGCCAGGAGGCAAACTCAAGGGAACAGTAAGGATTAATATTTGGCTGCCTGCCGTAGTAGCAGCAACGCCCGACATCCTGGCCAGGTTGTTCTACAGGTCCACAGTCTGGGTCCCCTTGGTCTCTGCTCCTTTTTAAGCCTGTTCCTTCTGCCTCCTGTTGATCCTGTGAGCACCAGATTTCCTTCCAATAAATCTCACCAGAGGCGATGTCAACACCAGATTTCCTTCCAATAAATCCCACTGGACTTAGTGCCTGCTGCTTGCAACCAGAACCCTGAGAAACACAGGGCGGCCCTCTGTGAAGAGAAGGGCTTGTTTTTACAAGGTCAATGGGTTTTCGCTTTCCTCTGCTCTCCCAGGGGCTGCAAAACCCCAGGATAAGAGGGTCTGAGTGCCCAGCCCTCATCCTTCCTCCCCAGCTTCTGGCTTTTCACAAGGGGGCTCTGGCCCCTCCATGTATGACGGTTGAGTCTGGTCAGGTGGAGGAAGACTGTGGGGAGCAGAATGGGCCATTTCACTCTACCCTTCTTGATTCCAAAGGGCATCTTGAGGGGCTCCTGGGTGGCTCCGTCAGTTAGGCATCCAACTTCGGCTCAGGTCATGATCTCACGGTTCATGGGTTCCAGCCCCACATCAGGTTCCATGCTGACAGCTAGCTCAGAGCCAGGAGCCTGCTTCAGATTCTGTATCTCTCTCTCTGACCCTCTCCTGCTCACACTGTCTCTCTCTCTCAAAAATAAATAAAACATTAAAAAATAATTTAAAAAAAACAAAAATAACAAAGGGCATCTTGCTGTTGCCAAAGGGAAAGGCAATATCACATGACTTTGAATCGAACAGGCTAATGACTATAAGATGTACAATTAGTTTATGTACCACTTAGAAAACTGATTACTGCTAATTAAACTATAACACCTCATGAATTCTAACGTGAAAAATTGTGAATTCTGGAATTGATTAAATACTTTGTGGCTTAGAAATGAAGAGAAACTAGCTTTCAAAAGATAAAAGGGATGGCAAGGACACAGAGTCAGGTCTAAATCAAGCTTATTCCTCTACTACTACCATCAGTGAACAGATTTGGAGACACAAAGGGACATAATATCTATATCTATATCTATATCTATATCTATATCTATATCATCTATATATGTTGAAAGCAACTTATATAAATATATAAATATTTATATATTTATAAATAATATATAAAATAAAAATAAATATATATTTATATAAGTTGCTTTCAACTTAAGGATAAATGTCCTAGCCACTTATATATGTAATTCTATGTATAAATATTTCAGAGGATGACTGTTTTAAAAACATATTTAAAATTTTTCAATAGAAAAGCAAAGAAAGGGCACCTGGGTGGCTCAATCCATTAAGCGACTGACTTGGGCTCAAGTCATCTCTCAAGGTTTGTGGATTCAAGCCCCACAGTGGGCTCTGTGCTGACAGCTCAGAGCCTGGAGCCTGCTTCAGATTCTGTGTCTCCTTCTTCCTCTGCCCCTCCCCCATGTACACTCTGTCTGTCTGTCTGTCTCTCTCTCAACAATAAACAAATATTAACAAAATTTTAAAAAAGAAAAACAAAGATAAATAGAAAATTTAGGATTGGTTTTCAATTTAAAACATAATTCACTCTAAGGAAGGTATTCTTTGCAGGTCTGTGCTTGGCTTCATCTTTTCTCATATCAAATCCACTCTGGATAATACTTACACCCATATCTTCCACCATCACCTACAAACTGAAACCTTTCCAGACTCCAGATTCTGTATTGCACATTCTAACATGAATGTCCCCCAGGTGCTTCACATTTGACAAGTTCAAATCAGAGCTCCTGCCTTCTGCTGAGGACTGCTTCTTCGAGTATATTCTCCATCCTGCCCAATGGTGTCATTCACATGGGTTCACAGTTGGACACCAGAATATTTATCACCCTTCAATCTCTCTTGGGCCTCATGGTCTGTAAGAAGGGGTCTCTAAGTTCTTTCAATTCCTCACTACCAGTTTTGTTCTTTATTTCTAGTAGTTTTATTTTTTTAATTAAAAAAAAACATTTATGTGTCCTTTCTACACCAAAACAACAATGACAAAATGCCACTAAACCAGAACAAATAAACAAAAGACCAAACCCCTATAATTCCCTAAAAATGTTAGGGTAAAATCCCATACTCTTTGTCTTTTCCACCTCATCTTCCATTCTTGACAATGCACAATCACTCAATGTCCTAGTAGGTAGATGCCTCAAAAGCACTGCATGTAGGGGCACCTGGGTGGCTCAGTCGGTTAAGAGTCCAACTTCGGCTCAGGTCATGATCTCACAGTTTGTGGGTTCGAGCCCCGCGTAGGGCTCTGTGCTGACAGCTAGCTTAGAGCCTGGAGCCTGTTTCAGATTCTGTTTCTCCCTCTCTCTCTGACCCTCCCCTGCTCACACTGTCTCTCTGTCTCTCTGAGAAATGAATAAAACATAAAAAAAAAAAGCACTGCATGTAATTTTTTTGGGTCAATCTTGGTCTTCCCTTCAATATTCAGGAGTTAATTATAACTAGCCTTTGGTGATGCAATTCCAGAGCTTTAACACTTCCTCCAATAAGATTTGTTGACCTCTTCATTGTTCCACTACCCAGCCTTGTACCTTGTATATATCTTTTTGATAACACATCTTAGACCACTTGAAATTAAGTTTATTCATCTATCTCCACAACCAGATGAAAAGTCCCCAAAGAACTACTCATGTTAGTATCATCAGTGTCAAGTATTGAGACTAGCAAAATCAAGACAGGTGCTTGTGGAGCCTGGGTGGCTCAGTTTGTTAAGCGTCTGACTTCGGCTCAGGTCGTGATCTCATTGCTCGTGGGTTCCAGCATCTCATCAGGCTCTGTGCTGCCAGCTCAGAGCCTGGAGCCTGCTTTGGATTCCTTGTCTCCCTCTCTCTCTCTCTGCCACTTCCCCACTCACACTCTCTCTCTTTCTCAAAAATGAATAAACATTAAAAAAATTTTTTTTTAAAAAAAGACAGGTGCTTGATCTGGAAAGATAGTTATGAACCACATCATATAGGACCTTGCATGACAGAGCAAGTTTGGACTTCTTTCTAGAGATGAGTATCCCCTTTTTAATAAACACAAATCTCATTTAGTCCATATTATTTAAAATTCCAAAAAGCAATTCAAGGCACTGGTAGTGCTAAATATGGCTTTTAAAACCTCACTTATTTCCTTGCCAGTCAGCCCTTTATGCACATTCTAATATATTTAAGAGGTAGCTTGACTCGTGATGAAAATTATTCTTCCCAACCATCCCTACAGAGAAACCAGAGGCTTTTAAAAAAACACAAGAGAGAAAGCCTGATTTTGCTTAAGAATATGGAAGCAATATGGATTATAGAGAGGACTGGGGTAGCCTAAAATAAGGGAGACGGTGAGAAGTTAAACTATAGCTGTAGTTCAAGCAACAGACGATGAGAACTTGACCTAGGATGGTTCAGTTGCCAGTGGCATGATGAATTGGACTGAATTTAGACATATGTTTATACAACAGACAGTGAGAGCTCTCGTACAGAACTCACTCAAGTCACCCTATCCTTGGACCAACTTTGTGTACAGTTAGCCAACTTTGCCAGGAGTCCAAAGAGAGCCACCCTCCCGATATGTATCACGGCGGCCAAAATAAAGTATAACATGCACCACTGAATGCTTACACAAACCAAGGTGAGCGCCTCTGTGCTTTAAAAATATGCAGGAAAGACATATTTTGTGGGATTTTCAGTAAGCACTTTGTTAAATATACTACATGCTAATATTTAAAAAACCTTCACTTTCTGGTCTAGAAAAATCTGGCCAGAGTAAAGAAAACATACATTTCTCATCGTACAGAGCGCTCCTGTTAACACTCTAGGCCACATCAGTTCTCTCCTAAGGCTCTAACATGACAGTACTTGGAAAGTGTACTTCCTGGTGGAATGGCACCCCAGGTACTGCAAATAGGAGGAAATGAAAGAATATGTTCAAAATGAGAAAGGAAGCCAGAGAATAGTACTTTTTAGCAGCTGTTTCTGAAACCTGTAACTGTGCTGATATATAATATGTGTGCGGAAAATATGTGTTGAATTAAGCTGACACAGGTTAGCCAGCTCTCATGGAAGGGCGGAGACCAGGAAGAGAACAATGCCCTTCTCAGAGGTGTCCAGGCAGGAGTTTGTGGGTAACTTCAGCACCTGATGTTTGGGTATGGGAAGGCTTGATTGATCTGTATATCCATAAACTTTCCTTCTTAAAAAACTGTTAATGGCTCCCTATTCCTAAATTAGCTCAGCATTTAAGGCTCATCCCCATTTGACCCCAGTTTAATTCTCTAATGTTGCTCAAACCAGAATAGTTCTTGACTCAATGTGTATGAAATAGGCCAAGTTTGCTGTCAGTAACCACCCTCCACCCTATCCCTCTTCAGTCTTTTATATTTTTCAGGCCCCTGTCTCTCAAGTTTTCTCAGGAAGTCATGGAGTCTTCAACCACAGAGGAGAGCAGTTGGATGAACTAATTCACATCAATGGATTAGAGAATGGTAACCCAAATAAATTAATCTCTAATGGCAAACTACAGCTTTCACAGGACCTCGGAAGAAGAAAGATTTTGAAAGAACAGAGTCAACTTTCAAATCAGCCCCCTATTCTACATTCTTGGAAGAAGAACCATCCATTGCACAACTACAGAAAGCAGCATCCCTATTGTGTTTCATGTGAATATGTGAAAAGGGCTTCCTGGAGTTATAGAGAGCATAGACTTGTGTCTATCATTAACAGCCTTATTTGTATAGGTGTTACACACACACACACACACACACACACACACACACACACACACACACACAATCTGGGCAATAATTCAAAACACTTGTCAAGGTAATGCTTGGCTGCTTGGAAAGGGAGAAGCTCTAGTTTCTTCTGTTCAGAGTTAAATCCCGTTTGCTGCCTACTTTTGAATTTGATTAATCCTATACCCTATTCTTTGTTGCCTCTACCATTTTTCCAAATGTGCAAATATGTACTTTTTCCTGTAGGAGTGCTGTTTGTGAAAAGTAAACTGGGCTTTGAGGGAAAGAGATGTCATCACATCTACTTTCAACAGCAAGTGTAGATATATTCCAGAGGAGGGTGAAGCTCAAGGTCTCTAGTTGCTAAAACAGTTATTGTGTTATGTTAGCTGGTAAAAACAGAGGACAATAAGTAGAAGCCATTTAGAAACATTATGTTGCCTGTAAATAAGTTGTTCCTAATGAGAAGGTTCTACCTTCCATCTCTAAGAATTGTCAACTCTATTAATGTCAGAACAATCACATCAATCATGAAGCACATACATCATCCACTGTTGCATGTCCTCTAGAATTTCTTTTATTCATAGGATCAAATCATGTTAGTTCTGTCTCTTGGTATCTCTTACCTCAGCCTTTCTCTATGCCTAGCCATGCTACAAACAGCATTGTCAGATTAATCCTATTAAACAGAACTCTGTTCATATACATTTCCTTGTGAAAGCTATGATGGTTCTCATCACACACAGAATAAAAGCTGGATCATTGGCCACATCTTCGAGTTTTCTGTGGCCTGGCCCCAGCATGTGCTTCCTGCCCAAATTTCCTCTATTGATCCTATGTCTGCTACACAAACCTCCATATTCCTTCTACCCTTTGGTTAATGTTTCTCCCTCAGCTACTCTCTCCTCTTCCTTCCCTTTTATAAAATATGAGCCTAATAATGTGTCAGGCACTATTCCAGGTGCTGGATACACAGCAGTGACCAAAACAGACAAGACTTCCTGCCTCCATGGATTATGCGTTCTAGTAGGGGATACAGATAACAGAAAAGATAAGCAAGTAAAGTATGTGGTAGGTTAGGGAGTTTCAAGTGCTGAAGAGAAAAATCAAAGCAGAAAAGGGAGGCGGAAGTGGTGGGCATCACAGTTTTTACACAGGTAGCTCGAGAAGTCTTTGCTGAGAGATGGCATTTGAAGAAAAGCTCCAAGGAACTGAGGGATGGAGCCTGGGGGGATACCTGGGGAGAGCATTCTAGGTAGAGGAAACAAAAAGCACAAAGGCAGGATTTTGGCTTACTCATCACTTAATGTATGCTCAGATCTGTTCTAGGCCTCATGGAAAAACAATAGCTATCAATTTATCAGATCATATATGTCAAGCTTTGTGGTAAATGTTTTATGTCCATTAACCTGTTTAATCCTCATAATGACTCACTGAGGCAGACACAATGAGTTCTCTCCATACATGAAAAAATTGGGGCTAAGAACAGAAAGATGATCTGACTCAGGTCACAGCGCAAGGGGAAGCAAAAGAGCCAAGATTCAAACCCATGTTTTCCCAACTCCCAAACTCTCTCAATTTACTGTGAAAGCCTACCAAACAGTATAAAGGTGGAAAAGGGAACAGTAATGGACATCTGTGGCTTTGACCACCCACAATCCACCATCCTACTTCTTGGAATAATAGTCCCTCCATTCCTCTTTGCTGCACCCATCTCTCCCCAACCCCAGCTAGATAAATTCTACTTAAGATTTAGGGGAAATTTTTGTATCTGAGGCAATGACCAAAGAGACTTAATCTCAGTATTTTACTTTGCACTATCAGTAGAATGACCATATAATCTAGTGTCCAAACTGGGATACTGCTGCAGGGAATTCAGGGCAATGAATAGTTAAGCAGGGCTGGAAGATATGAATGAGGACTGCCTGGGCAAACTGGGACATGTGGTCACCCCATACAACAGGGAAGTGGATACCTCTCTTATGTTGGACTGCATGACTATTCTAGCTAAACCGGGACACATGGTCACTCTAACCATGGCAGGGGGAGGAGGGGTGTGTGATTCCTCTCCTCCACTGGACTGCTGTCACACTAATGTGGAACTGAAGATGTTCCGTGTCCCATATGGAGCATGAGCAAGAATCAGTAGATAAAACAGGGCCAAAGATGGGTAGTAGTAACTAACAGTTTGACATCTAAATTGAAGGGTAGCTGGAGCCAGCATGCGCCTAGAATTTAGGGCCTAAATTTTTATTTGTAAGAGCCAACAAACTTCCTTTGGGCTTAAGTGATTCTGTGTTGGTTTCTCAGTTACTTATAACTAAAGAAAGTTTAAAGATCCAATGACTAATCATTGTTGAGCACCCAACTTTGTATTCTGTTTTCACTACATGATCTCTTGGAGCACACAAACTATCCTGCAAGGCAGCATAGCGTAAATGCATGAGTCCCAAGCCATGCCACTCAGCTTCAATCCTCCTACCATTTAGTAGCAACCTTTGGCTACTTATTCAACTCCTTGTGCTTCTGTTTCCTCAGCTGTTGACTACAGAATAGCTTTCCTTGGATAATGATGATTTTTGAATTGCTTAATATACCTAAAGAACATTTTATATTATTGATGAGAAAATTGATACTCAAAAAATTTAAATAAGGTGCTGAAAGTCAATTGGCTACTAAATTATAGAGGCAGATTTTGAACCCAAGACTTTGAGGCTCCAAATTCCGTTCTGTTTCAACACTGTGTCCACATTGTCTTCCAGTTGCCTGAACTCGGCTCTGAAGGATGGAGATGTCTCAGTGGGTTTGGGGGAGAGAAGAAGCCTGGCCAGTGGAGAGGAAAGTTCATGAAATGGCAAACTCATTTTTTGAGCACCGTTGAAAAACAAAGCTGCCCTCATGTTCTATCAAACAGAGCCCAACTTCCCCTTCCTTGACTATTTCAATTTCTGTGTGGCTTTAGCACTGCGAGTAGGTTGCTTCCAATCCCTGTGGAGATTCAAAAGTGTCTCTATTTAGCACAGGGAGGTCTGCTCAGACAGTCTTGTTTTCTCCAGTACAACCCTGTGCCTACGGGACGTGCCCTCCTCCTGCTCATACTGCATGGGGTACATCCTTCCCTTGCTGCCCTGCTTCAACGGAATTAGCTTCATAGGCTTTTCTTGATCCTGCCAAGAACTTTCACATCTTCTGGCTTTTGCCTTTGCTATTCCATCTGCCAGGAACACTCTTCAATCAAATATTCACGTGTCTTTCTCTTAATATTTTTAGAATCCCTTTTCAAATGTCAAATCATCTGTGAGGCCTTCCCTGTGCAACCTATAAAATATAGCAATATGCACCCCGTCCACCCCCCCCGCCCCCCGCCTGGCAAATGGCACTTGTTTTCCCATTACTCTGATTTTATTTTTCCATTTCATAGCACTGGTTTTGTTCATTTATTTATATATATTTACTGTCTGTCTCCCACCGCTGGAATGGGAATTCTACAATATCAATGACTGTGACTCTTCTCTGCTATACCCAAAGCACCCAGAAAATAGCTGGGTATGTGGGAGGTGGCAATAAATATTTGTTGGAGTGTAAGATGACTGAACACAAAGACCAGCAACGCAGTGTTGCATCTTGAAACAAGTGTGTAATTCCTGAAGCCAGCAGAGTGATCGCAGTCCCTGTTATGGAAAGCAGGACTCATCCTACCCCACCACCACCTTGTCATGGCTCTCTATGACCCTACAGATCTTGTTCCTTGAAATGGGAATTAACTATCCCTTCAGCATTCTTATTCTCTAGAAAATGGAAATGAGGTCATGAGTACTCTTACTGACTTTCATTTCAGCATTTTCCTGTTCTGGTGTCCGGTCCCCAGCCCAGAGAGAACCGATATATTTTCCATCTGGAAATACATCAAAATTCATCACAGTCCAATTCTAAGGGAAGATCATTAGCACATTTGTTTGCTTTTATCCTGGTATTAACAACTCTATTAGGGGCTAAATTATTTCCCCTGGTTTCAACGTCAAGTTTTCCCATTGGCTCAAATATGAAGTCCCTTGTCTGTCAGTGCAATAATTTTCTGTTAATTATAAAAGAAGAAAGCTGGAAGCTTGAGAGTCTTAAGAGAAGCATTTGTCTAATCCAAGAAACTGATTTTCCAGTTACTTGGACTAAGTACAACTCTCAGTTGTGGTCAGATTCACAGATTTCAAAGTGCCCCTTGTTTTTACTTTCTGGTCAGTCTAGACAGACATGGTTCTTTCCTTCATTTTTCAAGCTGTTGCAACCACATTGGTCAAAAGAATCTGAATCTCTAGAGAATCAGTGGAGCAGCCCTTCACCAGAGACTCCATAACTTTCGATTAAACACTCCTTCAAGTAGAAGAACAACTTTGGTGGTGCTAGGAGAGCTTTCACTTCAAAGTCTCAGTTTGAATGCAAAAATGATGCTGTGACAACAGAAATAATAGTCACTACTGTCCTATCTGGAATGGAAACATAGTCAAGTGGTTAGAGCATGCAGTCCTGAAGTCTTTGTCTGTTCTCAGTTATTTTAGTTTCATGCAAGGTGTCCTCACTCAAACTAAATTGCCCTTTCAAACAGAAACTCTTCTATTCCTTATAATTGGACACATGTTCTTGAGAACCTGCTATATGCAAAGCATTGACTACATCTCATGAGGGCCACAGAAATGAATCTAGAGAGATCCTTGAACTCAAAAGAGTTTGGCATTTGAGCAAGGGAATGACAACTGTATGTAAATACCTCCATCAGAAGACAGAATGCCTGGAGAAGTGCTCTGGGAGTTCAATAGGGGTCAAGTTAACTTCTGGCAGGGAGAGTACAGGCAGAGAGGGAAGAAAGGGAAACAAATTTTTTTATGGACTTAAATTTTAGTCAGATCTTGAGGAATGGTGGCATCTAGACAGGGAAATAGAGATAGGAATACAGAATATCATTTCAATAAGAGAAAAGAACATTGTAAATGCATGGCAATGGAAAGATGTATTAATATCAGGATAAATTCCAGGGTAAGTTGGGTTATACACATTTGCTATTTGATCCACTCAGCTCTGTTGAGAAACAGCACTGTAAATCCACATGGCTTCTACTAATGCCAAAGAGGGTTAAGGAATCCTAGGTACTTAGCAGTGCCATGACCCAGGAGGATGACTTTCCCATCAGACATTTTGAGGTAGGTAAATTATGTACATATTTCTTCCCCAGAAAACATGGTCTTATTCATGACTGTTTGTTATATGATGAGTAAAAGACTGGCTTCTAAGCTCCTTTAAGGTGTATTTTCTTATATGTAAATCAGGGATGCTAATTAATGTCTATGCTAATTACATAACAAAGCTCTTGTGTAAAACAATGAGATAATGGATATAAAGATGCTTAATCAGTGGTTAAAGGGCTACAAGGTGTTAGTTACTAAGGTCAGGTAATTGTAATAATAATAATTACAGCTTCTTGTCCCCAATGGCCCACATAGCCACAAAAATGTGCAAGGTTAGAAGAAGATTATGCAAGAGAAAAGGGGAGAGAGGCGTTCCAGGTAGGACTCATCATAGAAACAAAGGGTTGGAAAGATCCACAGAGACAGCTATTGTTGGGTTGTGGTAGGATTTGGGGATAAAGAGTGTAAAGAGTGTAAAGTGCCCCACTCGTTAGAAACAGAATACAAAATAAAGATTCAAATTGTGTGAGACAGAGTCTGAGTCCTGTCGAGACGAGAGTGCATCAGTTATAGGTGGTTAGACGAACATTCAGGTAGAGCTGTGGCTTCCTGCAGGCATGAACTTGGCTTCAGAGAACAGGTAAGACAGGCAGGGGGAAGAGAAGAGTGGTAGCATTTATATCATCTAGGGGAGATGTTTTGGATTTCCATTCCACCCTATATTTCTCTCTTTAAAGGCACATAAACATTAAATTCAGAACTGACTCTTCTCTGTACTCCTAGGTCTGAGCCCAGTGCTTGGGACAATAAGGGACTCCTTACTTTTGTGCTGAATCATTCTAGGTATGTGATGAAGGAAGGCATGAAGTCAGGAGAGAATGAGCACACATTCCAGGGTGAGGGAAGAAAGCTGTGTGATAAGGGAGCAAGGGACAAGAATGGTGGCAGGGCAGCTATGTGACAGCTTGAAAGCTAGGCTAAAGCTTCAGGTTTTGATGGAGGAGTGAGAGCAGGGAAGCCACTAGATTTAAAGTCACCATTACCTAGTAGCAGTATACTGAACAGGCTGCAGCTTCAGCCCTAGCTTTAATGCAGTCTTTAGATGGACCAACAAAGGAGAACAAAATAAACACGACGACCATGATTCAATCATGGTGCTCTACCGAAACATATTTTTTCTACCACATATGCCAATCTTCATTCCTGCCCCTGGCTTCAGTTGAGGCAGCCTCGGGGCTTTGAAATATCACCTCCTATTACACAGGAAGACTTTGTCATCATTTCCTGCCTTTCCATATTATTCCTACAGCTTTCACATAAACACAGAATCATAAAAAACACACACTGGAAAAGATCCATAAAGAGCTAGGGAGGTGCTGTTGGGAGATTTAAGAGGAAAGTGTACGAACCACATAATATGGTGCTCTGAAAAGTAGAACAAAAACTAGGTAAATTGAAATTACCATTCTTATTTTCTCCTTTTCCTCCTCTTCCCTCTCATGCTCCTCCTTCTCCTACCCTTCCTCCTCTTTCTTAATGACCTAGTCTTTTCCCTTAGTGGATGAGCTATGGCCATCCATGGAGTTCAAGGCTCTGCCCAAGTTCCCATAGCTAGCTAGTCACAGTTTGGATTGGAACTCAAATCTGCCAACTCTGTCCCCACAGCTCTCCCCACTCCTCATTCTGTAGCAGCAAGACTATCACAGAGAGACAGAAAAGCCCCAATTCCAAGTAGATCTGAAGCAGCAATGCACCTCTGAAGAGGATTATCTGACACTCTCATCAAGCTTCACCTGTCAGGATGGCTATCGCATTGATTTGTCACCACTCTCTAATCCAAATTTTTCTTTCTGAATGAAGTCATTAAACCATACAAAGTCATTAAAGCACCCATGTGGCTTCCAGCCAAGCCACTGTGGGCCATCAAACCCTCATAGAGCCCATACTTGGGCGAGGGAAGTTTGCAAGCACAATGATGCACCGTTAAATTTTGAAGATTCTTTTTTGGACAGGTTAATGAAAGCAAATCACTCAAACAGGTCTAGACGATGCCAGGCTTGGAGCCTACTGTGGTCCCACAGGCTTGGCTGCTTCTATCCACCTGCAAAGGCACTTCCTTCCCTGCTTTCTACAGTGTCAAATATTGGCCTATTAAGGCAAAGTGAAACCTTCTGGATCCACATTATCTGCAGCTTTTGAGGGTCAACTAAGACAGAATATTTCATGCTACCACACTCGGAATATCTCAACTTTCCCTCACTGTTTTACTTCCCCTTTACTTGGAAATAAGCAAAGCAAATTGGCAAACAGAGTTTTCTGTACCCTTAGGGAGACAAAAACAAGGGAGGCCCAGGGGCCTTTTCCTCCAACCACTCCGTCTGGTGTTAGTGTAGCCCTTCCACAATGTTGTTGACATGATTATTCTAAAATGAAATTTGTGACTGTCGTCTCCTTGCTTAAAACCCCAGCTTTACTCATTCTTCACATATGATAAAGGTCAAACTCCCTAACCTGGCATAGAAAATCTTCTGTGATTTACCCCTTGCTGAGTTTGTCATCCTTATGACAAACCACTCCCCTACTCCAGGCTACATTACAGTCATTTAACCGATATGCCCTTGCCCACAGGAGGCAGTGTGTTAAAACGGTTCTGAGTACAAGCTCTGAAGTCGGGCTGCTTGGGCTCAGGGATGCTGTCTTGTGTAACTCCAGAGGGGCATTCTTCACGTTGTGCCCAATATTTACTGAGCACTGAATAGGTGCTAGGCATAATTCTTCCTAATGGCTATCTCACTTAATCCTTACAAAAACCTACCTAGTAGGTACCACTATTAGCCCCAATTAGCAAGTAAGGAAACCAAGGCTCAGAGAAGTTAGGTGAGCCAAGCTAGTTCATGCAGTTGGCAGAACACAGAACTGGGAATATAAGTGTAGGTCAAATTTAATTTCAGAACTCAGGGTTTTCACCACTCTGTCCCACTGTTTTCCTGCCAAACCCATCTTCCAAGATTCTCTTATATTTAGGATTAAGAACCAGCCAATGAGCCAGCTAAGACAGAACTCTGGGATTCATTAGAAATGTCCTTTCTATGTCAAGTTCCCATTTTCAATCAATTGATAGATTTGATCTTAATCTCTAAAAGTTCTACTTCTCCTTCCTCCTTAACCTACTGCCTTGGATTTGTTTTATGTTCCTATCAATTTCCTCCGGAATTATTTCTGCTCCCTCCTTCCTGGACTCTGTTTCTGGTCTGAGTCCCTCCATTTATCTCCTACAGCGTTGCTGACAGGAGCTGTCAAAAGGCCCTGTCTTGTCCTTGCTGCGATTCTGCCAGTGCATTTCCATCATGGCTTCAGGCTCAGCACCCAAAGCCCTGCAATATCTGGCTCTGACTCTCTCACTTCATATTTTACCCATCCCCCAAGGACCCCTTCGGGCATTTGGGACCGCGTGCAGTTCTCCGTATCGCGCTCCTTTCTCCCTCTGAGCCTTGATACGCACTGCTGCACCTCCCTGGAGCATTCTTGCCTGCTTCTCCTTTCAGTTAACTCCTATCCATCCTTCAGAACATAGCCTACTGCTTCAGTTGCATCTCCTCTGGACCACTTTTCCTGAACTCTGTTTGATTCAGCTGCTTTTCCCCTGTGTGGAACAGCCGAACCACTTATTATTTGTAACTGATGACTATCTGTCTCCACTATGCTCTGAACAATTAAAGAGCAGTAATGTTTTATTTGTCTCTTATTGTCAAAACTTGGTCAAAGGCTGCCATGTAGTCGGTGCTTAATAAGTAGTCCTGCATATTAAACTAACAGCCAAGTTCTTTAAGGCATATCTTAGGACAGAGGCAATGTCAATTCTTATTGGCATATTTTAAATATGATTTATCTTCAGATGCTCTACATGGTAAGAATGGTCATTTGATTGGCTCAGAAAATTCATGTCTAGAAAAAAAGAGTTTTGATTGCTTAGAATTCAACTGAGTGTCTCACACAAGTAGCGGTATACATTTTTTCGTTATAATATGAAGTATATACTCCTTAATCATTTTCCCCAGAGACTCCTAAAATAAAGTTACCAGATCTTTCTGAGAAATAACAGCACATCTTGAATCCTATGAGAGTCTCCATATGGTAGTGGTTCTCAACCCAGGGTGATCTTGCCCACTTCTCCCTAACCCCCACCAGGGGACATTTGGTAATGTCTGGAGATGTTTTTGGTTGTCACATCTGGGGGTGGTTGCTACCTGAATCTAGTGGGTAGAGGCCAATGATGCTGTTAAACATTCTAAAATGCACAGAAAAGCCCCCCACAAAGGACTTAAGCAGCCCCCAATGCTAAAAATGGTGAGGTGAAGAAATCCTGGTTTATGATGTATCAGATCCACATGCTCTTTGAAGATACACATCAGAAACTGTGATGAGCTGGGTATCAGACTGTAGTCTTCCTTTCAGTGGTGCTCTCACGAGAGGTCGTGTTTCTTGTGGGTGTGAATGTGGCTTTAAGACCAAGGCCAGAGGATGAACTCTTTGTGCTTAAGGATGGAGACCTTCCCTCCTTTCAGAGACTCCTTCTGTCCATGTCTTTTCCTATAAATCTCATGATCGGCAGAAAATCCTGTTGCTCCAAATGAGTTTCCTCGCTCCTGAGTGCTGCCTCCAGATGATGGACTCAGGCCGTAGGAGTCATTTCCCCCATCTTGACACATCCAGCTCATGTGAGTTATTGGGGGAGAGTATATCTACATGCTTGCAGGACTCAGTGTCCTCCTTCCCTGGATCAGTAGGGCTTGAGTCAAGAATTCCCAGACAAGACCCAGAGAGTGGTTGCTTCTGGAGAATGAGTGATTCAGAAACCCTGAGGTGGTGAGTAAGCAGCAACAGACGGAAAACACTTGAACAGTGCACTTATTTGAGAAAGAATGTTGATTTTAGGGTCAGTTATGTGATGCAAAGAAATGGAAATGGGTGAGGGATGCAGATTGCCCTGAGATCCACTTTCCAAGTACCAGGTTTGGGTTTTGAAATTCCAAGCAGCAACTCCCAACTTCCTCTACCACTTGGAAGATTCACAAAAAGTTCCAATGAATACTGGCTAATTTCTAGTAGTAATATTCCATGTAATGAGTATTTTAGCCTCATTTCATAGTAAATATTTTACAATAATGTGTTCCTTATATTGCCTCTAACACATCATATAATCTTAAAATATTATCATCTTAAACTAAGGAACAGCAGTAATTCAGAATAAGGGTTACACACGTCAGTGACCTATTGGACTTTAAACTCCATATTTCCAGGACTACAGAACAACCAGATGAAGCAGATATTGATGTAGTGATTTGGCACCATATTGAATGAACTGAGTGACTAACTTGATTGTTAAGTGTGTTTACTTTAACCACATCACGTAGTTCCAATAACCAATCAAATGAGAAGTTTTACTGAATATCCACAGTGCAAGTTGAGGGAGATAAAGGGGGCCAAATATAGCTCCTTTCCTTGGAAAGCTCAGAGTTCAGTCAAAGAAACTAGCATTTAAGCACTTAATACAACATATTTTTTCAGCAATGCAACACATATCTTCCACGAACATTCTGGTCCTTGTGCTGAGTGCCCTAAGTGTCACAGAGTAACTTCTCCTTTGTGCTAAAATACAGTAGCATATATTTTTTAAGTCAAATACTGTAATACTTTTCAAATAGTAGCAACCTTTATTAGCTAAAGCACTCTTCCTAACTTGGCCAAACATAATAAGCAAGCACATGGCTCCTGAAAATGGGCACCACTTCCTGCTTACTCCCCTCAAAGCTCCCAAAGATAGGGAATGTTACATACTAGTGGAGCTAGATTTATAGAAAAGAACACCTGGAAGTAACATCCTTAATATACATTTAAGAGTGAATGGGAAAAATACTGTAGATTAAGCTCATAGTCATGCCAAAAAATTACACATTTAATATCTTTTTTTACCCTGAATTGGGCTTTTATTCCTTTCATATAAGCTGATTCTACCTGAAGTTTTTCTGTGAACTGATTAATGTGTTTCCAAAGGTGAGAATTTTCAGAAGTCTTTGCTTTTTTTTTTTTAAATGTTTTGTTTATTTCTTGGAGAGAGAGAGAGACAGCGTGAGCAGGGGAGGGTCAGAGAGAGAGGGAGTCACAGACTGAAACAGGCTCCAGGCTCTGAGCTGGCAGTCAGCACAGAGCCCGACGCGGGGCTCGAACCCACGAACCGCGAGATCATGACCTAAGCGAAAGTTGGACGCTTAACCGACTAAGCCACCCAGGCGCCCCAGAAGTCTTTGCTTTTTAAGGAAAATGATGGACCAGCTTCTTTCTTTTTAAAAAAATTTCTATTCTTTCACAGACTGACCTTTTTGTAAAATACAGCTCACGTGAATGACTGGAAGTCACTGTAATGCTGAATCCCTATAAAAATGTCTACATGCTCACTCTCACTTTCTTTACCAACTTCATTATGAGTTGATAACTAACAGTCTGTGGACTGGACCCTCTCGGGAGCACATGTTACATAGCACTGACATATGTGATATTCAAAGACATTTTAAAGACAGTAAAGAAAGTAACCATCCATGTAATTTTAACAGGAAGACAACTGATACAAAGTCAGAATACCCAAAATGGAAATATTTTAAATTTTCTTAATGCTTATTTATTTGAGAGAGAGAGAGAGTGTGTGTGAGAGGGGAGAGAGAGAGAAAGGGAGACACAGAAGGAAGTAGGCTGTCAGCACTGAGCCCAATGTGGGGCTTGAACCCATGAACTGTGAGATCATGGCTGGAGCCGAGGTTGGACGCTTAGCCAACTGAGCCACCCAGGCACCCCCACGATCTAAATATGTTTAAATTTTAGCACTCATCCCTTACTACCTAAACATTTTAAATGCCGGATTGACGGAAAGATGTCCAGTGGCTAAAGAGAAAGAGATCTTCTACAAACGCTATTTACGCTAGCACTGTCCAGTGGACCTTTCTGGATATCGGAATGTTCTATCTGATATATGAGCCTTGAGCCTCGTGTGGCTATTGGGCACGTGAAATGAGGTTAATACAAACTGAGGAACTGGATTCAAAATTTTATTAGATTTTAATTATTTCAAATATTAAATAGCTTCCTGTGGCTAATCGCTCCTATATTGGACAGTGCACATCTAGCTAATGGTGATAGCAACAGAAATATTTTTAAACAACCAATTTTTTAAAAGAGGTGGCATGGAGGGGCGCCTGGGTGGCTTAGTCGGTTAAGCGTCCAACTTCCGCTTAGGTCATGATCTCGCGGTTCGTGGGTTCGAGCCCCGCGTCGGGCTCTGTGCTGACTGCCAGCTCAGAGCCTGGAGCCTGTTTCAGTCTGTGACTCCCTCTCTCTCTGACCCTCTCCTGCTCATGCTGTCTCTCTCTCTCTCTCTCCTAGAAATAAATAAAACATTAAAAAAAATTAATAAAAGAGGTGGCATGGAAAATATTAAAAAGTGGAATTGCCTCCTTCTAGATGAATAACAGATTTGAACCCACAAACCCTACTTCTCTCTCCTCCCTCATCGGCTGCACCTTTCCCACCCCTCAGTGTTCCGGCCTTATTACCACCTTGGAGTTCATGGTTTCTTTCAGCACCCACAGGGCTGTTGCCAGAGCAGTGGATGACGGCAGAAAGCACGTGAGCCCATTTTCCTCATAACGGCGCATGTTAATGAGGTCTCCCCTGTTCTCCAGACGGTCAGGGCCGACTGGCCCACGTGTTGAACCAAGGTGTTTGTGCCTGCGCAGAATTAAGTCGCAAGGAAAGCACTTGTTTCTGACAGCAGATTTATAATACAAAAATCTCAGCAGGGACGAAGAGTTGGAGACCCCAGCCACAGGCTTTTCATAAACTTTGCCTTGATTTAGTGACTCACTCAACCAGCAAGGAAGGCAAACTGCAGAGGTAATCCTATCATTTTTTTCTCCAACCAGCACTGTTCCATCGTCTTGGCTTCCTCGCGCTGCTAACGTGAATTCAAATCATCTGTGTTTAAAGCCAAACTCTGTGATTGACAGTTCTTTATAGTCTCAGTCCTACTGAAGATTATTCTAGATATCTACCAGTTATTACTACAAGCACAGTATGATATTCAATACCGACAGTGAAAATTGTTTTTAACAGTGTAATGTCTGATCTGTTTTGAAAGCGATTTTAAAATAAAGAACTAACTATAACCAGGTGGTGAAAATCCAAACATGTTTCTTTTTTCTTTTTCTTTCCTTTTCCTTTCTTTTTATTTCATTCTTTCTTTTTTCTTTTTCTTTTTTTTCCCAATAGAGCCAAGGGAATGGGGGAAGAGAAAGTAAAACATGTCCCGCAAAAGGCTGTCTTACTCAGATGAAAAGAGACAGAATTATTTTGCTTTGATTTTGCAACATCATTTCTTTAAAAAAAAAAGATGTATAAAAGTGAACAAGGTATTTACAGTCATTAAAACTTTGGTGATTTATTTCTTTTTTTAAGTTTATTCATTGTTGAGAGAGAGGGCGAGAGAGAGAATGGGAGGGGAAGAGGGTGAGGGGGTACAGAGGACCTGAAGCAGGCTCTGTGCTGACAGCAGACAGCCTGCCACATGGCTCGAACTCACGAATGACGAGATGATGACCCGAGCCAAAGTCAGATGCTCAACTGACTGAGTCACCCAAGCACCCTTGGTGACTTTATTTCTAAAAGATGCTAGAGTTACTTGCAAAAACTGCTATTGCCTAAGAGATTATGAAAATATACTCTACTGTGTGGGTCTGTCTGGAGGGACGCTCGTCTGTTTTGTCCTCTATAATATCCTCAGAACTAGACAGCTAGGTACATGGTAGCTGAATGAATATTTGCTGAATGAATGTATGAACTCATTAAAGATACGGACCTGGCATTGTAATTCATTACTGTGCCTGATGAAGGCCATCAGCCTGCCTGACGAGTACAATACTGTTCCATGGAGACCGAGTAGTTTTGCTGTCCGGCTTTAAGCCAAACTCTGTTGGATAAGCAGACACTGAAGGTCTGATGTGATCAGTCATTTCCTAAGCTCCGCTCTGAACTCAGTCACACACGTTAGCAAGTGTGTCGATAAAGGTCAACATGATGAGTAAAAAAGGGACAGAGGAAGAAGAAGAAAGAGGAAACAAGATCATAAAATGGAAATACATTGAAACATTTGGCTTTTTTTTTTACACTTATTAATTGGCACCTACAAATTTTATATCTCCATTTACACAAAGAGATTTTTTGTCTGATACAGAAATAACACAGCATTCACTTCAGAGAAGACTGCAAGGGGGAGGGGAGAATAAAAGTACTGAGTGGGGCCATGAATACCCTTGAGTTCACTGAGGTTTTCTGTTAGAACCTCCAGGTCAGGAAGTAGAAAGAGGTTGCTTTGGTTTTACCAGTAAAGTGGGGATAAAAGGAGTGGGGGGGGCATCTGGGGCTCCTGGCTCGAATGCACATCTTCGTCTTGATGAAGCACCTCTTGTTGCTGACTTCCCAGTGGCATTTTCAGGATTCCTGTAATCACTAGTTGTCACTCTCCACCATTAGTGAAAGAAGGGAGTTGCAAAGAGGAGGAAAATACAAGCTGAAAAAAAAATCTACCACCTTATGTCAGAAGCGATAAATGCATTAACAGCGATCCGGAATGAATGTGAGAGTCAGAAAGACAAAAAGATGCCATCATAAGGGAGAGAAGGTAAGCAGGCAGTCTGGGGTCAAACTGGCCTTAAAAGAGCTAGAACACAGAAAAAGAGGAGAGAAGAGAGAGAAGAAAATGAAAGGAAAGAAGAAGAGAAGTCAGGAAACAGTAAGAAAGATCCTTATGCTCTATCATCACACTTATTCAGTCAGAGCCCCAGCACACATTTCAAAATCAAGCAGGCAACCAAACGGATACCCTTCCGTGTTTGTCAATTTGCCGTTTTTCTTTTTTTTTTTCCATCTGCAAATAATGAAACACAAATGATTCCGAGGGAGACTGAAGGGAATACATTCCAGGAGGCTGTGGAGAACCGCAGGGAAACATTTACAGAAAAGAAGCGTCAGGGTGGGGTCCTTCCTGACCTCCACTTGGCTGGGAGTCTGGCTGAAGCCTCCCCGGCGAGAGGCCTGAGGGCGCTCACACACAAGAAACCCTTGAGCAGTGCAGCTCTTTGCTGCACAACCACCACAACACGCAGGAAACCTGCTGTGTAGGCGTGCGGTCCTCCCGCTTGAAAAGACACGCTGATACCGTCATGTCACGGAAAGATTTTCTTATTGTGTGAGCTGGAGGCATTTGCAACGTGGGTAAAGCACACATTTACAGTGGTGCCATAAGAAGAGCTATTTTAGGGGCGCCTGGGTGGCTTAGTCGGTTGAGCGTCCGACTTTCGCTTAGGTCATGATCTCGCGGTCCGTGGGTTCGAGCCCGCGTCGGGCTCTGTGCTGGCCACCGGCTCAGAGCCTGGAGCCTGTTTCAGTCTGTGACTCCCTCTCTCTCTGACCGTCCCTTGCTCATGCTATCTCTCTCTCTTTCTCCTAGAAATAAATAAAAATATTTAAAAAAAAAAAAAAAGAAGAGCTATCTTAAACATAACCTCAAATAAAAAGGTTGTATGGGATGTATCGTTTAAAATTGTAACAGACAAAAGTGGTAACGAAGGAAAGGAAAAAAGACCTCCTCAAGTCCTAAGCAAGCTTTCAAAAGCCAAATCTAGAGAAGGTTATCCCAAATCGATCCTCGGTTGGACCACTCCTCGTTTTATCCCAATGGTGAAAATCCAAAATCATTGACTCCCCCCACAGCATATCCCATCCTTCGTAAATATAGCCCATGATTTTCAAGGCCTTAAGAGTTTTGTGAAGAGGAAGGCCAAGGCTCTATTAAGGACGAGATGGAGTGAAGTCATGTTTTCTTCACCACAGATTTGGGGGCGGGTCTAGGGAGGAGATCTGGAGCCTCACTGAAGAAATACCGAATATGCTGCTTAGTAAAAAAATCAATTTCAATTATATCACAAAACTTCTGGAACTGGTGCTATCTACAGAGCAGAAAATAATGGTAATAGTAAAGTGCTATTTATGAAAACTTTAAAAGGTATAATCACTGTCACCAAAATACACCTGTCTATTTTATTCAACCCTGTTCATTCTTAGCTCAACGGACCATTTTATTTTGAAGAGTTACAGGGCTAGACACAGGGAGAGAAAGTCGAAAGGAAAGAGTGATGCTTTGCAAACAGGTACTGAACTTTCCACACACCCTGACACAGAGGTGATTTGAAAACTAAGTGGGTCATGGTCATTCTACACTGGGTTAGTTATTATGATCTTCACTGCTAGGTATTTTTGTTGGTGTTTCGGTTGATCTTGGTCCTGACGGTCACTTCTGTTTTACAAGTAAGTATGGCTGTAGCTCCACCTCTCCCAGCCGACCATGGTGTTGCTTCAACATCCATCCCTTGTCTCTTGGACTGAATATGACTTCCTGACTCTCTGGTCATGACCTTTAATTCAGTTTTGCCAAACTCTGCTGAGAGAGTGGCAGATGTCAGAACCGGACAAAGAAAAAGGAAACACTTGGTTCACCATTCCTTCCTAGCAACACAAGCTACTTATTTATATACATGTAAGATTTAACGGCATATATTGAACCAACACATCAATAAGCTTTTTCATTGATTTTCCCATACTCAAGTATATTTTTGGTCAAAAAGCCAAGGAGAAATAGATGCGGATGAGTCAATGCAAGTCCATTAATATTCATGGAAAAAGCAAGTAAACAACACAAAATCAACCAAACAAACAGCAATAACAAAAAATCCAAAGTGAACCAAAGCAAAACTTTCAAAATGTGCTTTAAAAATGGTGGGTAGTGAGGTGCTTGGGGGGCTCAGTTGGTTAAGCGTCTAACTTCGGCTCAGGCCATGATTTGATGGTTTTGTGGGTCTGAGCCCCATGTCAGGCTCTGTGCACTGACTGTGTGGAACCTGCTTGGGGTTCTCTCCTCCCCACCCCCCATACCCTCTCTGTCTCTCTCAAAATAAATAACTAATAAAAAAACTTTTTAATGGTGAGTAGTGACATTTTCATAGTCTAAGGGTGGCAAGTGTTTATCATGATATGTACCTAATGCTCTTTTAATGTGAGTTCTTTTAGAAGTATAAAAAACTGGGGCACCTGGGTGGCTCAGTCGTTTAAGCGTCTGACTTCGGCTCAGGTCATGATTTCACGGGTTCGTGGGTTCGAGCCTCATGTCGGGCTCTGTGCTGATGGCTAGCTCAGTGCCTGGAGCCTGCTTCATATTCTGTCTCCCTCTCTCTCTGACTCTCCCCTGCTCATGCTGTCTCTCTCTCTCTCTCTCTCTCTCTCTCAGAAATAAATAAAAAAAAACATTAAAAACTTTTTTAAAAAAGTATAAAAACCTCACACAGCCCTTACATTTTTTAAGCAATCATTTCCCCCATTTCCTTTAATGGACACATTTCTTTATTTAAAAAAATCAAGATGGGGCGCCTGGGTGGCTTAGTCGGTTAAGCGTCCGACTTTCGCTTAGGTCATGATCTCGCGGTTCGTGGGTTCGAGCCCCGCGTCGGGCTCTGTGCTGACTGCCAGCTCAGAGCCTGGAGCCTGTTTCAGTCTGACTCCCTCTCTCTCTGACCCTCCCCTGCTCACGTTGTCTCTCTCTCTCTCTCTCTCCTAGAAATAAATAAAAATATATTAAAAAAAAAATCAAGCCTCCTAGGAGTGTGATAAATATTTACCAATAGAAGAAAATTCAAAGTGAACCCATCTAAAAATCAAAGATTTCTAATAAGCCAGTTAAAGCATTTTGGAGATCAGATTACTAAAAAACAAAACAAAACAAAACAAAACAAACAAAACAGAACAAGAGATTAATTGATTGTCTAAGCAAGCAAATTAGTCCAAGGCCCTTTATTTAAAATAATTTTTTCTAGCTTTATTGAGAAACAATTGGCACGCATCACTGAATAAGTTTAAGGTGTACTGCGGGATGTGATAGACATGTACTGTGAAATGATGACCACAATAGTTTCACTATCATCCATCTTCTCATACAAAGACGATAAAACGAAAAGAAAACTTTTCTCCTGTGATGAGGACCATTAGGATTTCTTCTCTTGACATCTTTCCCGTATGTCACACAGCAGTGTTGGCTCCAGTCATCATGTTGTACCTTCCGTTCCTACTGCTTAGTTATCTTATAATTGGTCAGCTGTGACTTCTGATCACCTTCCATCAATTCTCCCTTGCTCACGTTCTGCCTCTGGTAACAACAAATTTGATCTCTTTTTCTCTAAGTTTGTTTTTGGGGCTTTTTAAAAAAGATTCCACCAGGACACCTGGGTGTCTTAGTCGGTTAAGCGTCCGACTTTCGCTTAGGTCATGGTCTCGCGGTTCGTGGGTTCGAGCCCCGCGTCGGGCTCTGTGCTGACTGCCAGCTCAGAGCCTGGAGCCTGTTTCAGTCTATGATTCCCTCTCTCTCTGACCCTCCCCTCCTCACACTGTCTCTCTCTCTCTTTCCTAGAAATTAAAAAAATAAAATAAAATAAAAAGTTTCCACATATAAGTGAGATCATACAGTTGTCTTTGTCTTATTTTGCTTAACATAATGCTTTCAAGATCCACCCATGCTGCTGCAAATGGTAAAATTTCCTAATTTTTTATGACTGAGTAATATTCTTTATCCATTCATCCATCAATGGACATTTGGGTTGCTTCTATGTCTTGGCTATTGTAAAGAATGCAGCAATGAACATGGGGGTGCAGGTATCTTTTCAAGTTAGTTTTTTTCCCTATTTCTTTTGGAGAAAAGCCGGATTGTTGAATCATATGGTAGTTCTATTTATATTTTATGATGAACCTCCACATTATCTTCCACAGTGGCTGTGCCAATTTACAACACCACCAACGGTGCAGAGAGGTCTCCTTTCTTCCACATCCACTCCAGCATTTGTTATCTCTCGTCTTCTTGGTGATGGCCATTCCAACAGACAAAGCCATTTATTAATATGCAGGTCAAAAGGAAAACTAACAGGTGCACTGTTTTGTGGATTTATAGACTTCCACTATTGAGGTCCACTTTGGTTATAATGGATGTAGATTGCTTTTAAAGAGGAGGGTATTTAAATCAGCTGGAAAAAAAATACATCTCCATCTCTTACATTTGCCTGCTAATTACAGTTCCTGGCGGTAGTAAAGAACAAGAACAAAATCCTCTCAAATCCTCACTGGTGAGAGCTCCATGCTGAATGACTTTCATCTCAGCATTTAAAGGAAATCCATCCAGGCTACTGCACGGGCCTCATGCACCAGTTCTGACAATGCCCCGGGGTTTATTTTTTTCCTTTTCCAACAATCTTAAGAAGTTTTCTTGCAGGAAAGCAAGTCCTCATTAAAACCCATCTACTCTGGTTTAAGTTGCTGGCCACTGAGAGCCCAAACATTCAAATATGCAATAAATTAACTTTCTTCAAAGATGGACTTTCCAGAAAGTGTATGCATCACATTCTCCCACCCCTCCCTGGGCCTGCCCAGGGCAGTCACAGTGTTCTAAGGATTCGTGCACTTGCATGAGTAAATGTATAAATACCAAAGACAACTTATATACACATTGTAAGACCAGACCTCGAAGTGCATCTTCATTTCTAAGTACATTTTCTAAGTACCCATACTTTTCACACAAACTCTTCCCTGACCCCATTCTCTTTTTTGTTCGCCTCAATTTGATCTTGGCTCAAACTCAAACCTTGTTTACTTCTTCACAAAACCAATACTTTTCCTGACTTTCATACAATCATTGTCTTCCACTCTCGCCTGCAGTGGGTCACATAACTGCCCATGCAGAATGGGGTTGTGAAAACGGGAGACCTAGGATGTAGGACGTGACTCAGGAGACTTTACAGTCTAAAAAGAAACCTCAGACAATTTAAGGGTAAATTGACTTACATCATCACCCTATAAACCCCATGCAGACACTAGGCATCTGCATAAAGTTAGCCGCCCATTTGCTATTTAAGAATTGCTGCATTGGTTGCTTCTTTGATGCCCACTTCTCACAAAGTTTGCCTTCAGCACTCATTTATTCTACATGCTCCAGTTTCCCAAAACCTGAATTTGAGTCAAATTATGCTTTCTTGTTTAGAAATAATAATCATAGTACTTATGTCAAGAAGTTGTAAGAACTAGATGTTGTCAGTCCACCTGCAAGCCTGCGTGAACCTCTCCTCACACTACATCTACAGTAATGTCACGTAGAGGTCTGGATGCATTTAGTTCAAGGCAGCTACACCAATAGCTTTTCCATTTCTGAACATGGTCTTTGGACCTCCACAATGCAGTTGGACAATATGCTGAGTAGTAGCAGCACTGGTCCATTCAAGGACCTTGACAATGTAATATCTCCTGTTGTATCCGTTCTCTGGCAGGTCCAAAGGTCTACTCAGATCTTCAGCTTCAGGCTGACTTTCCTGTCACCATCTCAGAGAGTTCAGAGTCTTTGCTTGGGATGCGCCTGAAGAAAGTGTCATGTATACACGTGTGTCAACTGAGATTATCCTGTCCTGCAGATCAGTATACCATTGACTTCAAATGCTCAATGTCCTTGGGATATTCTTGAGAATATCTCTGGCATGGAGGATGATCATCTCCGTCTCCTGCTTCCTGCCTCTGTAGAATTGTTGTTCCTCCACTCTTGATCACATGGCTTTTCATTCCTTTTTTTTTTCAAGTCTATTTATTTACTTTGAGAGAGAGAAAGCATGAGTTGGGGAGGGGCAGAGAGACAAGGAGAGAAAGAATCCCAAGCAGGTGCTGTACTTTTAGCACAGAGCCCTATGCGAGGCCCAAACCCATAAATCATGAAATCATGACGTGAGCCAAAGTTGAATGCTTAACTGACTGAGCCACCTAGGTGCTTCTTTTCATTCATTTCTGCCCTGATGTTGACCGCCAAATGGAGCTCACCTCTTTTCTATAACTGCTACCCAAAAGAAGCCATATGCAGACCTGTTTTTGTAGGAGAGTTTATAAAAGGTTTGAAGAAATGGAAAGAATTTATAGTGCAGCAGTGCAAACCACTTAGAAATGCTTATTGGTCTTTCCTATTCTTAAAAGCTCCTTAGCCACTCTACCATGATGCTTGAAGAAGTATTTTTCTCCTCCCTTTTCTCTCCTTTCTTCCTCTCTGGTACAAACCCCCACTCTGCTCCCAAATTTCTCCCACTGTCTTATGCAGAGGATTTCCACTGTCTCAGCACCCGTGCCTGCCCAAGCTGGAAAAGAAGAAACTGGAGAGTGACAGGGTTCAGAGGCATAGTGGATGGAGAACCTTCCCTATCACCTTATGGGGACATGAATTTCCTAGGGATGGAGGGAGCAGGTCTGGAGCTGTCCTGAGCATATCCCGCCCCCACACCTGCCAGCTATAGTAGAGGCCTCAGTAGTGGAGGCTTTGGAGTAGACGAATGGTGCCGGGACCTGAGAAAGACAGGTAAAGCATGAAGCAGTGGTTCATGGATATCTTGAAACTGTATAACACAGTTGGTTGTCTTATGCTTTCTGTAGCAGTATGGTAATTATTTTGGCCCTCATGTTTAAAAGACACAATACTCTCAAGGAATAGAGACTATAATGATGTAGACAAGCACATAACCCGCATGATCAGGTGTTTACGGTAGAAATGCACTAGAGATTCACAGAGGATTCACTGTATGCTGGGCTTGTTGAACACTCTATTTCATTTAATCCTCATAAACCATCCTTCATGGTTACTTCCATTTTGAGCACAGAAGAAACTGCAACTCAGGGAAGTTAGTTAACCTGGGCTGTCCCTCCAAGATACTGAGATTGTTACCTGTAACAGGACTTCTGTATCAGTTCTGCTTAGACTTATTCCCTCGTGCAATCCAGGGCTATCTTTGTTCTTTTCTCCATGCCTGTGTCTAACTGTAACAGACAAGTAAGGTCTTTGCTGTCTATTCTGTACAAAAGAGCATCCTCCTTCCACCTGGTTCCCTGTCCCCTTTACTGTGTTCTTTTCTCCTCAATAGCACACACCACCATCTCACACACTCTATCAACTTGTTCAATTTATTATTGTATGCCCCCCACCCCCCACCAAGATAAAACTTACATGAGGCAGGGACTATGTCTGCCATGTTCACTGTACTGTCCTTAGCACTTAGAACAGGGTCTGGCTCAGGGTAGATACTTATTAAATATTTATTGAATGAATTAGTTGATTGATGAATGAATTGTAATTGGAATAGCAGAGGCTCTTCCTGCTCTACTCTAATTTATTCTCAAATGGTGCCCTCATAAAATGAATGGGGTGTACATTCCTTACATGCTTGAATATATAGATTTTGAGTGACAAGAATCACATCTTCTAGGGTGCTGATGAAGATTTTGTGGAGAAGATAGGATTTTACAAGCTTCATTATATTTATCTACATGTTTATTTTGGCATCTCATATCATCATGCTTATGTGCTTTCCCCAAACTCTAATTTAAGATAAAACAATCCTAGTAGGAATAGATTTCTGTGCCTTAAATATTATTATTCTATATTTTGATAAATTGTGGTTTATCACAGTGGGATATCCACCCCACTAATTCTTCACTAAAAACAACAAAACAAACATTTACCCCATTAATCCTCCATAATCAAAAGACAGGTTCATTTCTTTTGTATTAAGTGTCTCTTGGGTTGCAAAATACCTGATGTTTAATGTTAAGAAAATGAATAATGCGGTGGCAAGATGGCGGAGAAGTAAGGAGCTCCGTACTTGCACTCGCGCCCATACATCACACAGAAAAGATCGGAAGCCATTGGAAACCTTACAAAACCTGAGAGACTGGGAGAAAAAGGACGCAGAATCCACTGAGAGAGCCTTCTAACGTGAGTGCGAACCGGGGAAGATAAAATCGGGCCGGGATCGGAGACTCCAGGGTGGGAGGCGATCCCCCTCTACCCTCTACGGGGAGTGAGAGGGGAAAAGGAGAGAGTCCGAGACAGAAAAATCTCCGCTCGGTGCATAGAAAGACCGTACTTGCCAAATACCTGCACACCAGGTCCCCTCGCGACAACTGGTCCTGGGGGAGGCTGAGCACACAAACTGCTTCTTTGTGCCGCTCCTGGAGGTTGGGTTTTAAAGCGGCGGCGGCGCGCCTGCCGCCATTGTAGCTCCAGGGCAGCTGGGACCCCTGAAAGAGCCGCGCAGACACCGGGCGTCCGCGCTCCTGGCTGGCTGGAACTCGAGAGGGAAGGCAAAGAGCTAAAAACTGGGAAATTTGCCTGTGAGTTCGTGTTTCGGGTGACGAGCCATAGAGAGACCTGGTTTTCCTCACTCCAGCGGCGGCGTGCCTGCCGCCATTGTAGCTCCAGGGCAGCTGGGACCCCTGAAAGAGACGCGCAGACACCGGGCGTCCGCGCTCCTGGCTGGATGGAACTCGAGAGGGAAGGCAAAGAGCTAAAAACTGGGAATTTTGCCTGTGAGTTCATGTTTCGGGTGACGAGCCATAGAGAAACATGGTTTTCCTCACTCCAGCGGGCTCAGGCTACGCGGACCCGGCAGGCAAGCCCCCGCGCATGCGCGCCAGCCCGACCCAGAGAAGGAAGCAGCGATCCTGACTCCGCCCCCAGAGCTCAGCAGGGAGCCTGGAATAGCCCGAGGGGGTTGTCTGGGAAGCTGTGTCTAAGGCAACTTCAGCGGGCGCGCGGACTGGGATTTGGAGATTGGAACTGGCCTGGGTTGAAGAGTGCAACCAACTTCGGCTGCGTCCCCGGAACGGGGAGTTGACACGCCAAAAAAAAAAAAAAGCAAGCTGCAGCGCGGGGTTCAAGAAGGGACTGGAGCACCGTCACTCTCCTCCCCACAATCGCCAAGGCAGAACCCCCGCCTGAGGCATCGGATCACGCCACGCCCATCCCTGCCTGAGAGGTGCCCTCCTCCCTTTTCTTTTTTCCCTTTTTTTTTTTTTTTTTCCTTTTTTTCCTTCTTTTTTTCCCCCTTTCTTTTCTCTTTTTTTCTTCTTCTTTCTCTTTTCTCGCTTTTTTCCCCAAAACACTGACCTGATTAACTCTGGTCGCCAGCTTGCTTAAACAATCACAACAAGTCCATTCTGTAAATGTAAATTCTACACCTACCGACTTTTTCAGCTATTTCTCTCAGGAGTAATTAGACTATATAGTTTCTCTGGATAATTCCAGCATCCTTCTCTCACCTATCCAACCATATTCTACCCTTTACCTCTTTGAAAAAAGCTTCTTATCCCTTCTGCCTGTTCATTCTATTTCCAAATCTGCCTCGTCTCGCCCTGCCTTCTCTCTCTTTTCTCTATGCTCTTCAACCAGCACTGCATACACACGGCTATTTAACTGTAGCTGGGAAAACCAGGTATATGCTTTAAACAGTTCTTTGTCCATCGGTTTTCTTCTTTTTTCCTTTTCTTTTCCCCTTTTTGACCCTTTTATGTATTTTATGCTCCCTATTATTCGCCCTCCCTCCTCCGTCTTTTCTATTAACTTTTTCGTTTTCCCTCTCGCTTTGCATGTTAGTTGAATCAGCCTGTGCGTTTGTGTGCTCCTGCTCCCTGTGTGTTTGTCTGTCTGTTTTCTTTTCCAGGGCTACCTCAAGAAACAAGCTAGAGTACACAAGGTGAAGAGTCCCAAATATCACTACGAATAGGAAAATAAAATAACTAAGGTCCCAACAAGAGTGACCGAGGGATACCATTCAAAAAACAATCTCTGAAAGGATAGGCCCTGGAAAATCAAAGAGTCTTCTTGGATATAGCAGTGCTCATAGAAACAGAGAGCATAACAGGTCTTTAAAACCAACAAGAGCCGGAAAGCTAACTAAAATGACGAAACGAAAGAGCTCTCCTCCAAAGAAACTCCAAGAAGAAATGACAGCTAATGAACTGCTCAAAACAGATATCAGCAGCATAAGTGAACAAGATTTTAGAATAATAATGGTAAAATTAATAGCAGGGCTTGAAAAAAACATAGGGGACATCAAAGAAACTATGGCTACAGACAGAATGGAAAATAAAAATAGGCATGAAGAATTAAAAAATGCGATAAATGAGATACATAATAAATTAGAGGCCTCCAATGCACGGATTGAAGAGGCAGAAAGGAGAATAAGTGATTTAGAAGACACCATTATAGAAAAACAAGAAGCTGACAAAAAAAGAGACAAACTGATCCGGGAACAGGAAAGAAGAATTCGAGAGCTCAGCGACACAGTCAAACGCAACAATATCCGTATCATAGGAATCCCAGAAGAGGAAGAGAGAGGGAAAGGTGCTGAAGGAGTCCTGGAACAAATTATAGCAGAGAACTTCCCCGACCTGGGGAAGGAAGTAAATGTGGAAATACAAGAGGCTCAGAGGACTCCTCTCAGACGTAACTTGAATCGATCTTCTGCACGACATATCATCGTAAAAATGGCAAAATACAAGGACAAAGAGAGAATTTTGAAAGCAGCTAGGGAGAAAAGGGCCCTCACATACAAAGGGAAACCCATCAGAGTGGTGACAGACCTATCTACTGAAACGTGGCAGGCCAGAAAGGAATGGCAAGAGATCTTCAATGTGATGAACAGTAAAAATATGCAGCCAAGAATCCTCTATCCAGCAAGCCTGTCATTCAAAATAGAAGGAGAGATAAAAACCTTTCCAAACAAACAGAAATTGAAAGAATTTGTCACCACGAAGCCAGCCCTACAAGAAATCCTGAGGGGGATGCTCTGAAGGAAAGGTTGCAAGGAACAAAGATTCCAGAGACACCACCACAAACATGAACCCTACAAAAGATACAAAGACTCTAAACCCACATATTTCAATAATAACACTGAATGTAAATGGGCTGAATGCTCCAATCAAAAGACATAGGGTAGCAGAATGGATTAAAAAACAAAATCCATCTATATGCTGTCTACAAGAAACTCATTTTAGATGGGAAGATACCTTCAGATTAAAAGTAAGGGGATGGAGAAATATATATCATGCTACAGGAAATCAAAAGAAAGCCGGAGTAGCGATACTTATATCAGACAAACTGGACTTTAAATTAAAGACAATCACAAGAGATGAAGAAGGGCACTCCATAATAATTACAGGGTCCATCCATCAGGAAGAACTAACAATCATAAATGTCTACGCACCGAATATGGGAGCACCTAAATATCTAAAACAATTAATCACAAACAGAAACAAGCTTCTAGATGAGAATGTGCTAATAGCAGGGGACTTTAATACTCCGCTTACAGCAATGGATAGGTCAACCAGACAGAAAATCACTAAAGAAATAATGGACTTGAAAGATACATTGGACCAGATGGACCTGACGGATATATTTAGAACTTTACATCCTGAGGCCAGGGAATTTACTTTCTTCTCAAGTGCGCATGGTACATTCTCCAAGATAGATCACATACTGGGACATAAAGCAGCCCTCAATAAATATAAAAGAATAGAGATCATACCATGCACATGGTCAGATCACAATGCTTTGAAACTTGAAATCAATTACAGGAAGAAGTCTGGAAAACTTCCAAAAACATGGAGGTTAAAGAACACCCTTCTAAAGAATGAATGGGCCAATCAGGCAATTAGAGATGAAATTAAAAAATATATGGAAACAAATGAAAATGAAAACACAACAATTCAAAATCTATGGGATGCGGCAAAGGCAGTCCTAAGAGGAAAGTACATTGCTCTCCAGGCCTATTTCAAGAGATTAGAAAAAGCGCAAGTCCAAAATCTAACAGCTCACCTAAAGGAACTAGAGGCAGAGCAACAAGAACGCCCTAAACCCAGTAGAAGAAGAGAAATAGTAAAAATTAGAGCAGAAATAAACAACACAGAGACCAAAGAAACAATTGAACAGATCAATGAAACCAAGAGTTGGTTTTTTGAAAAAGTAAACAAAATTGACAAACCTCTAGCCAGATTTATCCAAAAGAAAAGAGAGAGCACCCAAACAGACAAAATTATGAATGAAAATGGACTTATTACAACCAACCCCTCAGAAATACAAGCAATTATCAGGGAATACTATGAAAAATTATATGCCAACAAATTGGACAACTTAGAAGAAATGGACACATTCCTAAACACACACTCACTACCAAAATTCACATGGGAAGAAATAGAAAACCTGAACAGACCCATAACGAGTGAAGAAATTGAATCAGTGATCAAAAGTCTCCCAAAAAATAAGAGCCCTGGACCTGATGGCTTCCCTGGGGAATTCTACCAGACATTTAAAACAGAATTAATCCCAGTTCTTCTCAAGCTATTCCAAAAAATAGAAAGCGAAGGAAAACTCCCGGACTCATTTTATGAAGCCAGCATCACACTGATTCCCAAGCCAGACAGAGATCCAGCAAAAAAAGAGAACTACAGGCCAATATCCTTGATGAATACGGATGCAAAAATTCTCAACAAGATCCTTGCAAATCGAATCCAGCAGCATATCAAAAGAATCATCCACCAAGATCAAGGTGGGATTCATTCCTGGGTTACAGGGCTGGTTCAACATTCGCAAATCAATCAATGTGATCCATCATATCAATAAAAGAAAAGATAAAAACCATATGATCCTGTCAATAGATGCAGAAAAAGCATTTGACAAAATACAGCATCCCTTCTTAATAAAGACTCTCGAGAAAGTTGGGATAGAAGGAACCTACTTAAACATCATCAAAGCCATCTATGAGAAGCCTTCAGCTAACATCATCCTCAACGGGGAAAAACTCAGAGCTTTCCCCCTGAGATCAGGAACACGACAGGGATGCCCACTCTCACCACTGCTGTTTAACATAGTGCTGGAAGTCCTAGCATCAGCCATCAGACACCAAAAGGAAATCAAAGGCATCAGAATTGGCAAAGAGGAAGTCAAACTTTCACTCTTCGCAGATGACATGATACTCTACATAGAAAACCCGACAGACTCCACCAGAAGTCTACTAGAACTGATCCAAGAATTCAGCCAAGTTGCAGGGTACAAAATCAACGTACAGAAATCGGTTGCATTTTTATACACCAACAATGAAGCAACAGAAAGAGAAATCAAGAAATGGATCCCATTCACAATTGCACAAAAAACCATAAAATACCTCGGAATAAACCTAACCAAGGATACAAGAGATCTGTATGATGAAAACTATAGAAAACTTATGAAGGAAATTGAAGAAGACACAAAGAAATGGAAAAACATTCCATGCTTCATGGATAGGAAGAATAAATATAGTTAAGATGTCATTACTACCTAAGGCACTCTACACATTCAATGCAATTCCAATCAAAATTGCACCAGCATACTTCTCAAAACTAGAACAAACTATCCAAAATTTGTATGGAACCACAAAAGACCCCGAATAGCCAAAGTAATCTGAAAAATAAAACCAAAACGGGAGGGATCACCATCCCAGACTTTAACCTCTACTACAAAGCTGTCATCATCAAGACAGTATGGTATTGGCACAAAAACAGACACATAGACCAATGCAACAGAATTGAGAACTCAGAAGTGGACCCAAAAGTATACAGCCAACTAATCTTTGACAAAGCAGGAAAGAATATCCGATGGAAAAAAGACAGCCTTTTTAACAGATGGTGTTGGGAGAACTGGACAGCAACATGCAGAAGAATGAAACTAGATCATTTTCTCACACCATGCACAAAAATAAACTCAAAATGGATCAAGGACCTGAATGTGAGACAGGAACCTATCAACACCCTGGAGGAGAAAGCAGGAAACAACCTCCTTGACCTCCACCACAGCAACTTCTTACTTGACACATCCCCAAAAGCAAGGGAATCAAGAGCAAAAATAAACTGTTGGGACCTCATCAAGATTAAAAGCTTCTGCACAGCCAAGGAAACAACCCAGAAAACTAATAGGCAACCAACGGAATGGGAAAAAGATAGTTGCAAATGACATATCAGATAAAGGGTTAATATCCAGAATCTATAAGGAACTCACCAAACTACATGCCCAAAAAACAAACAACCCAGTGAAGAAATGGGCAGAAGATATGAACAGACACTTCTCCAAAGAGGACATCCAGATGGCCAACAGACACATGACACGATGCTCAGCATCGCTCCTCATCAGGGAAATACAAATCAAAACCACACTGAGATACCACCTCACGCCAGTCAGAGTGGCTAAAATGAGCCAATCAGAGAACTCTAGATGCTGGCGAGGATGTGGAGAAACGGGCACCCTCCTACACTGTTAGTGGGAATGTAAACTGGTACAGCCCCTCTGGAAAACAGTGTGGAGGTTCCTCAGGAAACTAACAATAGAACTCCCCTATGACCCAGCAATAGCACTGCTAGGAATTTACCCAAGGGATACAGAAATGTTGATGCATAGGAGCACATGTACCCCAATGTTCATAGCAGCACTCTCCACAATAGCTAAAACATGGAAAGAGCCTAAGTGTCCATCAACAGATGAATGGATCAAGAAGATGTGGTTTATCTATACCATGGAATACTACATGGCAATGAGAAACAATGAAATCTGGCCATGTGTAGCAACATGGATGGACCTTGAGGGTGTTATGCTGAGCGAAATAAGTCAGGCAGAGAAAGACAAATATCATATGTGTGCACGTATAGGAGGATTAGGAGGAACTTAACAGAGGACCAAGGGGGAGAAGACGGGCGGAAATGGTGGGGGAAAGGGGGAGAGGCAAACCATGAGAGACTCTTGAATGCTGACAAAAACTGAGGACTGGTGGATGTGGGGGGGAGGAGGGGTGGGCATGGAGGAGGACGCTTGTGGGTATGAGCACTGGGTGTTATGTGGAAACTAATTTGACAATAAACTATTTCTAAAAAAAAAAAAAAAAGAAAAGAAAATGAATAATGCTAACTTAATGCTTCAGCAACGTGTCCCTTTTCCCAAGAGTCCCTTTAAAATAAAAAAAAAACAAAACAAAACAAGGGTACTCTGAAGTGAATTTATTATAAGAGATAACTAAATTACATGTGGCTATTTCATATCACTTACTTTAAAAGGTGTACATTTTCTCCTTTATAATCCAGACCCAAGTTGACAACGATGCGGGGCTTGAAATCATGAACCATGGGATCATGACCTAAGCCGGAACCAAAAGAGTTGGAGCCTTAACCGACTGATCCACCCAGGTGCTCCACACATAATTTTTTAAAACGATATTCACCTCTGGTAGATATTCACATTCTTGTAGACTATCACATATTCTGGCTATGTCTGATTATTTCCTCGTGAAAGTTTTATATTTTTGATTTTGTGAAACTTCTTGTTCTCTGGGTTTTTTTTTTCGCAGCATCTTGTTCTTACTTTAGGAGTTAAAATCATCTCTTATTGCTCAATATATATCAACTACAGCAACTGTAATTGCTTATATATCAACTACAGCACTCTTTCTTGGGAGGGGGGAGATTTTCTTCTGTTCCTTGAAATATCTTTTTCCTCCAGACTACTTTTTATTTGTTTTTATCTTTGTTTCATGTATATTTTACAAACACACCTGAAAACCAGCCACAGATGAAAATCACAGATGTGGTTGTCTCCAAGTCTGAGCAATATCTTAATGTCTACTTCCCAGAGTCTGAACATTCCAGGAACTCATTTTTAAGAACTATTCAGGTTGTTGCTATTCTATCTGGGACTCTCACTGATCAAGTCCAGGGAAATAAATCATTGCTAACCACCTAGCAACCACCATGCCATGAGGTTTCCCAATCATTTCCTTTTCTTTCTTAGCATATCATCCATGTATATACTTAAATCTTTTTTGGTTCCTTATTTTATACAGCAAACACACATATTTTATTAATTTCTCAATAACTACCTCCCTGTAAAAACTATTCTTATTGTACATATATATCATTCTTGACTTTAAGATTTCTTTGCCTATTTAGTAGCTGGAGGAGAGTATAGTGGCAAATTTGAGGCATATGTGGTCACATCTGATTAGGTCCTCGGAGGAGAGGAGAAGAAAGAATGGTGCTATCTGTGCTATCGTATACTTCAACTAAGATTCAAAAATTAAACAAGAAGCTTCAGTGTATTTTTTTAATTTTGAAATGCTACATGTAGTTTTAGATTTTAGTTTCATGTATATTTATCTTCTTTTCTTTTTCTTATGCTAATATTAAAAGGTGTTCAGGAGTGCCTGGGTAGCTCAGTTGGTTAAGCGTCCAATTTGGTTTAGGCTCAGGTCATGATCTCACAATTTTGCGAGCTCATGCCCCGCATTGGGCTCATTGTGGAGCCTGCTTGGGATTCTCTCTATCCCACTCTCTCTGCCCCTCCCCCACTCATGCTATCTCCATCTGTCTCAAAATAAATAATTTTTTTAAAAAAAGGGTTTGCATTCTAAAATCATGGTATGAGGTAGCAACTTTAAAAGTCAAAAAGAGATAAGGGGAAGTCAGGGTGGGGTTTTAAAAATTTACGAGTGTAATACACCATTTAGATAATATTTTTGATGATATTGGCATTTGACTAGGTGACCTTAAAATTCCTTCCAGTTCTGGGCGTTCTTCATTCTATGACTTTGGTGTTGTTTTCTATAACTTTGGTTTTAGTCTATGAATGGCTGCCTTCATTCCCTATCTACATGAAGCCCAAACAACAACATAATTGTGCTCGTGAGAGAGAACTATTTATCAAACCATTTTATTTGTAGATATATAACTGATTGGTTTTCAATGAGCTGTTTCATTATTTTATATGTTTAGCCACAGTTTTAAATAATGGATGTCTTAAGAGTCTTGCTCCTAGACCTACTGAGAAGAAATTCCTACTTGGATGTTGATTATGGTTTGTTTGCCTTGCTTTTCCTAACAAGGGCTATAATTTAGGAAACAAAGCTCTTGTCTGTAATTTAATATGTGCCCCTAATACCTAATAATGTACGTTGCAGGAACTCAAGAAACACTCAGTGACCATCTATTAGTCTGACAAAATGTCCAACATTGTTTCATGTCTTCCAGTCATTGACGAGCCATAGTTGGTTGTTCTCAGGCTGTTTTCTCTGGCTCCACATGGTTTCTAGGCTGAGAAATTAAACAGCAGAATTTCTTCTAGTCATTTCTCTCTTTTTCACTATTCTAAGACCACCAGGTGATTGTTGCTGGCACTTAAAGACAATTATCAGTGGCAAAAATCTCTTCAATTCTTTTGTAAGGAATATGGACTGCAATTGTTTTCTAGGCAAATCTTCCAGCGGCACCAATAGCGACAAAAACTGAACTCATGAATTAAAAAATAGGTAGTTCTGAGTATTGTGTTTCATGTTCTGTTACTTCTCCAGGCTGACAATAAATCTATCTAAGAATAAGGAAGGAGAAAAGACTGTGGGAAGCATAGAAAGGGGAAACTCAAGAAAAGTGTCTCTCTCATCAACACTAAATTTTCTGTGAGGTTTAAAATCACATGTCACTCCCTTCAGTGCAGTTTTATGTCACCTCTGCAAGAGTCTGGATTCAAACGGTAAGTCTATCATAACACAAACTATGAAATGTTTAAAAGGTATTTTCATGCAAATGTAGGTTTGCCAACCACTGGTGCCATTACTAAAATGCCAAAATGTTAATTCCCATGAGCAGCAATTATTAATTTTGCTTTACTAGAAGCAAAAAGGTGCTAAGATGATTCCGGCTAAGGTGATACACTTGGGCAAATGGCCTGACAGTGTCAGGGAAGAAAACTTCCAAACTGCTGAGGTCACTGATCAGCTTGGACTCTTCTTTGTTGTGATTGCTGAGACACCCTAATGTTTTACCAGAAACCTAACTATTCTACTATGAATTTTCATACATATATAAATCATATGTTTTTAAAGCCTACAAATACAAATTTTCTTACAAACAATAAAACTTCTAAACCATGTGCTACTGTAAGTCATAATCCCCTTGAGTTCTAAAAATGCCAGGCTGCTGGAACTGGAGTCGGTTGCCAGGATAAGTCAGGATCGAAATCTACTAGTGTGATTTTAAAGAAACCACTTAAATTGTGCGAGGGTCAGTGTCCTCCTCTAAAAACTGAAGGGGCTCAATCTGATCACCATGGAGGTTCCAGAAGCTTGAATTTCTATGGTTTAATGTTTCTAACACATAGACTGTAATCTTGATGTTTTCTCAGACTCCAGTTCAAGTGAGGGCAAACTTACAAATACCCAACCTAGAGACACTTCTAATTCCCTTATGTCCTTTAGTTTAAATGACTTTGAATTATATGCAGACCTTTTTCCCAGAGTAGGCACTGCCTAGAAATCAGAAGCATTAAATGCCTGTCCTGAGTAATGCGCTCTGCCATGTTTTAAGTCACGGAATAAGTTAGTTAACCCTTCTTTCTTCATATGAGCCATGATCATATGTAACTTCTCTGCTGTAAAAATGTGCTACTGGGTGCCTGGTAACTCAATCGGTTAACCATCTGACTCTTGATTTTGGCTCAGGTCATGTTATCATGGTTCATGAGATCAAGCCCCACATCAGGCTCTGTGCTGACAGTGAGGAGCCTACTTGCTTGGGATTCTCTCTCTCCCTCTCTCTCCCTGACTCCCTCCCTCAACACTCTCTCATAACAAATTAATTAATTTAAAAAATTTTTAAATGTGCTACCATATTGAATATATGATTTTCCAGTATTTATAGGGAAAAATAGAGATTTTTGCTGGTTTCTAATGCTGCATTCTTTTTACTAGTAAAAACTGACAATAAGCTACATGTTCACCAATAGAGAATGATAAAATAAATTTAACTTGATCCTACTATGAACAATATGCAGCAGCTAATAAACATAATGAAGTAGAACAGCATGTCTTGATATGGATGACAGATCACAAAGGCATATTGTTAAATGAAAAACTATATGGTATAGAATAGTATGTACTATATAATACCATCTATATAAAATATATATATATATATAACTGTTACAAACAAAATTACATGTTACTTTAAATTTCTAAAATTGCAAATAAAAAATCTAGTATGGGGGTCCACAAACTTCTTCTGTAAAGGGCCAGTTGGTAAATATTTCAGGCTTGGTGGGCCACATGGTCTCTGTTGTAGCTACATGGCTCAGCTATCACAGTATGAAAACAGCCCGAAATAAAATGTGAACAAATGGACATGTCTGAGTTCTAATAAAACTTTATTTACACAACCAGGTGGTGGAGAGCTGGATTGGAACTGGGCCATAAGTTTGCTGATCTCTGACCTCGAATAATGCATAGTAACCTGACTTAAGAATTATCTATTAGGAGGAAGCCAGAACTGATGAGGAATAGTCAAGGCCATTTTTCTCTTTATCCGTATTGTTAGATTTTGCTTGTATATTGAGAATGTATTCATGAATTACTTGTATAATTAAAAACGCATTTAAAAGAATAATAATAATTACAATAACAATTAAAAGTGATTTCACTTGCCACTTAAAGCAGCAATACTCTGATTTGTCAAATTCTTCTAAGATCTTCCCAATATGCATCCCATGAAGCAAACTTCCTGCCCCGAAAATAATGGGGCATTGTTCACCTCTCAGCTGTCCTGGGCACATCGAAGTATGACAGCCCAGAGCCTGCAGAGCTGAAGGACAAAGAACACTGTGGCAGAATCACACTCTGCAAAGCTCATGGAGCAACCAACCTCTCCAGTAAATGAGGACAAGCTGCCCTGTGTTATGTTTCCTTTTTAAATATTTTTTTTACATCAAAAACACATTGCAGGGTAGTGAAGACTTCACGGGCATCCTACAAAAACAGGCTGCATAATTCTGATATTGAGAGCCAGCCTAGTTTTAATTAACTGCCAGTACTCAGCCACATCCTCAAGCCTCAGATAGCCAATAACAATCTTGTAATTTCTAAATGTGAATGCCACTCAGGTGGAGACCAAATAGTGAGGGTTTCAGCTTACCTCTTAAAATGTAAACATGAAATTTCAGATATCCATAGCAACCAGACCTCCCTCCACCTTAGACACCTTCTCAAAAAAAAAGGGAGGGGGGGAGAGGGAGAGGAAAAAGCATTTCTGTGGTGGGTGGCATGTAGACAGTTGCCTATTAAAATGATAACACTGAAATAGAAACAGCCAAACCTTTCATCATTTATTGACAAACGACTTACAAGACTGCTAGTGAAATCCTTTAAAAACCTTTTCAGACATGTTGGAAATTAAGACATCAGCAGCAAGTGAAATTGACAAGTAATTACAATTAATTCCACCACAATCATTAGTAAAACACATTTGGCTATATATTTGTATGGCAATAGTTAACAGCAAAACAGAATCCTAGGAACACCACCATGCCCAAAAGCTATCTGATTTTTACTAATTTAGCAACCGGCCAGACTAAAGCAAAATAAAGAAATCATGCACTGGGAAACTGAAGCCTCTTGATTCTGAAAAACCTTGCCAGCTCTGGATATTGGGAGCCCTGAGTCATTGCTCATTTCCAAGGGTGAGAAATCAGGTCTGTCTTTCCAGAATTCACGAATTTAACCTTTCTATCTAGTCACCATTTCCTTGGAAAGTGTTTTTTTTTTTTTTAATGTTTATTTATTTTGAGAGAGAGTGCAAACTGGGTGGGGTGGGGGGCAGAGAAAGAGGGAAAGAGAGAATCCCAAGCAGGCTCCACACTGTCAGCACAGAGCCAAACGTGGAGCTCAAACTCATAAACTGTGAGATCATGACCTGAGCCAAAATCAGAGTTGAACACTTAACTGACTGAACCACCCAGGCACCCCCGGAGAGTGGTTTTTAAAAGCCAGTTGTTAAAATTCAATGCAGTTCACAAATTAGATATTTTCTAGTGTAACATCAGCAGTAGAATGGAAAACTAAAGGCTACATTCATGTAGCAGGCCAATGGGAAAAATGAGGAGTGGGAGAAACAGGCTTCCATTTATGGAATGAGGAAGTCATGGGGATAACAGGTACCACATAGGAAATACAGTCAATATACTGTAATAGTGTTGCATGTGATAGATGGTAGTTCTACCTGTGGTGAGCACAGCATACTGTATACACTTGTTGAATCACTATGTTGCACACTGAAAACATTGTGTGTCAACTATACTTCAATAAAAAATAAATGGTATATTCATACAGTAGAATACTATATAGCCATGAAAGTAAATGAACTACAACTATACGTGAGAATGAGTTTCTTTTTTTTTTTTTTAAGTAGGCTTTGTGCCCATTGTGGAGCCTAGTGTGGGCCCAGAACCCATGACCCCAAGATCCAGACCTGAGCTGAAATCAAGAGTCGGACACCCAACTGACTGAGCCACCCAGGTGCCCCAAGAATGAATGGATATCAAATATAATGTTAAAAGAAAGATGCCAGCCATGAAAGAATACCTACCGTAAGATCACATGTGTAGAAAGGTCAGTACCAGGCTAAATGACAATGTTAGAGAGTGGGAGAGCAGTTACTCGTGGTGGGAGCGAGGCTGACGGTGGACTTCTGTGGTTTTCCCAATAGGTTCCTGATACTTCTAATACCTGATCTGCAGGCTGCTTGCATGGAGATGTTCACTTTGTAAAAAAAATCAAACTGTGTTCTCCCGATTTGAGTACTTTTACGTACGCTTATTCTACTTTCAAAGAATTAGTGAACAACAAATAACCCCAATACAACAATCCTTGAGTAGCAGAGGTGCCAAGCACATGCTGACCTAGGATAAATATGATCATCTTTATCTTCCAAAAATTTAGAGAAAGAAAGAGTGGGGGAGATGAATTTAAAAAGCAAAACTGCATGATTTTAACATGGCACAGGCTATTAAGGAGTTAAGTAGAGGCACCACTGGAGTAGTATCTTGTGTCCGCAGTGTGGGGGAAGTCTACAGAGGGCAACACTGAGCCATACCTTGAGTGGTGAGTTCAGCAAGCACAGAGTAAAGGAAAGGGGCATTCTAGGCCTGAGCACTGTGGGAGTTAAGGGCCTGGCAGAATGGAGGAGCGGGATGCATACAGCTTTAGGAAATGAAAATCACCCACCTGGGGGCGGGTCTTGACAATTTCAAAGCACTCATCTTGATGTATCTGCTGAGTATGGCACTGTTTTCTCAAAGAGCACTTTATTCATATCCAATTGCAAGGCTCTCATCTTCAAAGAAGTACCTCTAAACACAGTTGAATCAACTATGCAACACCAGTGAGTTTGGGGGAGAGAAGAAGAGAGGGGGAAAGACAAGAGGCAGGATGCTAACAGGAGCACTCATGACCAGCGGAACAGCAGCAGCGGCCATGACCACCATTTATGCTTCATACTTGATATGCATTGTTGTTGTATTTTATCCTCAAAATACAAAATTTTATTCTAGGAGCTTGGAACGATGGTTATGTCCGTTTGGCAGATGCCAAAACTGAGGCTTAGTGAAGCCCAAGGCCGTATGGTTGTAGACACCGGAGTCACAGTTGGGAACCAGGGGATCTAACTCTGAGGCTGGCCTAGTCAACAGCCACACTGAGCTGCACGTTGCCCTCGGGTGTTTGGCATCAGCTCTCTCCTTGCAGCCTGTGTACCAGTCAAACCGCCCTGGAAGGCAGGCTCAAGCCAGTCACCAATCCACCAAAGTCAGGACAGTAGCTTCTCGGGCCTTACGACTTCTGAGTGGTGACCCAGTGACCACTCTGGAGATACTGGGACAAGCTAATGGACTATATCCTTCCCACACTCTCTAGTTCCACCCTTCCCAGCTGAAGGGGAGAGTCGATCTCAGTGTTGCTAATTCTGCTTCCCAGGCAGAACAGCAGGGAGACACAGAAGATGTGACTGTCCACCCCTGTTTCAGGCTAAAAGCGGCCTCCAGGTGCTTCTCACCACCCACTGTTCTCATTCTGAAAGGTCCGTAAATCTCGTAGCACCTGGAAAATGTGCTTGTTGAACAGAGGTGCTTTAAAAGGTGAGGTATATGGAATAGTTCAGGTCTGAGCCATACTGAGCAAATACCTGGGGTGGGGGTGGGGGCGGGGGTACAGGGGGCAGAGATTATCAGGAGACCAGAAATGAGGACTTGGCATCCTTTTGCTGAAGCGACAATTGGACATTGGGGGACAGGAAGGACAGGGAAGTGATGCAGCGCCATCTGGGAAGTACCTTTAATGAAATGTATGCTATTCTGAGGGAGGAGGCAAGGGGGCATTCCGTTGGAAGGCAGAAAGCCTTGTTTTCTAAGTCAGACTCTCCGTTTTATTTGTCCTAGCTGTTTATCCCACAGTGAAGGGTCTGACAGCAAACGGCTCAAACCACGTTAAATGTGGCCGGCAGGGCACAGGCTTCCACCCCGCCCTACCACACAGCCCTCCTGCTATTTCAGGCCTTGGGTTCTATAAAATAGATGCCGCTGCCCTCCATCCTGGGTTGTGTGAAATTATGCGGTGGCTTGGTGAAGTCAACAAATAACGAGAATGAACCACATTTGGGGGAATAAAAAAGCAGCTGGCATCAGTTCTGGTCTTCAAAAAGCAGAAAATAAGGATAGTTGTCCTCTGTTGCCTCTTATCTGAAAGTTGAATTTTTAAAAACTTCTTATTGGGAAATGATTTCAAATGAATGGATAAGTTGCAAAAATAAAAACAAAACAAAGAACACACATATACCCTTTTCCCAGACCCATCTGTTATTAACATTTTGTCCCATTTACTGTATCATTTGTATTCTCTTTTTCCTCCATTCCCCTCCCCCCCATACTTCTTTGTGGGTTTCTTAATTCCTGGAACCTACTCGCACATGACAACAGGACAGCTATGAACTTCAGTAAATTGAACACTGCTGTAATATTTTCAACTAATCTATCATTCATATGCAGTTTTGGAAGTTAGACCAATAATGTCTTCCAGCCCAGTACAAATGCTACCTCTGCCATGATCCTATCCCTAACATTTTTCTCTCCTTTTGTGACACTTGTTTAGCACTTAGATTTACTTCTCTTGTGATTATTATTACGTCACAGTGCCTTGCACTGTATGACCATTTACCTCTTCCACTAGATTGTAAGTTTCTTAAAGGCAGGGCAAATATCTCTTGGATGAATTGCCCGGTATATGCCTGTGTACATCTATACTAATATTAATGGATATAGAGTTAAGTAACCTGTATTAGATGTTTTAAGACTTCCATGATATCATCTTTGAAAATGAATAGCTTTTCCCTCAGCCCAGGAAGATTTACATACTGTACCATAAGAACCTTGAAGAGGCACTCTGAAACCCACAACAGTCTTTGCTCATGAGGTGAGGTGAGTTTGTTGAGATATGTTTATAAAAATTTCATAGTTTTGTCAATATTTTGGGCATATGAGAAGATGGGTTACAATCTCAAAGCACCATCATAACTGAGAGACATAGTTTGAACAACACAGTCTATATCTAGCTATGTACTGGACATGAAAATATATACATGAAAAGATAGTATGGCAAGGGCTATCTATCTTGAAAGTGGTGAGGGGTGCATCTTCATGATTATAAAAGACCAAGGGTCAACAAGGTAGTTATTAAAGTAACTATGAGACAGAAAAGTTGGTTTAAATCACAATGTAATTTCTTATATCCCTCACTTGCATTTTACCCCCTTTACAATTTTATGTACCTTTTATTCATCTAACCACATACAGAGGGGTAAGAAAAACTAGAACATCCTCAAAAAGAGTTTCAGAAAACTGTCCATGAAGCCACAGCTGTTCTACCTTTTCAAACAGAAGGAATAAATAGGGTTCTTTTTACCCCCCCCAATTCTATCATCCAGGGATAACTACCGTTAATACTTTGGTATAATCATTTCAGTCCTCCCTATACATATGTATAAAACAGATATTATTTTATCAGGATCAGATCATATTCACTTACATTTTTTGTAAGCTGTTTATTCTGTAATATGTTTTATTTTATGTTTTCACTTAAAAGTATATCATAACCTGCCATTTTTAATAGCTACATAGTGCTCCATTGTATGGATATATCCTCATGTATGTAACTAGTCCCCTAGCAATAGATGTATCTGTATTTTTTATTCTGTGATTGGAATATAAAAAAAGAAGCTACTTTTAGTTTTAGTTCTAGTTTTCAGAAGGTAGTAAATAAGGATAGGCGTCTTCTGTTGCCTCTTACCTGAGAGATGGATTTTTAAAAACCTTTATTGGGAAATGATTTCAAGTTAACAGATAGGTTGCAAAAATAAAATAGAACAAAGAACATCCATTGCCCTTTACCCAGATCCATCTATTGTGAATATTTTTAACAATGCTGCAATAAGAATTCTTGTAGTTTTAGTCATATCTTTTTTCTCATTCTTAATGACTTCCCTCAGGAATAATTCCTAGAAATGAAATCACTCAGTGTGTACAGTTTTAAAGCTTATGATGATAAGTATTGCCAAGCTGCCTTTCAGCAATATTGTGACAATTTTAGATGACGTAGCAATGCCAGAGAGAGCCTCTTCACTGGTTACCTTTGCCAACACTGGGCATTATCTTTGACAATTAATTATATGAAACATGGTCCCTTGTTTAAATGTGGATTTCTTTGATTTAGACATCAGGTGAAGCATTAAATAGCTGAATTGGAAATTCGCAGTCTCCTTTTGAGAGTTTGGGGCCATAAATATTTAAAAAGGTAAAAAGAAAAACTGAAGAAGATAAAACAAAATTTAAAGCATTATTTTAAATCCAGTAAAATGTAATTCCACTCTACGTAATAAAACAGGCATAAGAAGAAACAAGGAACGTTGGTTCCAAGTTTAAGCACAATGTCACTTGAGAAGACAGCTCTTACTCCGCACCTATGAAGGATCAGATCATTTTGTAAAGTGCCTGTCAAATTTTGGCTATTTTCTATTTTCTAGAGAGCTGAATGTTAAAAATCAATAGAAATGTTACAGCATTCATGCCGCCTTTTACAAGGGTTAGACGGACTCATGCCCGCAACTTTCAAAGCCATTTCTGTTTAGAATCTTGAGAAGGAACCTATTCCAAACTTCCAGAATCACAGCTGGCAGGCTATAATTTAGAGTTGCATACAGGATAATGTGTATTAGTCCATTACCAAGCTGTAAGTTGACACCAACCTTTGGAATTGCTTTCTCAGAGGAAATGTTGAAGAGCCAATGCCTCAATCATTTCCAACAGGGCTGGGGAAAACATTCAGACAACCCATTAGATCCTTTCATCTCACATTTTGATGATTTTCATCAAAAGGGAGGTGGAAAGGGGATGATTAGACACAAATTTTCACTCTGGTGAAAATCCAAACATGTATTTTTAAGCTCTAGACATTGATAACATATTGGCAAGTTCTTGTCCCCACTTACGTGAACCATACAGCCACCCAGAATATCCTAATGGTAATGAACACGTTCAGAAAGAGGGGATGGTGAGCAGATACTAAAGCAAATACTGCAATCCAAATTTGACAAGCAAAGGGCATTTTTGTGAATACCAACAGAAGGCCAAGTCCCCAAGGATCAGGTTTGAGATTTTTAGTTGTCAAAGTCTCTGCTGAATTGCATTATAGCTGCGAGATGAGAGGGTTGTTCTTTAGTGATCTATAAGAGTCTACAGCAGTTATACAGGTCTGGCTGAGGCCGCATTAGAGTCAGGTGAGGAACTCAGGGAGAGCCCACTTCAGGGCAGGTCAGAAATGTAGGCTCCATCCCTGCCCAACAGTCTAGGTTGCTTCTGCCACAAATCAGGAGAAGCCAGAAACTCTGGCTTCGGCCACTACAAGCTGACCACTGTGCAGCACCAGCTTTCCTGATCACCCAGATCCAAGCTTTGTCTATAAACAAACAGAACCTGATAGAAATCTAAGCTTCCCATCAAAATAAGTGAAAAAAAATTTCCCCATTCTCATCAAAAGCAGAAAAAACACTGTCTAGTATATAGACCAGCCTTGTTCAATGTAAATATAATGTGAGCCATATATGTAGTTTATAGTTTTCTTGTAGCCACATTTAAAAAATAAAAAGAAAAGATGAAATTAATTTAATTTTATTTTTTTATGATTTATTTATTTCAGAGACAGAGAGAGTGACAGAGACAGCATGAGCAGGGGAGGGTCAGAGAGAGAGGGAGATACAGAATCTGAAGCAGGCTCCAGGCTCTGAGCTAGCTGTCAGCACAGAGCCTGACACAGGGCTCGAACCCATGAACCATGAGATCATGACCTGAGCCAAAGTCAGATGCTTAACCAACTGAGCCACCCAGGCACCCCATGATGAAATTAATTTTAATGATATATTCCATTTGACCTAATATGCCTGTCCAACATATTATAATTTCAATATATAACGAATATAAAAATCATTGAGATAGCTTCCGTTTTTTCCACTCTAAGTCTCCAAAACCCAGTAAGTATTTTATATTTACAATGCATGTCTGTTCTTGCTTCAGCAGCACATATACTAAAATTGGAACGATACAATGAGTGTCAATTTGGACTAGCCACATTTCAAGTGCTCTATAGCCCCATGTACCTTTCATAAGGAACACAGAGATTAAAAGGTGGATCAGCACTACCAAAGCAATATAAGGACAATTCCAGGTGTAAAACACAGCACACTATCTCCTGACCCTTATACTGCATAAACCCAGCAATTCAGAGAAACTTGGAGAGATGCCCTGTGAATCATCCATTCAGTGACCACGTGTGCTTTCTCACAGGTTTGATGACACTGCATTCCAGTGAGGAAAACTGTTCTCAACAATAGCCCCAAAATGTAAAGCCATACGCCTCCCCTGCTCTCCCTTGACAAACAATGCCTCTGTAAAGAAGTGCCCAATGTAAAGAACATATACAATTGTATCCGTGCCATCATGGTGCCAGTTCCTGAAAGCCATCACTCCAACATTAAGCTCCTTGAAGTGACTGTCATGCAGGGAGGGCTTGAATTTTAAAAATGTATTAGTAAGTACTACTTCATTATAATTTCCCCCTTCACTCAAATGCCATTTGTACGATGAAGTCATATAATTTCCATATGTGTGCATTTTGTTCAAAGCAATTAAAAAATGATGAGCAGGTATTATGAAGAAGTTTAAATTGCTTCCCCATAATGACATACCATTGTTTTAACTGTGTAGAGAACTCAAAATAAGCTATAAAATTTTGCTATCCCACAAAAATGATTCTTCAAGCACAGTCTTCCTCCATATAACACAACCTATAATTTAGCAATAATAATAACACTTTACAAGTGGATGGTCCTTTACTGTTTACAAAGCATGGTTTATACAGTCTCATTAAGCTTCACAAGAAACCTTGTGAGGCATGGATGGCAAAATACAAGTTCTTTGTCACTGGCTTTCCTCCAACATTTTACTTCCTTTGGGCACACTGACTATTTGCCAGGTCAATGTAGGGGGTCTCTCTGGGGTTTTTTTGTTTGTTTGTTTTGGTTTGGTTTCTTAAATACTATCAAAGAATCTTTCAGGTTGCTTGACAAACCACGTCCTAATGGTCATTTAGTTTTCACAATGAATAAGTCAATGTTCTTGTCCTACTCAATCCTGGTCAAATAAATTCTACTAGCCAAAGAAATCCCTTATAATTCAGTTAATTCTCATTTTTCAAAAATGGTAGGCTGAAGTTTGACCCAAAGACTGTTCAGCCAAGCCTCTGAACAATAACTTCCTATTGTCCAACCCCATCAAGAATAAGAGTGTGAAAGTAAAAGGTCCCTGAAGAAATTAAAACTTGCAAGTCAAAAGACAGACTTCAGATTTTAAGAAAAATCTGCTATGAGACTAGAGTCAGGAGAGAGGTTTGACAGGAAGAAATAAGAAACTAAAATAGGAGTCTTGCAAAATGAGTGTGCTCAAAACCAGATAACTCAATGCTCATTTTCAGGGGGGTGGGGGAAATATACATATATATATATATATATGTGTGTGTGTGTGTGTGTGTGTGTGTGTGTGTGTATATGTGTGTGTGTGTATATATATACATATATATTTATTTATATGTTTGTATTTATATATATGTGTATATATTTATGTATTTCATATATACATAAATGAATATATACATGAATACATAAATCTACACCTAAAACCCAAGAAGATTGGAGGGAACACGTTTGTGCCCAGAATGAACAACAGACCAGTTGGCTGATTGTGTATCTGCTACCTATGTCCCAGCTCACTGCCTGACACACAGCCCCACTCCCCCAGCATGGAAACAGGAGGGAATGAGGAGAAGGACCTGACCTTCATGTGTGGCTTTTACTTTCTCTTATTTTAAATGCCACACATGGAGTACAGTAAGAATGCCGAACCGAGCAAAACAGGTTCTGGCTTCCTTAGTTAAACATCTCTGTAGAGTTGGAAGTCCCCTCACAACAGAACAAATTAGCCAACCAGCTCCCCCCACCCCCCAAAGAGTTTTGCTTCTGTGTCTTACAGAAATGTGAAGGTTACTCACTTTGGTGTAACATTTGAAATGTATTTCAAAACATACTGGAGCATGTTTAAGGGGGCTTTGGGATGGCCAAAATCACCTCTCAGTATTAAAAATATTAAAAGAGAAAAGCAAAAATCCTGAAGAAAAATTTGATTTGCCGTTTGATTTGAAGGAAGATTAAAATATAACATAGCAGCTGTTCAATTTTATGTCATTGAAATTCCAGTTTCATAGTTTTTAATTGCTACCATGAAAAATTCTTTGATTGCACTTGATGAAATTAAGTTTTGCCTTTTTAATGATTAAACATGGGAAAATTCAAGTGTGTTCTAGTTAAGAATTTAAATTATTGTGTGTGTTTAAGAGATGAAGTGAAATCTACTGGGACATTATTTTATCTCAAGGCTAGATACAATATGCAGTAATTGCATACAGCATTCGCTGGCTCTCAGTTCTTTCAAAAATGACTAAAATATTCCTTCAAAGAATAAGACAGCAAGGATTTACTGGGTTAAAGGAAAGGAAACCGTAAGATCACACTGCTCATAACTATATTGTGACAAGAGTTGTTTTAGAGAAGGAAAATGACATATTCATCATCACTTGTGTGACAGTCCCGGGAGTCACTGGTCAGTCAACACACTCATAAGTATGGTGCATGCTCAGCTTCCAGGAGTTCATTCTGGAAGACAACAAGGGTGTCTGAAGACAAGAGAACAGCCAGGGAACCCACTGGCTCCTCAAAGACCCCCAGATAACACAAAGATTTTTGATGATGAAGCCCGGACCATGTGTTTCTTGCTGTAGGCAGAGAAATCTGTCCCAGGCCATAGCCGAACACTACAATGAAAAAAGTAAACTACAAAGGAAATAATGGGTGTGAAATGCGACCGTTGGGCCCCACAGAAGGGTTCTCCCAGAAAATGTCTTTGTCCTACTAATGCATGGCATATTTGGAGATTTGTAATATTTTTCAACTGTTTGCAGTCATAATAGCATACTATTTATAGATACGAAATAATAAGGCTTCAAAAATGTTGGTAGCTCTATCAATATCCATGATAAACTTTACATATCTTACGACCAGTCGCAATTTGGGGATGAAAAATTCATTACTGCATCTCAAAGGAAGATGTTTTACTTTCTTTTAAAGTACTGTACTTATTAACACAAAAAATACAATGCCATTTCCATAAAGACTATAACAAACTTGATTTTATGAAGGTAGTTATCATATTAGCAGGGATTGTACACATAGATGGAGAGAGACCACTTGATTATTATTGCTTCTAAACCATCCCTGAAAATTACATAATTCTTGACTAAATGCTAAAATGGCCACTCACCACTAAGCAACTCAGTTTCCTTCTTGGTCATGGTAATCCTTTTTTTTTTTTTAATGTTTTATTTATTTCTAGGAGAGAGAGAGACAGCGCGAGCAGGGAAGGGTCAGAGAGAGAGGGAGACACAGAATCTGAAGCAAGCTCCAGGCTCTGAGATGGCAGTCAGCACAGAGCCCGATGCGGGGCTCGAACCCACGAACCGCGAAATCATGACCTAAGCGAAAGTCGGACGCTTAACCGACTAAGCCACCCAGGTGCCCCGGTCATGGTAATCCTAAATATGGAGAGCAAACACTTTCATAGCCTAGATTAATAAACGCTCTTCACAAAGTAGATACTGGGTCTATTTTTAAGCGAAGGCAATCGTGATATTCATACTCCACACATAGCACCTTTACCAATTATAAATATATAAAATATTAAAGCTTGGAGGATACATGGTATCCAATTTAAAGTCATCTCTTGGGGCGCCTGGATGGCTTAGTCGGTTAAGCGTCCGACTTTCGCTTAGGTCATGATCTCACGGTTCGTGGGTTCGAGCCCCACGTCGGGCTCTGTGCTGACTGCCAGCTCAGAGCCTGGAGCCTGTTTCAGTCTGTGACTCCCTCTCTCTGACCCTCCCTTGCTCACGCTCTCTCTCTCTCTCTCCTAGAAATAAATAAAACATTAGAAAAAATTTAAAAAAAAAGTCATCTCTCAAACATCAATCATGTGTTAGGACAATAATTACATTGAAATGTAGGGCTAATATACGATATTAAGGATTGTCATTTAATTTAATTTATTTAATTTATTATTTTTAGAGAGAGAGCAAGCAGGGAAGGGCCAGAGGGAGAAGAAATTTCAGGCAGGTTCTATGCCCAGTGTGGAGCCTAACTGTGAGATCATGACCTGAGCTGAAATCAAGAGTAGGATGCTTAACAGACTGAGCCACCCAGGTGGTCCAAGGATTGCTTAAAACAAAACAAAGCAAAACAAACTTTAAAATTTTAGAAGAGTTTTAGTATTACAGAAAAGTTGCCAAGATAGTACGGAATCTTCTCATATACCCCTCACCCAGTTTCCCCTCTCATGAATGTTTAAATCACCATGTCATCTGTAACAATTAATGAACTAATCTGACATGTTACTATTGTCTAAAGTCCACCCTTTATTCCGACTTCCTTAGTTTTCACTTGATGTCACTCATCTGAGGGTCCTGTCCAGGGTGCCACGTTATATTTAGTCATCATGTCTCCTTAGGCTCCACTAGACTAACAGTTTCTCAAACTTTCTTTGTTTTTGATAATGTTGAAAGTTTTGAGGAATGCTGCTCTGGTATTTTGTAGGATGCTCTGCTACTGGAATTTGTCTGATGTTCTTCTCATGATTGAACTAGGGTTATGGATTTCAAGAGGGAAAAGAAATTTAAGAAGTAAAATGTCATTGCCAGCATATCATACCAAGGCACGTGCCATCAGTATGATTTATCACTGTTGATGTTAACCTTGATCACGTGGCTAAGGTATTGTCTATCTAGTTTTTCCATCATAAAGTTACTCCCTCCACCCTCTTTCCATATTACATTCCATGGAAGGGAGTTACAGTGTGTAATACACACTTAAGGAGTAGAGAGCTATGCTTCACCCCCTTGAGGATGTACTAGCTACATAAGTTCTTCGTGATTATTTTGTATGGGAGATTTGTCTATTTTCTCTGATTTATTTAGTTATTCTATTATTTATTTACATCATTACAGACTCATGGATATATCTTTTACACTTTGAGTTATAATCCAATACTCAATTTTGAATTATGAATCCGATCCAATTCAATGATTTGCTATTATTTTGTTGCTCAAATTGTTCCAGCTTTGGCCATTGGGAGCTCTTTCCATCCACTCTTAAATATTACTTTTTAAAAAGGTAACTACATTTTTCCTGTTCTCACTTCATGTTTTTCCCCAAATTATATACGAGAAGAACATGCCAATATTCATGTTGGTTTTGTACTCTTTTAAATGTCAAACCCAGATTCTTAACTTTTGTATGCAATGGCCCACATAAAGAGGTCATTAGGCTGAGTTCTTTTCTATGCAGCAGACTATCAAATTCTTGCCTGGGGCCCAACAATTCCTTAGAATGAAGACAATGAGCCATTCCAGGTTTTCTCATAAACTATTATAGTTTTTTTCTCTTTTACTTTGTTTTACATATTTTCCTATAAAGTTTTGGCTGTGCAAAGAAGTAAATTTCTAAATGTTTACGAATACAAAACTAAACATCACATCTAATTAACCCTATGTTTTTGAAGCTAACCTATATTGTGAAAACAGAATGGCCATCACATGACATTTAGAGACAAAACTAGCGTGCCCTATTTCTAACTAGACAATCCAGAACTAGTTTTTTTCTCACTTTGGAAAAAGCCCTATGTCAGTGACATTGAGTCTATAATCAAATTCCATGTCTGAATTTTATTTTACCTCTTTGGAGGAGTGTAATTTGTAGAAAACATTATTTATCTATTTCAGTAGAATCAATTGCTAATTTATAAGAATGCATGGCCTTGTATAAACATATAAAAATATAGAGAAAAATTCTAAGTTTACCATTGAGAAAAAAAAATCATCCTGGTGTCATTAAATTGTTGTTTCATGAATATCTATGAGCTGCCTGCCCTGTGTAAAAGCGACAGCTTACTCAGTGTCTCTCCCATCTTGTCTTTCAAGGCGAGGGTAAAAGGGGTTTCTAAAACTGCTGAGCAATACCTTAAAGTCTCATAAGATTTAAGTTCTGATACATTGCCTATTAAAATGGAGAAGGCATGGATTCAGGGATGGGAAATTTTTTAAAATATTTGTTTAAAGGGAAAAATGGGAGAATGGGGAAATAATAAACAAAAAATGGGTCCCAACAATAGAGAATTTAAAATAAACAATACAAAGCAGCTTAGAGAAAACTCAGCTCTACGTGAATGCTCCCCCAAGGCCTCAGCAAACTTCTCTCCACCTCTAGGAAGCTAGTTCATTCTTTTTCCTGAGGAATTTCTTCAGCCTGACTGCTTCAAGGTGCCAACAGCAACAAACCAGGACAAAAAAGCCAACTGCTAAAACACACACACACACACACACACACACACACACACACACACACACACACCCTTGCCCCCGCCTTTTTCCTTCCACATTTCCATGATTTCCCTCAGGAACCAGAAGCTGTTTTGCGTCTACCAGGAAGAGTGGGGGCGCCTCGGCCTATCTTTCTCGGTTGGTAGGTAATAGAAGAGGATGCAGAGAAAGGAAACGGCCAAAGGGAAAACTTTGGCCACTACAAACCCACGTTCCCAAAATAACACCAGGGAGTGGTCACTAGGGGACACTTAAATCTTGGGACAGAGGGTTTATAATGTGGTCTATACGGTGTGGAGAGGCATAAAGAAAACCTGCCTGGGGAAAATTAAATTAGCCGGATCCCTTCTCACCGGCAATCCAATTAAATGGATTCTTCTGTGAAGCAGAAAAGTAAGGCTTTTTAGCTTTTTTTTTTTTTTTTCCTTTCAGTGTGAAGAAAGGGAAACAGAGGCAGCAGGGTCAACGGACCTTCCGAAGGCCACTCATAGAGCCTCTTGGGCCTCAGCTTCTCTTTAAAATTAAGGTTTACTTTAGATACTCAAATAGACATTTTGAAATGTTGTGCAAATCCCAAACCTCAACCACTGGTCCCATGTTTACAGTTCAAGATTATACAGATTTCCCTTGGTCCTTCGAGGCCTCACCTAAGAGGCCTGATTGATGATCTCCTGCAGCCCCAGGCCAAGGGACAGAAGGCTTCACGAAGAACACAGCCATTAGCTAATGGAAGACATTTTTCATCCCAAGGAAGGGCAGACAGCTCCAGCCAGCTACAGGCCCAGCCAAAAGTGGCACCTACCAGCTATGAAGGACACTGAGTGCCCAGTGCCCACATGGAGGCGAAAACCCGCATTAAACAGAGTTCAGAGTCACCAAGAACTTTATCAGGATGTTTTGGAGCTCCCTCACACCGCCATAAAAGTGAAATGCAGATGTGATTATCATCGCATGTTGTACCACAATGTCTTAAATAACTTGGAAATGTTCCTGGTTCAGTAAAGGGTGGGGGAGATACCTGTGTAAGTGGTGGAGGTTCTAGAATTTCTTTGTAGAAAGAGCTTAGGTATAGCATTTTCTTTGGAAGGAGACTAGGGAGAGAGCTGGATAGGAATTCTTGACTTGAAACTGTGTTTGCATAGCAGTTTATAAAATACTGAGAGACTGTCAGTAGTTCATCTCAAAGAATGGAGGTCCTGGTAGAGATATAAAGGTTCCTCCTCAGGTCGGTTCTCAGCATTACCACCACATGAAGAGAAATGCCTGCACGAGAGGAGAGAATGCTTTCGAGTCGATAAATTCGTTCCCACCTCTCACCAACTTCTGTCTACCAAGGCGTCCGACATCCCCTCCCAAGTCCACACCCCAGATGGCCAAGGTTGTACATATATTTTCTTGTCATTGTACCAGGTCAGGGGATAACTGGCAGGGTTAGTTGGAAAGGGAAAGTGTAAACAAGTTTTTATTTTCCCCTTCTTCTGGCTCTCCATGAATAGAACTTTCACATAAGAACCTCAAGCTGATGGAAAAATTAGATAATCACACCCGGTTGCCCTGAACTCATCCTTACCGTGGGTCAGCTAAGGGCTCTGCAGATGTGTGAAGCAAAACTAATTGCCCAGTTTTACTGATGCCTTTGGGGAGATGAGATGGCAAAAGACACAAAGAAATAATTTTGAAAAATTTAAGACAGTGTTCTCATTCTGATTGCTTTGACTGAACAAAAATAATTTCCTTGTATGTTTTTAAAAGTGCTGAAATCAGGCAGTTAAGTAGTTTTCTAAAAAGTAAACCAGCAGCGCCCTCTACTGGCTATTTTTCTGCAGTTGTGTGAGATCTAAAATAGGGCAAAGGAGCAAAGCTGGGTTGAAGAGACCCAGAAGGTCCAAGGGGAGACTGTATGCCATGGAAAATTATTGATATTCACATCCTAAAGGTTAACTGAGAAATCTTAGTCATTTATAAATGTTCAGGTAAGTACTCTAAGACATAGGAAAACCAGGCCCTTACAATAGAAAATATATACCGAAAATGGGGAACAACATATTTTTAATAGAATACAAATGTCTACTGATTATACCACTGTTTTTATAAATAAACATATTCAAATATTAAACAAAATTTTCCCCTTTAGAGGAAACTGTTCAAATAAACACATAGTGATATTTCTGAAATTCACATAATTTAAGCCAGTTTTTCCACTCTTATCCAAGTTCTGCTTACATACTCCAGTTTCAAATTTAAGGCAAGGAAAAGCTCGCCAATCAAAGGCTTTTATTGGCAATGGAAAATAAAGTCCCAAAGCCCACAGTTAACAGACTTTATATGGGAAATATTTGATTTTGAGAAATGTTTTTATACTTGAGAAAGATAATTTTTAGTTAGAAACATTTCCATCTGTGGTTAGGTTCTTTTAAATAAATATTTTGAATACAGGGACCAGTATGACTTGTAAATGTTCTTTGTTAGGCAGTTCAGACACAATGTTCTAGCAGTGAGCATAGACTCCCAGAGACAAATCAGTTCTCAAGGCTGTGTGAGCCCACAGATTCTTAGAGGAGGGATAACTGGTTATTTACCCGAAGGCAAACCAACCTCCTTTCATTTGGGTGAGTTCACCTCTGTTTTCTGTTGTTGGACGCATACTAATGAACAGACTCCCAAACATGGTTTCAGTTTCTGTGCCCGTGAGCTGGAATGGGGGACTCTTTTTGTTGACATGTCCCAACTTAAACAGAAGAAATATTCTAACCTAATTGAAAAGCACACAAATATTCTGACTTTGTTCACGTATGGATTTACATTATATAAGTGTGTGTGTATATATATATATACACATATATATAGTGAAAAGGGAAATTTTCTGATCTTATTTTGACAGAGGAATTCTAATCTCTAAATTTACAGATCTTTTTTGACTACAATTTGCCAGAGTCTGGTAGGCACTAGGCAATCAGGAGAATTAATTGAGTATTTTGGAGGTTTCTCACACAGATCAACTCGTGTAAGTTTTACAGTCGTAAGGGACTAAGAGGATCATTTGGTCCATTCCACTCCATCAGGATGTGGCTTCTCTTAGAAGGCAATAAATTATTTCAAAAATTAGCTTTTACAGAGGTGTACAGAAATACAACACAAAGACTCATTAATGATTTTCAGTTCATAAAATGCAAATTAAATAGAAAAATAGAAGCTTCAAAGATCTACCTAGGTTTAAATCCCAGCACTACATCTCTTTATAGCTGTGTGACTTTGTGCACGTCAATGAAACCTTCTGATCCTCTAGTGCCTTATCTGCACGTACTTTTCAGAGTTTTGTTGGAGATGTAAGATCTCTGGCACATACATGTTTAAGGAATGATAGTTTTTACTATATTTATTATTGTTATGTGTGTGTCGTCATGGCTGTCTTTGTGACTGTACAAAATCATATGCTTTCTGAATTAGGAAGAGGTTAATTATCTAACATGGAAGGAAACGACAACACATGAAACGGTCATTCACTTGTCTCACTGAAGCTATAACTGAGCTCATTCATGTCAGGGTCAAACGGTGTATCTTGAAGAGTGTAGAGTAGAAAATAAAATGCTGGAAGACTGAATCAAAAGGATCTAATTGTGATTAAAAAGCAAACATATGAATCACTTTAAAAGAAATGTACAGCTGATTTTATTGGCTCACTTTCCCTTTAGGACACGATCACCAGACTCTGGCTGCTCAAGCAAGGTGGCTGTAGGTGAGGGCTGCAAGATCACGTGCCACAGGCAGGCACAGCTGGTACCCAGAGGAGAGAATATAGAGAAGACCTTATAAGAAATTTAAGGAAAACATGAATTAATGCGAATGCCAATTCCTCACAGGCAGATTTCATTCTCAAATTGCATAGCAGTGAAGCCACTAATAAATTATTAGGTATCTTCATATTGAAATGCTTGTCCAACATTAACTAATTTGACCATATGATATTTTCAAGGGGATAATTATCATTCTCATCTTGCAGATGGGGAAATAAAGCAGGATGATCATCACATTTAAAAAGGAACATTATTTCATATTATGACTAATGCCATATTCAGTTGCCAATTTTACTAAAGGGTGAAAATATTCTGTCTGCATACAAAAATGACATGACTGACCCAGTATGGGCACAGCGTGTGTTTTGAGTTTTCTTTTTTCATTATTTGCTCTCTCACTTAATCCACAACCCACAAAAAGGACTTCAAGTAGCTTGTAAAAAGGACCAAAATACAAAAGGATAAAATAAATAACCAAGGAAGTTCTGATGAAGAGAAATAATAAAGAACTGAACAAGAACAGCAGCCTCATCGCATCCAACTGCTGGAAGTGGCTCAAAGCTTCCTGGTGGATTAAGGAAATGAAAACATGACTCATGGCAGAGGTAAGATAAAATGTGCTTTCATGTGTGTGTGTGTGTGTGTGTGTGTGTGTGTGTGTGTGTGTGTGTGTGTGTTTTCCAGGAGTGACAGATAGCTGCTTCTGTTGGGCCTCTTACCTGGTGTTTCCTGTAACCTATCAACCCAGTGCCTACCTGCGCTAATGTATATTGTTTTGGCCATGAAATAGGTCAAAGCTAAAATGCTGGCAAGTGGATCAAATGTACAATTCTGTTCAAGCGCAGAGCTTCTTGATTCTTTACATGTACGGGCTCTTCACTAATGGTTTAGAATGTGTTGTGAGCTACTGATCTCCTCAGCCCAGGGTGAAGATGAGGGTATCTCCTCAATGTACCCCAGTGTGCCACACAAATATTGTCTTTTTGATGTAAAAAATACCAGGAAGCACATCTCTACACAACTAATGGACTAATAAACCATAGCTTTATTAGTGAATAGCCTCAAAATCAAGCTCATAACCCAAAAGATTGGCAAGGATACCATTTTCCTAATTCTCTGTGTCATCCATGCTCGGCATCCCCTGTGAAGCCCTTTTCTTTACTTGAATTCCCTCCTTTCAGGTTCTCACATCATGACCACCTTATTTGGAGGCAACAGTCAGCTTCTGGAATAAGGGTCAAGGTTCAAACTTATTTCAAGAGAACTCATACATAATATCCATCTATGAACCTGAAGATACAACTATATTAACTTCTGTTTTTCCCACCCAGTGTAGAGCCATGAACCGGTCTCTGGCTCCCAAATAAAGATGCACATCAGGAAAGAACACTAGCTTGTCTTAAGTAAACAAACCAAAGGAAAAAGCCTACATAATAATATTAATAGACTATCTTTGCCAATGGAGGTAGAGCATGAATCAAGGGAATTTCATCAGTTCTTTTTTTCCACCAACTTGCAAAAGTTGATTCTCATTTTGGGAACATGGGGGAGTAGCTATTTCCAAGGATGCATAAAACCAACTGATTGCCACAATGCTAACACACAGGAAGTTCAACTTAGCCTGCACCCCGCAGATCTCCTGCCCTTAGGATGATCCTCCCACTGTTTAGAGGCTGATCCAAAGGCAGAGGAAGGACAACAGCTGTGGGATGTTACCTCTGATTGGGGTTAGTGCTAGTGAAGGTCTAGACACAGACACAGGCTGTGTCTTCCTCCTCCTGCATCACACTGATCCAAAGAGATGGGCAAGGCTGCATGCCTGGTTAGCACAGTTTCTTCTTCACGGCTAGGGGCTGCTTAAGGGGGATTCTTCCGGTGGCCGGCTCTGCACATGATCAGACTCTTCAATAACAGGACTGGCCTCATTATTAATTATGCGCCCTTTACAGCATTGCAAATCAAGGGGTGGGAAAGACCTGCTGTCTAACCCGAGCCATGTTAGCTGTATGCCTTCAACAAGCAGCACTCAATGTCATCTGTAGAAAAATGTCCTCATGCTGTGGAACACAGAACAAACCAAAGTATTCCCTTCACTCCCAACTGTTCTTCCTCTTCTTTCTCAGCATCAGTGATTAGCACTAAATGATTAGCATTAAATGGGAAGTCTTAAAAATAGATTGGGTTGGGTTACATGTTCATAGATTTGGATGCTTGGGATTCATCCTAGAGATGAGGAGAAACCTTTAGAAACTCTGAACTTTTCATACAGACCTTTTGTAACTAATTGCAGTGGTCTTGAAATATTAGCCACGTGTGTGTGTGTGTAGACTTTAGCCACAAATATATTTCTAATTCCTCTGAATACAGCTCCCTGTAGGGTAGAGGTTCTCAGGATGAAGTCCCCAGACCATGTCCCCAGATCAGCAGCAACTGGGAACTTGCTACACATGCAGATTCTCAGGCTTCACCCAGACCTGCTGGGTAGGAACGTGTAAAGGGTGGGGGTGGGGGTGGGGGTCTGCAATCTGGTTATAGCCAAGGCAGTTCTGATATTGCTCACATTTGAGAACCACTGCTTCCTAGTGTTCTTTCCTATTTCCCTAGCTGGTTCTACCATTTTTCTGAAGTTAAGTTTGGGCCTCTCTAACCTTCACGAACCCTTTCCCAAAGAATCAGCCAGCTCTGGAGAGCACTGCTTGGTTTTTTTCCTCTCACCCTTGCTTCTCCTCTTCTCACTTCCAGTTGGCCATCCTTGATGCGTGAAGGAATCATCCAAGTCCACACAGGCAGCGCCTCCATCCTGCTCTCTGGAGACCCCGCACTGGCTCCACTCCATCCATTTGCCTTATTTTCAGACTCCGGATGCTTCTCTCTTCCTGACCTGATTTCTCTTTGCCAACATGAATTACTTCCTGGTTTCACATCACTTTGCTTTGGTCACTGACAAGTTCAAACCTCCAAACCTGTGAGCTTTCCCTGGCTTCAAGACCCCTGCTCTATTCCATTATTTGGCAATTGTGGAATTGGCCAGTCTTGCTTATTTGCTTGTTTTGTCCTGTGTTGAGCACCCATAATTCTAGTTGTTAGCTGAGTTCTAGCTGCACCCACACTTGGGTGATAGCATCTGTCCAGCACTCTTCCAAGCCAACCCCTTGAGAGTCATGGCTCCAAAGCATGGTGTTAGCCAGCTCTTCTCATGTCCAGTTTTAAAAGATTATAAATCTTTCATATTCATCACCATCCAAAGGAATAATGATTACAACAAACATAGTGATGGTGAAGATGATGATGGCCATTATCATGACAGCAATTGTTTATTTCAGGCCAGTCATGTGCAGCAGTAGGTTACATGCATTACCTTATTTCGTTTTCAGAACAACCCTGTGAGAAGGTGCTGTTATTAAGTTTATTTTACAACAGAGAAATCTGGGTGCCTATCCATGTTATGTAACTAAGCAGTGGCAGAGTTAAGATTGTACCCAGTCTCTAACCTATAAACAGTTGTAATCCTAGTATTGATCTCTAAACTTCCAAATGCCTTGACAAGGCATCTAAAGCTCAATATACCCTGATTTCCCACTATTCTTTTATGGGGTCACTCTATTTGCTCCAGCATGCCAGTTTCCAAATCCTTGCTAATATCGGACCCTCTGCCTGGGAGGCCCTTCTCTTCCCTTGAGCCTCTATCCCTTTTCATCCATGCCTCAGAGACCAGCTCAAGTTTTGCCACCTCCACAGATAAATGATCACCTTATGTAAGTGAGTCATACATGTGTGGATGAAGGGCTAGGGCTGCCAGATATTATCATAAGAAATATACAACATATGGTGCCTGGGCCCAGAAGTCCTGAATGCCATTTAATCTGGGTGGGAGTGGGAATAGATGTGGTAGTGGGAGGGTAGGAATCAATTTAGGAAGTCATGTATTTCAGGTATTATGCTACAATGGCTAGAGTTAGAATTTTAGCCTAAGGAGTGAAAAGAAAGGGACAGGAACCAAAAAAGTATAGAGAAAGAATTCACAGGCCTTGGGATAGACTAAGTATGGAATGGAAATGAAAGGAGGGAGAAGAATTCTGAAGTGAGTCCTCCTTTTTGATAGGTCAGAGTAATGAATGAAGCTTTCAACCTATAGCATCCCTACTGGGATGACAGGGTAGAGAAAGGCCAGAAAAAGAGACCAAGGAAAGTCTTGTAGTAACCCAACAGCACAGGGTCAGCCCTGCAACCAGTCTCCTGACCTGATTCCACTTCCAAAGTGCTCTTGACACCACAAGCGCAACCTAAATCTGCTCATTTGTTAAACAGTCACTGGAACATATAGATACAAATTTTATTTAAAGGGACTACTTCAGTGAGATAACCTGTGATTTTATCTGTCATGGCTGTATAGTAACACTAATCTCCCTTCTCTACCCATCTGTGCTTTCCATCCTCAATCACTTAATTAATTAACATGGAGACACTTCTTCTCTGACAAGTGCAGAGGAATGCAGAATTGAGTGTCTATTAAATGCAGAAGGGACATTGGTTAACAAAAGTGAAAGTATTCTTAGGGTAGACAGAATAAGAGCACCCCAAAGATGTCCATGTTCTAATCCCTGAATGTGTGAATATGCTGTTATATGACACAAGGGAAATGAAGTTGCAAATGAAATTAAGGTTGCTAATTAGCTAATTTAAGATATAGACAGTAGTCTGGATTACCAAGTGGGTAATCAAAGGAGGGGTCCTTTAAACGTGGAAGGGACAGTGTCAGAGTGAAGCGATAGAAGAAAGACTTGACTGGCCATTCCGCCTTTGAAGATGGAAGAGAGCCACAAGCAAAGAAATGTGGTGCCTAATACCAGAAGGTGGATTCTTTCCTAGAGGCAGCAGAAACGATGCAATCTCTACCAACACCTTGAGTTTAGTTTAAGGAGGCTCAACCTGAGCTTTTGATCTCCAGAATGGTAAGATAATACATTTTTGTTGTTTTAAGCTGCTCATTTGTATCATAACAGCTCCTCGTGGAACTCATAATCTCTTGGGGATGTGGCAGGGCATGAGGAGAGGGAAGAAACTAGTAAATCTACAACAAAATGTGATTAGAAACCAAGACAAATGTCATCAGTGAACAGATCCAGGTGCTGTGAGAGAGATCTCTCCAACATCACCACACCAGGGCACAGGTACTTTCTGGGTGGGGTGGGGGGGTCAGATAAGGTGCAGGTAAGCAAAGGGAAACAAGATTCAGACAACTCAAAGGGCTGGAAAGCCAAGGAATCTAGGCAGAAGCAGTGCTCAGATTGTAGTCCTTGGTTGGCCAATGCAAAACACATGTCCAGAAGCTAAGAGGCGGTTCAGTATTCCACAGAGTGATCAGGGCTCTGCGGCCCTGGCAGGAAGGGGTCTGGATCCCAGGAGCCTGAGAGGAGCAGGAAGATGGTGCCTGGAGTTCATCTCACAGCGTCTTGGGCTTTTGTGCCCACAGAGACTGATTGTGATGTGTAGATATCCTGGAGCTGTGTTTGCACAGAGAATGAAATGCACTTCGTGGAGGATAAATAAGTCAGCTCTACCTTAGGCTGGCAGTACAAGAGAACAACACCTGGGATTACCTGTAAGGTTTTAAGATGCTTACTTAATTAACAAATTAGTATTTGTATTCCATCTGGAAAATGAGCTACATTCTGGAATTAGGACAATGAAGTTAACAGAAGTTGAACGATCTGGCAAGGGGAAGAAGGCGTGAAAACACACTAGCTCAACGCCTGAGGAAAAGTATACTTGCTGAAATACTGTCCAAGGTTCAGGGTTTTATCAGCTGAGCCAAAGGCGGCTGCAGTGCTGGCCTCCCTACCCTTGGAAAGTGAGTGAGGAGTTGTGATCATGTACAAATTCAGCCGGGGTCTTTTTCTGGTAAGGACCATTAAGAGAGGCTCAGAGAAACTGAGGTGGGCCTCCATTTTGGGAAATCACAATATTCCTCACTAGGAGAGGAGGGAGGCTAGGGTGTCAGCACACATCTCTTTTTCCAACACTATTTATTGTGGTAGGTGGCAGGCAGGGTGCTGAGAGCTGCAAGACAGACGCCTGAATTCGTGCAGAATTCAGGTGAATAATCCGATCAGGAATATAATCGTAGGTTATGATAAATGCTATACAAAAACAGGGTGATGTGTCTAAAAGTAGGGGTAGTGGATAGAGAAGGAGAGGGGGCCCTGTTGGATCAGGAGGACATGACTAAGGAGTTTGCCTGTGGACCGAGAGCCCCTGACTGTCCTGAGAGCTACAGAAAGGGTGGGTCAGGCTGCAAAAAGCAAGGCAAAGTCTCTGAGTTGGGAAGGATTCAATGCACCCTGAAGGAGCAGAGAAGAAACCAGTGATGAATAAAGATGGAGAGCAAGTCTCAGATCAGGTGATGCTGGCCTTGAAAGATAGACTAAAGAGTTTAGATTTTATTTCAAGGGCAACTAGAAGCCATGCAAGGGTTTTAGGTAAAAGAATGCTGTAATTTATCTATACTTCATAAAAATCTTTCCACGATCACCTCTTCCTTCTTCTGCCAGTTCCTGGTCTTTCTCCTTCCTCTCATTCATGCTTCAGGATCCAGATCCCTTTACGTTCTGGGAGAGCAGAGGGGTGTGAGCAGGCCAGTGTTGGCCACCTTGTGTCCCTGGCTCCAGCATAAGGAAGGCATATGGAAGATGCTCAATAAACATGCTACGTGGATAAGTGGAAAATGAATCTGAACATACCGCTGTCTTCCATGTAATCTGCAATAGCAAGGTTTGTACAGCCAAGGATGTGGTTAGAAAAAACTCCTCATTTCTGCTAGAAAATACAACTTGGGTATTTTTAGTGCTCAACTTTCTTCCCAGTTCCTCCAGAGTTTTCAGCCGGGCTTACTTTGCTGTTTCAATACTGGACTCCTCTTCTCCTCTCCATGAACTTTTGTCCTGCCTTTCTTTCCCTTTCATTCAGAACTGCTTTCAACCCAAGTCTGTCTTCACTATTTAATCATTCTTTACATCCTCCCTTTTCTTTCTCTTCCAGTAACAACCCCAGCCCAGACACTGTCTGGAGAGCAGTTCTCAGCTCTTTAATTTTCCCCCTTGCAGTCCCATAGACCTCTCAACCTCTATTCCCTGTCTTGTAACGAAGTTTATGTCTTGTCTTGAAAGTAGTCTTTTTTTGTGTGTGTGTTTTTGTTGTTTTGTTTTGTTTGTTTTTAGAGGTCGATATCACAGTTAACAAGGTACATTTTACTCCTGACTCTTGATAGGCAGAAAAGTCTATCAAACACTTTCCACTGGGAGTGCCCTGTAGAAAGCCCTGCTCCCTATGTATTTAAGGCTGGTGGGCTCTTTCTAAGCCAGATGCCAAGGAGAATCACATCCAGGAATCTAGGAATCCAGGAATCTAGGCTGCGTATGAATCCTCAAGGGCTGTGGATGGCCTCCTGCATCCGAGGAATGGGAGAAAACCCGTCACACGTACCCCTCCCCACCAAAAAGAGGCCAGATTGCCAGGCTAAATTCTACAGATCAGCTAGAAAACTGCCAGGGTTGAAGAGCTATTCAACCGGTAACATATAACGACTTGGTGTATTACTTCCTTTTGAAGGAACACCATGAGTCTTTTTCTATTGCCTTGTGACACAAAAGGCTGAATAATTTTCCCCAAAACTTTAAAAATTATCTCATTAATAATGCCTACCAATGTTTTAAAAATACTAGATATTTAAAGAGTATAATATATAGATGCTAAATCTATTTATAGATTCAGGTGCTGCTATTCAGATGCTAAATGCTTGCTTTTGGACTGAAATGTAGAAAAAATAACTCACTTGATAAACTAGAGTTATCCATGATACAGTTCCATAAACAAATATTTTTATTGTTTCATTAAACCATATACAAAAGTGTATATGTTTATATTAAACTTCAGGTGCATGATCAGAAACACCATCTACCTATATGATTGCTTTAACAAAGTGAAAGAGAATATTTGATGATTTTCTTCTTTAGAGAAGATACGCATAGACTGCTTAATTGAATTTGCCAACACATAAACACAATTTTTTAAAGAGATTTTTATTTTTAAGTAATCTCTACATCCAACATGGGGCTTGAACTAATGACCCTGAGATCAAGAGTCACACGCTCTACTGACTGAGCCAGCCAGGTACCCTTGTATTTATTAAAATATAAATTACAGAAAGTGAAACATACTCATCAATTATATATACACCTATATATGTGTAATGTAATATATGCAATATATTCGATATATTACATTTAGTTGATTTTTTTACTTGCATTTTTTAAAGGTTTTTCATTCCTTTCATTTGTTACCTCTCATATTTAGCATATTTTGTTTTTAAAAAAATGAATTCAATTTGCCCATAATTTTCTAAGCTGATGATTCTGTTAAACAATATTCACTGAGTGTTAAGTATATAAAATGCTTTCTGGGACACAAAATGTTGAATAAGACACATTTTCCCTCATGGGGCTTGCATTCTGGTTAAGAATTCACAGAACAAGGTCCAAACTGACTGACTGGTACAAAGTACAAGTTGGAGAATGAAGACTTGTACCAGGGAGGCCTACAAAATCTTTGTGAGGAGATGGGTCTTGGTCTTTGAACCATGGAATAGATAAGTTTGAAATAATTAAACAATAGAAGGAAAAGCATTTGAAGAGTAGGGAACAGTAAGACCACAGGGACCTGGACAGGTATATTGAAGAGACCAGACTAGCTAGAGCCAAGGGCTCACATGGGGAAGTAAGGAGAGGTTAAGCAGGTAAACTGTAGAAGGTTTTAAGTGTCAGTCTACTCTCCTGGAAGACAGAAGTCCTAACGTTTCTTCCTAAAATGCATGGAGTCATTCTGGGAATTATGTGATGGCAAAAGTACTCTTTTTATGACCTTAACTCATTTTCTGGTACTTACCTAAACTCATAAGAACAATGCCCCTTAAAGTACTAAAACATGGGGCAAGAATATGTGCTTGTATCCAAATATTTTTCACTGTTTTGCATTACCTGAGAAGAATGCGACAAGAAAAAGCAAGTAGCTCAGAGATAAACAGCCCTGTCTCTGAGCTGCAGATTTCAAAGGAGATGCTCTGCAAGCAGATCTCAGTAAGGAAGCTGGGAATTGCAGCTGCTTGAGGAGCTTAAGTGATTTAGCTTAATTCCTCTGTAAACTGTATTTTAAATGACTATGAAACCACATTTCTGTGACTGGTATTGTTTAGAGGGAGGGAAGCCCAGCTAAAATGCTTTGGTTTTCTTTCATAAATACCCAGGTTTATTCCACTAAGGTTTATTTTCCCCATCTCCTTAGTAGTCTCTGAGAGTCAGCTCCTTGCAAGTCATGAAATGACTTGGGCTGCCCACTGTACGTCACGAGGGCTCTGTGTTTGGCACATGTGCCTTATTTTCTTGAAGGTCTAGTGGACTGTGCTCTTTCAGGTTGCTTGATAGGGTGGCTTTCTATAAATAGAAGAGGCAAGAGCAAACTCACATTACTCTGACTTCCACAAAGATGTTACCTTACCTCCAAAAATATAAGCATTAAACTTAAAGATCTGTTCCTTATGGCAATGCTAATTCTTGATTTAATACTGAAGAAAAAAGCCCATTCTAGGAATGAGTGTAAGTAGAAAATAAATCCTTCACCACAATCACGAACTCATTGTGAACACATGGTAGGAAACCTCTAAAGGCAGTGTTTTTAATTTTTAAATTTTAATTATTTTAATTTACCATTGGAAAATTCTGATTAAAAAAGAAGAGTCACATCTGTGTGAAAACAGGAAAATACATCAGTGAAAACTGAGCTTCTCTGTGTCAAGTGATCAAGACCTTTATCTCATTTAATTTCCATGGTTATCCTATACAGTTTTCCCATTTTTCAATGTAGAAACTATAACTCAGGAAGGAGATGAAGTAATGTGCTCAAGGTCATAGTTATAAGTGGTAAAACAACAATGGAAAGACATGTGTCTCTGGCTCACAAAGGCCCATGCTGTACCCATTACACCACAGCAAGGAGGTTTCCAGAAATAGTAGAAACTTCAACACATAACTGAAAAAGGCTACATTCAGACCATGCCTGTCAGAAAACTTACAATTACTTCTCCCCCAAAAAATGTATGCCTCACACAATAATCTGAAAGGTATCCTTAGTGGTAAAGCATGATAAGAAGGATACCCCCCAGAAGCATGCAAGCCAGATGGAGATTTTAGACACAGGCAGATTAAGACACAGGTAGATAACACAACAGTTTATAAAAGACAATTTACCATTAATATTGAAATAAGTGGTACAGGTTACAAGGTGATATAGTTGAGATGAAAGAGAGTGTTCTTTTGTATTGGGGTGGTCAATGAAGACGTCAAAGCAGAAATGAAACTTGGGGCTTGACCCCAGACAAATTTAACGTACTCGAAATGTTAAAAGGATAATGAAATGTTATCTATAAAAAAGAAAAAGCCTGGACACAACAGAAGGTTATCAGAAGCCCAGTCTCCATCTTTTCCCCAAGAGAGACAAAGCCCCCAGAGAATGGTTCTGGCAATAAAGTGGAAGATGAATCATTCAGTATGATCAGGCACCTCATGTGAGGGAGAGAGGCCCAAGGCAGACTAGAAGAGTCAAAATTAGAATGAATCTTTGAATCTAGCTGATAAGTTGGAGGAAGAGTGAAAATAAAGTGGACTTTTAAAAAAAGGCTGTGGGGCAGAGATTATGGGTCTGCAGTTGACTAGGTCTACAACTCAAAGTACAGAAGCCTGTCAGCACGCATATTTTTAATTCCTGGGAGCTATCCAAGGTACTGACTGATTCCATCCCAATTTCTGACCCAGTGGACCAAGGTCTGTCCCAGTGTTTCTGCACATGTAACACATTAACCTCTTTACTTCTACCACTCTGGAACTAACTACTATTTTTGACTTCAGTTGCTTTTCAAGCCCACTTACATCTTATCTATTTTCTGCTACAGTTTATAATTCTAGGCCATCAACTTTATGCTCCAATTGGCATTCCACTAGGTAAAGAAATAGTAGAGGCATTATAGGGGAAAATAACATTTTAAAGAAAGGTCAGAAACAATAAATTGACCCATGTGTTTAAACTAGTTACTGCTACAAGGAAACTGTCGAAATGAGCCTTGAAATGTAGGTTGAAATTAGCCTATGAAAAGTCTTGATTTCAACAATAAGCAATTTTGACTTTATGAAATAGGCAATTTCAATGTTCTGAAATTAACTGAATAGGACAGTGATGTGACAAAAAGAGTGTTGGAAAAACCATGCCAATGGATTAAAGAGGAAATATTCAAGTGGTAAGGCAGATAGCTCCTTCTTTGAAGCTATATATCCATATCTGTATATCTTTAACCAACAAAGTCTTTTCAGGGATTTAGGGTTTCAGTAAAGGATTTTCCAAGAATTTAAGAACACATTCCATTATTCACTATACAAAAAGGATATTCCTAAATCCAAATCTAGTTAGATTTAATCAACTTGTAAATTTAAAAAGAATGTTTTTTCTGTTGTGGCCTGAGCCTGTCACTGGCTGATAATGCATCTTTTCCTCTCCCAGTCTCCTGCCATTTCTGTTATTCATAATCTGACCATTTTCTCAGTGCTAAATATCTGTCACTACTCTCTTTCAAAATTTCCTCTGGTAAAATACATCATCTATAGCTCACTGCTGTGTGTTCCTGAAACACAGCCGCCTACTCCCTCCAGCAGTCCAGCCAGCAGTCGCTCTGAGATTCTGCTGCCTCTATCTTCCATAATGGCCAAGGAGAGAGGAATTGGAATCAAGAACCTGAAGTCTGGCTACAGTCTGAGTCCTTTCTGGCTAGCAGGACTCTGAAAGTGATGCAATATGGATTATGTAATGCTGATGATCCTGTACCATAAGGCAGTTGCCATATTTGGGACAGTCTAGGTCTTATATATCCCTTAAAATATAGGGATCACTAAGCCCAGTTATAAGAATAGTATGTATTTTATATAGTATAAGAATAGTATAACATTATATATTATATATAGTACAATACTCCAACACAGTAAAGCAAAACTGGATTTTTAATCTTCTATTTTAGCTGCAAAATGTTGCCAAACTGTCAACACATTCTTAGGTCACTGCTGCTGCTCTCCAACAGCCTTTGTCTTTAGGCTCTCTTTGTGAGTTCTTTCTGCCCTAAGCCAAGTTCTTCCACAGGAACCACCACTATTTCCTAGCACTCTGGCATTCAACTAAACGGCACCTTGCCAATGATGCACATTCTGTTCTTCAAAATCAAACAAAGAAAGACTCAAATTCTGCCCCAACTAGTCCTTGGTTGTGCCCTTAGACCAGCTGTGCAACCTCTCTAAGCTTCAGGTTTCCTGTCTGTCAAAGAGGAATGGCTGGCCTTGTGCCTCACAGAGTTGTTGTAAGGATAAAATTAGAGATACAAAGCACTTAACAAAACCTGAAAAAGATAAGCATTCAATTAGGAATTGTGGTGGTAATGAGATGATGATGATGATATTCTATCATTTCTATTCTGACAGAACAGTCATCTGGAAGTCGGTGTTCCATGGACTGAAACACTTCAAACTTTCAATCTCTCCTTGAGTCTGCCTCCTTAGGTATGACCATCTTTTGTTACAGTGCCATATCTTTCCTTGATCTTTTGATCTTCTGGGTCCCAGTCCTTGGCAAGGGTTACTACTGAGCTAGAACTAGTTATGATTAGCCTTGCCATGCTCTGCTGGAGGTAGACAAGAATGCTTCAGAAAATACAAGGTGCCTCACTCTTCAAAATGAACACTTTCCACGCAGGTTTCGAAGCATCAGGGTAAAATATGATAAAGCACTTTGGAGAGGTGGAGTTTGACCTAAGCTTGAGAAGTGGGAGAAGGTAGACATGTTCTTCTTTCCCACCTTCAACACGCTTACTACTAAGACACTAACTATGTTAAGTTGTCCCACACTTCAAGTTTATACCCATGGAAGTTATACCTTCCATGTTGAAGGTGGAAAAGGTAGATATGGCTGTGGAGTACTTCAATACTGTGCACTGCAAATGGCCTGCACCACTAGGATACCTCATGCCTGTTAACAATGTTGCAGTGCTCAGTGACACTAATGATGTTCCTAAGTCAGCCTGGAAACAACCAGTGATTTTTTAAAAGTGAAAACACTGAGCTGGCTAAAAAGATAACTTTCATAGTATTCTCCATGAAGGAAAGGTGGGGTTAAAGTTCTCAAATGTGGATTAAACCAAACTGAAATAAGATGGCTGATTGTTTTAATAAACTGAAAGCATGCAGCTGGGTTTTTCCTTGGCAGTAATTCTAATGGCATGAATAAAGAACATTTTGAACTCCCTACTATAAGGAGAAAGGAGAAAGCGCTTGGAATATTCGTTAGGAGCAGGAGACAAGTGGATTTAAAACATATCATGTTTTTAGACGACTAAGTTTCCCTTGCAAGGAGGCATGGTATAAATATTACTTTAAAAAGGCCATGTTTCTTAAAATTGTATGGTTTCCCCAATATATAACATGAATGTAAACAAGATGTCTGTCAAGCCTAGCTATAACATATTGCTTAACACACCAAACTTATAATACGCACCTATTATTCTCGGTTCTCTTAATGAAAGAAACTAAGGACACTGCATAAATTCTTCAACACATGTTTCATTTCCCAGCTGCCTTGTGCTGTAGAACATCATGCTAACAAGAAGTGATGCTAACAAGAAGCTAAAACCAGTATAGCAAATGGGGCATTTAAATATATATAAACATACTGGCATTCACAAAGAAAGGAGTTATTTGGGAGGAACTAAATGGATCCCTAGACAGGCATACTTTAGTTTAATATTCCATGTATTTTTCTACATGCTAACCATTTTGGTTCTTCTCAATGGCAGAAAAAATACTCTGTTAGAGAGCAAAAAGTCAGCATGAAATTACCTTCTGGATTTGTATTCTAAACACAATTATTTTCGGGGAAAGTTAAAGGCAGCCACCTGAACTTCACCATCTTTCTTTGGTCACTCGAGGACCACTTTTAAATACCAACATTTGCAGATAGTAGCTAAAGAAACAAAAGATTGCACTGTTTTTCTAAACAAACTTCCTGACAGCTCGTGTGACTTCAGGGAACCTGGCCATTTTCTGCACTGGTCCACTATAGCTGGGGGATAAGTTTGAGATCTCACTTCTTACTCTCCTAAATGCTCACCAGGGAAATCAGTTCCTATTGTTAACTGAGGTCGAATCTACATAGCAGTCATTTCTAATATAAGTTCATAATAAAGAAATGACTGGTCTCTTAGCCCAAATTGTCCAGATAGTTGGCCAGCCCTTAAGCATATGGAGACCCTCATCTAACTATGCAAGGCTTCATTTGTCCATTCATGTCCTCTGAACTCCACAGTCTCCATCAGTAAGTACTCTGTGAGCAACTTTGTGGCAGAGAATTGAACATCTTCAAAATGGCATCTTTTGTCAATTAAAGCCAGCTTCATATTAAAAAAAGGATTTAGGGTCCACACACAAAAAAGCAACATACTGAAAATGGTTTAAGAGCAACTGTCTGCAGGGAGGGGACTGGGGGTCATCTGGGAAAGAGTAAAACTATTCTTAAAATGAAAAGACCTATTGATCTAATAGGCTACAAGAAGTGATGTTTAGTGTACTCTCTGCTTCAGCCTGGAGATTACAGTATACTCTGGTTTGTTCATTATTATTCTTTAATACGGTAAGTGTAGTAAACAGATGCAATGATACAGTCTATTAAACACTCAGAGAACCCTGTCCCTGTGACCACAGCCCGTATGCACCTCAGGTTCCAGGAAGCCAGTCTCCCAGACAGTCAAAGTTGGTTTGAACAGGTTCCAAAGAACTCTGCTCCAGCCCAACCAGGCATTGGTCAATTACTGCAGAGCATCATTTAAACTGAAAGGGATAGTTATCTAGGCCTACAATCAGCTGGAAACAGAGCAGTGCCATGTCAGCAGTCTCCCTTTCCCTTTTCCAGCACACTTAGTTTGGTTCTTTTGTCACCAGTCATTTGCATCCAGGCTGACGTGGTTGCTTAAAAACAAAGGTTGCCAAGTTTGTTTGTCACACTTTATTTCCTTTTCTTCCTCCTCTATACCAAAGAAACACCCAGAAAGGAAATTAAAGATTCTTTTAATAGTTGACATTTTCTTTCTATACCATTTCTAAATGAGGAAATAATTCACTAATACACACAGCTTCCTTGGAAGGGCACAGAGCAAAGTACAAATGCTCTGTTACTCCTTTAACAGTGTACAGCTCATTCCCTGTATGCTATTTACAATGAAAATCCCGGGGGAGACAGATGGTATATATCTCATCCCAAAAACTTTTCATTCAGGTTTTACCAGAGTTTCTTTTAGAAATGGAGGATGTATGGCAAAGATTAAATATCATAGAATCCTCTTCCCAAATAAACCAAGACTTTAAGAAAAGCCCAAGTCTGTTTGGGGATCAAACCTTGTATTTTCTTGTTCTGATATCATTCAAAGTGAGTTTTAATGGTGAGTGGATAGCTTCCATGGGACAACCATTTTCCACACAAATTTCCAATTCCAAATCGCCTTAGCAATGACCTCAGCTTGACTCCAAATTTAACTGTACACATCTAACCTCAAGTGCAGCTTCTCCAGCAAACCCCAGGTTGTCCTTATTTTGCTTTCTAAAGTAATGTGTGTACTGTAACCAGTCCATGATGGTGGTGATTATTATATTAATAAAGCTACTGTTCCTTGGAGATGTGGCTTTGTGGTTTCCAAACAGCCTTCTACCCTAGCCAAAAAGGAGGCAAAATTCTTGTACGGGTTGTTTTGCAATGGTTTGTGGCAAAGAAGAGCAGAATGCCATAAGAAGGAAACAAGAATTAAAAGGGAAGGGAAATTTTAAAACACACACACACACACACACACACACACACACACACACACACACACACAAACTAAGATTCCGTTCTAGTGGTATGCTGAGCATAGGCTCTAGAGCACTGCTGGAAATAAAGTAGGATGGGACTCTCAGCCCATGTAGCCTGAGGCGCCCTCTATAGACGAATTCTCCAAGTTTGTGGCCAGAGAAGGCATTGGAAATAATGTAGGCACACTCTTTGCAGTCATCATCAGGGTGAAATCATGTGCTTCATGGAACAAATGGTGTACGTAATACAAGTGAGCCCCTACCACGATAATAAGTATATTTACCTGCTATTTCTGCCAGCTACTCTAAAATCAGAAACTTAAGGGAATGAGACAGTGGGAGAGACTCAGATGTAGAATAAGGTCAGGTAACAAAGAGGAGTCAGAAATATCTGAGAGATATTCATAGGAGGAAAAACAAGAATATTCCAAACTTGCTCTAAGATAAGAAATCTAGTGATGTAACTTTTCTTCTCCCTGCTCTGAATATCCTAACATGCTGGGGATCTCGAATAAAAGTGGTTCCACATGTAGGGTGTTCCTTACCTGTGATTTTCAGCTGGTTATTAGTTTTATCCCGTGGGGTGCCCAAGGGAATGGTTTTGCTCTCCCACCAACTGTTGTTCCCATCTCCATGTTTCAAGTTTTGATTGAGAGCCTCAGATTAACTAAGTAAGAATGTCTTGGATGACTTCTGGCTTTGTGGGACCAACAGAGCAGGCCTGGCAGTCTGAAGTGGATAAGCCTGGAATCCAGTCTCCAAAATACCTGGCTTGTGGAGAGGCTAACCGCCGAACTTCACATCATTTCTACTAAAGAATGACCAACACAAGATTCTGATTTAATAGCCCAGGGAGAGATCCAGGCATCAGATTTTGTTGTTGTTGTTTGCCTTTTGCTTTTTGAAGCTCCCTCTGTGATTCCAATGTACAAGCAGGGTTGGGATCCCTTCCACAGAGAAAGGTCTGCTGTTGAGGATTCCCACCTCCGGATATAACAGGGTCCCCTCTCTGTTGCTTTGACACATTAGAAGTCCAGAAGGGTTCATTCATTTATTTAATGAATATCAGTTGATTGTCTATGGTTTCTAATGCACTGTCCTAGGTGATAGTGATATACATTGAACAAGATAAAGTCCCAGACTCATTCTTGAGTTTACATTCTTAGCAGGTAAAATGTTTTTAAAGTACTTGGAGAATCTGAAATTTAAAAGCCTACCTTTGCCTGGGGAACAACAAAAACAAAGACAAAAACAAACAGCAAAACAAAACAAAAAACAGAACCACATACTAGTAGCCAGATTGTTGTCAATAAGGAATAATTTTTTTAAAGAGATTCCCATTCCAAAGAAGAAATCTTAGAGTCTCAATACCAGGATAAGCAAAACAATCCTCATTTTTTAGGGCACTGAATTTAATCGATCTCTTCTTCCAGTCCATAAAAGTTTTCCTCTTTAACCTTGCACATGCTGCAAATAGTCATTTTAAAAACAAGTCATTTTAAAAACACAATTTAGAAATACATAAATAATTTCTCTGCATAATCTCAGGTTGAGGAAAGTTAGGGACTCTTCCCTTTGTAAAAAGCAGTTATTTCATGAATTTTTCCTTCTGGTATAAAAACAAAACAACAACAAAATACAATGTGGATCCTTCCCTGTTTATTATTTTACCCACATTCTGAATTTTTGCAGCTGTCTTAATCCACAGATCTAGGAGCAAGTGCCTAGTAGGACATCGTTCAGAATGACCCATCCTTTATACCCAGTCACCTCAGGATGTTACTTATGTAAATGGAGTATGAGGAAGAGAAAGCGTGGAGAAATGGGGATTAGGAAAAATCAGCTTTTTAGTCATGTTATCTAAACCAGGGACAGATTAGAAATACAAGAGAGTTTTGGAACAAGAATCCAAATTCAGCAGTGAGACAATCAGTTAAAAAACTCCGTGGGACTTCCTAAATTAACAGAAAACCCAGAGCCCGCTGCAGGTGGCCAAGTTTGATATTCCAATCATTAATATTTTGCATGTGGAGTTTTCATTAGGACAAGTTTACCACATGATGGACAATCTGTGTATATTTGCAGATGTGCTGTGCGTGGTCGTCAACCCTGCGTGGAGAGGATAATTCCCAGCAATCTCCACCTGACTGTTGCTGAAGGCAATGTCCAATCAAAGTGCAGAGCTCAGCGAATAAATGAGTTGCTTTGACAGGAAATTCCAACAGCAATTTTAATTCTGATCAGGCTTCAGGAAATGGAAAGAATAAAAACACATCAATTATAGTGACAGGAAGTTTTAAATCACATGGCGAGCAGCTGCTGCCAAAAGATGTGTCTGCCAGCTTTGTTAAGGAGCCCGGTATTTTGGTGTGACCAAAATTTTACACCAAAATGTTATAGGCTGACATCACTCCCTAATTGCATGTTATCTCTCTACAAGGGTAAAGAAAATGACACGCTACTGAAAGCATATCATTATTACAAAAAAAAATAATAACTCAACTGTAGGGGTTTGGAACGCATTTTTAAAAGTGAACACATACAAACACACTCCTCTGTACAGAAAGGAGATCTGCCTGCCAATTAAATTGTGACTGTCCACAGATCATTCAAATCTCTTTTAATCAACACCTGGGGTGAGTATTTGTTCCATTTCATGACAAGGGGATAGATCCTTCTTGAATTGTCTCTCTCCCTTTCTAGTGTATTTCTTAATACTTTTAAGCTAAGTCCAAAAGGCTATCAAGAAGAAATCTTAAGCAACAGAGAACAAGTCAACACAGAGTGGTCCCTACGGCTTAGTGGGGCACGGGGGTGGAGGAGAGGTAGCTTTCTTCATAGTATATCAAGTAGGCCCTACTTGCAAAAGAATTTTAACTCAGAGTCACTCTAGACAAATTATAATATAAATTCATTTCCCTAAGATTTATAAAGTGCCTTTCTATAAAGTTCAAAGAGAACTCAGAACTTTCTCTGGTTTGTTGCCTTTCCTGCTTCCTGCTTAGGAACCTGGGGATAGATGTTAATGACCATGTGCTCATAAACGGCCCATGGAAGAGGTTATAACTCAAATTCTACTTTTCGTCACCCAATTAAAGGTTTCCCCTTTCCCTAAAATTCCACGGACCCTGACATTTAACTGACAAAATCCCAGTCTACCAATCTCCATTGATAACCTAGAGACAAATCTTCCATGTTGGTCTTACAGGTTAGAAGCAATGGCATCAAGCATGTATTTAAAAATCCAACTTCTAAGTAATTTTCACTATTCTCAGTATGTTACACCAATATAATCAGTACGTCTAGCAATATTTACCAACATTTGACACACGTCAGGCTTTAGAAATTTATAAATATTCCTTTGGGTTGGATACACACAAGGCAAATGTTACTTTTTAGCGTTTGTTTGAGACTAAATAGGACAGAAGCAGAGCGGATGAGAAAGACTGGATTGACATTCTAGGCTTCCAGAGGATAGAGGTAATAATTTACAGCCATTTGCAGTTCCCACAACATGTAGCAACACCATGAAATAATAAGCAACTTGCCTCCTGATTTTTCATTGGGCTTTCCTGTATTTGTTTTCAGGCTGCAGGATTTAGTGGGAAGAGTATGAGATTCTGATTGAGACTGGGCTATGTTGAACCCAGTTCCTAGTATTAAGCTGCTGTGTAACTTTAGAGAAATTTCTTATTCTCTCTTTGTCAGCTATCTCATTTGAAAGTGGGAATAATGATAGTATTTAACTCATAAGGTTGCTGAGAGGATTAAATAAAACAGTGAATTTAAAGTACTCTATGTCAGTGTAAGACTTGACATAGAACAAGTATGTAATAGACATTAGATGATATAATACTTACTCTTATTAATGTTGATACTAATAATCCTCTCCAGTTTATCTCTTTGCCTCATATTTTGCCATGATGTTTATGACACTCAAGTTTGGTACATTTCTCCACGAAGATCCTTCTTTTAGCTAAATTGACACTAGTTTAGGGCTCAGGGCTCTGCATTGGGTAAGCCTTAGCAGATAGTCTTCCTGTTCCACTCCCATCTAAATCCCCTACATGCTGTGTCTAAAACTGCCTGAGAAAGTAGCCCGCTCCAGTAAGCAAGCTATTGCCAACCCTAGTTTCTCTTCAGTGGCCAAGCTCTTGCTATAATTAGCCCAGCAGCCAAGACTGCATAGACTGTGGAGGCTTAGTGCCTTCTGCTGGCTCTTCCTGCAAATAACTATCCCAGGAAAAGAAGAATGGAGAAGATGGTTTCTCTAGCCTCCAATTCTAGCTTTCCCTGAGCTCAGTCCTTCTCCAGGGCCAACCAACCTCACTTTCATTATGGATCTCTCAGATCATATCTGGCATAAGATGGGACTCTTTTACTATTATTACCTACAGGAATCCCTGAAGAAGTGGTTACTACCTAGGTTTAGGAGAAGAGGCACACTGGTACACACAACACTTGTACTAACAACTTTGGATCTCCAAGGATTCTGGGTCTGGATGGATGAAGGACAGGCAGGTAATTAAAGCATCACAGGATAGTAGTATAAGACCAACATATTAAATAGCTAGCAAATTTCTTCATAAACAACAGAAGAGGACAAAACCCAGGGTGTCATCAGATATTCTACATTGTTTAGGAAATGGTTATCCACTGAGAGACCTCATAAATTTTCATTTCACTTCAAAATCTTTATTTCAACCCTTCACAGGGCGGGTTCCAAACCCAATTCTCCAAGTCCCAATCCAGTCAGCACACCACTGTTTCATTTAATATTTTTGTTTCCTGTTCTTGCCACTTGGCTTTGTTTGACATCTGTCTATTTTAACTATATTTTTCATTGACATTAGTAGCTTTGGCAGCTCAAAGAAACAGATCCTTTGAGTCTGGCTGTGCTATTCTTTGGTATTTCCTAGATCTCCAGGTTATGCACTGTCAGCAATCTTTGTACCTAAATCTGCATGCTTAGTAGTTGACATTCATGGAGTGCCAGCAATGTGATGGGCCCTGGATAGTAATGGGAGAAAGGTTCATGTTCTCAGCTCAGCAATTTACGAGAGTCTAAAGCCCACACAGGATTTCTTATTATATTCAACTTTAAGGGAGTTATTGGCAGTGATATTTCACACTTGTCATTTGTAGAGTTTTAAACAAAAGGACTAGGCACTTACTAACCAAACTGTATGCAATCTAAAAGGTCCTTTCATAAAATATTATTGATATTTCTGCTAAACATACATTATATCCTTCCCTATCCTTTGATTCTCTGATTATAAAAAAGAAATGTGTGAACAGGACTTTCTGAGTCACAAGCCCATACTGCAAGTGCTAACTGAAACACTCCTTTATTTATATTTCTCAAATTATCTTCATATAATAGTTGAGTGTTTCCTCTTCCTCTGGTTTCTCAACATCACAGTCTTTAGGGTGAATAAAGACATCTTACTTTGGAAATGAACCTTACCTGAAGTATTTTGAGCGAGTTCCAACACATGCTAGTGTTTAGTATCCAAAACCAAAAAGTTATATTTTAACCCTCCCTTTTCAAAACTCACTGTGCCAAAATATATAAAGAGTTATTAAGAAACTAAGAAAAGAAAGCTAAGAAACTAACAAATTTAACTATATTTCTCTCTGCTTCTCTTACTTATTACTGTTTTTTATTTTTACTTAGACCAAATGCAAAATGGTAAAATAAGCTTTCTAGATGGCTATTTCCTTTTGAAGACCATAATCTGTGTTAGTTTGCTAGGGCTGCCATATCAGAGCACCTCAGACTGGGTGACCTAAATAACAGCAATTTATTTCCTCACAGTCCTGGAGGCTAGAAATCCAAGATCAAAGTGACAGCAGGGTTGGTTTCCTCTGAGGTCTCTCTCTACTTGACTTCTAGATGGCTGTCTTCTCTCGGTGTCTCCACATGGCCTCCCTTTTGCGTGTGTTTGTGTCCAAATTTCCTCTTCTTTTAAGCATATAGGTCATATTGAATTAGGGTCACTCTAATGACCTCATTTTAATTTAGTTACCTCTTTAAAGAACTATCTCCACATACAGCCACATTCTGAGGTACTGGGGAGTGGTTAGGACATTAACATACAAATTTTTGAGTGACATAATTCAGCCCATAATACCCACTAAAAATCCTTTTCAGGTATATCTTCTATTGCATCATAGATTTATTTCTTAGCGGCATCAACTTCACTAGAGAAATTGCTAGACATGCAAATTAAGGGGACAGACTTGGAACCTTCTGACTCAGAATTTCTAAAGGGCAGGGGCTGAGCAACCTGTATTTTAATATGCCTTCTACACAATTCTGATGCATGCTAAAGTTTGAGTACTATGTAAATTATCCACATGGAAATTTTAATATACTAAAAGAGATATTTTGAATGGAACACTGTAGTAGATTCTTTCACAAATCAAAGTCTTTGTGAAAATATGAATAATCACCTCCTAATTTTTGTATTTTGGAAATTCTGAATTTTAATGCTGGTGTTTTTTTTTACAGGAAGGCACATCAGTATTTCATTTGATTAAGTCTGATGTTCATTTTTGGCAATTATTTTGAAGTATGTATACATGTGTGAATATATATATTGCTAACCCATAATTTTAGCTTATTAATTTTTACTAGGTTCACTAGTAACTGCCTCCTGTGTTCTGTTTCAATTTATTCAGGTCAAACCCCAATTGCGGTTCCTTCCAACTACTTCTCCCAAGAATTTCTCATTCCTTGAAAGGAGATCTCCCATGCTGAACTAAGCACTGATCAAAATTCCTTACGTCACATTACTTCAGAATTACCAAAATTACAGATTTAAGTGGAGGTCCTTCCAGTTTTTTCCTCTTACATTCTAGAATTACAAATCAGTTCAATTGAGAAGACAGATGCTTTTCTGGCTATTTTGTGCCCAGGAATAGAAAAATTACCTGTAACAGTTACTAAGTCATGTTTTCATTGTTGTTGTTTTAGTCCTAAATATTTCAGCAGCAAATAATGAAACATACAAAACTCAGAGGTGGCTGACCAGAATGAATTTTATTCCTTTTGCAGACCACCAGATCTTTGGCAACTTTGGTCTAAGAAAAATTATATTTTGATAAACACTCGCATACACACACTTTTTCACTCACTCATACATGCAAATGAGCACTTTTCTCCCGTGAGGTACTGGACAATGGCCAGGTCACTACACTTTTACCATCTGGTCAAAGTAGGAATTCTGACCTTTTCTGAGCCATTTTAATAAAAGCACCTTTAAGCTAATTTTATTCTTCATTTAAACAGTGTTTAATCATCTGAATGATAGCTGCTATGCTTGATTAGTCTTTAGACTTATTCTCATGAATCCATTCAACCTAAATGGAAGTGAGATGTTCTAATATTTTTTTTTTAGGTTTATCTATTTATTTTGAGAGAGATAGACAGGAGTGGTGGGGAGGAGCAGAAAGAGAGGGAGAGAGAGGATCCCAAGCAGACTCCTCACTGTCAGTGCAGAGCCCTATGTGGGGCTCAAACTCATGAATCAAGAGATCATGACTTGAGCTGAAACCAAGAGTCAGATGCTTAACCTACTGAGCCACCCAGGTGCCCCAAGGTGGTGTGTTCTAAAGCTAGGCTAGCCTGGCAGATAAAGAAATGGAACATTAGTGGCCAGCAAACAGGGCCACTGTCATCAACCCATGCTGAGTTAAGGAGATTTATTCTGTAGGACAGTAGCTCTTAACTAGTCAATGGATCAAAGATCCTTTGAGATTCTAATTAAAACTATGGGACCTTTCCTGAGAATAATGCACCCAGGCCCTTGCACTTTTCTAAATACAATATCAGAAAGCTTGCAGGTCCTAAAATGGGAACTCCCATTATTATGGGATAGACCTTGAATCTAGTCTTGGACTCGATTCAAACACCATCAGAGGGGCACCTGGGTGGCTCAGTCAGATAAGCATTTGACCTGGGCTCAAGTCATGATCTCATGGTTCATGGGTTCAAGCTCCGCATCAGGCTCTGTGCTGATAGCTCAGAGCCTGGAGCCTGCTTCAGATTCTGTGTCTCTCTCTCTGTTCCTCCCCTGCTCATGCTTGCTCTCGCTCTCAAAAGTAAATAAAAATACATTTTAAAATTTAAAAAAAAAACGTCAGAAATGGAGGATGTTATTAAGTCTTTTCTCCAAGGATCTGTGTAAAGAGTGTTTGCAGTTTGAAATATATATGCTTAATTGTTTTTTAGTCTTTAGTGTATAAAGAAATCAGTAAAACCAAGTCTCTACTTATGGAGAAGGGTGATAGGAGGTTATGACAGGAAATACAGATGCCATAATAGGGGCAAAAAGACATTTTGTGGAAGTTTAAATGAGAGAGATATGGCATTCCATTAAGGGGTGAGGGTGGCAAGAAAAGCTTCATTAGAGAAGAACCTTTACTGGATGGGAAGAATTTTTAAGATTTAAGTGAGACAAAGGAGATGAAAGAGGGAAGAAGAGAGAAAAGGTATTTCAGGAGAAAAGAACTTCAGTAAAAAAGGCATAGTCAGGAGATAGAAGTTGTTTTCCAAATCACCTTTGATTAGAGAAGTGATCCTTAATCCTGGCTGTGTATTCTCATTGCCTGGAGGGTTTTTAAGACCCTACCACAGTCCCATTATGCCAGAATTTCTAGGGGTGAAGCCCAGATGTCTGTATATTTTCATACCTCCCATGTGTTTCTAACACGAAGCCAGAGTTAGGAACCACTGGACCAGAGCAGAGAGACTGAATTGCAGACACTGGGAGATGACACAAGACTGGCTAAGTAGATTAGTTAGAGGGCCTCACCATGTTATGCACTGGAGGACCTCCTATGTTCACATGGCATTTTACACTTAGCCAGAAGTCACAGAAAAATTTTCAAGAAGGGGTGACATGACGAGAGCTGTCCTTTTGAATTATCTTTTGTTGAAAAGTGCCCTGTCACACACATTAAATGCATACAGATTGAGAAAATAGAAATGGGACATGGACTCTCTCTTCCATGTCTGGCCATCATGGCAACCAAATGCCAATGCTCATAAAGGGCATGCTTCCAATGTGTTCTTTGTGGTTATTGCTGCTCTCTTCCATATGTTCTTCAATGAAACTGAGGTATCTTTTTGCCTATTGTGTCTTGATTATCTGGGATTCCCAAAAGTTTTTTGCCACTTTTTTGCCACTTTTTGGCAAGGATTTGTGCAGTCAGTTAAGCAGCACAGTTGGTCAATTCACTTATGTCAAGATAAGATAACCCTAATAATGCTTTGGAAAAAAATGTGTTTTCTTCTAAAGGGAAGAGGCTGTCTGGTTTGAGGCAGAGTGGTATCATGGGAAGAAGCCCAAAGTCAGGAAGTACAGAGTATGAGTCCTGGCTTGGCTATTTGTCAGAAACCTAAGCTCTCTGAATCTTAGTTTCCTTATAAAATGTGAAGTGGTGGAATCTGTCTGGCATAGGAGTGAGGACTGTAGAGAAAATATGTGGATAGCATGTCACACTGGACAAGTAATAGGAATTCAATAAAGGGTAGCTGCTATTATTAATTAATGTTACAAATCTTAAAAATCTTAAGATTTTAAATCCTACTTAAAAAGTAGGATTCACAATATGATCTTTGATAGCTCAGCTTTTCTTCAAAGAAGTTATTTTCATCTTCCAAAATTAGGGGACAAAAAATGAAGTGCTGGGAATACAAGTTTTTAAATGTCTTGCTTCCTGTTACTCAATGACATGTTTAAAGAGATATTGCTACTTAAAGCAATTCCAGTTTTAAGGAGCTGAGACCAGGTGTATATCTCACAAAAAAATTTCTAAAGTAGCATGCCGTTCAAATCGGGAAAAAGAAAGGGTTTCTGCAAGTGGGAAGATATTTGGTGATTTTGAATCCATACATGGAATATTTTATGGAAACATTAAGACATCTAGTTAGAATGTGTGCAAATAGTAATTTTAAGCTAAAATTTGGGAATACTGATCACAAGCATCGTGTAAGCATTTTGTATGGAATTTTATTTTTACATGTACTACATCTGATCTTCACAACCCTATGAGGTTTCTTTACTTAAAGGAACTAAGGCTGAGAGAAGTCACAGAGAACACTGCTATGTGTGCAGCCTATAAGCTGTTTTTGCCTCTATTATTTCTTTAATCTCTCTTCATTGTCATGCTTGGTGTCTGTTTCATTGACTTCTCAGGAAATCACAGTCCCAGAGTCCCATGATCATTGAACCACTTCCTCTCTGTAATCTTAACAAAGTCTCCTGGCCATGGCCCTGCTGGGTTCTACAAAATCATTAGACATTTTGTTATGTACTTAATACAGATGACATAAAAGACAGATTCCACCACTTCACATTTTATAAGGAAACTAAGATGCAGAGAGCTTAACTTGCTGACAAATAGCCAAGCCAGGATTCACACTCTGTACTTCCTGACTTTAAGCTTCTTCCCACGATACCATTTTAACTTGATCCTAGCCAAAAGGCCGAGAAGTGGTGTGTTTTACCATTTTCAAAGACTAAATATGGGGTGAAAAAGGTCAAAATAATTACTTTCCTGCTGTTCTCTTATTACCATCAAAGACTAATTTCTAGAATCAGAATTGGAGTCCATTCAATCAGAGGACTTCACCAACATCTTCTACAAAGTGTATTAATAATTCATTCTTTAAAAATATTAAGAAAATGAAGATGTCTTTATTTTCTAAAAAGACATTACGTTCTATCATTGATATTTTCCAAGGTTATGTTTATTTTTTTTTAATTTTTTAATGTTTATTTATTTTTGAGAGAGAGAGAAAGAGAAAGAGAGAGACAGAGCACACAAGCAGGGAAGGGACAGGGAGAGGGGGAAACACAGAATCAAGCTCCAGACTCTGAACTGTCAGCACAGAGCCTGATACAGGGATCAAACTCACAAACTGCGAGATCATGACCTGAGCTGAAGTCAGGCGCTTAACTGACGGAGCCACCCAGGCGCCCCTCCAAGGTAATGTTTAAAATGGATGCTGAGAGCCATCTGTATTATAATTCTTGTTTGTTAGCGAAGACTTGTTAAAACTACCTGGCCAAATGAACTAAATTTTAGGAAGAAATTTCATAATGGCCTATTTTTTAATACTTCAAAAAATAATACATAGAGCAGATCTTTCAAAGTGTTGCCAGATTGGAATTTCTTAAAACTTGTTCACTGCCAACATATTGCTGGTGTTGAAATACAATCCATGTCTCTCCCAGCTTCGACAAACATATTTAACACATTTATGCATACATTAGTTAGTGTAAACATGACTCACTTAAGTAGAAAGAGTTTTTTAAAATTTTAATATTTCATCACCATGTCACTCCATGGAAACTACCTGGAGGCTACTATGAGGGAGTTTCAAACATCTCTCATATAAAACATCATTATACATTAGCAGAAACTCCGTTCAGTCAAGAAGAATGGCATATTGGCTGGAGGCAACTCTATAAACCACATGCAGTTTTAATTAAATTCATTAAAAATGCTGTGTCTCTCAGTAGATTTGAGGGCAGATAGAACCACTTAACAATAGCCAAGACCTAATCCAGTTTGTCAGAACTAATAATAATACAAATGCAATTTCTCACACAAGGACACATCCAAAAAAGTTCACAAATGAACAATTGTGGTGATATTTTTTAAAGTAATATTTATAAATTACTGCAAGATGTTACCAGTCTCAGACCATGGTTGCAATGTCTAATTCCAACGAGTTGATAAAAGGTGCTATTAATAAAGAAGCACATCTTGGGCAGCTGACATAACTAATTGATCAAGTAATTTGAGTAAAAATACAAGATTTACTAGGAAACCCGGACAGGGATGAAATCACTCAATTTTCCAAAAGCCAGAAGGCCTTGAAAAAAAAGGAGACCACAGAACACTTTTATGTCTAACCAAAACCAAATAAAATGATCCCAGCATACAAATAGGCTTCAGATGATATAATGTGACGAGAGATTTCAACTATGTAGGCAAACCTTTCATTTTCTTACCCAAATACGCCAAGCCAAGGATTACCAACATAGAGAGGGAGGGGAAAAGTCCTATTTCCTCAGTATGTTGTCTCTAAGGGTGGCATGGAACATTTTTTTCTCTCCTCTTCAAGTTTCACCATACCTCACTAAGCTAACGCTCAACATAACATTGGACCTCATGATCTGGGCTAAATTAAAGCAAAATAAGATAAAATGGACCCAGATGAACATGAATTTACCTACGCTGACACTTCTAGAAATGGTTATCGGGAAGATGCATCACCACCAGCCCACCCATGAATCCCTTCGGCAGCCTAAATCACTGCTTGTCTGGAGCGCCTGAAGACAATTGGGACATTGTTTAGCTCTGCTAGATGACTCTGCTGATGTTTCACTGTGTGTGAACTAAAGACAGAAGGAAACAACTGGTCAAATTCTCTATCCAGGTAGTTTTTAGAACTATGGTCTATCTCTCTGTCCTCTTGGGGAAACAGGCGCATCCCCTGTAACTAATAAAACCCCAGTTTTGTCAAGAGCACTGCCCTGATCCATCTCATGAAGGGAAAATTGGTAATACATATATATTTCCTCAGTCCTCCAGCAGTTAAATCAATCTCTATCATTGAAATAATAGTCTAAGGAAAGGCATTTTCCAATCATTTTCTCATTGTATCGTCATAATACCTTCTTAAGGAAAAGGTTAAAAAGAGATGTGAATTTTGTGATGTCTAGACATATTGAGAATGGTTGTTCAGGAGAAGGATGATTCTTTTGTACGTAGAAGCTGTAGTGGAAAAAATAGGAAAGGAAAGGAATTTTAAATGGTACCCAAAGATAGGAAAACACATATGGATGTGGGTGTCCTCAGCCAGAGAATGATGGAACCAAGGGAATTAAGAGATTAGTGATGGGCAAAGCACATCCCACCCTCTGTGAACAGTTAGTAAATTACAAACTCATGAACGTTTCATCATATTCTTACATATTTTGTATTTTCTTCTTGTTTTGAAACTAATATTACCCAGCATTCCATTCCACGCATGTCCATATGCCTGACCCCAATAGCTTACTTCGTCAGGAATATGAATGGATTTCTATTCACCAAATGACATTAGAGAAAAATCAGGCACAGGAACTTAGGTTATTCCCACTTTCTCTGAGCCATCAGCTAAGTCTTACTTCCCACGACCAGGAAAACATAATGGCAACAGCCGAAGCCTTCAGTATACCACACTTCTAGAGAAAATGGCTACTTGCTTTATTGACCACAGGAGACAAATTTCACAGTACAACTTTTGGGCTGTTAAATGAAACCCACTATTCTCCCATAGTCCAAAAACTTCCTGATTTTATGAAAAGGAAAGCTCCTCCATCCAATTTAAGTTTTCCTGCAACAGAATTATCCAGATTGTTATCAAAATTAGAATCCTGAACTCATAATTTTATAGGAAATCTTATTCCACATTAGGGCTCTATGATAATATAATAACCAGAGGTTTCTTTTTTAACAAATCATCAAGTGTAACAGCTTTCATGGATCATAGCCCTCACGAACTCTTCCTAATACGCACAGTCTCCCTTAGATAGGACCAACATTATATACATACATAGGGAAGTAAAAGAAGTTCAGGGCTCAACATTAAGTTGTTTTTATTATTGGTTCCACTCTGACCTTGAGATCCACTTCTATAAATGAGCTCTTTCCTTGTTGCTAGAATGTAAACCTCTCCCCTGAACACTGGTTACTTTCTTTTCATCTAATTACCTAGGGTCATTAATGCTATTTTCAGTACTTTTATCCCTCCCAAACTGATATTTTGCCATGATTTTCCTAATACTTGTTGAGATTTTTAGACCAAATAAATAGCACCCAAATGAGAAATAAGACAAAGATAGAAGTGCAGTGGGACCAAAATAACATTTTCATTATGGATAAAGGCTGAGTAAGAACCTAGTTTACTGCAAAAGCCAAATAGACTTGCTAATTAATTTCCTGAATGAGGCCCTTTACCCACTCATTCACATCTTAGGCCAGACCTGACAGACCTCCCCATTTGAGTGTAGGAGGACTAAGGGCACAAGGGAGCAGAACATAACTTGTATGCTGCACGTGTCCTCACTCCTGCAACAAACGACGGAGGCTGCCCAGCTTGCACTTCTAAACCTACTGATCAGATAAGTCACCATATCTCCTCCAGGAGTGGGGGCTGGGGGTAGAGGAGAGTGAGTAAGGGGTTGGCAAGAAGCCAGGAATATTACACTAACGGAACTTCATGTTGAAGGAGACAACAGATGCGGTCAGAAAGAGCATTCAGTTGTTGTACATGGGAGGCCTGTGTTAGATTTCCAAGCTATGCACCAAGATGGCAGGATTTGAAGGGTCAAATTAATAGTACTATTCTTTCCGGGCCAAGCTCTGAATTAATTGAGAAATAAGATCAAGATGAAAACAAAGACCAAACTATCATCATTACTATGGATAAAGGAAAGGTGAAAATTGTAACTTACTGTGAAAGCAAAACTGGACTTGCTGCACCTCTCCCCCAGATTTGGGACCCTGGAAAGGCTCACGTGTGGCAGAGCAAACACTCTTTCTGAGGTCACTACCTCTACCTGGTCTGGGAATGACAATAGTATAAAGAGATCAAATTTCCCATGCCTGGGAACACTGATAAATAGTTCCAATCAAGAAATGCTGGCCATTAATTATTGTCCACCAATCTTTACACAATTTTACTCTATTTGGAGAAGAAAGGCACTAGAGTCCAGGTTTTGAGGGAATTTTGCTCTTCCTAGAAATCAGAAGAAAAGAAATGTAGGCATTTCCTTCATGCTGTACTCCCTCCCCCCGCCCCCCATGAAGCCTAGGTCATATAGTTGAATGTCCATTGCCTTCAACTGGATATCCCAAAATTGACCTCCTTGCCTGTCTGTCTAAACCTTATGGAGATGGCATGGAGCTCTACTGCCCCCATTTCTATGTCTTTGGCTAGTTATTTGTTTACAGCCTTTTCTGCATGCTTTATGACACAGTAGCTGAGCATGCTTCGCTTTCTATTTTTTGGTTGCCATCACTTACTCTACTTTTACAGCTCTTCTTTCTTGAAATTGCTTGTTCTTTACTTCCTTGCTATTGCTCAGATACAGTTCCTTTTCATTTAAGAGTTTTACTGCTAGCTACTATAGAAATCACCACAGAAAAATACTGGATATAGACACATTTCTTTAAATAAAAAAATACTCAAAAGAGTTATTATTCCATAGTTATATATAATAAAATATAACTGATAACAACTTTGAGATTTTCACTGCCTCAGTCTGACTCTCCTGAGAGATGGTTTCAACCAATGTTTGCTAACGAAAGGAATGCTTGCTTCCCTTCTTCTGCCTGTGGAAGACATCTTTCTTAAATTGAGACAAGGTAGGATAAGAGGCTCAGACTCCTTCTCCTCTGTACAGCAATCCAGAGAGTCACTGCTAGTACCTTGACCCTCACGATATATTTCTATTTTGGATAATTTTATACAGTCTTTTTTAAAAAAAAAAAATGTGTCACCTATCATCAGAAGTTGATACTATGTTATTTTTACGTGCCATATTTTCTGTCACCTCAGTATTTTCTCAAAAAAAATTGTTTTACAACTTTCCCCACACCTTTTTCCACTGCAAACTACAATCTTCTGGTACCATATGTCACTCTTGGACATCGCTTTGTAGGCCAATGTGTTATTTATTTCAGTTATAATTTGCTTGCCTACACTGCTCCCACATTCTCCTATCACACACACTTGCCCACTATTTGCGCCGAACCTGTCGAACCCTTTCTGGCAGTTCTAGTATCATCAAGGTTCTCATTGTCATTCCTATGGCATCACTTACTAATATTCTAGAATGGGATTTATACCTATGACTTTATTTTTATCTGTATGTCTCATGTCTAGTTTTCCTTTTATTATTCTTTTGCTACTTTCTTTTACATTAAGCAAATATTTTCTGATATAACATCTTCATTTTTAATAATTTTTAAACTATTTTTAATTTCCTGCTTCAGATTTGTATTAACTTAATTCCAATGAAATGTAGAAATGTTACCCCCACATAGCTCTATTCCCCTTCCCCATATTGTGCTGCTATTGTTATGCATAATATATCTATACACGTTACAGAGCCAACAATGCATTGCTATAGCTAGTACTTTATATAATTTTATGTATCTTAAAGAATTTGAGAGAAGAAAGAAGAGCAATTACATACTTAGAGCTTTTTTTATTTAGCCTTTGCACTTGGTTCTCCTCGTTTGTTCCTGTGTGTTTAAATTATCATGTGGAGTCATTTCCGGAGGAAAAGTGCAGCTTTGCCTCCACCCTCTCCTTGGTGTGGCTACCAGCAATATACATTTCTACATATTACAGCTCCAGCAGTATAATTCTATGCCTAGTAAGTGCTATTTCAAGTCGTTAAGAGAAGAAATAAAAAGAAATATGCATTTATATTGTCTTCTGTAGTGACATAATAAGTTGCCTTTACTTGCTTTCTTTGTTTTCTTCTGTAGATGTGAACTTGGGGTCACTTGCTCCTAGCCTGAAGAACTTCCTTTCGTGTTTCTTTCTTTTTTTTTAAGTTGATTTTTATTTTTATTTTTGAGGGGCAAAAGAAGACAGAGAGTGAGTTGGCGGGGGGCAGACGGAGAAGGAGACCCGGAATCTGAAATAGACTCCAGCTCTGAGCTGTCAGCACAGAGCTCCATGCCGGGCTCGAACTCATGAACTGCATATGACCTGAACTGAAGTCGAACGCTCAACCAACCAAGCCACTCAGGTGCCCCTCATGTTTCTTACAAGGCGGCTCTGCTAGCAGAAAATCCTCTCAGTGCTTGTTGATCAGGGAATGTCCTTATTTCACCTTCATTTTTAAAAGAAAGTTTTGTCAGGTTCTCATCTATGGTTGCCAGTTTTGCCTTTGAGCACTTTAAATATGTTATCCCATTGTCTTCTGGCTGCCATTGTTTCTGATGCGAAGTCAGCTGTTAATCTTATTGGGCTCCCTTGAAGGTGAAAATTAATTTTTCTCTTGCTTCTTTCAATATTTGTACTAGGATGTGTCTTTTGTGAAACTCTTTGCACTTATCCTACTTGGAATTTGTTGAGACTTTTGGGTCTGTAGATTAAAGCTTTCATCAAATTTTAGAAGTTTTCAGACATTATTTCTTCAAATATTTTTTTCTACTCCTTCATCTCTTACCTTTGTCTGGCATTCCCATCACATATACGCTGATTCACCTAATGGTGTCCACGTTTCTCTGAGGATCTCTTCATTTTTCTTCATTCTCATTGCTCTCTGATGATTAGATTGAATACTCTATCAATCTGTCTCTGAGTTTGCTAATTCTTTCTTCTGCCAGTTTAATTTACTGCTGTGCCTTCTGATGATTTTTTTCAGTTTTTATACTTTTCAAATCCAGAATACATTTGGTTCTTTTTTATAACTTATATCTCTCTGCTGACATTCTCTATTTAATGAAATAATATAAGCGTACCTTTATTTACTTATATATGTAAATATTATTACTTATTATATATATATATATATGTATATATATATATATATATATATATATACACACAGATAGAGAAACTAGTACTAATTTGAGGTTTTTATCTCTTATATCCAAAATCTGCTCACTTTAATAGGCGGTGTATTTTGTTTTGTTTTGTTTTGTTTTTGTCTGCTTTTTTTCCCTCTCAGACTCTCCATTTTCTTTGTATGCCTCACATTTTTTGTTGGAAACTTGTTATTTCAGATATTACATATCAGAAATTCTGGGTTCTGGTTGATCTCTTCCCCTTCCCCAGAAGTTTGTTATTATTATTTGCTGCTTTATCTGTTCAGTGACTAGAGTTATTTTGGAACAATCTGTCCCTCCCCACTTGCCCATATAGTGTGAAGCCTCTGATATTGCTCCTTGGAGGGTGACGCCTCAGACATGTGCAAAGTCATTCTCGAATGACAATATTTTTCAGTCCCTTAAACTATCCCTTTTCTTGACTATACCCCATCCTTAAGTTACACTAATTGCTGGAAGATTATGCTATGGTTTTCAAAAATGTCCTGGAGCACAAATTTCTCCATAGATTGATCCAATTAAATTCAGAGTCCTTTACAAAAATAGATTTTGAGATCAATTTTTGAGACTGTCTGATCCTAGGAAGGCTCTTCTTAGCTGTCTATTTCCGTGGTTCTCTCTGGTAAAGTAGCCAGTCTTATGGTTTAGTTTCTACCTCAAATGCATCCACCAGTTGCATCTGAATTGCTTTATACCATAACCTCCACTGTTTAGAGAATGTCCTTTGCCCTGAACACCCCCAGGCTCTGTTGCAAATGAAGTCAGCTTCTTTGAGAGGAGATTCTAAGCTCTATGTTTTAGGGACTGATTTTTCCCCTGAACACAATCTGTGAACCAGGGCTCTGGAACTGAGGGAGGGAACAGTGGCATACTTCTCTCAGAGTGACACCCTGCTTTCAGAGCTGGATGCTTGGCAGAGCGGGGTCCTACTGTTGCCTCTGGTTTCTTTGGTTTGCCTCTCCCTAAGTGGAACCTCTGATTTACATATGAATTGGGTGAGGGGTGACTGGGGCCGCAGAATTTTTAGAATGCTGAACCCCAGGTAAAGTTTCCATCCTTCAAGTCAGGGCTAGGCTGAATATCTACCTCTCAGTTGCACTTGTTTGAAACTTAGGCTCTAAAACATCTAGTGGCAGATATGGAAATATTAATGTCCTCCTCTCCCAGAAAGATATACAGCAGCCTTCCAGCTGGGAGCTGGTGGGAGAGGCAGCTCTGTGTTCTTCATTGCACTCATTTTGCTACAAGCTAAACTGGGAAGAGAGGGGAGGGAGTTCAAATACCACAGACTCTTCCTGTGCTTACCAAGTTTTTATTAAGTTTTCTTGAATAAATGTTCTTTCACTTACTGTATGCCTTTGGGATCATATCCAGAGACTTTAAATAGGTGTTGTTTTTGGTGTGTGTGTGTGTGTGTGTGTGTGTGTTTAACAATGCTCACTAGTTTTACTGGGAAGCAAATCCACAAAGCTCCCCGTGTGGTCATGCTGGAAGTGAAACCTTTATATACTTCTTGAGTTAGTCAACACAGCAATTGTTATTCTCTAGAAAATAAAAAAGGTTTGTTATAATACCCTGTTATGTTCTTTTATCCTGGCATTTCTCGAATCTGTAATTGATGAAGAGCAATGAACAGAAACATCCTCTTCATTTTGCTGTGCAGTGGGAGTTATATTTGAAGAGTATTAATGTGCTTTTCTATTTGCCTTTCTGAACATAATGATCTTCACTCTAGTCTACGTAGGGCACTCATTTGCTAAAAGAGAGATTAGACTTTGATACAAAAGAATGAAAATAAAGCAGCTCAGGTAAGATTCAGTTCCCTTCTCAAAAGAGAGTTAGGTTTAATTGAAGGGGAAAGAATATTCCAAATTCTGTTTCCTTACCATTTAGAATATCAAAAACTATAAAGATCATTCCTCCTATGCACCCCTTCTCCCTATCTATTGGGGAAGTTAAAGACAGGAGTTTATTTCCAGATAAGTGGCAAGGAAAGGAACATGCAGAGGAAGAAGAAGAAAAGAGAAATTTTTAGAGATATCTGGACTTCCACTTTCTGGGGAGCATTGGGAAGAGTGCAGTGCTAAATAAACTGAAAAGAGATGAGCACGGGGACCCTTGTCCTGTTTGGGAATCTAGGAGGAGGCCATTATGCAACAGGTCTCATTTATCACAACACACCCCAGCATTATGGGTGGTTAGCAAGATAAGACAGAAGAACCGATGATGCTGCCGAGGCTCCCTCAGATCCTCTGAGGCTGGACACTGAATTGAGGGCCAGTCTTCCATGAGGGTCTCTTGTCGTAAATAAAGATACTATGTGGCATGGGCTGGAGATTGACTTCTAGACGAGAGGCTGGATAGAGGACAGGGCACTGACTCAAGGTCTGGAGACAGTGAAAGCTGAGAGAAAACCAAATAACCAAGAAGGAACTCCTAGGAACATTGCCAAGCCAGAGGAACAGATACTAGTCCACCAGCCACATGCTGTAGCACTGGCTGCCAGCACCCAGGTGGCCAAAGAACATCATATCAAAGAACAGCAGATGTCAGCCAGCATACTGTGAAGGACTGGCAAGAGGCCAAAGTCCCTGCCATCCCTCTCCCACTCCACCAAGGTCACGAGATCATGTATACCTCACCTTCCTCTCCTCTACACTGGGCCATGTTCTTAGGGAGAAAGCGAGAGTGAGGTTTGACCGTTTCCACCCAATTTTAACTGCACACACCAAAGGACACTGTTTAAAATAAGAGACTGCACTAACGTCTATTTCATACATTTTCCCCATTTTCCTCTGATAGCCAGTAGGATTATAGACAGCTGCAGACAAAATAAAGGGGCTGATTCTCTTTGCACTTCTGATTTATAAGATGGGTAAATTCTATAACAACACTGCAAGTGTAAGAGTGTGTTGGGCACATAGTAAATATAGTTTTTTACCTCCCCCTTTTTATTTCTTAGATCAGAGTAGGCATTTTTTAAGTGTATTTTTTGGCTGCCCAGCATCCAAACATTTTTTGGAAGGGAGTATACCAAAACAGACCAAAGTAGAGTCAGAGCCTCCCTTAGCATTATGGAAGTGGGGCTAGGGAAGTTACTCCTCTGCCTGGCACCCCATAGCTAATACAGGGCACATAATCCAGGTCCAGCTAAATGGACTTCCATACCACTCTTTAAATCTCAAAGGAGTACTGTCAAGGTTCAGGGAGAAGTAGCAGTTTTCAAGGCAACGGTGACTACAGAGTTTAAATCCTGAACATAACTGTGAGTGTCCAGTAATAGGAAGTCCAGGATGCTCAGGTCTTACCCACTTGAATAGACTTCAGTGGCATGACCTTGTGAGCTTGTCTCCATCAGTGTGGGCTTCCATCACAAAATACCATAGACCGAGTGGCTGAAACAACAGAAATTTATTTTCTCACAGTTCTGGAGGCTGGGAAGTCTAAGATCATGTTACTAGCCGATTCAGTTTGTCGGAGCTCCCTTCCGGGCTTCCAGACGCCTCCTCACTGTGTCCTCACATGGCCTTCCCTCTGTGTATGCACAGGGAGACAGAGAGAGAGAGTTCTCTTTGTTCCTCCTCTTCTAAGGACATCAATCCTATTGGATTAGGATTTTATCTTGATGACCTCATTTAACTTTAATTACATCCTAAAAGTCTTATTTCAAATACAGTAACATTAGAGGTTAGGGCTGCCTTGCTCCTTTCTATTTCTGACCTAATTCTAATTCAACAATTCTATCAAGTATTTCATATCTTTCCATCAGATCCATTTTCTGATTAGGTTAACCAGAGCTAATTTTTATTGTTGGCAACCATGAACCCAGACTGGAGCAGATATTAGTATCAGAAGACAATCATTCAGGGAATTGGTGTTGGTTATTTGCCCTAATGGGGGCTAAAGAAAATGAAAACTCAGAGTTTGGGAATGAGAATCTGTCAGCCATAACAAATAGCTGGATAATTTTTCTCTTGTGGTGATCTTTAATGAGGTGTCCATTGAAAAGAAGGATTTAAGGGATCAAAGTGTCACTGCCACTGAATGGTGTGAATGGCAGGAAGAATTTAAAGACATCAGGGTGAGGTGGATGCTTCTAATGAAACTGGACAGCTTAAAGAAGAGATGACAAACTCAAATCTCTGTATTTCAGTTCAAGGCATAGACCCAGGGAATTTCTCTGGTTGTGATAAACGTCTGCATAAATGTCTGCCAAAATCAAAAGCAAATTTTAAATTTTGTGGGCTCCTGAATAAAGCCCTTTGAATTGCCAGCCTTACCAAGTTGCTCATGTGAAAGTGACCGTGCTGATTAGTAAATAATGGAAAGTTGAACATGGGGAAAACTACGGAGGCTTGGGAACACCCCCAAACCACATTCTACGCTAAGTCTTGCTCGACAACCAGAGGAGACCCACCTCATTTCTTTTTGCATCTTCTCCATCTTCTATCAGGGCTGAGCCAGCTCTCTGACTCTATCAGTGGACCTTGATCATCCTACCTGCCGCACAGAGCATCATGCCAGCAGGATCTGAAAAGTACGCTGAATTACCTTCATTACCTCAGTAAGACAAGTAGGCTAGAAGATGGGAGAAAAATCTTTGAAGATACAGGACCTGCTATTTCAGAAAAGCTTCCATAGGTCTAGTGGTCTGGTAAACTTCAAAGTATATGGCAAATACACTGTTTGTCTAATATTAAGAGTCATAATGCTTGGTGTGCCAGAATGGGCCACCATGTACCTATTCATTCCATTTACCGGGTGCTTCAAAGGGCCTCTACCTTTAAGCACCTATACTATTTAGAAATTATGGTCCCACTGATTCAAAGAGGCCCACAGTTTCTGTAGTAAATCAGACTAATAGCTCTAAAGGGGAATCATGGAAGAGGTCCTTAGATTCAAGAGCAATAGTATAGCTTCTTCATTATGTTACTATCCTTTCAAGAGGTAGGAGTTGGTTTGCCACTGGGCCCAAGTAGAGATTAAAGCCTGACTATGAGATACTAAGTGATTATGGAAAATAAGCAATGCATTATGAATTATAATGTAATCTGATCCATCTAGCCATAAGCACCTTCATCTTTCATCTTCATCACTTTCATCTTTTTCTTGACCGTGGAGAGAGGAATCAACTTCTTTTCACTAGAATAACTGCTATTCTGAATTTTCCTTCTGCTTGTCATGCTTCCCCTAGGTAGTGACCAGGAAGGTCACAGACTTACTGAAAGCTTTATGTTTTGGTCTATCTTCTTAACCATTAGCTTCTCTTGGTTTCTGCCTGTCCTCTGAATCTGCTTTTTCAATCTTCATGCTTATTCTGTCAGTTACAGAATATCCTTCCATTCAAGCTCTTTCCTACTTAAATTAACCACAGTTTCTAGTGTTTGAAACTGAAGTCTGGAGCACCACCCCCACCTCCTACCTTTTGAACTACTTTTCTTTTATTTCTGCCATTATCTGGCTCATTAGGTAGACAGTTGTGGTTAATCTTTGGGCCAAGTCAGGTCATCCATCCATTCCCACACCAAATATTAAGCACTATGCCAGGCATTAACGGTACACAGAATTCAGGTGCCTGTGACCTGGGATAAGGACCTATAAGAAGGAATGCCTTAAAGGATCAAGGGGACTATATTTGTAAATGGACTTGGAAGAAGCAGTTAGTGATCTAAAATTACATATTTACTTGGTATCAGGTCTATAATTTCAGTATTCCTTATTTTTTCAGTGAAATTTACTTAGATCTTCTACCTACAATGTGTAAGACTTGGAACAATATAAAAAAAAAATCTCAGAACTGCTTTTGTGTACTTAACATGAGCTTCCAGCCCTGTAGCCCTAGTTGAGCCTCGTTATTCATCCTCTTGCTTTGAAGAGCCCCCTTTAGGGTACCTTAAGGTTGTAAGAAATACTAAACGGACGGATCCATCATAGCAGCTTTAGAACAACAACGTTTTTATTCCATGCAAAATCTTTCATTTCTGAACTCCATCAGCACATTAGCCCTTGACCTAGAGGATATGTCATGTTAGTTAATTAATAGGTTAAACAGAAAGTTACCAGATCATCTGCCTAAGATATAACAGTTTATTTTCCAGTAGGTACTGTAACCAAGATAAAATCTCATTTTGAGCCTAATGTTCACACCATGCTCTAGAGCCATTTTTCTCAGGGCCCGTCCCCCTTCTATAGAACTATAGATTACAGACATAAAACAAGACAGTGTGCACTGGCATCGAGTCTTGCTCCGCATTTTGTCTTTTTTATTGCATTCTGGTTTCATTCTTAGTTGTCATCTAGCACTCTTCTGTTTTTCATTGGGAAGAATATTTTAGATAAATGAATTTATTTGACTGTACCATCTATGGCACTCTCACTAGGGGCTTAAAACAATAAGTTAGCTTTTAGCATGAGGCTTCCCCTTTAGAATACCAAAACTGAGCAGCGTCTAAGCCCGTATCTATTTTAATGTGCAATCTAAATCAAGAACCAAGCCATCAAAGCTCTCCTGACCAACAGCCAAAGAGGTGTTTCAGAGATAGGGAATACAACTCTCTTTTTTTAAAAACAGAAAATTAGTCTGTTATTCAATGTAAACAGTATCTAAAAAATAATGTCTAAAATGTCTATGTTCCTAAAAAAGTGCATCTTTTTTTTTTTTTTTTTGTTCTTTGAAGAGACATGCCAAGATGATATAGTTCGACACTGGTAAAGAAAACTAATATCCTAGGAGAGGATCTCTCAGCCACGGACCCTGTTAACAATGGGCCTGAAGCCTCTACAGTCAGTTCTGAAAGATTAACACTTTAATCATGTGTCAAAGAAGAAATAATAGGCATATTTCAAGAAGGCAAAACATGGCAGATGTCAATATTTTTCTGGAATAGTATCAATTCTTTTCTATGGAACTGATACTAAAAATGAAATTAGTGTGTGTCTTCTTCACTAGGAATTTTTCACTTGCATACACATGCCAACATGGCTGATCTCCAAATACCTGGCTGTTCTTTGAATAGTACATTTAAAGAGTGTGGTCACCAGATGAAGAATTTGAGTTAAGGCTACAGCCCCAAAGTCTGTACTCTCCCTTGTTATCTCCAGAGATTTCAGGATTGGCTTTCACTAAGAAATTATAACCCTAAGAACTTCCTGCTTTCGTATTTAAAGTTCCAAATAAATATTTCCATTTAGACTCTCTGGAAAATGGCTTTATTTGTTAATTTTGTAACAAACAGTTATGCTCTTGGGGCCATAAAGGTGTGGGAAGATTTAAATTCCTTTAAGTTTACTTATCTTGAGAGAGGGAGAGTGTGTGCACACAAGCAGGGTAGAGTCAGAGAGAGAGGGACAGACTGAATCCCAAGCAGGTTCCGCACTCTGAGCACAGAGCCCCAAGCAGGGCTCGAACTCATGACGGATATCATGACCTGAGCTGAAATCAAGAGTCGGACGCTTAGCTGACTGCGAGACCCAAGGGCCCTGGGTGTAGGAAGATCTAGAACTCAACTTTAAGCAGTTTAGAATTCAAATCTTGATCATCGTCTCAAATCAGTTCACACAGAAGGAGAGGGGAGCAGGAAGAGGAAGCTAACAAGGAGGTCAAACACAGTATTTACTGGGCCAGTCACTTACCTGCTAGCCTGAGTCAGTCACTTACCTGCTATAATAAGGATGCAGAAGATCAGCTTCCTAACTAATATCAGGAAGTCCCAGTCAGTCCAGAGAGTATTACTAACACGCAACGCAAAGGCAGTTTGGAGGGAAGCACAATTTTTTCTTTTCTTACTACTTAAGAACCGAAGGCATGTGTTTAAAATGTTCTGAGGGTAGAGGTATCCTGCCCCCCAAATCAGTGTTTCCTATTCTCAGCCTTTTTCTCTGCAGTTTTAAATATTACCCATGCAAGAGTTTCACTGTGTCATAAAATTCAGTAGTTCATTGTTTCCTACCTCTGACTGGCCGCAGTTGTCACAAAAACACTGCCATGGCTCAGGTCCCAAATCGGAAGCCAACCTAAACCTGCCATGTGGTCCTTTCTTCCTGCAACTGTCCGCTGCTTTCCCCAAGTCCCGCCCTCCCCCCCTTCACACAGCAGGTAAAAGGCAAGCACATGGCACCTTTGTCAGCTGGGTGGCCGGGCCGTTGCAGGCAGCCAAAAGTCAAAGAATCATGTGTTGAGAGGACAACTTGCTGAACCCAAATGTACTGTTCTTCCGGTCTAAACCCATCAGGCAGTGCTTACTGTCTAGAGCTACAGCAGCTAGCTTTGAGTTCAAATCTGTATTGTGGAATTTGAACCACTGAAGCACCCATCACCACAAAAAACCTCTATGAATCTTGTTAACAAAACAGGAAGAACTTCTGCCAATAGCTGAGAAATAAATTCCTTCTTTCCTGCTGCTTGGACCACAGCATAATGAGGGCTCCCAAGCTCTCTCTGCAGTAATAAAACAAATGCCCAGGCTTTTTCTTTTGATGTGTTCCAGTTTAAAAGTTAAGAGTTGATGCCTTTTCATCCTTAATTTATCTTCCCTTGTAAATATTTCTGTACCCTTTCCAATATCTAAAGTCTACACATTTTCAAAGTATAATTCACTCCTTCTCCGATTTCAGTTGTATAACTTTATGCTATGGGTCAAATTTTGGGCTAAATAAACATACCTCGGGCTACAGCCCTGCAAATACCTCTGGCAGCAAATTAATTCAAACAAATGTTTTGGTTGGGTGGTGAGGTTGTTTTTTAATAATCTTTCTGATCTGCCTGGAGGTCCAAGGATAGACTAGGTGAACTCCCAAAGGCTTTCTAACTTTGTATTTTCTGCCACATTAATAGCAGGTTCTTGAAGTTTGTTGAAGTGGTTGGTTTAAAATTTCACCACCAGAGGGTGCTACTTGTTTGCTTCTAAAATTCACATCACTACCAGATTTGGAAGATGGAGGCCCCGTCACCAAGACTTGTCCCTGCAGCAGCCAGTATAACCCAGGAAAGGTTTCCAGAAGACCTGCAGGCAACACTCTATTCAAGGAACCAGATTTCACTTCACTATGGACATTACGTGTTTGGAACCAAAACTGAAAATCTCTGTAGCTTGCACCAACCCAACTGCACTAATTTATATATTTGTTGTAAAGCAAACAAGGCATTTGAATCATTTTCCATCCTCGTGGCTTTTGCTCAGTATTTACTACGCAATGACAATGAACCCCAAACTCTATAACATCCTCTTCACCACACCAAACAATAAAATAACATAAAGTAAAAAGAGAAATTGCTGAGCTGTAGCGATCATGCTATTTTCCAACAGTGTAAACTCCTCTTATCACATATCCCTCTTCTGCTCGGATGTAGTTTCTTATTTCTAGGGAACATTTTATCAGCTTCAATTTCTCTTACTGTATTTTTTTGATTGACTGGGATGTGCATGTGAATTTTCCACCTGGCGGTTTCTGGTATGCGTGGAATTCAGTTCCCGTTCACCTACGTAGAGTGTGCATGGAAAACTTTTTTAAATTTCAGATTTTAAGTTTTAGATGGTAAGACATTCTAATGTGTTGTCATCTGAATGGCAAAGCCACTCAGGGGTCAACAAAGTTTTTCTATAAAGTGCCAGAGTGTAGTAAAGATTTTTAGCTGTGTGAGGTGTAAGTTCTCTGCCACGCTACTCAGTCCTACCACAACAGCAAAAGTAGCCACAGAGACTATAAACACCAATGACCAGCTGTGATTGTAATTCACCTTTACTTTGAGGAACAGGTGGTGTGCTGCTATTTGCTGACTCCTGAAAATGATGAATCTTAATGTACAGACTGTTCTTACTGATAAAATTCAGAAAAGTTTCTACTATGTCACCCTGTGATGATTTTGTCTTTCCTCATACAGTTTTGTACAAAGTGTGACCTAATCAATCCATTTTAAAGTTCATGGGTCCTTTGGAGGAGTACCACTGGGCTCCCTGTCCAGAGCTTTCAAAGTCTGAGTCAAAGGAGGGTTAGACTTTCAGTGTGGCATTATGTTTATGTCCTATGAAGACTTGCTGTGGTAAGATATAAAATCAAGAAGGATGTGACACCCTGGCATTTCTGCTCGAGATAATATGAAAAGCAAACAAAAGACATAGTTTATTTACCTTCAGACTGATGTGTAGCCAGAGGAGTCTGGGTCTCCTTGGAGTATGACACGACTTCCCGGGGCAGGAAATCCACTTGGGTAACCTTCGACACACCCAGTCTGTGCAGTCTTCGTCTGTAAGCAACAAAGGACAAACACTTAAGGAGGGAAGGCATTCTTTGCAGAAGAGCTGTCAGTAATAATGCACAGGACCAACATAAACCCCAACCTGCAGTTTCTCGGTGCAAGGGGCTTGGGCTGGAAGCTGGGACACTTGGCTTCTTGGCCCACTTTGGCCCTAATTTGCTGGTGTGTCAGGTCACTCAAGGTCTTGGTCTGGCTCAGAGCAGACACTTCCATGCTGAGAACCTTTGATTTTGCTTGTTTTAAATCAATAAAGGGAATTTTCATTGGTAATACAAGATTCTAGCCTCTTACGTGAGATGGACAAAGGAAAAGTAGTGATCGTCAAGTCAGAAGAAAAGAAAGATGATTTCTTAGTGGGATAACGTGTTTGCTAGGATAGGATCAAGAGAAGCACATTCCAAGGGGGAGTATAACACTTCTTAGTTCCACAGAGGAGGAAGTAACACAGATCAGCATGTGAATTTGTTTAAAAGCACATTGCTATAGCCTAGGTGAGTGAAGAGGGCACTGGGCTAAGAGTGATAAAGTTTTAGCTTGGATTCCCCAACTGTGACCATGTGAAAAACAGTTTCTAAATATTTATGTCACACTTCAAATGTTTTCAGATGTCTCTAACATCTATCAAGTCCTCTGTCCTCGTAACACCTCTGGGAGGCATATGGGAAGGTGTTATCACCATCTCCATTTTATAGATGGGGAAAATGAAATGAGTGTAAGAGACATGTCCAAGTATATAGAACTCATAAATGTACTGTTGGCCTAAATCCTGGTCCGTGCCTTTTCCACCAAGCCAGCTCCTATTTAGGGTTCTGAATGGTGGTTTCTGAGCTACTGCAGAGATCCAAAGTGCTTTCTGAGTCACCCAGGAACATCTAAGTCATGGCGGCAGCAGAGTCTGATGGTTAGGCGCATACACTCTAGCCCCCCACTTACCAGCTGCGTGTGTCATCTTAAACAAGGTCTCTAACCTCTCTGCGCCTCTGGTTTGTTATCTATAAAATGGAGAGATTACTAGTACTTGCTATTAGGATTATTATGGTGATGTGTATGTACTGTGCACATATAATGCATATACTACATAATTTCCACACTTACATCTTAAAACAGTTTCTGGAATGTTATTTTTAACAGATAGATGTAATACTAGGATGCAACACATTCTACTGTGTTTCCTAAAAATTTCTAGGCATAGAGTATGGGTGCCTCTCTCTGAAAGAAAGAGAAAAAGGCGAAATGAATGCAAACCTCAATAGCTCATACAGGAAATCCTAGCTACACTCCCTAGCTCTCTCTATGGCCAGTAAAAGCACTTTCTATTCATATTATTGATTTTAATTATTACTAGCACATGGCACAGACTCTTTGTATTTTTAGTACTACTACTACTAATAAAATGAAAGAAAAATGCATGTCACAGCTAGAAATTTCCTTGTACAATTTCCCAAGCATTAGGAAAAAAACTGTTTCTTCTTTTGTAGGAGTTACTCAGACAACTGAGGTGATATCTAAGATGTGTACAAAGTGGATGTGCACAAAGTTCTATAAATGTAGGGTTAGAGGACAAGCCTGTTTGGCCATCTCTGAAGTGCCAATAAGCATGACCATAGTCATAGCTGCATGCAGGCCTGGGCCTCACTCACTCAGAAGTCTGCACCACAGAGAGCCAGGCTGGGTTCCCAGAACTCCCCGCAGCCTCCTCACACAGAATTAGTGGAACACACAAAATACACTAGAAACAAAGTTGCCGAACAACGTAAAAGGCTCAAAGTTTCAAAGTAAGAAATTCAGGTATTAGTTTAACATCTTAAGTGAGAGAAGAATGTTTTCTTTCCTGAGCGGGGTCTTTCTCAAAGCACTTGACAAAGCAAGCATGAATAGACACTCCAGGGGTAATGCTCCTCCTGCTGTTTCATAGCCCAGAGCATCTTTCTGAAGTAGCAAGAGGTCAGGCTGCATCACATAAGCAAAGACATGGAAAAGAAACATGTGCTGGTATGACAGCCCCACCTTTTCTAATGGAGTCCCCCCCGGCATGAAGGGATAGGGCTGGATCCTAGACTTCTATGGGCATCTGTGTGAGGCCCAGAAATCTCCATACTTCCACTGAAAGGTACCAACACCTTCAGGCAGGGGTTCTATGGTTTCTTGTTAATGAGACATAAGCCATAGGCCTATCTTGCTGGGTAACCAGCAGCAGGCATGGAAATAGAAGTCTCACATGCAATGTGATAATCCATCATGGCAAATCAAAACCAACCGATAAGACAGTATGGCATAATGGCTATGTCATGGACTCATTCAGAAACAAATCTGGGTTCAAATCTATGCTCGGTCACTTATCAACGGAGTGGTAGGTGAAAGCTTTGGACAACTGACAAACCCTACTAAGCCTGAAGCTTCTTATCTGTAAAATGGGTACATATCATTCTGAAGACAAAATGAAGCTAATACTTGTAAAGCACTTACTTCTGTGCCTGCACATAGCAAGCAGCTTCTGGCTTAAGCATCTCTGCTTTTAATTTCTCTTTTTGGCTGATAATGCTTGTATTTGTTTTAAAAAACCAGAGAAGACAGATTTATGGATGCTCTATGTTTAAGATTCCTTAAGACAGCAGATTTGAAGATTATCTCTTTCAATGAAGCATAAGAATCACACACTAATGTCTTTATATGAACACACTGAAAGAGTCTATTTGCTTTTCCTTTAACTGAAAATACTATCCTTGTGACACTTCTCAGCTTTCAAAACTTAGCTTGAATAAGTGAGCTTATCTCACTAAACAAAATGTTTTCTTTTCTCAACAACCATCAGAAAGTTTCAACTGGTCTCTTGCTGATGCTATATTTGTAAGCTCAGGGTCCCAACTCAACACCATGCCATCAAGAATAAATAAAAGCTAAGTTGTGATCAAGTGATTCTCTTAATGTGCTCATTGGTTGATACATTAGTAAACTTGTGGTCTATTTCCCTTGAGGGTAATTTTGTCTTAAATGACTTATAATGTTAAAGCAACTTTGTATAACACTACTTACAGGGTAATGGATATATTACTGTATCTTTCCATGCAGTCTCCACATTGATTAAGCTGCATTTATAGCAAATGTTTTTACTCTTTGTGGGTATTCTGCTGTGGCTTTAGTAACTGTGTATTTATAATGCATATAAATACTTTTTATACATTATTTTATTATATTCTCATTACAATTTTACATCCTATTCCAATTTTACACTTGAGAAAATTAAGGCTCAGTGATAGTAAGTCATTTGCTCAAAATCACAAAGGTAGTAAGTGACAGATGCAGGCCTTGGCTCTGTCAAACAGCAAGTTCAAGGGCCATGTTCTTAGAAACTGTTCTCTGTTGACCTTGTCCTTCGATTTTTTTTTTCCTAATGCCTATGAGCATCGCCTCATGGAGGCACACTCATACAACCTAATATAGTAGAGGGTCAAGCACATGTGATCATTTTATAAGTATGAGAAAGTATTCCTGAGACACAGCCAGGCCTAAATTATTAGGTCATAATAGAAGGATCCCGTTTGCCAGGTGAGAAGCATACAGTGGTTCTCAGCCCTGGCTGGTGAGACAGGCTGGCCAGTAGGTGGCACCCTTCCATAGCAAAGACCTTCCTCTCAGGTATGTTCTCTGAGTCCTCCATTCTGAGTATTTCCTACACCAATCCTAGGGCCTGCATGCCCGTGGATCTAGAATCCATCTATTTATATAACTCTGTGATTGAGGCCTTCTTCAACTTCCCTTTTTGTAGAAAACTATTTCTACAATTTTATCAGTTGACAAAATTATTATAAAATGTTTAAGAGATGAAGTACACTCATTTTTATGCAAGCCGTATCAGTTCATATTTCTTTTATACAAGGATTAAATTAAACTGCTTAGCAATAGAGGGAAAAAAACCAGTGTAGCACTAATGTTACTATAATTCCTTTTCCTTCTAATTAGGCTATAAGTTCCATGCTGGCTCTTCAGTTCTGGCTCTGGGATCGCTTAGCTGCCATCCCACTATCCCTCCTGCAAAGCTAGCTCATACTCTCACCTACATACAAAAAGACTTCTGCCATCACCCCAGTACAGGCCACTGTAGTCACCTCTTTTCATGTCTGACATGACTGCACGCTTACTTCTTTATCCCTTACTGATTCATCTCTGTAGCTTGGGCCTCAGTTCAGTGTCAGGGACAGAAGAGGCACTAAATAAATGTTTGAGGAAGGAAAGGAGGGAAGAAGAGAAGACTAGAGAGGGAGAAGGGCAGAAGGCATCTTACAGAAATGTAAATTGAGATTTTAATTGTCAAATGCCAGGTGGACACGGCATTATTATTAAATTATACTGTGTATTTACACCTTGGTAATTTATTCTAAAATAAGAGCTTTGATAGAATTTTAAATACACTGAATTAAATGTATATCATGTTCTAAATAATCATAAGAGAGCAATTCAATGTCATTTAAGTACAATAAGGCCTCGTATATTTGGATTCACTTGACCACATTTAATAAATACAGAGAGAACCCAAACAGAAGAAGTCCTAGAGCATGGGCTCCCAAAATAGGGTCCTTGACCAGCAGCCACAGTACCGTTTGAGAACAGGTAAGAAGGCAAATTCACAGGCCCCACCTGAAAACTACTGAACCAGAAACTCTGCAGGCAGGGCCCAGTGATGCCAGTGCCCATTAAAGCCTGAGTGCCAGTGAGTTAGAAATAACTTAATCACATTCACCTGGGGCTCCCGACTGTAGCCAATTCCTAGAGGATGAGGCCTCAGTCCCACTGAAACAGGAGGATGTCCCCGGACCAAGCTTACAAAGCTCTATGAGACGGCCAGCCACGAAGATGAACAAAGATGAATGAGAGGCAAGCGGCAGGTAAAGAGACCAGTGTAAGTCTTTCCTAGATTAAAAACTAAAACGTCAGGCAGGGGATGCCAGAGAAATTGGGCAATGAGCCCCAGTCCCACACAAGCTACCCTGGCATGGTCCTAGAGTGACATAGGGCCCACATCTCTCCAGGGCTGGGGTGGGGCTCCCCACTAAAAGTGCTGGAAGCCTCCGATCCAACCAGTCCTGTCAACCTGGCTGAACAAGCTGGCTGAGTAAAGTTGCAGTGTTTCTTCTGAAAAGAAAGATCAGGTTTTGATAAAGAATAAAAAGTGAAGCTATCTGAAGTCTGCGAAGGTCACTTGCTGGTGCTGGGGATGTAAACGTTTCCAGTCCACCACAAGCACAGTCTGATCTACCCCAGTGCTCTCCATTTATCCTTGCTGGGACATTCTGAATCACAAGAAGAAAACTACTCCCTTGAGCGAGCGGAGACAGATCCCCATTCCCTTTTCTGATTTGGGTTCAACTGATATCTATCCAACCACAGTTAAGGTGAGCATGACTTTGCTAAGCTGCTTACAAAGTTTCATTATTCAAGAAAGAGGAAAACCTCAAGTGTGACCTAAGCATTGTGTATGATGTCTACCAAAGTTGAGGAAAATAAGGGTTATATCTCCAAACAGAAGGATTCTGTCTTATCATTAACAGTATGAGAAACATGTGTATTGCCACTGAAATTCTAATAAATATATACTATGTGGCTCCCATCTCAAAAGTGGATGAAAGTTGAAGAAAAACTTCACTGATATTTTTTTTAGTGATTAATACATTAAACATTCTTTAATAATAAAGAGAAAAAATACTTGCAAAGCAAAGAGTTATCTACCAAAACGGGATACCCTGGTCTTGCACCTATGGTTTGAAAAGATTTCCATTCTTTTCAAAACCATGAGCATCAGAACTTCAGCTCCTAAAGCCACTAGATGTCAAAGAGATCTCTATCTATTGTCTTTAAAAATAAAGGTGGGGGCGGGGTGCCTGGGTGGCTTAGTCGGTTAAGCGTCTGACTTTCGCTTAGGTCATGATCTTACGGTTCGTGGGTTCGAGCCCCGCATCGGGCTCTGCGCTGACTGCCAGCTCGGAGCCTGAAGCCTGTTTCAGAGTCTGTGACTCCCTCTCTCTCTGACCCTCCCCTGCTCACGCTGTCTCTCTCTCTCCTAGAAATAAATTAAAAAAAAAAAACCATTAAAAAAAAAATAAAATAAAAAAATAAAGGTGGGGAGCCTGAGTGGTTCAGTCAGTTCAGCATCAGGTCATGCTTGATCTCACGGTTCGTGAGTTCGAGCCCTGTATTGGGCTCTGTGCTGACAGGCTGGAGCCTGGAGCCTGCTCTGGATTCTGTTTCCCTCTCTCTCTGCCCCTCCCTGACTCATGCTCTGTCTCTCTCTCTCTCCCTCTTTCTCTGTCTCTCTCTCTCTCAAAAATAAATAAACGTTAGAAAAATTTTTTAAAGAATAAAGGTGAAGAATATAAATGGGAAAATAATTTTGACAGGGCAAGGATCTGGCGAGATGGTTATGGATGGCAAGGGGGAGCAGAGCCCTTTGATCAGATATGTAAGATGAAAGGTGCCTTAATTCTTTTATTGAAATAATATTTGCATACTATAAAATCCCCTCTTTAAAGTGTACAATTTAGTGGCTTTAATATATTCCCCAAGATGTGTAACCATCACCACCATCTAAGTGTACAATGTTTTCTTACCCCCCAAAGAAATTCTGTGCCCACTGACAGTCATTTCTCATGATCCCTGTCCCCAGCCCTGGGTAACCACTAATCGACTATCTACTTTCATATAATTGGAATAATGTAATATGTGGCCTTTTATGTCTCCCTTCTTTCACACAGAAATGTTTTTTTTTAAATTTTTTTTTAATGTTTTATTTATTTCTAGGAGAGAGAGAGAGAGAGAGACAGCATGAGCAGGGGAGGGTCAGAGAGAGAGGGAGTTACAGACTGAAACAGGCTCCAGGCTCTGAGCTGGCTGTCAGCACAGGGCCCGATGCGGGGCTCGAACCCACGAACTGCGAGATCATGACCTAAGCGAAAGTCGGACGCTTAACCGACTAAGCCACCCAGGCGCCCCTCACACAGAAATGTTTTAAGATTTATCTATGTTATAACATATATCAGTATATTATTCCTTTTTCTTGGTGAATAATATTCCCTTGTATGGATATACCATATTATGTTTAATTCATTCAAAAGTTGATAGGCATTTGTGTTGTTTCCATTTTAGGCTATTATAAAAATATTATGTTATAAAATATATATTATTATAAAAATATTATAAAAGACATGTATAAGTTTTTATGTGGACATATGGCTTTAGTTCTCTTGAAACTGAATCAAGTTCTCTCAGAATTGGTATATACCTAGCAGAGAAATTGTAGGGTCAATATGGCAATTCTACATCACACCTTTTGAGGAACTACCAGACTGTTTTCCAAAGTAGCTTCACCACTTTATATAATCACTAGCAGTGTACAAGGATTCCAATTTCTGCACATCGTTGTCTACTTTTATTATTAACTCTTTATTATAGTGAGTGTGAAGTGGTATCCCAATGTGATTCTAACTTGCATTTTACTGATGGCTAATGGTGTTAAGCATCTTTTCATGTGCTGACTCACATTTGCACACCTTCTTTGGAAAAATGCCTATTCAAATTCTTTGCCCACTTTAAAACTGGGTTATTTGTCTTTTTATTGTTGAGTTATAAGAGATTGCTTATATATTCTGGATATTAGATTGTTATCAGATATATGATTCACAAATGTTTTCTCCCATTCTTTGGGTTGCCTTTCAACTTTCTTGGTGATGTCTTTTAAAGTACAAAAATTTTGGGGGGTGCCTGGGTGGCTCAGCTGGTTAAGGGTCCTACTTCAGCTCAAGTCATGATTTCATGGTTTGTGGGTCTGAGCCCCACGTCAGGCTTTGTGCTGACAGCTCAGAGCCTGGAGCCTGAGCCTGCTTCAGGTTCTGTGTCTCTTTCTCTCTGCCCCTCCCCTGCTTGTGCTCTGTCTCTCAACAATAAATAAATATTTAAAAAAATTAAAGTATAAAAGTTTTCACTTTGAATGAAGTAAAATTTATCTATTTTTTTCATTAGTTGTTTGTACTTTTGATGTCATATAAGAAATCACTGCCCAGTCTAAGGCCATAAAGAGTTATACCACTTTTCTCCTAAAAGTCTTTGATAGTTTTAGCTCTTACATTTAGATTTTTGGCCTATTTTGAGTCAACTTTATAGATGTTGTAAAGTATGGGTCTCACTTCATTCTTTTGTATGTGGATATCCAGCTGCCTATGCTTAATTTTTCTTAATATTCAGTAGAAAGACTGAACAGGAGGTCAGGGAAAGGCTTTGTCATGAATATTAGTCCTCACAGATACCCACCTGCCCAAGCAGTAGCCAAATCTGACTGTAGAAGGATGGATTCCAGAAAGGGACCAAAATCTTCCAAAATAGACCAAAAGCTTTACTCTCATGAAAGCTCTCAGAGTACCTGAACATGCTTCCATCACTGCTATGAGCATCATCAAATTCTTCCTGAACCAGTTACACAAGATATAACTCATAGTCTCTCTAATTTCAAATCACAGTGAATCTATACAGCACACTTGATGCTCCGGCATTTCATATTAAGGATCAGTTAAGAAAATTGCATAAATAATGCTGTACTATCTCTACTGGATTCATAAAGGAAGCCAACAGTATCAGAGAACTGGCTTCAGACAGCTAAAGCTTTAAGCAAGATGGCTCTCATCTCAGAATTTCACAGATGCCATTAGCTAATTCTTAAAGATATGTTTATATCAGAGCATGATTCATTTTGTAATTCATCATCAGCATTGGGAAGTAAAGCTGCAAGAAAAACTGAGCCTGATATTAGACTGAATTTTTTTAATGTCACAATGCACACATCTGTAGGAAGACACAGAAAAGCCAGAACAAAAATATATTTCAGGCATCTAAGAAACTCTACAAAGTTTAAAAATTGTGAATCACAAAAGACTATCAATAGTGATCTGGGAATAGCAGTCTCAGAGTGTTCAACGCCTGGGAATCATAATACTGGTTGATATATCAGTTAGATGTAGTGGCGGGACAGGAGTGAGATAGATAATGTAGCCATCAGGAGCTTAGGTCAAAAGCCAGTATGAGGCCTCAGAAGCCAGGGAACCAAAAAGGGTCACTGCAATAATGGGAAGTCTCTGGAGCAGGGAAGAGACTTGGAACTCATGCAGATAAAACCCGAAACAATATTCTCAGAGACAAGGAGTTATTTAGATAGATGCCAAAGTAGGTCAAGGCTAAGGAATAAAAGAATGTCTTCGTTGGACACAGATTCAATCCTGCTGGGTTTTATTCCTGCATATTTGCATGTGAGTATTTCATCCCATGATGTATTAATCGTGCTGCCAAAGAATGTTTCTAGTGCTCCTTCTAAAATTCCTTGAGGTTTCTCAAAGAAGATTTCCTAAGACAGCAAGAATGGGAATGGTTCCATTTTCTTTCCTGTTCAAACATCTTATGTGGGTATGTACAGTGTCTCGGACAACCGGCAAAGGAATTACTTTAGCCAACATCATTATCAGCAGCCACAATTTTTGAAGCATGATACTATGACTGATCCTAACATTATGAGAAGAATAAAGAGATTAAACATATACATCAAAAGGCAAATAGGAATGAAAGGTAGCAAATAATACGAGCCAACATAAGTGATCCACACAGTAAGTGAGACAGAAAAGTATAACAGACAGATTACTATGTGCTTCAATAAATAAAGTTTCACTGAGACTGACAGCCTGATGTGAGTCTTGAAAGATGAGATGGGTGAGTCTACTCAGTTAGGTAGGAAGGAATGACGAGTGACATAGGGAGTCGGTCTTATGCAAAAAGATCTGGAGACTGACTTCATATTGTATACCTGACAGATCAGGTTTTCAGGAAACAAGTTGTAAGCTAAAAAGCATTGGAAGATTAAGTCTAGAGAGGTATGCTGTGAGCACATTCTTAGAGGGTTTAAAACCTTGGGCTAGAGAACTTGAACTTTATGCTGTAGATAATGAGAAATTACTGAAAGTTACTGCGTAAGAAATTGACCACTGCAAAGAAACATTTCAAATGTGTTAGTATAGCAACCATGTAATGAATGGTGTCAAATCTCTCTTTGACAAGTGAGTAACTAGAGGCTGTGTTCAGGACCTTACAAGCTGAGTGTGGGAGGAACTGTAAAAGGATCTACAAGCAGAGAGTGGGTGGGTTCAGTAACCAAACAGAGAATCCAGGCAAAGCATTAATTCAAAAGAGGCAGCCAGAGACATGGTTATTGGATTTGTGACCAATGACCTAACAAATGTGGAGACTTGGTCCAAGGTGATAAGAAAGCACTCAGTGGTTATGGCACTGGGAACAGAAAGGATACACTGTGCTTTGGTGACTCTAGAAAATGATTGAAGGTAGGCCTTAAGTTGTTTACCTGTTATGGAGGGTGAAGGAAAAGGAATAGATTGGTGATTATTTCAAGGCCTCATGCCTTGTGAAAAGAAAAGTGAGTGGTGTAACTGGAAGACATAGAGGAACCCACAGAAAGATATGCTTTGGGGTAAAATAATGAGTACCTCATGGGTGAGTTTGTGGTGAAGGTTCTCCCATTGTATGAGATATAAGACCAAAGCTCAGAAAAGCAGACAATATGGCCTTGGGAGCCACCCAATGAGAGTCAGATGAGAAAATGCTGCATCCGTAGAAAGAGAGAACACAGGCAGCCAAGGGCACAGAAACTCATGTAATATGAAATGACAAAGGGAAATTTGTTTCCCAAACACTGTACCATAGTATAATTAGGTGTCAAGGTGTGACACCTCAAGAGCCAATTCCTCAGATTGGGAATAGGACACCGCGTGGAGGAAAGGTGATGATGGGCCACCACACAATGGAAGCGAGCCCGGCAGGCAGCCCCTCACCACACTCACCCCCTTTATCACCTATGTTCTAAGTGGATGTTTTCCTCCAAGAACTGGGAAGCAACTTAATGGCTGACCTTTTCTGATCACCCCAAAAGTGACGAGTTTCCATTTTCTATGTTCACATTTTAAAAATCATTTGAGGAGGTATTTATTTCATTTCCATGATATTTACTTCTTACTGTGCAGAGATATTAGTTTGGCAGCTAAAGTATTTTTGCTGAACAGAAGCAAATGTCAAGTCTGGCTCAGTCAACAGGCACACCCAAAGGGTTTGCCTTGAATTTCATAACACTAGTAAATCTTGTAAATTTCCGGGATGAGAGAGAAGTGAAAATAGTCACGGTTACAATACAGTCTGGCAATGTCAGTGGAAGTTCTGCTGTCACGTGTCCACCTTACACTTGAAAGTTCAGAATTACAAGGACAGGTGGTACAGAAGTGTGTTCTTTCCAGTATTACATAAAAAACAATAATAATATAAAAATTTGATAGAAATGGTGTTGTGCTGACTTTATATCCATGAACAACTTTCTGCAGAAGTTGCAACATAAAGCTATAAATTTAAACAATTCTTTAAGTCACTTAGTACCAAAATATAAGCACACATCCTTGCTAACTGGTCATATTCATTTTTCTGAAATGGAAATTTAAAAAGTTTTATGAAAACCCTGCTGCTAGTGTGGAACAGAAAACATCCTTTACTGGCTTACCAACGTTCTTGAGAACAGAAAATAAAGACTGGCAGATAGTGAGTAGCATTTCAAGAAATGTTTGATGACTGGATAAATGAGTATCATAAGAGGTAAGTAAAGTGCTTCCTCTCTCTTGTGACTCTTAATTGAATCTGTTAAAACCAGTTTATTAAAGTTTTTCATGGGTCAAATTTTATTTACAGACTCTGGAATATATTTTAATATTATCTTTTGATACACACACTTTATAAGCTGCTGTTCTGTATTTCAATTTTGCAGAGTGTGTAATTAGGTGTTATTAAAAAAAAGGCAGAGATTGACAGTCTTGAGTTTGAGCCCCACATCAGGCTCATTGCTATCAGCTCGGAGCCTGTTTCAGATCCTCTGTCCCCTTCTTTCTCTGCCCCTCCCTGACTCATGCTCTCTCTCTCTGTCTCTGTTTGTCTGTCTCTCTCTCTCTGTCTCATAAATAGATAAAATATTTTATTTAAAAGGCAGAGATTGGGGCACATGAGTCGGTCAGTTGCTTAAGTGTCTAACTCTTGGTTTAGGCTTAGGTCATGATCTCACAGTTCATGTGTTTGAGCCCCACACCAGGCTCTGCACTGACAGTGTGTAGCCTGCTCAGGATGCTCTCTCTTTCTGCCCTTCCCTTCCTCATGTGCTCTCTCTCAAAATAAATAAATAAACAACTGCAACAATAACAAAAAAGGCAGAGACTGTTCATTAGCTCAAGAATAGAACCCACACTTTTTTCAAGAAAATACTAGACCTTATTATGCGGGAAACCTTAAAAATGAATTCAAACCAGGGATTTAAATATAATGTAAGAACATCTGATAAAACTTAAAGAACAAATAAAAAGAGGGATACTTCATCAAAGGCTAATGAGGTTATTACTGTTCTGTTAGTCAAATGGAAATGGTTTTAAATGTGAAAAGTCCTCTAAAACTGCCTGGCTAGATTTTCTCAAACACCTACCACCCCCATCAAAAGATGAGTCCAATAATTGCCCCAGCTTACTGCCTTGAGAGAGTTCTCAGGCCAAGGTGCAGGGAAGAAATTCAGATGAAATCTAGCAGATCCCCTAAGTTAAGGAGACAAGTGAGAGTCTAGAGATACCAAGACAGTTAGAATTCACAGGACAAAATGAAGGAAAAGAATACTACAACAAGAGAAAACTCAAAAGATCTTCAAAGGGTTGCTCCCGAGAATGCTCTTGGCACTGATCTAGTGCAAGTATGTGAGGAAATCATCTGAGGCCAAGGAAAGAACTACCTGAAAAAATAAAGGTAACAGTTCTGGGCACTCACACGGTCCGTGCCTGTACCCACCGACTAGGCTAGAAAACCTCAAGATTTATGGGTCATTGTGTACAATGCAGGAATTACTTACCCCTAGGCTGAGCACTGTATCAGTCCCAACTAAGAAATCTTAAAAGAAGGACTTGAAAGGATCAAATTATTTCCAAGTGAATTAACTGTATCTCAGAACAAATCTCAAGAAGATTTCTAGAAAGTCAAATATAGACAATACCTAACAAACTAATATTCACAATATCTGCCATCAAACAAAAATTAGCAGACCTACAAAGAAACAGGAAAAAGATGACTATAGTGAAAAGATATGTCCATCACTTGCAAGTAACCTAGAACTAAAGCAGATTAAAACTGTACTTCAAGTTGGGGCGCCTGGGTGGCTTAGTCGGTTAAGCGTCCGACTCTCGCTTGGGTCATGATCTCAGTTCGTGGGTTCGAGCCCCGCATCGGGCTCTGTGCTGACTGCCAGCTCAGAGCCTGGAGCCTGTTTCAGTCTGTGACTCCCTCTCTCTCTGACCCTCCCCTGCTCACGCTGTCTCTCTCTCTCCTAGAAATAAAAAAAACAAAAAAACAAAAAAAAAAAACTGTACTTCAAGTGTTCATAAAGTTAAGTAGAAACATATAAGATTTCTCCTTTTAAGTTTATGTATTTATTTTGAGAGAGACAGCCAGCTCAGGGTCCAAGCTGGGGCTTGAACCCATGAACCACGAGACCATGACCTGAGCTGAAGTCAAGAGTTGGAAGGTAAACCAACTAAGACCCTGAGGAACCCCACACTATTTCTTTGAAAGACCCAAAGTGAACTTCTAGAGAGGAAAATTATGATGTATGAAATTAACAAGTCACTGAGTAGGCTTTTTTTTGGAATACTAGGAATTGCAAAATAAAAGATTAGTGAACATACACACATACAAACAATGGAAATTATCCAAAATAAAACACAGATAGTCTTTCTCTCTCCTCCAGCTCTCCAAGATGCCAAAAGGAAAGACGGCCAAGGGGAAGAAGGTGGCTCCAGCCCCTGTTGTTATGAAGAAGTGGGAAGCCAAGAAGGTAGTCAACCCCTGTTTGAGAAAAGGCCCAAGAATTTTGTCATCGGACAGGACATCCGGCCCAAAAGGGGCCTCATGCACTTTGTCAAAATGGCCCCACTACGTCCCGCCACAGCAGCAAAGGCTTATTCTCTATAAACATCTAAAAGTGCCTCCTGTGATTAACCAGTTCACCCAGGCCCTGGATCGCCAAACAGCTACTCAACTGCTTAAGCTGGCCCACAAATACAGACCAGAGACCAAGCAAGAGATGAAGCAGGGATTGCTGGCCTGGGCTGAGAAGAGAGCCGCCGGCAAAGGGGATGTTCCCACTAAGAGGATGCCTGTACTTTGAGCTGGGGTTAACACCATCATGACCTTGGGGGAAAGCAAGAAAGCTCAGCTGGTAGTGACAACACATGATGTGGATCCTATTGAGCTGATTGTCCTCCTGCCTGCCCTGGGTCATAAGATGGGGGTTCCCTACTGCTTCATCAAGGGGAAGGCCAGGCTGGGATGTCTGGTCCACAGGAAGACCTGCACCACTGTCGCCTTCACACAGGTTAACTCAGAAGACAAAGGAGCTCTAGCTAAGCTGGTGAAAGCCATCAGAACCATTTACAATGACAGATACAATGAGATCTACCATCACTGAGGAGGCAATATCCTGGGCCCAAAGTCAGTGGTTCACATCGCCAAGTTGGAAAATATCATATTATTTTAATCTCAGTGATAATTGGCTAGTTACATAAAAACAAAAATAATGCAGTGTATTCTTTGTAACATAAAAATAAAATGTATGACAGCAATACCACAAAAGTCAAGAAGTTAAATATAAATGTATTAAGGTTCTTATGCTATACAGAAAGTGGAATAATATCATTGGAAGGTAGATTGTGATAAGTTAAAGATAAGCACTAAAGCAACCACTAAAATAATAAAGCAAAGAGATGCAGCTAATAAGTCAAGAAAAAGTTAAAATAGAATAACAAAAAATTCAATAATACAAAAGGAAGCACCAAAAATAATAATAAAAGGAAAGAAGAATACATAGGACAATACTCTGGTTTCTCTTCAGTTCGCATAAATCTTTTGCCTTTTAATGCATAGAACAAATAGAGAACAAATATCAGGATTACAGATGTAAGCCCAACCATATCAATAATCACATTAAATGCAAATAGTGCAAATATCCCAATTAAAAGACAGATTATCAGAATAGATAAAGATACAACGCCCAATTACATGTTGCCTATAAGAAATGTACTTTCAATGTAAAGAAACAAATGAAACTAAAAGTTAAAGAGTGAAAAAAGATATACCATGCTAACACTAATCAAAAGAAAGCTAGAGTGGTTTTACATTTATATTTAATGTTAATTAAATTAATTAAATATACATTTATATTTATATTTAATATTAATGTCACACAAAGGAGATTTCAGAGCAAAACATATTACCAGACAAAGAAGTTCATTTCATAATGATAAAGAGATCAATTTATCAAGAGAGACATAAGAATCCTAAACATTTATGCACCTAATACAAAATTTCAAAATACATGAAGCACAATCTGACAGAATTGCAAGAAATAGAAAAACTCAAAACTGTAGTTGAAAATCTCACCCCTCTAGCAATAATTGATAGAGTCAACAGACAGAATATTAGCAAAAGATATGGAAGACTGAAACAACATAATCAACCAACTTGACCTAACTGATATTTACAGAACATTTACCCAACAACAACACAACACAACCTTTTCAAGGGCACATAGGGCATTAACTAAAACAGATCATACTATGGACCATAAAGTAAGTCTGAACAAATTAAAAGGACACAAAAATAGAAAATATGTTCTCTAACCACAAAATGATTTAATTAGAAATCAATAACGGAAAGATCTCTGGAAAAACCCCAAATATGTGGAAACTAAATAACACACGTCCAAATAGCTCATCAGTTAAAGATGAAATAAAAAGGGGAAACTGGAAAGTATTTTGAATTAAATGAAAATGATAGGAATATATCAAAATTTGCAAGATACCACGAAGCAGCAGTTAAGGGGAATTTTATAGCACTACATACCTATGTTAGAAACAAAGAAAGGTCTCGGGGCGCCTGAGTGGTTCATTTGGCTAAGCACCCAACTCTTGATTTCAGTTCAAGTCATGATCTCACAGTTCTGAGATTGAGCCTGCACCAGGGTTTGGGATTCTCTCTCCCTCTTCTTCTATCCCTCCCCCATTCACACTCTTTCTCTCTCTCAAAATAAATAAACATTAAAAACTAAACTAAAAAAAAAAAAGTGAAGAAAGGTCTCAAGTCAATGACCTCTGATTCCACTTTAAGAAACTAGAAGAGGAAAAGCATATTAAACACAAAGTAGGTCAAAGAAATCATTAATATCAGAGTAGAAATTGATGAAACAGAAAATAGAAAAATAGAGAAAACCAATGAAACCAAATTCTGGTTCTTTAAGAATATCAATAAAGTTGATAAACCTCTAGCCATACTTACCAGAAGACAAAGACATAAGACAAAGTCTGCCGATATGAAGAATGAGAGAGGTGACTGTACCTACAGATTCTGTAGATGTTTAAAAAATAATAAGAGAATACATACACAACTTTAGGCCAATAAATTTGCCAATGTTGATGAACACCTCACATGAATCAATGTCAAAACAGTTATTCTGCATGAAAGAAGTCAGTCAAAAGAGTACCTATCGCATGGTTTCATTTATATAATATTCTAGGAAATATAAATCAATGTATAGTGACAGAAAGCAGATCAATTGTCTTGAGGGGTAAGAAGAAGCAGGGTGAGAGTTGCCAAGGGCTGTGAGGAAACTGGGGGATGATGACTCTGTTTATTATCTTTGTTGTGGTGAAGATTTCATAAAATGTATATACATGTTAAAACTTACCAATCTGAATGAATGTGTGTATTTTTTTTGTCAATTATACTTCAATAAAGTTGTTGTAAAAAATCAAGTGTATATCAACTATACTTCAATTTAAAAAAAAAAAAACAAGGGACAGGGCAAGCTATGGGCTATGGTCAACCCCATGCCAAGCATCAAGAAGAGGAGATAAAATCTCCAGAAAAGTCTTGTTGCCTGAGGTACATTTCATAAAACTGTGTATAAGAGAAAGACTGCCCTACACTGACGGTCAGAAAAGGGAAATTTTCACTAATCAGCATCTGAAATTGTAACCTGGCTAAAATCATCTCCTCTCTCCAATAGTCTCTCAGTGCCCCTTACAAACTCTCTATGACCAACCACTCAGCGAACAGAAAATCTCATTTCTCATCTTTCTCGGGGTCTGCTCTGAAGTAAAATGTTACAGGCAAGGTGGGAGTCACAGATATGCCATCTCCCCAGAATAAGTCACAAGTTTTAATCTGCATAGTCAACTGAGTTTTAGCTTAGAAAACACATACAAATGGGAAAAGTCCCAACTGTTCCACATCAGCAAGTGTAATTTAGCAATGCCACAATCTGTCTAAAAATCTGTTAATTTAAGTGCATTGGGTAGAGTGTATGCTAGTTCCATCCTCTATTTTTTCTTAAAACACAATGAAATATTGAAGGATTGCACTCTGAAATTCCCCTCAGTTGTAACATGGCTATATCTTCATGTTTCTGTGCTTGATTTAAGCCACATTTCTTGGTCATTCAAGTAATAAAAATTGAAATGTGACATACAATACACTACAAAAGTAAATAGCCCAAAATTTAGTAATGTTGAAAAAGTGTTTTCAGTCAGTTACTTGAAATGTTGCGATATTTCCTTGGTTTGGCAGGGCTGTGGGTTTTCTGAGAACTCTTGCATATATAAAGGGACACAGGCAGATGGCATTTAATCTAACACCCAGACAGTCCTTCAACCTCCCTGGACACCTACAGCAGGCACTGACATGGATAGAGACCCATAGATCCATGTCCAGGAATCTCAGGAATTCAAAATAAATTATAAGTAAATAAGCGAGTAAACAAATGCCACCTTGAGACTTATGGGGTTAAATTCAGAAAGAAAACATGATAATTTCATAAAATACTGTAATAAAATGTGCTATTCACATATGGAGGGATCAAGTGGCATATTTGGTACATGTTTGTTAACTGGCTTGAGGTAAAGGGAGCAAACCCTGGTTTGTAACATTTATCACTTTTTACGTGTAAATACTTCCACCGTGGCTGATTTCACTGAATGCAAAGTTGGGAAGAGAAACACGCAGGCTGGCTCTCCTGTGCTTGGCACGAGCTGCTCCCAGTACCCCACTGGCAATATCTCATGCGTCACTATGGCTCACTCCAGTCCCACAAGAGAAAGAAATTCAGTTTCTAGGATATGCTTGTGTGTTTTATTCTTTGAGGATGAGTTTTCCATTCCGAGGCTATCTTTTAACCTGTGACAGTACAGTTCCATCTGAAAAAAAATGGTCTTTACAATGTAGGAGACATTATTCACCATCAAATATCTGAGATTTATTAATATTGAGAAATTCAATGAATGTGCTTTTAATTTAACAAGAATCTTTTTATCTTCAAACTTAATTCAGATTAAATATTTACTGTGAGTCCTCCAAGAAAGTAAAAAGGAAAGGAAACAAACAAGACAGGACATTTTCATATCAATTTGAGACAGAACCTAAGGCAATTTGTTAGTAAAGGGGAAGGCTGGTTAGGGTATTATCAAATGTATCTCCTCCCTCAGAAAGCGTACACCCCACCTTGAAGCAGAAGGGTGGGTGTGTGTTTGTGTATTTGTTCTGGAGGAGTGTTGTTTTGCAGGAACACGAATTAAGAAGACATCAAAAGCCACCTTTTTGTGTTTTCCACAAAGACAGACTTTCTTCAAAGCTCAGCTTTATAAGGAAAACTAACAGAAGGAAATAAACTTCTCAAACTGGAAGTTCAACAAAAGGGGGGAGGGGAGCGGGGAACATGAGCCAGCAAGAGCTCCAGCATTTCAAAACAACTGTAGCAAAGAAATCATGAAAGAAGTAACAAAAGAGCAGACGTATACCCAAGTTCTGAGTCTGACTGCAGCTGGAGCACTGAGGGGTCTGTGTCCCACTGCAGGGTCCTAATCGTGCAGCACAAAGGAAAGAGAACACAGAGAATTAACAAAAGGGGCGGGAAACAAACCAAACCAAACCATGTCATTCGTCAAGGCAGTGGCATCTACAGAACATACACAGAACACCTCCCCACTTCTCCAACCCCTCTCTGGCCCCAGGTTCAAGGAAGACCCCAGGAATATCAAGTGACCGGGGAAAGTGAGGAGTAGTCCTGTCCTTTGAACATCTGTTTGATGCTGAAAGTTATGCTCGTTTTCATGAAAGGAAGAAGCCCTGAGCTAAATACTGCCACTCTACACCCCACCCCCACCCCATTTTGGTTTGTTCTGTCTTCTACTCAAGCCCAACTGATTTGAGCATGGAAACCGGTTCGTGTCTCTCGGACTCCCCAGAGCCCTTCCACACCCGGGAATCTGGAGCATCCCCCACGTGGTGAAGAGAACCAAAGGCAAGGCTGCTCCGGGGTCAGAGCAGGGACATCTGGGGAGGTCAGGCCAGAGGGAGCCTGACTTCCAGGACTGCTCAACTGCTGGCTTTCTCAAGTCAGTTACTGCAAGCATAATGCATTGGATTTTGAGGTTCAAGAGTAGTTTGGTGTTATACTGAGATGATCATGCATGATATCACTTGTCTCTCTGATACCAGGTATATCTTATATCTTTTAAATATTCACAAGAAACAGTACAAAGTATCAACAGTTACCAAGGCATTCGGTTTTCCTTATTATTTCTCCTACAAAATGAAAAGGGATGGGGCACCTGGGTGGCTCAGTCAGTTACGCATCCAACTATTTTTCGCATTTCGACTCAAGACATGAGCTCGGGGTTCCTGCGATTCAGCCGAGCATCAGGCTCTGCAATGACTGTGCACAGAGCCTGTTTGGGATCCTCTCTCTCCCTTTCTCTCTGCCCTTCCCCTACTCATGTTTCTCCTTTTTGGTTTAAAAACAAACATTTTAAAAAACATATAAAAAATAAAAGAGGATAAACTGTTCTTCTGTGAACAGAGTGCACACAAGAACCTTTCTTGAACCCCACACCTTTCGCTTAATCTAAGTGTGGCCCACAGACCAGGATCAGCAGCATCTCTGGAGCTTGTTGGAAATGCAGACTCACCGACTGCACACTACAGTTTAATAATGTCCCAGGTCATTTGCAGGCCCCTTAAAGTTTGAAAAGCCCTGCTCAGTTTCCTGGTCTCTAAAGACTTAACCATGGCTTATAAGGCAATTTAGTTTTAGGCTGACCTGGCCTGCGGCAATCTTCCAAACTTATGTTTAACCACTGTCTCCCACTCACTACGTCCTCTTTGATATTCTACTCCCTAAGAACTGCATGTCTTCCCTCAAATGTCACCTGCTTAGAGAGGATTTCCTTCTCTCACTACCTTGTAGCACTTCCTTGTCACTCTTCATCTCCACCCCTTATACCATTTTCCTTTCTTCATAAGACCTACGGCTTTATTATGCATCAGTTTATCTATTACTGTTTGCTATTTCATCTAGATTTGAGCCTTATAATGGGCAAGGGTGGCTGGGTGGGTGGGCTATATCCCTAGATTATAGAGATGTGCCTAGAAAAGTGCCTGGCATACATACGTATATAATACAATATTAGTTGAATGCATGAACGAGTGGATGGATGATCCCCCTCTGGTTTTCTACAGGGATTACATGCAATTATACCTATAAAGCTCAATGTAACTATTTGATAAACAGTAGCCATTCTTATTACTACTACATTCACTGTATCTACCACTGATATGTCTTTGAGTCAATATCCTACTGATAGGCTCTTCCTGCAAAGGTAACAGATGCAAATTCACAGCTTTCCTTATCAGCTCTGGCTGTGCTCTTGTCCCCGTACCTGAACGTTCTGAAACATGACAACTAAAATCCAGTGAGAACACTAATCAGCCACTGTTTCTTAGACCAGTGCTTCTCAAATTTCAGTGCGCATACACATATCTGGGAATACTGTCAAAATGCAGATTCTGATTTAGTAGGTCTGTGACATTTCTAACAGGTTCCAGGAGATATAGATGTTACCAGTCTGTCGACCACACTTTGGGTACCAAAGTCTTGATCAGTGGTTTTCAAACCTGACAAGGATCAGAATCATGTGGAGGGCTTACAAAAATACAGAATGCTGATCTCCAACCCCAGCAATTCTGATTCAGTAGGTCTGGGGTGGGGCCTGAGAGGTTGTACTCTAACAAATTCCCAGGTAATGCTAATAGCTGACCCTGGAACCACCTTTAGAGAATCACTGGGCTGGACTTCTGCTTTCATTAGTCAGCAGGCAGAAAGCATCACTGATCCTCAAATATGTCAGCCTCTAAGCCTGTGATTAACTCAATCTGGCCTAAGGCCCAGGCCACTTTCAGACCAATTAAACCAGAATGTGCAGGGTAAGATCCAAGCATCTGTATTCCTGAAAACTCTCAAGGTAATTCTAATGTGCAGCCAGGGGTGAGAACCCCTGGTCTGGACTCTTTCTTTGCTCAAGAAAAGCAGCCTTTCCTGGTTCTGGACACTGATTCCTTCACCTGTTTCAAATGGTGGAAGTAGCAGAATCTGTTACAGTGATTCATATTTGCTAATCACATATCTTTTGGAGATCAAACCTTTTGTCTTTAGGGGTATTTCTTTGGCTATAGACACAACAGCAGCCTCTGGCTCTGGCTGACTGTGAGAAGCACTCCCCTCTAAGGGGTGGGATCAGCTACTTGGCCCTCAATTTGCCTTAAGGTTTCTTACGGGACGACCTTTTTTGACCTTTTCACTTCTCCCAGGCAGGTGAAGAATGCAGCAGCTCCCAGGTGGTCTGCCTGTCCTGTTACTTATCTGACAGCTCATCTGTACTCACTGTATCCTTAAGAAGTAAAAATGATGATTCATCAGAACCACTCAAAAAGTCTACAGGTCAGCAGTCTGGAGTTTGCCTTTACTCAGGCAGAACAACAAAACCTGGTCTATGTAACAAGCCAACAGCACCCACAGTCACACTCATATCATCCAGTAAAAGAAATCATAGTCATCGTCAGAATGAGCAGTGGGATAGGGAGTCAAGCCAAGGATTCTATCAGGTGTGCCAGTTTTATTTTCTTCTCATATTTCCCATTATTGTCCGTGGGGTGGGGTGGTCAGATGTGCACAGAATGCCCTTTTTCTTTGAAAAAGAACTTAAAGCCACTACATTAAATGGGCAAGGGTTGTCTGTATTTCCAAGAGTAGGCTAGACATGTGTATGAACGTCTGCTGAATTCCTTCTGTGCAAACTTGCAGAACTTCAGAACTTCTCCATGGATGGAAGGACCCTGGAGAGAGCCACACTTGGTCCTCTGGGTGGGAGATTTGAGTTTGGGGTGTGACTCTACTACGCATCCTGACAGAGCTCTCTAGCCTCAGCAAAATGAAGACACTGGCCTCGAGACCCTTTAAAGCTGTTTTTTTCCCCTAATATTTTAAATCATTGGATGGCTATTAGACTGTCTTTCAGTTTTCTCTTCTCCAATTGATATAGCTTTTATAACCAACAGACACAGACTTTACTTCCTGATCATCTTCATATCAAGTTAATATATCACTGAAAATAAAATGATGGTTTCCCCACAGCTTCTTGGGTAGTGTGAAATCTTGCCAGGTAGTTTAATTTTTTAAATGAAAGAAGTAGTGAAATTGTAAGTAAACAAACATTTGTGAACATCATAAACTACCCCAAAATATTGTTGTATAGAAACCACCCTGCTTATTAGAGTAATTAGTTCCAGTTGTCAGTCATTTTTGGAATGAACCAATCAATGTGTGCAGGAAGAGATTTTTTCGCTAAGAGCACTCACTTACTTTACTCAATAAATATCTCTTAAAGACCTAATGTGTAAAATACTATGAAAGGGGATGAAAAGAATTCTCAAGGAACCTACAACTCTTATAGAGAGATAAAACATGTATAAATAGTTTGATAGAATAAGGCAGAGAGTAAAATATGCCACATAAGTGGTGTGAGACATGAGACTTGCACTTAAGAATCTTACATTTTAGTGAAGGAATGAGATGTATGAATATATGAATATTTATACCTAATGATATAATGAACATACACACAAAAAAGAAAGCAGTTGTCATTATGTGCCTAGAGCCTGGCACAGTTTCAAGTTTCAATAAATGTTAGCTGAAAAAATAAATAAATGCCACAAGAAAGACGAATAATAATGAAAGCTATCGTTTCCTTTCAGCAAGTGTTTACTCGGTGCCAGCCTGCCAGGCATTGGACTGTACTCATTATCCTTTGGAAGCCAGAACAGGGAAACACTCTCCCTCCGAAAAGATCAGAGATTCCATTTGACCTGGTGTTGTAAGGACGGGGTTAGGATTTGGAGGTAACAGACTCATTTTCATCAGTGCCTAGTTTATTGGACTTAAGCAGTTGAGATGGTTTACTAGGTCTAATAAAAGGCTGTTATATTTTAGATGTCAATTTACCAATTTATCATGAGAACATTAACTGCCAGGCAGAGCAATTACACACACTGGATAAAGTCGTCTATCCTTGAAGGCCAGCATCCTGAGAAGCCAGATGACCAGTAGTGTGTTTGGGACTAGAGGAAATGAAGCTGAATGTTTTACTACTACAGCTTTTCCCGGCCCCGCCTGCCCCTCCATCATGTCTGCCTCTTTCTGTAAAACAAGACATACCCCCACTCAGTGCTCTCAGAGTCTCCCTTTTCCCCCTAATTACTGGGATTCCCAGGCAAACCCTTTCTGATAGGTGAAATGTTTCTTTAGCTACGTCTATTAGATTTTTGTCTTGTGTTCCTATATGGAAAACCATCCTGGTGTTATTTGCTTGCTTACTTTTAAGAGCTGCATTTGTCTGGATTCATCAGTTGCAGGCTATTTCTTAGATTAACTCTAAGGGAAGGATTTAAGGGAAGATTTCTGATCTTTCATAGAGAACCTGATGTTTGCACAGATCCTGAATACCCCAATAATTCTCTGCCTACTCTGGACTAAGGGGCATTGTCATGGCTCTATAGTCCCACAGTTAGATTGGCAGTTTGAGACCTTTCCCAACTTTGTTTCAGACTACTAGGTACAGAAGCTTCCCACACCATGGAAAGTAATCATTCACTTATTTGACCTTAAACATGCCAGAGAATGTAGCCTCTGGCATCTCATCTCTAAAGGCCTACCATGTAACATTAAGTTTACAATTCGGGAGACAATGTGTTTTTCAATATTTTTTAAAATAAAATAGACAAAATATCGAAATGCTTCAAATTAGCAGTGACCTGTTCAAAGACTAACAGAACTTTATATTTTAAACTTTCTAGCAATTCATCAGTAACTTCTTATAAAATTCTCCCACCATTGGTCCAATTTTATTTGCTCAGTTTCAGTTTATTAAATAGAAGTAAAAGTTCAAAAACAAAACAAAACAACAATCATCCCTGGTCATTTGTTCAAAGTATAATTTAGGAGTAGAACAGGTGAAGTCTGTATTGTGTATACCTTGCTCTCTGATGAGTGTGTACCTTCTCCCTGTTCAGCTCTTACCAACAGCAAGTTGCTGGTTTCCACTCATCTTTCCATCTTTATTAAACCTCTGAGTAGAAAGTCTTGAAATTCTTCCTTAAAGAGAGTCTTTGCTTTGGACTTTTCTTTCGTTATAAGAGACTAATGACTGATAACTATTTGGAAGGCAGTAGTTAAGAATTCTGTCATTTGTCATGTGACACTCAACTTGCATACACTTCTGGTGGCATTTAAAATCAGTAGAGTTCTTATGGGGCACCTGGGTAGCTCACTCGGTTAAGTGTCTGACTTCGGCTCAGGTCATGATCTCACTGTTCGGGGGTTCAAGGCCTGCATCAGGCTCTATGCTGACAGCTAGCTTAGAGCCTGGAGCCTGTTTCAGATTCTGTGTCTTCTTCTCTCTCTGACCCTCCCCTGCTCACACTGTCTCTCTCTCAGAAATAAATTTTAAAAACATTTAAAAAAATAAATAAAATCAGTAGAGCTCTTTTGAATAGCAAGATGCCAGTGTTTAGCAAAAACAATTAACACAGAATTGTTCTGGACTTGTTTTGCTTCCAAAAACTCAACTTATGGAAACAAAACATGATAAGCAATAATAATAACAAAAATGATGGTGATGCTGATGAGATGGTGGTGATAGTGATGGTGATGATGAAGACAACCTCCAAATCATCAAATCTCATGGCCAGTTTTAGCAGGGCTCTTATTCCTTGCATCCCTATAAAGCCAAGCATTCCCCAATTAGGATTACTCCTTCCCTCACCTCTGTACTCTAACCCTAAGCCATTTCACAGATGTCTATCAACCCTCTGCAAAAAATAACCACAATGTCCTCATCACCATTGAGCTCCGAGTCCACTTTTTCACATGCCTTTTGGAGATACTCATATGCACACCAGAGCCATTTCACCTTTCTCGTCTCATCTGTCTTTTATTTCTTTTTCCACCCCACAGCCCTTGTTTAGGCCTTCAAGCCTTTATATCAGACCAATGCTTCCTCACCAATCCTCAGAGTTAAGGGCTTTATAAAATTACAGCATCCCAGGCCTCCCTAGACCTGTGGTTTAGGTACCTGTGTTTGTAACCAGTTCCCAAGTGAATTCAATAAACAGCCACCAGGTATGGGAGGCAGGGATTACAACTATCACAAAGGTCATCCTTGTTTTCCAGACTCAGCTCCTTCAATACTGCCTCCTTAACATGCATTCTACCTCCCCTAACACCCCCCCCTTTTCCTTTGTGTATGGCTTTCCACCATCTGGAACGGCCTTTCTCTCAACCCGACTTGTCCAAAGCATATGCATTCTGTAGGGCTCAGCTCAACTGCCATGCTCTCTAAATATATTTGTCCTCAATAACCTCATAACCTCATTCAGAAATAACTTGTCTCTCTCTGGGACAGAAATAGAGAAACACTTGGGCTTCTTATTTCCCAGCTCTCTTTGCTAATCTACAGTCCAAAACCCAGATTGAAGCCCACATCTGAGGATGATCTACAGGAAATAATGAGCACTGTTACAAAGCCCAAAGGTATCAGCATCAAGCCAAACACACTGCTAGTCCCCACTCTGACTTTCTGCCCTGAGTCCAGTGCCTGGATTTCTGGCCTTGTTTCTGTGACAAAGTCCTCGCCTTCTACCTCAGTCCTATAACTGCTGCCAGTGGTTCTCCTTCGGCAAAGTCCACCTTCAGGCAACTTGCCCAGCAACCTTGAACTACCCTGCTTTTGCCCCCACCCTCCTCATTTTTCTTGTCCTGCACTCATCCTACCCAATATTTTGCAAACTAAGCCTGTGCATAAGTATGTGCACACACACACACACACACACACACACACACACACACACACACACGTCAGTAAATATTTATCAAATACCTAATATGTGTCAAGACTCTTCGTAGGGTAGTAATGAAAGAAAATCACTTGTCCCAAATGAATATACTTCAAATTAATTATGGATGGTTTGGGAATAATGGCTTATGACATCATTGCTCATCTCTATGACAAATATTTGAGACCTGTAATTAAATAGCAATATTTCCTTAGATGGCTTCAAATAAAATCTGTCAATTTACTGGAAGCAGGCTCTTAGAAGTGATAACATTCTTTCTCTTTATCTTTCTTGCGGGTCTAACATTTACCATGTATCTTTCACATAATGAATTCTTAACTATTTCGTGAACAAGCAGGTCAATGAAGAAACAAATGGATGTTCTTAGTTGCCTTTTCTGCCTCTGGGTGTGAGAAGTGAGGGCAAGTTGACTCCCAAGGAAATAGTTTTTACTTTCTTTACTAAAAAAGGAAAGACTAAAACAGGGCATGTCTGGTGTAACATCGTTGATCTTTCCCGAGCTGAGATCTGTGCTGAGAATAAAGAGAAGGCCAGCTATCTTCTCTACCAAATGAACTCCATAACTCTATTTAGCTCCTGAAGCCACTGCGTTGGAACTCAACTTCTCACATTCTTCCTTTTCTAAGGCCGAGCAGCAGCTCGAGGGCAGGATACTGAACTCCACTGAATCGCAGGGTCTCTGCACACTTGTCCCATATGATCTTCTCTGTCAAACAAATCACTCATCACTAATCAGATAAAGAAAACAGTTTGGGCCAGTGTGAGCATGGTGCCAAGTAGAAAGCCTCCAGTCAGCGTTACCTCCCAAATACCTATTTTTATAAGTGCAATTTCCAAAGGTAATGTACTGAATAATAAGGGCATTTTAAATCTGTCATATCTGTGATATCTGTCATATCAACCTGTCACTGGCATTAACATGGTGCCAATTAATTAAGGATGGCATTTAAATACTGAGTTGACATTTTACTTTCCAGCTTCAGCTATTTCTTTATGTATTTCTTCTGATGTCAGAGAGAAGACTGAGACAGTGAAATACATACTTATATGGGGCCTTTTAAAAAGTATTTTTCTTAATTTACTGCATGAGAATCTTTCCTCTGTTGGCTACTGTCAAAGACCTAACACCGAGTGCCACTACAGGCCATACCCAAAGCCATGCAGGAAGTCCATTGGAGCTGGTTTCAAGAAGAAATGTAAGACTTTCCATGACAGAACAAGGACACGTTTTCCTCAATCTTTCATGGGGGCTGGGCTGTCAAGCAAGCAGTTTCTCTACAAGAAAGCAGAGCAACCCTTTGCTTGCTGCATTACTGGGGCTATAGGTGTTTGCTTTTACAGTGCACTCTCCTGAAGACCAAATGGTAAGACATCAAAAATGTTTCATCTGTTAATGTGTTACATAAAAAGAAAATCCTATGGAGTGCCTTTTATTTTAATTTCCAAAGAGACTGACTTTTAACCAGTCTTGAATCAGTGATATTGGTCTCTCTAAAGTGCAATTAACTGGTGGCATTCAATCAACTTTTCTTTACATAATAATACTTTTAAAAATTCTGTATGTATACAATGTTAATAGGCTTATTAAATTTCCTCCAATGTTTATTAAATAATTACATTATTTTTATCATACTTCCTCACCTTTACCAAAACCTTAATATCTTCCCTTTAGCCTCTGATTCATCAGAGTCCCTTAAAAGAGGGTGATGATTTCACCAAAAAAGGATCAAAAGTCCTTTGAGGCATATGTAGTGTGAGAGAATCCTATGAAATTTGATTGTGGATAAAAATGAAAGTGCTAAGGATTTTCTGTTGGGCATTAACCCCATGTTGTCTCTTAGCACATTTTCCTCTCCTGAAACCACTGAGAAAAGAAAGGTGCAGCCCGCACAACTTGACCCACAGGCAAATTATTCTACTTTGCTTATTTGAGAGTTCACTAGGCAGTAGATCAGGGAAAGATGGAGTTTACAAGTATGTAAATTTTACCAAAATATTCTGTCAACATGAAACAATATACACTACATAGAAGCCTTGTGTTTATAAATTGAACAGCACAGGGTCTGCAGATATCTGTTCCTTTGTCCCAAATTCGAATCTAGAGTACACAGAAGCTGAAAGCCTGAATGAACTCTAATCCATTCCCCTTTGTACCTTTGTTCTCCTGTTAAGTGCTTCGAAAGACATTTCTTCTGCTGCTGCATTTATGACCCTTTGGGAGGGACCTATCTCCCTAGAGAAAATCTATAGATGTAATAAGAGTTTTGGTTAATAGATGCTGACAGCTGGAGGACAGGGATCAATTTTAAATACAATAGGATTATTTTGGGGCACTTGGAGAAATCTGAAAAAAATGTAGATATTAGATAAGATGAAAATGTATTGAAATGGGAAAAGAGAGACACTTGATTAGAAAAGCCAATTCAACAGCTTGTATAAAGATATCATTTAACATATATATGATGACACATATATTTTGTGAAAGAATATACATTAAAGTGTTAAGAGTGCTAACTTCTGGTGGTAAGAATATGATTTTTCTCTAATTTTTGGTTGTCCATATCTTCTAATTGTATAAAAATGTACTGAAATTGTTTCCATAATAATAAGAGATTATTAAACATAAAATGTGGGGGAACTTGAATGTCCTAATTGCTTGGAAAATAGAACTTAATGATGGTGTTAAGACCATATATGGTTGAAAATGAAGACAGAAATTAATTCTTTTTCTACCATCATCCCCCTGCCACTTGTCGCCAAAGACAAACACCAGTAACCTCTCCTTCTGACTATTTTGTTAAAGACGCTACAGGATAGGTATTACCATCATAATAGTAGACTGTACAGTATTAACATGATAACACATTATTTTTTAAATCAGTTTGAAAGTTTTCTTCCTGGGATCAGGTTTTGGACAGGATATTGCTTACACCCTGGTGGCCTTGTGAACATTATGAGATCAACACACCTTCTTGGGTTTGTGCAGGCTAGGATAGCCTCCAAGTTAGGTTTATCACTGAGAAGCCAAAGGAATCTTGGCTAACCAGGGGAAGGGCTCTGGCACAAAGTTCCCAGTGAGCCATCCATGTGAAGGGGAAGAATAAAGGTGGGTGAATGATTACCACTTATATTCATTTCTGGTTGAATCTATGGAAGTTACAGATTAAGAGCTGGGCAGCCCAGAGCGTGGTCTCCGGGGCCACGCACCACAATCTGTCCTTGGTCTTGTCCTGCTCAACCTTTTGACATAATTACTTGGATGAAGATACAGCCGCATCAAACTTAAAAATGACACCAACAAAGTTTGTGAAAGGATCTAAAGAGATCTCTTCCTATTGGAAAAATGTGACTAAAATGCGAGGGAAAAAAACCCAGTGATAATAGCCGAAACTCACATATTCTTAATAAACGCCAGACTCCTTTCTAAGTGCTTTAGAAATTAGTGCTAAGATACTAATTTATTTAATATGAATAACCTTTTGGGTTAAGTCATGTATATCACCTATAGCAATTGCTGTCAGAGATCATGTAGGGTAGTGGTATGGTTGTGAAAATTTCTAACAATCTGTCTAGGTTAAAACCTAGCACTGTATCTACGTTCTGTGTGAACTTGAGACAATTACTTATTCTGTGTGTGCCTCAGCGTCCTCATCTGTAAAAATTAAGATAATAGTTGATTCATTCAGGGGCGCCTGGGTGGCTTAGTCGGTTAAGCGTCCGACTTTCGCTTAGGTCATGATCTCGCGGTTCGTGGGTTCGAGCCCCGCGTCGGGCTCTGTGCTGACTGCCAGCTCAGAGCCTGGAGCTTCTTTCAGTCTGTGACTCCCTCTCTCTCTGACCCTCCCCTGCTCACGCTGTCTCTCTCTCTCCTAGAAATAAATAAAAACATTAAAAAAAAAAATAGTTGATTCATTCAACCAACATTCATCAAATACTCACAAGGTCAGATATCACTTATTCCCTGACCTCAAGGAACTTGCCATTTCCTGAGGAAAAGAGAAACATATTCAACTAAATATAAGCCATTCTTCTTTCAGGGCTATAAAATGCTAGACGTTTCACTCTTGTGTATAAAAGACATAGGTTGTTGGTTTGAGATTAATACTTATCATTGAGAAAAAATATTTTTATTCTTCATTTACAAAAAGTTTTAAAATATAGGTATAGGTGTTTAAATTTCTCATGTACCATTTAAGTAACTACTACAATGATCACTCCTCCCTCTGTGACCTTTTGGTATCCTAAATTATGGTTACACATTTCCTACACTAAAATATCCTTGAATTTTTTAACCAATCCTAATTAGTCATAGCATAGTACTTTCTTAACACTGTGTTGGGTTTCAGTTGCATATAACATATTCAGGATTTTTAAACCTAAGTAAAACTAGTCTTTCAAGTGTTTTATTAATAAAATAGAGTTTTTAATATCTAAGAGGTTGTTCTTTGCCCAATGTGAGTAACTGAGCAATGGTTAATTGCTTCTACTAAGATTAAAAGAAAAAAATACCACAAATGTAAATTGCATATGAGAAGTAGGCAATATCAACAGAAGCAGAAAATGCAAAACAAATTGTGACCCTTTAAGTGAAAATTAAATCACACTAATATAATTGAAAAATGATTATATATTTTGACTTTCTATTCACTGATTTTAAAATCTTTACTCAACCGCTCTTAAAAATCAATAAAAGGAATTTTTGTTTGACTTTTTTAAAGCCCTGATTTAAACTTTTTCATATAACAGGGTAAATTAAATGCGCCACTTTGCAAATTAACCACTCACAGGGGTTACATAAGAAATGCTTGCCAGTTTTGGCTCTGTAGAGAAAATTTCAGTTTTGGTTTGAGATTCTGACAGATGGATCAGAGAATGTATGTGCACCTTTAGGTAGGACCAGATGTTTTAATTTGATTTGGGTTATTTTCTGAAAGATTTTCCACTTTTCAAAGACCCCAAATTCCATATACATCGGCAAATTTGTGACTACAGAGCTATAATCTCAGGATTTACCAAGCTCTTTTCCCATCTCATGTTTTATGATGTGTTAAAGTTAATAGTAACTGTTTTCAAAGAGTTCTTCTATAAAAAAGGTATTCCAAGTGGAATTTTAAAAATTGAAATATTAAGGTTCTTTTGAAATTGATTCATATTTATTTATAGAAGCAAAAACAAATTTGCATGGAATTTTCCTTAGTCCAAAATAAGGGCAAGATTTACTAAGATATTCCTATGCCTCAAACAAATCTTGGGCTCAGTGTTTCTGAAAATCATTATTTCCTCAACATCAACTTTCTTGCATTCCTATGAAACCTGTACTCAGGTAGGGATCTGCTCATTGATTTCCAGTTGCCCACCCTTGCCAGAACGTTCCTATCAAGAATGGAAGCTACTTGGAATTACACAGGGTGGGGGAAGACAGCACCTCTTCCAAAGTGATTCATTAAATTACAAAAACATCATATAAGTGGGGGAAGAAATGAAGAGCGATGTTCTCTAAGAAGAAATATTGGCTGCTATCCCCAGAGCAGTAACAGCATAGGTCAGCTTTCTCTACAGAATTTTCAAAAGGGTTCATCAACTGTGAAGTCAGTAATAGAATTTAATGCTGCCAAATGTACCCCTTGAAGCTGAGCATTAATGACACAACACCATCATTGTATAGAAACAGGCAAATATATTAACTTAATGATAGGCCAATGGACCCCCTAAGGAATGTAATTATATTGTGCCAGCTCTTGAACAAATGTTAGATCTTACATAACTGTGTTATTGTTACTTTTTTCCCTCCCCTCAAAGACCTTTTGAAGTGTTCAAAGCAAAAGATGAGAGAAGACGTATACTGCCCCCAAATCACAAAGGCAATTTGCTAGAATAAACCAGCCTGGTGCCCACAGAAACCTCTACTTCCATTGTTCTCAAATTGAAAGCAGTGTCCACTTGTTTCAAAATTCCCTGTATTAAACAAAATACTCATTTCTGAAACACACCAACAGGCAGATACGGGTCAGACAATTCCAGTCTTACTTACATGTTGGTTTCAGAAAGGAAACACACACACACACACACACACACACACACACACACACACACACACCACAAAAACCCTAGAGCTCAGGCTAATACTAGACTATTCTGATTTCCGTATTTTCTCTACCAAAATTGCCTCAGCCTCTATGGAAACAATGTACTTTCAACAGAAAATGCTTATGAGAATGTATTGAATGGAAAAAGGAAAATGCAAAAATTTATACCTCTCACGTAGTAACACATGTGGTAACATGAAACACACACAGGTAGACAAGGATTGAAAGGTACATGAATAAGGCAAAGGCTGACTTGTTAGAACACTAGTGTGGTGGATGATTGTTTCTTTTTTATTTCAAGTTTTAGTAAAGTATTTTACTTCATTTTTTTATTTTAATTAAGAGTCAAAGACAGAGGTCACAAATTGCCAGCCCATAGGTGAAATCTGTCCCACAACTTCTTTTAACAAAGTCATTAACATTTAACATGGAGATTGTTACATAAAGGCTTTAATTTTTGGCTTCTCATGAAAAACCGAAAGATGTGGAAAAATCGGGTCCATATTTCCACATGAGCTCAACCAGCCTGAGCTGTGAGGAGACCATCTGGCCTATCTAGCGTGTTTCCCAACCAGTTACCACAGGCCCCCATGCCCAGCTCATTTATATCACCTGCCTATGGGCACCTGCATATGGGAGTCTTAGCAAAGGCAACTGGATGAAGAAAGTTACCATGACTCCATGCATGTTAATGAGACTTCTCTTCACATCTTTGCCTTCTGGTTACCCCTTAAGTGGTCGAATTAGAACATGTCTATATATTCACTTTCTGAAGTTTTCTAATCTTCCGAGTATATACAAAGTGTAATAAAAGTCTGGCAATTGACTCAAAAAACAGAACAGTCAACTCTGATGATCATAATTAGTAATAATAATAACACTTTGGGGACTGAGTTCTCAAATTAGTCAATACTATTTAGCCAATAAGCACCATGCTTAAAAAATTAAATTTAGGGTTAGAACATCTCAGTGTTCTATTCACAAAAATCCCCATGGAAACCAAACCAGACTAGAATAATGAGAAGCTGGATATATATTCCACTTGTCTTTGATCCTTCTCTTTCTTTGAGGCCTAAGCTAATGGATGTGTTCGTATTTGTCAAACAAGACACATGGTGCTAAATTAGCTCACTCAAGGAAAAATAAGAGAAATTTATCATTTCTAGTGCTTAAAATCATTTCTATGACAGTAAAATAGCAAGCCACCGTAAATCCGAACATAAACGGACCGAGTATACATGCAGATGCACGGACATTTAATAGTGCACAACAGAGCAGCATGGTGTTTTTTTGCCTCTCTTGTCTTGCAATATTGACATTCCCCCTGGCCTTTGCAGAGGGACAGTTCTTACCTTGTTAAGGGTCCCAGGTCTCCTGAGTCTTGGCTTCCGGCTTCACTGGGAGTGCTCACTGATTTCGAGGAGGGAGACATAGGGGTTGGGACTAAATAATGAAAATAACAGGTATCCCATGTTAAAAAATGCAGCGACTGCACTGGGGAAGAGCAGTGTCAGACAAATAAAAACAAATGGGCCCAAATTAAAGTGATTGTATGGCCAGGAGAGATTAAGATGGGATAAGAAAAAAAAAAAAAGAAAGAAAGAAAGGAAAGAAAAGGAAGAAAGTCAAGTGAATTTTTCATATTTTGGAAATTAAAATTTGAAATGAATTTAGACAGAATTAACTTAGGGATTCTAAGGCCATGTCCACCTTAACAAAGTGAAATGGAGAATCAAAATAGCTATCCAGATATTTCAATTCAAATATATCTCTAGGGTGAACTATCCAGATAATTTCAATTCTCCACTTTATTTTGTTAGTATAGATGTGACCTATTTAAAAAATGGGTGTCTATAAAACTTTAACATCTTATGGAATGAGTATTTCTGAATGATTTCAAGTGGTCAAGGAGAGACAGGAAAGTCTGTTGTATGTCTACATTGGTGGGGGGTTGTGTGTTGTCCATGGAATATAAACTGCATTTGCCATGAGAGACTAAATGACAGATAAGAGAAAGGGTAAATGGTGAACCTGGTAATTTAAAAATCTCTTTCAAAACAAAGGAAAATGCCAGGCTGCTTTATTTTTACATTTAATTAACAGTTCCATCCCATTGTATTGTTTACTGCCTTTGGAACTTGTTTTCCTTTGCCTGCAGCGGCCCTACAAGGCACTGCCATGGGCACAGAATAAACTGCCATTCTGAAGACACGGGAAGCAAGTTCAAAGACTGAGGTCAGTATAAGCTGAAAATCTGACAGCAAGGATAATAAAAGAAAAAAGCTAAAGGAAATGCAAATGTACTTTTTTTCTTTCCTTCAGGTACAAGCCAAACGTCCTTCAGATAAAAGCTGCACCAAACAGCCAAGATGGCTCCAGGCCAGATGAATTCAGTGGGTTCTCAGTATCACACGTGCCAAATAAGCCATATGGACAGAAGGAAACTTCAATACATAAGTGTAGATTCTCATTTGGTTTCAATCATGTGCAATTTCCTTTTATTTATTTAATAGAGTAAAAGATTTAACTATTTTGTCCAAATCCTATAACACAATGGCAGATCTGTCAAGAAAGTAGGAATTTCATGCACTCCCACAATTAATTCACTGATTACCCTCTGCGGTAAGTCAGAGGGTAAGGTGGAGAGATGGATGAAAACTGAAAATGGGTGCCACTCACACTACATCCCCTGGCAGGAATGCAGCGACAGCTCCGAATTTGGTCGTGGTGGTCATGGTTTAGAGATATTTAACTCTCTGGTTCTTAAAGTTTAATTGCTGGCGTTTAAACATAGGATAGAGGAAAATAGGACATACTACTACGGAGTTTAACCAGTGTCCACACTGCAACAGAATTTCAAAGGCTATTTTGAGACAAAAACATAACGGATTATTGCAAAGTGTCTACATTATGTGACAAGTCAACTAAGTATTAAAAGGTTTGTCAGTTCCTCAGTGAAGGTCCATCGGCCAAATATCCCAAAGGTTACATCTTCCATACCATAAAGAAGTTAAACGAAGTAACCAACATCTTGTAGAGGCTGCTTATATCATTGCTAGACATATGATTTTACTAGTGCAGACTGAGGTTCAGTAGAAAATGACTTTTTATGGTGTTTTAATTGTGTGTATTTATTAAATTATATCCAGTAATATTTAATAATTCATTAGCTTATTATATACTGCTTGTTCTTATTTATGTTAATAAAATGCTTGTCATTTTGTTGCACATCGTACAATTTTTACTCTTAACTTAGGTAACTATGGAAATAAATGAAAATTTATTTTAATATAAAAGCCAATGGTGGGATTTAAAAAAAACAAACCTTTTTGAAATGAAGACTTGATATTGTATCTATTTATGTGCAATATTTTTAGAGTTTTTTTTTTTTTTTTACTATATTGGCTATCATGCAGTTTCACAGACACCCCAGGATTATCCTGAAATGTATGGAAAGCAAATGGATAAAGGGAAGTAAAATAAATGATCACATGAGAGATACACAATTAAGTGACAGAATAAAAATATCATGTAGAAGTTTACCTTCAACACAAATAAAACAAATAGTTCAATATCCAAACCCTAGTGGCAAAATGAGATCATAGACAATTAACTACAAATGAATGAGTTGGAGGAAAGTTGTTGCAGTAAAAATGCCAATTAGCAGTAAAACCAAGATCTACAACAGAGTTGAATAAATTTAAACTTGTTAAGTAGCTGCTAATTTGTCACTATTTTAAGTTTTCCTTCACATATCCCACTAAGCTTTCTATTTTCATCATGGCATAGTCCTATGCTTGTAGTGGTTATGAAATTCATAACCAGATTCACAGTATTTAGGTTGGCAGAGAGAGGCTGGGATTCACTGATGGAAATGAAGAACAATTTAAGAAAAAATTCCAAGATTTCATGTGTTTACCATGTGGCAACTCATTTAACAAGTATAAAATAATCTACTAGTACACAGTCGAGAAGGTTGACCATATAATCAGTCAATAAGCAGCAATCTGTCTTCCCACCTCATTCCAGCCCCTTCAGTTCCAAAAATAAATACGCCTGAACCATAAGCCACAGAATTTCTTTAAAAATAAAAATAAAAGAAACATAAAAGAATAGTAAATGCTGGACATGGTATATCCCATGCAAGTCAAATTTTAGAAAACAGTAACACCGTTTAAATACCTAGAGGCGGCTCCGGCGATATACCAATGCTTTGCAAAAGAGCCTCTGTCTCTCTGCGCTTGCGATCCAGGTCAGAGTCGTCCTGAACAGGTTCTTTCTTTTGCTGCATATCAGCCTAAAAAGAGTAGACGCCAGTAAGAAAAGTTAATAACACACCTAAATGTATGCTTTTCCTGGCTTAAACTGAAAATGGAAATGCATGGCAGCTAAGACCAAGCAAAAGCCCCAAATAGATATAATCATGTGCATAATCATGTGTAGAAAATACATTGTAACTGTTCCATTTAATAATTACTAACCCAGTGCTTTCTCTTTTGGTTGAAGGTTTTTTACCCCTGCTTTTATCGCATGGTATGAAAGTTTCCCTTACCCAGTTTTGAAAGAAACCATAAGAGTTAAAATACTTCTCACTGGGATATAGGTTATTATTTTTTTCAATCCTGTTTGCCTTTTTCAACCCCATTGTCCCTTCTGGGAAGACATACTATCTATCAATTCTTGATGAGTGTGTGTTTATAATATTCATGCCTCATGTTGGATTATACAAACAAAGAATTATTGGGATGTGGCTAAAAAATAAAATTAGTTCTGAAATCTATAACTGCAAAATACACTCTGTATCAGTAATCTAAGCAAACCATGCTACAATGTTTATTAAGGCATGTGAGCAATATTGATATGTAAGTGTTGTTACTTAATTCTGATTTTCATAGGCTTCCATTAAATATATAACTCAAGGGAGAAAATTATCTTGTAGAAAAATATAGAACAAAAACATCATTCAGAAGAAGTTTCGCAAATTCTGTCAAAAAAACACAGAGCCTCGTAAAGACAGATCCTATGTCTGGTTTGTGTTTTTTACAGGATAGGAATAATAAAATATAGGTTAAAGAAGGTCAGTGATGGAATTCTGGGGTAATTAAACATTCAGGTCTCTTCTTTTTCCTAACACAGTTAATTACTTAAGACAAGGCATTTATCCCACATCTGAAACATGGTAATATCCTATCTGATATGCAGCTACTTTGTGACAAAGCTTTGAGAGTTTACAAAAGTGAAGTTATCTTAAGCTTGTCAAAACCAATTAATTATCCAGTTACCAAGCACATCTTCGAGTGCGATAGGCGAGTTAGGTACCTAACAGGTATTACCTGCTTCAAGGGTGCTGGGTACATTTCCAAGCACCAAAGCATAACTTACATTGTGGGATCTGAAGCACAAAAAGTCCATGAAACTTTTATCTTACTCCCAGATGATACCCTACACACTGATTGTAAGCAAAATGCATCTCTGCACATAATGCTGGGCTTGACACTTTTGTTATTATTTGCCTCGGGCTTAAAATGGTCTCATATTTTGAATTCTATTTGTCATTTGAGGAAAAACTATCATTATGGGGGTTGATGATGGCTAATGAGAGCATCAGAGGCTTCCTGGCACTCTCATGTAACCCAAAATTCTGGAATGGCAGTTTAATCTCTGTCAAGACAGCAAAGTTCACATTCTTTTCCAATTTTAACATTTAAACGTAGTGAAGCAAGTTCCAAAGTGTATGTGCATAACAGAGACAAAGATAGAACTAAAATAGGAAGAAGGACCTTGGAGAGTAAGGATCTATATCAACATTCATACACCCAAAAGTTAAAAGAAGAATGGAGGAAATCAAAGAAAAGGGAATTACCATAGAAGTTACTGAAATACAAATGGGAAAACTAAGAGAAGCAAAATCTGTCTTAGGAAGCCAGTACGAAACAGTATGATTTTACAGTGAAGAGTTTAGCCATCACTGGACTGTCAGCTTTACTGAGAGCAGATACGTGTTTAGTTTGTTCACCTCTCTATCCTCACATCTAGATCACGGCCTGACACATAAGATGCTCAATGTAAGTGTATTGAGGGGCATCTGTGTGGCTCAGTCAGTTAAGCATTCTCGTGGTTTGAAAGTTTGAGCCCCACATCAGGCTCTGTGTTGACCACTCAGAGCCTGGACCCTGCTTTGAATTCTGTGTCTTCCTCTCTGCCCATACCCCACTTGTGCTCTTTCTCTCTCTCTCTCTCTCAAAATTAAACATTAAACATTTATTAATGTATTGAGTAAATGAACTAATATCTGCCTTTGGTAATTGCTATTCTATAACTATAGAATCTCAGAATTCTACGTCCTTCAGGCCAATTTCTGCCAACAGCACCCCGTTCAGCAAGACCCTTTACAAGAGCACTGTTAGAAGGAGTCCTCTAAACTTGCAGTGACCCAGTGTTCATAACAAAGCCATTGTCATATCCTAACAACAAAAAGAATCATTAACCTTTCCACATTCTTTTAACAAAAATGTAGTGAAGGATAACAGAGTGTCAATGGTAATGAGACAGAGAGGTTCTAATGCAGCTTAAATAGAGCAAATGGAACAAGATCTGCCTAATCCTTTCCTTTCCAATAAACTTAGAGTATATTATCTATAACTTTCTGTCATGTATATCCTATGCAGAAAGGCACAGAATGTTTTCTTTAGTTTATTCTTTAAGCATTAAGCATTCAAGAAACATACTAGAGGGCATAAGACATGTCAGCATGCATAACAATGCACTGTGCAAAAACAGTAGACCTAAACTCCACCTCCAAAATTTCATTCCTTTTCCTACAGGTGCCTCTACAACTCATGCTCTGCCTTCCACCTTCTTTAATTCTTAAGGATGGAGGCAATATGATGACATATATTAGTTAGCATAAATGTCCATCTTGGTGTAGCAAAAGTTTAAGAAAGCTATCAGCACTCAAAGGTAACCATGAAAAATGCAAAATTAGGTAACTGGGGCTTATTGAAAATAAAGGCAATTCATATCTTACCAATTAGCACCTTACACCAAATAGAGTGATACTTCATCCAAGGCAGTTAGTTATACCAAGTGCTCTAGTCATGAAACTTTTGCTTTTTTCCATGTAATTACTACAGATTCCTAATATATTTTAATGACTCAATAGGAGTGATTTCGCAGTGCTAACAATTAAAAAATGTGCTAGGTGTCTATCCCAGCAAATGATATTTCTGTTTGCAAAGAATGATCATAGCTGAGGCTCGGGGAGGAATATCAAAGAGAGGAAACTTGTCAGCTGAAAACTGTCAGTCACTTTTTCAAAGACAGCTCCAAGTTATCAAAGAAACGAGTGAGGACAGACCGGGAAACATCTGTCCTTCCCACCTTACAGCAATTCAGCAGAGGGCCAAGGACAGGACAAAAGTTCAGGGTGGCCCCATTAAGGACGCCTCATTGCATTAAAGCCAACTTTTCATGAAACTGGGACTGAATCTGAAACGGTGGCCACTATATTTATTTTGAAATCAGATTTCATCCATAATATCACAATCAAGAAAGCAGCTGACATCCAAAGAGGCAGAGAGTGGTAATTTTATACATGTATGGCTTTCTAGAGTCTGTGGAGATAATCAACCTAGGTGGTCCTAATTCACACCAATTTTCAGTCCTGGTGAAAAACAGTCATTCAAATTAGCATTAAGGAACATTTTGTTTCCTTATTATTCTAACTTTGTGTTATTTAAAAGATAAATCTAAATAAAGTTAAAAATTAAATCTATAAGTTAAGGCTATTGCTAACTCTTTACAAACCCCATAAAAACTAGAAAATCTTAAACTCAGGAGTCAGTGACAGTTGACTGGGGCATCCCATAGACTCCAGATCAGAATTTCCAAGGATATTTGCAGGAAAGGATTCCAAATGTTTGGAAAGGGTGTCTGTTTGGAAAGATGCTGTCTGTGACCAGCATCTCAGACTACCACTAACTAGTCAATGTGTTCATTCATGCATTCAATCATTCATGCTTCAATCCTTTATTCAATCCTAGTTCAACTAGGTGAAAGGATCTGTGCAAAACACCAACCCTGTCCTCAAAAGCCTGCTCTCTCTTAGGAGACAAAGACACGTGAAGAGGCAAACATAATGCTCTGTGCTAACTGGTTTGATGAAGTCAAGGATCGGGGCAAGACTAACTAGTCATGGTGAGGAGAAAGGTAGAAGAGAAGGTTTTCTGGAGGAAGGGACATTTGAGGTGAGAACTGAAAGACAGGTAGTTAACATTCAGGAGAAGGACAATAAAGTTAAAAAGGGAAGTAGGAGAATGGTATAAGCAGTGAGTGAAAATTCACAAACTCCCGGTCAAGAGACAGTGTGGCCCATAGGGGATATGTAAGTAGCTGAGACTGGCTACTTACATATCTAAGAAGAAAGGAGACGGGGAAGAGAAGAAAGTGCTATCTTGCTCATCCAGGATCTGATGCCACTAAAAGTTGGAGAAGGGGTAGTAGAAGAATGACTCCAGGTTTCTGTTTAGAGCCATGGGCTGGAAGAGGAGATCCTTCCTGAGACTGCAGATAAGGGCAGCTGCCCTTAAGGCTTCGACTTCTGGGGCTCAGTATCCTCATTTGAAAACTTTCAGGTTTTCTTCAGCTACAAAATGCTATAATTCCAAGAAACTAGAACCCTTGAATTAGAGATCCTTCCAATAACGGAGCATTTTTGGAAAATGGCCTCATCAGCAGGATCCTGATAGATGTATATAGCCAGGTATATGGGGCTGCATTCTCCTCTTCTCGTTGCCAATTTCAGGAGCAGAATAACCACTGCTTCTTACTGACCAGTCCCTCTGTGCCTTATATGCTCCTTATATCCTCCCAGAACTCTGCAAGGTAGGTTATTCTTTTCTCCATTTTACACAAGGGAAAACAGGGTCAGAAAGGTCCCATACTCACTCACGGCCATTCTGTAAAGGGCAGAGCCAGGTTTCCCAGCCACATTCACCTCAGAAGCCTCCATGCATAGTCACTGAATTTTCCTGGCTCTGTCTTACAGCATCGTCTGCTCAGACAAACAAGTCATCACAGTCTACAAGTTACTTCGACCCAATCAAGGCAAGATCTTTCTCAGGGGGAAATGCATTGCTGGGGAACAGGACAGGCTTTAACGATGGGGCCGTCCGGTGAATCCCAAAGTCTGGCCCCATTTGGATCGTTCAAATCAAAAACTTTGAGATGGAAGATGAGGACTCTGTATTGCCATTGGAGCCCATGGAGCAAGGTCAGGATACCACAGGCTTAAACCTTGGAAATGAAGAAACTAAGACTGTGCCTTTAATTCCAGACTAGGAAACAGAGAGTTCAGGTGAACCACACTCCCCACCACCCGCCACTGCCAACCTCCCAGGACTCTGTCTGCTGTATAACAGGCCAAATCTCCGTCAGGCAAAGCTGCCGGGTGCAGAAACAGAAAGGGTGGCCTGTTTCAGCCAGTCTTGTTTGCCTGCAATCCCTCTCCTCCACAGGCGAAATGACAATGACGAAGCAGACAGCATAATTTAGAACCAGATTTCCCATACCACATCACATTTTGTGGTAATTCTATGAAATTCAAATTGGATATTAGAATGTCAGTTTAAAAGGAAACTGGTTATTAGTAAAGGATAACAGGTGCTTTAAAACTATAGTAAGTGTTGACATCTGAAGGAAAGGAAGCATAATAACCTAATGCTTTTTTTGGCTTTGCATGGAAATGAAGAGCCATTCCTTGTCAATTCTCACCTCTACTTCACTCAAAGACTGCATTTGTAATAGCAAAGATCACCAAGAGAAAAACATTATGCGCACTGTCAAGGACAAATAAGACCATGGCATCAATCAAAGTGTAATGGAACGGAGGGATGTGAGATGGCAGGAGGCTAAAACACAACTGCAATTATGTTTTACTTTGTTGGGAAATAATTGTTATGAATCTGTTACCTTGGTCTCCCACCCTTATAGATTATAAGGCACCAAAAGACATTTTATTTTTCCTTACAGGAAGATTCCAAGTATGGAGGCAGCTCTGGTTTCTAAACACACAAGTATATCATACTGCATAAAGTTTCCTTCTCAGAAAATGATTCCAAACCACCTTTGGCATCTGGTTTTTGTACAAGATGTGGGCTATTTCTACATGACCGCAACAAACTGGAGAATTAAAAATCAATTATTTGTTGGATTGGGCTAGGAGAAGAAAACATGATATGACAGAAATGCACTGAACTGGGAATCTGGAGTCCTGGATCCTGGGTGTGGCAGACAGAAAAGCAATATTTCATCTCTGGGTTTCTGCTACTTTGGGGGCATAAAGAGGGGTTTCAGTAGAAAGTCTCTAAAGAATCTCTTCTAGTTTCAAAATGTCATAATTCTATGTCCATGGAGCAGAGTCCACTACTATACTATCTACCCTTACCCCTTTGGAAACCATGGAAATCCATTGGCATCATTTTTCTGTTTTTCTTCTAAAATGTTCTGGCCAGTAGTTTTTTTTTTTCTTATGTTTGTTTATTTTTGGGAGACAGAACGTGAAAGCAAGGAAGAGGCAGAGAGGGACACAGAGCATCTGAAGCAGGCTCCGCACTGTCAGCACAGAGCCCAATGCCAGGCTTGAACTCATGAACCGAGAGATCATGACCTGAGCCAAAATCAGACACTCAATCAATTGAGCCATCCAAGCATCCCAGGCTCGTAGTTTAAAACAAACAAACTTTTTCTTAAATATTTCTTAAATATCTTAAATATTGGGGCTCCTGAGTGATTCAGTCGGTCAAGTGTCTGACCATTGATTTTGGCTCAAGTCATGATCCCATGGTCTGTGGGATAGAGTCCCTCATTGGACTCTGTGCTGAGCACAGAACCTGCTTAAGATTCTCTCTCCTGGGCCACCTGGGTGGCTCAGCCAGTTGGGCATCCGACTTTGGCTCAGGTCACGATCTCTCAGTTCATGAGTTTGAACCCTGAATCTGGCTCTGTGCTGACAGCTCAGAGCCTGGAGCCTGCTTCAGATCTATATCTCCCTTTTTCTCTCTGCCCTTCCTCCACTCATGCTCTCACTCATGTGCGTGCACGGTCTCTTTCTCTCTCTCAAAAATAAATAAGTAGACTTAAAAAAATTATCTCTAAAATATAAATAAATAAATAAATAATTTTTAAAAACCCTAACACATATTAAACACTTACTAGAGCCTGGGTACTACTAAATGCTTTACAAGATTAACTCTTAATTCTCATAGCCCCATAAAAAATATATTAGTATTCCCATATTAAGGATAGGAAACCAAGATACAGAAATGTTAAGAAATTTCTAATAATCGAGATTTCACAGATCACTTTCAAGGTGCTATTCAAGTCTAAGGTGAACCTGGGGCTTGGAGACCTCTGACCATAAGTGGTGCTTGACTAGTACACAGCAGGTGACAATGATCTTATTACTCCACATATGCAGATATCCACTCATTTTATTCAGAGATCACAGAAGGGTTCTTCTGGAGCACCCTCTTAATCATTTGACCAGCTCCTCAGAATCAGGTGTTTTTCCTTTTTCCCTGCAACACCCCAATACCCAGTATTTACCTCTTTCTTTTTTCTCTCCTCTTCCTTCCGTTTCTTCTCTTCTCTTATCTGTGCTAAGCGCTGTTTTTTGCGCTCTAGCTCAGCTTTTAAGTCACTTTTGTCAGACATGTTGGTTTCCTTGGAGCAAAAGAAAAAAATGTGAATATATAAAAATAACTTTTCTGTATTATCATTGCAAAAAATCATTCAAAAGCTTGAAAATATGATTTTTTTTTTTACCATAACAGGTTGTATTGCTTAGCCTATGCTGAAGAATCAAAGAAACAAATTTAGATCTGGTCTCATGCTATATAAATATTTTCCTTTTATGTATTCATAAATATTTGAAGAAATACAATGGTATAGTCTCTTCTGGTCTGAAGAATAATAGCAACTTACTTCAGAATAAGCAAGATATTTTCTGTGCAAGTTTCTTAACAAATAAACAAAAAATAAATAAATAAGAGAATCAAAAAAGAATCTTCACCATGACTTCCAATTTAGACGATAATGGACCAATTCATCCCCACACGGAGAAAAGAAAATAGGCTGTCATAAACCCTTCGAGATGTGCCTGCTCAAATTTCTGTGGACTCAATAAGCATTCCTCCACTGAGCTAGGTGGGGCACATAGATTTCATTTTGCCCAGCATTATATGCTTCAGGGAAGACAGCCACTAAAGACCTAACACGTTAATCTTCTTTTTCTGTAAAACTCCTCCCCAACTGTCACAATTAATTTTGTCTCCAGTACAGTCCTATTTCTATAAAACTTTCATTTGCATACTGAACGCAGTAGTGCTGATCCCAGCACTTTCCCTTTCCAAAGCAAAAGATGTTTGTGAACACATGAAATAGTAGATAACAACCATGGCAAGTTCTTGGGAAATTTATCTGAATGAAATTTAATTTTTATGTTAATGGGGATGGTGATGCCGATGGTGATGGTGCCAGAAATATGTGCAAATAAAATGAGTTTGGAGAACACTCTCACCAGTTACCAATGATTATATTTGTCTCTTTCATGCTCTCATTTGGAAACTAAGAAAATGGAAACACCAGGAAATGAAGAATCCCCCTCTGAACCAAATTCCTAAAATAAAGTAAAAAACTAAAAAAAATCCATAAATGTCATGACTATTCATTTACATATTATTTATATGCAGCTATGATGAATACATAATGAATCCCTAAGTAGATGACAGAGGAATGAAAGGCAAAAAAAGCAGCAAAGAATACAAAAGAATGAAAAATCCTCAAACTTCCCGTCACTGCCTTCAGAAGGTAATCAGAATCTGCAGCTACCCTAAAACAGACCTCCCCAAAAATAGACATGGTTGGAAAATGCACATTACTGTACGTATTCCTTCCTGTTCATGGTGCGATGGCAAAGAATTGAGAAATAATAGCAATAATGATCACAATAATTAATCTTTGTAATCAATTTATGATCACATCCTATCTTCATTTTTCAACAAAGATCATTGAATCTGTGTTAGGCATGGTTGTAAGGTATCAGAGTACAAAGATAAGGAAAACCAGATTCTCCCCTTCAAAGTGTGGATAACTCCACTTTGTAGGCATGTGAGATGGCTAGAGATGTTCTCTGAGACACTGGCCTGTTGGTTTCTGAGTACCAAATGTTTATTTGTTATCACATTTAATCATAACAATCCAAGGAGTCCAGTGTTGTTATTACGACCTTGCTTGCAATTCAGATAATGGAGGCTCAGCAAGTCCTAAGACCTCATAGTCAGTACCCAGCAGCAGCTAAAGTCAAGCATGTCCATGTTCTGAACTGCTCCACTCTGCTGACCCCAACATACAAGTTTAGGCAGAATGCAGAGCAAAAGAATAATTAAGATCTACCAGAATGAACAAGGGTATGCTTTGAGGAGGAGGGGGGATGTAAGGTGGATATCAAATGAGGTCAGGAACTAGCAAAGAAGGGGAGATACAGATATGCAAAAACCTGTAAAATGAAAACCAGCAGGCTAAGAGATGTGGATGAATCCAAGCCAAGAAATACAAACTTTAGTTGGCAAGACAAGGATTTGTGGAGGCAACAGGTTAAAGCCTTTGCAAAACAGAAGAGTTCCATGTAGTATAAAGAGAGATGGGAAATCACAGCAGCTTTTCGAAAGGGAAAGTGACCAAATAAAAATGGAATTTGCTTAAGCCTATTCTTGTCCCTGCCTGGAAAACAGATAGAAGCAGAAAGTAGAAAGGAAGCAAGCTGTCTGGAGGCTGATGATCTACCTGGATCGACTGCACCCGCAACAGGATGGTGGGTGGATGTAGAGACAGAATGTAGGGAATGTGGGCAGATGAAACCATGCCAAGATGGAAGAAGTAACTCTTGGTAGCCTTTAGATATGGATGCAAAAGAGAAAGACTCAGACACAATTCAACCTTGAGAGAGCAAGGAGGATAGCAGCGAAGCTGGAAAGAGAAGGCAGGAAGGAAATAATGAAAACATTTGTAGTATGTTGTGACTCGGGTGTCAACGGGATTTCTGGGCAGAAAGAATGCATAGATACTATAGATGGGATGAGAAGCTGGATGGGGACCGAAGCTGTGGAAGAGAATTCTGAGTCCTCCACCTATGAAGTTTAAAGCCGAATCACAAAAATTCAAAGTCCTACAGGAGCCAGGCAGATAGCATGAGAACACAAAGCAGTGATTAAGACCAGGCAGAGAGGAAATCCCCTGCCTGAGGAAGGCAGCTCTCTCCAGCTCCATGGTTGACATGGAAAAATGTGAATCCAAGCAGTCAGATCCTCTGATTTTTTTTTTTAAAGAGAAGCCACGGAACTTACAAAAACCAGGTTTATCACTAAAATATCATTTGCCAATAACTTTCAACCCCAGTGGGTTGAAAAATCCCGGCAGGAAAAAATAGGACCCTTAATTCCAGAAGCCATCTGTGAAATTACATACACTCTTCCTTCCCCAGTGGAGACCAATCAGGTTTGTGTTTTTGACATTTTTTGGCTCTCAGAAATGAAATGTCCAATCAAAAAGATCACTGTTAAAGCAATAATTGTGTCATTCTGTGATGAACTCAGCCAGTAGAAACTGCTTAGAATTTTGTCCGACACATTTCCCCAGTTGCCGTTGATCTTATTTCAGTCCACCGAAAGGGTCTGGCATAACTTCAGCTATATACTCTGGTCATTAAGGAGCAAACAATGGAGTAAGAACATCTTATATTTGTTGTGATTTTCTGGCAAACGTTCATTCATGAGGAAGTAAGGTGTATATTTAGTACATTTCTGCAAAAAGCAAAATTCTTACAACTGATAAATATGCCTGAAAATGCTGGTAACTTAAGTTGGTGTTACCACCCATAGAGCCAATAGTTTTTTAATTAGAAACATAAACACCAAAGGAACTTTTAAAAAGTATTAGGTAGTGATGTTTTAAGCAACACACTTCACTTTTTAAAGGTTGTAGAGACACAATGGCAAAAGATAGCTACAGGGTACCTTCCACTTACTGATTTTTTGGATCTACTCCAAAATAGACATTTTGCACCAACACCAAGGAGAATGAGAAACCTCAAGAGAACGCCTCATAAAGGGTTTGGAAAGTACACATTAGAGTAAATGAATGGCCCTTTACACAGAGTAAAATGGCTGCAATAGTGGCACTAAATGCAGTGTCAGCACTAAACTCCACAGGCTCCCCCCGGGGGGCTTGCCACTCCGACTCACTAAATCTCCCTGCACATGAAGCAAAGCAAATTGAGGAGCCGAGCATGGAGGACATGAGTTACAGAGCTTCCTGTGGCTAATGTGGGTCACAGCAAAGGCAATTCTGATGCTCTCAGTTTAAGAAAATAAGAGTCAGAGCTACCTGCTGCTAATTATTGCTCACTTATTTCACACACACAAAAAGCTGGTCTCTTTCATTTAAAAATGGCAAGGGGTCAAGAGAGAAATCAAACCCACCTCTGGGTCTTAAGTCTCTTCCCAGTCTGTTCATTAACCAACTCTGCCCCCTAACAGCCAACTACAGCGTAACTCTCCCCCGGCTTCAGAACAATTACAGCTCGGCCTCACCAACTCCATCCATTCTGGGCTCAGATGATGCACTTTTATGATGCCTGCTTAGCTCTCCTCAGAGCAGAGCCCCACATTCCAAATTTGTTTTCTGTTGGTGACATTCTTCTTGCCCACACTCTTTTACAACCTACCTTCACTTACCCAACTCATGCTTCTCACCTCCTCCCACCTCTTCATATTAGCCCACGCTCTCCTACAAATTCTCCAGATCTACTACTGCTGAGTACAACCTCACTTCATCTCTGTTCTTTCTTTTCTTGTCCCCCAAGTTACTCACCCCCGAACAAGAGATATCCAAAAGTTCAAATCAGTTACTCCATGTACTCTGGGCTCCATACACTAATCCTCAACACTTACAATATTTTTTTTTTCCAAATTTCAATTCTCTACTTCTGATTCCCCCCCTTTTTTTTTAAAAAAGCAGAACTTTATTATATTTCAACACACAATTTCTGTACAACCAAAAATCAAAATATCACCGTAAAATGTTAGAGAGAAAACATGGTATTTCATTTACAATGTGTGGTGAATGGTTAACATTCCTTAGTCATAAATAATCTCTTAGAAACCAGTAACAAAGACACTAATATTCCAAGGTAAATGGGAAAAACAACCCCACACACACACCAAGGAAAATGAAATAACAAATGACTAGTAAGGTTTATGGACATATGAAGATAATTGAACTGAACAGTAACAGAAGAAAAGCAATTTCTTTGTAGTATCACATTGACCAAGATGAAAACATTGACATCTAATGTTTGCACTGTTTCAGAAAACAAAGAAAACACTGGAAGACAAGACTGATGAGGACAGTCTATACACTTTGGGGAAAATCTCTACTTTTGACTCCAAATATATATTTTGGATATGCTTAATTCCAATGAAGTGGATATACTAGAACTATTTCAACAAATTAGTTGGTGAAATTCAAAATGATTTATATATAAGCATGTTCACTGCATAGAAAATTTGTAGCCGATGGACTTCTCTCTTTATCCCTGGCTCAACGTTTATTCCCTTGCTTCATCGTAACTCATCTCTACCCATCCTCCTAAATGTCTGAGCTCTCATAACTTTTGCTTGAGCCCATCTCTGATCCCAGTAAAAGGCCATTTGATCTAAGTTAAATGAATCAATATAAGCAAAGAGCTTAGACTCATGCCTAACAAATATTAAACACCCAAGAAAATTGTTTCTCCTCCTTCTCTTCTTCCTTCTCTACTTCTTTTCTTCTCCTCCCCTTTTTCTATTATTATTATTACTAATATTTTTATTATCATTACTATTACTATTTTCTACCATGCCAACCCTTTCCCCCATCACTAAGTCCACGCTAATTCAATAACCAAAGTCACCACTCAAAGTCCACTGCAATCACTTAAAAAATATTACAGCGAGAAATACATTAAAGGTATATAGCATGTTAGTGATTTAGTAGCAATCTAATCAGAGTGAGAAAACCCAATGTGTGATCCAAGAGAGTCTAAGGCACTCCAGAGCAAAGAGAAGGAGATTCTCAATCTAATGAATTTTAAAATGGAAGTTATGTGGTTGTAGAGATGTTACTCAAATAACTCAAAACATAATAATTTTTAAAAAATCAAATGCAGTCATTTAATTTAGTAGTAGTAAAATTCTTCTCAATTTTTCAGTTGAACACAGGAGTTATATGTCAAGCTGTCCCAGGCAGGCACCCTCCCTTGCCACCCACTTCCCCCGGAGGATGGAAGGGCACATGGAGAGATGGTTTCTTCTCTAAAAAAGAAGTTAGTTGCAGGAAGGGTCAATCCTGCCATTCCACTATAGAAATGGCTCGTGATCCCAAGTTTCAATGGAGGAAAAAATGGGGAGAGAAAGGAAGGAGGAAAACATACGAGAAAAAAACATGGACACTGAGGAAGGAAGAAACGAAACGCAAGTCACTTTCACACTGGGCCTTGTCTTTCCAGTTAAACTTCCATTTCCTTCACACTTCTTATGTCCACACACATCCATAATGAAAAGAAAGTTTTCAGAGTTTCTTGAATGCAATGAGACCTAGAGCCTAAGTTTTCATTTCTGCACGTACCATCATGGGATGGTTTGGTCCTGTTTAGAACCAAGTATCTAACAGAGGAGAACCGAAGGGTTTGGCTCTGTTTACACAGCTGCCAAGTAATAGACCCTCCCAAGGCTTAGCATTTGAACAATATAGACCTCTATTTCCTTTCGGTTGTCTACGTTGGCAGCGGTTTGAGATTCCATTTCTAATGCTGGCATATGCAAATGTATTTTTAAGCTTAAAGTCAAAATCCTAGGAGGTTTAGATCATTGCCCAGCTGTGGCCAGACACACTGAAAAAAATACCCAGAAACAAGTTCTCTTTTGCTGCCTGAAAACAATTGCTCTTGTCAGCTCATTACTATGAGCGATTGAACTTTTCATCTGCCACTAGGTATGCATAAGAAATTTGATCTTTCCCAACCTTGTTTCACCTGCCTGGCTCTTCATAAAATGCAGCTGCCTTCTCCCAACTGGAGAGGTGGCCAAGGGATGATACGGACCACAGCCATTCATCCATTTTCACAGTGATATCTCGCCTTCTATTAAAGGAGGGTTATAGATGTCTCAAGAGGGAGTTGGCCCAGGAAAGATGTGAGAGGGTTATTTGCTAAATTCTCACAGCCAACAGGACACGGTGAAAACAAAACTTTTAACACAATCCATCTCATAGTAGGAAGTTGCCTGGGTCTGGTCTACTCATTCTGTTAGATGAGCAGTTTTCAAATGTTCTGCTCTCAGCATCTCCCATATACTCTTAGATCTCAGTGACTCTAAAGAGACTTTGCTTTTGTGGGTTACATATATCAACATTAACCATATTAAAAATTAAAACTGATAAAACTTTAAATATCTAATAATTCATCTTAAAATAAGAACAATAAACTTGTCCCTTTGTTAATATAAAATTTTATGGAAAAAATAGCCACACTTCCCAAGGCAAAAAAAAAAAAAAAACAGATAGTAAGAGGAGTTGTAATTCTTTACATTTTCACTTATTTCTTTAATATCTAGCTTAACAGAAGTCAGCTGGATTCTTACAGCTGCTTCTGCATCCAGTCTGTTGTGATAGTCTATTTTAATTGTGAAGAAAATCTGTTCTCACATAAATAAATATGTATTCCAAAAAAGGAAGAGTATTTAAATAGCCTCATACGGTAATTGTGGACATTCTTCGATATTACGCAAAATTTAACAGATGTCACTTTTTAAAGTTCCGTTGCAATGTAAATATGAAATGGCATCCATCAATGAACTTTTTGCACTCTGTTACACTAAAATATATTGTCCTATCTTAAACTTTGAAAGAACCTTTGATCCATATATGATTTTATAACATTATGCATTGGTTATCTATAAGATTATTTAGAAAATCATGCAGACTTCTTAAATGTTGATACATGTCATTCTCTAATGTCCAATAATCAAACTTGCTAATATAACTACCAAACTCTTCAGAAAACTCTTTAGGTATGGTAAAGTGGTCACGGTCACAGATACAAATTTTCCAAAATTCTAATTTATTCTGGAAAGCTCAAATTTTATCATTAGCAGCAAATATTGTCAGTTGTATCCTTGAAGTGACAAGATCATGCCACTCTCATTGATTTTTGAGAAAATGTCTGCCAAATACGAAGTCTGAATAATCATAGTTTGCCTGTGAATTGTCCTTTCAAGTAAAATATGTAGTGAATCATGAAAAAAGCCAGCTAGTTTGGCTCACAGATCAAACTACTGCACAAATTCCATTTCGAGGCAACCACGGAACTTTGGTAGGCAGTAAAAGTGCCTTATGTGTTCCCATTTGTCACACAGTAAAGACATGTGCTCAAGATTTAATATAACATTTTTTTTCTGCTTCATGAAGGGCATTCTTAAGTGAAACAGAGTCTGTTTGTTTGTTTGTTCAAACTGCAAGTGTGTGGCAGTGAAGGTTGATGCCAGTACTGGTCCAGTTTGGTGCCAGTGTCTCAATTCCTGCTTAAGGTATCAGTGGTGTCACCCACCACTGCTTTCACACCATCACTGCAAATGTCAATCTGGTAAAAAAGACAAATAAAATTAAGATTTTATGAAAACAGTTTTGACCTTACAGATTTCTGAAAACATCTTAAGATCCCCAGGGACCTTCAGACCATGCTTTGCCTGACCTGCTTCTGTTAAGGTGGAGTTGATTCTAAATCCTGTGGAGACTGAACAAAACGTTGCTGTTAATATAAATAACCTAAACAGAGGGTTTTAGAGTTCTTTCTTTTCCAGAGAAGAAAAAGTTAAAAACACTCACTGGGCACAGAATATTTCAGATTAAAGTCAAGGAACTATAATGATCTGGAAATGCCTGGAAGATCTAAGACTAGCAAAGGAAAACTGGAATTACAGAAAGAGTGAGGCCTTATAGAAAAAGTTCCATAAAACTATACATGAAAGATTTCTCATTTCTCACTTGCTCGAACCAGAAGATAGGTAAGGAAGAAAAACTGAGACGACTTCTGTCACTCCTCATTTTCCTTCTCCCCTCACCAAAAACACACAAACCTTCATGGGCCTCACTCAGTCTCGCTACAAAGTAAACTAAACTGGTGGCTAATAAAATGTAGACTTCTCTGTTGTGCAAAAAGTTTTTCATTCTTTTGTTTTTTTAATTTGTCATTTTACCTTTTTTTTTTTAATTTTTTAACGTCTTTTTAGTTTTGAGAGAGATAGAGACAGCGTGCGAGCTGGGAAGGGGGAGGGAGAGAGGGAGACACAGAAACTGAAGCAAGCTCTAGGCTCTAAGCTGTCAGCACCGGGGCCAGACGCTGGACTCGAACTCATAAACTGTATGACCTGAGGCGAAGTCGGCCGTTTAACCGACTGAGCCACCCAGGCACCCTAATTTTGCCATTTTACAATTATACATGTTTGTTTCGGGACAAGAACTTCAAAGATTACACAATCCAGTACCATATTTTACCCATAAACAGGGAAAGTGAGATGCAGAAATCTAAGTTCACTACCATTAAGTGGACAAGTCAGAACTAGAAACACCAGATCTCCTTATTCTTGAATACTTTTGCCAAATAATGCTTCCTTTTCAGTCTTTACTTAAGATTTCACTCATTTTCGTCGAAAGGACGTTCTTAATCTTTTTTAAGCTTTTATAGTGGATCTTGATCTGTCTACATCCATTTCAGTCTTGCGATCGCTCTCTACCACCACCTGGTGGTAGCAAGTGTAAATTGCATGGGAGAGAGGACACCAGGAGAAAAGGCTTCGCCTCTGAAATTGCCAAACACACCCACCACAGCCAATACTGACTGGGTAGTTCCAAGACTACAAGAGTTTCATCCACAGACCAAGGACCTATTTATGTCAGTAGAGAACTACTGTTTTTGAGGGGGAAAAGTTTCAGTCCATGAATCTATGGGCTCATCCTTACTGATTTTTTCTGGGCTCCTCTCAATTTGCTCACAGTGGGTTAATTCTTGACTAGGAAATCAGGCGATATTGTTAAATTAAGCTTGTCATATCTCTCTTGCTGGATTTGTGAGCTATATTTAAGATTGTTGTGTCTGCATACTATCACTAGTCCCATTTGCACTGTTTCATGATTGTGAGCTACCCAAGTCGTACTGCTAAAGCTGTAAATCAAGCATCGGCAATTGCAGCACATTAAACAGAAGAGACTCTCAAGCACTCAGCACAGAGGCCCATTATGCTAGAGAGAAAAATCAATCCATAGGGTATCTGCCCTCTCATCTAGTTAACAGAGTAGAGATGAGAGCCCTTAGAAAGTAAAGGCCTTAAAAGCCATTGTCATCTTTGCCAAAAAGTTCTGGAAAATTTTGAGTTATTTCTGACCCCGACAGAGCATTCCACAAATTTAGAGACTCAACAAGCTTCTCTGTGTTAAAAGAATTGTTCCTCAATTAAGGGAATAAGTCATTCATATCTCAGAGTATCTGAGAGGAACTATCAGACGATATCAAGAGTCCTTAGGAAATGAGCATCTCAAGGAGCATCCTTGAAAGAGTATAAGACTAAAGATGGAACAGTTTGGACAACCAGAGGGCAGTATTTTGGCACTGTGGCCCTAAGAATCAGGACAGAAAGGGAACCAGAAAATAGAAGAAGAGATGAGAGCCCTCTGGGGAATATCACAAGGGAAACCAGAATGAATTAAGAAGTGAGACCTTGAACAAAGAATCCTGTAGAAGCACCTAACCTCAGGCCAAAATAGATGGGAATGTTGTACAACCTGCCCAGGCCACATATCAGGTAAAGAAGCCAAATAAAGAAGGCTCTCACCACTATCCTCTATATATATGAGATTATGTACTTGGGCTCCTAGAAGTTCAAAAGCACTTCAGAGCAAACAGAAAGAAGCTTCTCTACCTAAATGGGCACTCTTGAGGAGTACGTGAGAAAAGGCAACTTCGCCACAGACCATGATGTAAGCTTCCTTTGGAACCCGCACAGTGGCTCCTCAGCTTTATAATGGACACATAAGGGCCATGCAATAAACTCTTGCTGTTATATAAGTAGTTAAAGACGGCCCCTGCATATTTGCCTTATATTGTTCACTTATTCACATCGAGCTAGGACCATCAGCTCGACGTTCTCTGGCACCAAACACAAATTCTTGCACATTCAGTTGCTTTAAATATAACTCAGATAAGCTTATATTAGCCATTTAGAGCCCACCTGCTTTGCATATCCCGCAAAACTACACCCAATATCTGCTAGCTATAGATAAAACAATACCTCTCCCCCCTGAGAATCCCCACCTGGCTGTGGAGCAGCGTCACCTAGCGGGTAGTGGTACCAAGCTGCAGTGACTAGGTCTCCTGCTGTGCGGGACATCCCAACTCCTGCAGTAAGCACCCCCCAGTAAAGTGCACTGTGCAATGCTGCCACCTCATGGTCTCATCTTCCCCCATGATCAGCCCTGAAATCCTCACACTCACCACAAAACCACAGCCAATTTTCACCATGCCTTCCAATTTCATCGCCTAATACTTCCAAGCCTGCCCTTGCCCATTCGTGTCCATTCATGCTGCCTAATGCCAGTCTTCACCTGGCTCATCTGACAACCACAGCGCTCTTCTAACTGCTCTTCCTGTCTCCGTGCAAACCTACTCCCTGATGACCTCCAGGTCCTCCATACTGCGCCTGAGTGATCTTCCTGTCACTCAAGTCCGATGAGCACACTCCCTTACCTGAAACACTTTGACGACTTCCTTCTAGATGCAAAACATGTCCCAACTCCTTACCATGCACAGAAAATGCCCTTTTGGCCCATCTCACTCTCCGTGCATCCCTCTACTTCCTAGTTCACATATTACTGGCATATATCAAGTTCTTTCCTTCCTTTGTACCTTTGCAAATTCCAGAAAAGTTCTTCCCATCATTCATGACCTGATGATTCCTATTCATCTTTCTCAGCTCAATCACATTCCCTCTAGAAAGGTTTCTTAGGGCTGCACACCTGGACCAAGCACTCTTTGCCACGAGCACCAGTGCATGGTCTGCTGGAGCACGTGCCTCACTGCCTGACTGTGCTCTGTTTCTGTGATTCTCTCCTCCCTTTATATTGAAAGTTCCTCAAAGGGAAGAGCCATCTCGTCTATCTCTGTATTTCTGGTGCCTGGCAATGAGTGCTCAGGAAATGTCTCCTGAACTGCTAAACAAACATTAGATAGAAGTGAGAAATCTGTGATTTCACCATCAGGAATTTCCTGATCACCAATAAATCATGTCAGCACACTACGCTTTTAATCACCAAACTCAGAAGTTCGTCCTTAGTATGCAACCAATTTCTATTCCCATGAAAAGGAGGTGGGAGTTGATTTTTCACCGACTAGTACAAATGTGCAACCAACACATGATCCTAACATTGTCTGATCCATTGAACTATCTTTTCCTAAATCACTACCATTATATGCCCACTGAGTAAGTTTTTCCTGTCGGGTTTACATTCTGAATCTCAGTTGTCTGACTCGAAAAGAATTATATAGCAAAATCCATTCTATTTATAATTGGCAGCCTCTATTGTTTATCTCAACCAACAAATTCAAAAATCTAGACTCTATTGCTTGAAATGCCTTGAGGATAAATAGTCATACTGACAATTGAGTGTTCTTTTTCAAAGTGATGTAAAAATATCAGCGCTCTAGAACAGAGCCATCTATTGTGCTAGAAGCTGTTTTTCTGAATTGCAAAGATGGTCAGCGAGCGTGTCCAAAAATAAACAACTCTCGGGTAACCTGTGAGGCTGATCTTTAAAATAATTGAGAACAAGCATATCTTCAGACATGACCAGCTTTGGCTTTGACTCTGCTGTCCCCATAAAAGGGCCAGATTTTCCCCGCAGCAAAGCTCAAACACAACAGCCCTGGACAGTAGGCCTGCCTAAAGTGGGCACTCGAGCCTGACAGAGAACACTGGTAAATTCAAGCCGCCCTGATGTTCTTGCACTTTACAAATAAGAACAAATTTTAACTATCATACCAAAAGAAATACAATCAAGATACATTAATAAAAATAAGGGAAGGAAGAATTTTAATGCTTAAATCATGAAGTCAGAGTAGATTTTCTCAATGTAACTCAGTAATATAAATGTTTGCAAAGTCAATCTGTTTTAATCTTCTAAAAATACAAGTTATTAAGGTATCTCAACATCGTGAAACCAATTAATTCAAGACCCTCCCAAATTAACTACAAAATACTGATGAATTTGTAATTAAGCCTGCCTATTTTAAAAAACCATCGATCCCTGCTGATGTTATGCAGAAGAGGGACCCAAATCAACACCTCCGAAGTACAAAGCCAGGATTCAAAGACCAAGTGTCTGAAACACGTGCTTTTAACTGCTGCATATGCCTGTGGTTTTAGGTTTTCCTCATCCTCCCTTGCTCACTCTCCTGGCCTTAGCATCTCTACTGGTTCATTCTTTCTCCTTTGTGTTCTTTCTTCGCTGAGGCCACCCACTTTATGTCAGCAGATTTTCTTCCCATGTTTGTTCTCTTTCTAAAGAACAAGAAAGCTGAGAAAAACACAGAGCTACTAAAGATCCCACAAATCAATGTAGTCAGTGTTACTACTGTGCTCACAAGGATGCAGGGAGAAGGTTCCACGAGAGGGTGACGTAACATACCGTCAGGGAGGAAGATGAGACCTGAGGACAGCAGAAGAGTGGTGTGTCCCAGGCAGAGGGAAGCAGAGACAAAGGGTGAGAGGTAGAAACAAGAATGGCCAGTCTGTGGGACGAAAAATTTGATACGGATGGAACACGGCCAGTTAGCAGACCCCAAAGGTTAAGTGACCAACCACGCCAGTTTGCCAAGAAGCAAGAGAGTTCTCTGAACGCAAGACCTGCAGAGCTAAAACCAGGAACCCACAGGAAACCCTGGACAAGTGGTCACCCTCTAGCCAAAGGGCTGCGATGCCATCCTTTGGGGAGGTCTGAACTTCTCTGAGGCAGCAGGGAACATGGAAGGATTTGAACAAGTACAAGACCAGGCATTCTATTCCTAGTCTGCAATACAGACTGCAAGAGCGTTTTTAAACATGGGTTGCAACCCACTGGTGGGTTACAAAATCAAGTCAGCTGGCAGGCACAGGTAGTGGTTTTTGTAATTCACGGATCAGAACTATTAGAATGCTCTCTACATGGTAAGGGCAACTAGTGTTTCATCGAATTTGTTTTGACATACATATGTTCACTCTTAGGTCTGATTATTATTTATTATTGTTAATTGCAGTTAAGCATTTGAGATATATTGTAAAACTGGCAAATCAATCGTAAAATTAATCAGTTATAAAATCAATTGTAAAACTGGCAAATTTTAAATTATAAATTTGTCTCTACCTTTGTCCTTTCTCAGCCAACATTTCGCATGACAGGACTCCCATATGATATTTTACAGGCCTCTGGGGTAAGCAGAGAGAGCTGTTCACCATCACACAAGACTGACCTGGTCTCTGTCTGTCCTGAGAGCCAAGAGATTAACACCCAAGTACACACAGAACCTCTAGTCCATCTGCAGGGCACTGGTGGGAAAGCCCACCATAGAATGACCAAAGCAAGCTCAGCTCTATTTGTTTCAATCTACCAGAGAAAGAAAGTGGGGGGAAAATCTATCCCTGAATACTTCAAGGCACAAGCACATCAAGACAGATATACTTAGAAAGATTAAGCCGCCTTTCCAGCTATGCACGGGTGTCCATCAGCGTGCAGAAAATCAATACCAACAGAAATGCAGGACCATGACACATTTCCTGCAGACACGTCAGCACAAATGCTGAATGACCCTAGGATTTGGGAGTTTGCTATTTGTCCCATCAGCACAACTTTTATATTCCTTTTAGAAAGCAAATACCCCTCTGCAAAGCTTAGCTGCAAAATCCCAAGCCTGGCCCAGCACACAGCATTCTGCACGTGAACAGACAGAACTCCGTGGTATGAGGCAGTCAATGTTCACGACAGATTTCTCAACCAGTCCTAAAGGCTTAAACCTTTCTGATACTCATGTATTTTTTTACTTCAAGACTTAAAAAAAAAATTTTTTTTTAGCTAGAGTCAGTTTCAACCATCTGTCTCTTTGAGTGAAAATAGGATGCGGGCTTGTATGCACTGGCTTTTGAAGAAAACCAATTTGGCAGAAAGAATTAAAGAGAAAGAATTATATCTCCGTTTTCAAGGCCATACTGAGGAGTAACAAAATTTCCAATATAAATAGTAATTTACAGGGACACACCTATCTCCTTTTCTACCCATTAAGCTGTCCCCAATCCTGACCATCCTTGATTGAACCTCACTCAGATTAGATCTGTGTCACCCAGTCACAGCCTTGGGAAGTGGCAGAGTGGAGACAAGAGTGACTGCCCCAACCTGCGTGGCATCACGTGTGATGGGAGATGATGAGAGCAGTACTCTCCAAAAATTTGGAAATAACGGAAATACCACATGATCACTGTCTGAGAGTTCAACTAGAATTTATCTTAAAACACAGGCCATCACTCAAATTAGAACTACAATGACAGTACCAAAACATCACAGCAAGGGTTGGCAAAATGTAACGGAGAACCACCACATAATTAGTAGTGAGCAGCTATAAAAATTGTTATAATTAAAGGAAAATGTGTTTGAAATGACAGGAAAATAGGTGTGATTTTTTTTTTCAGGTCTTCTGTCGTATGTCCAGGGAAAAGGACACCCTGACCAGTTGACATCACCTCTTCTGGTCATCCATCAGGAGGCTCAGCACAGTCCCATCAGGGCACCACCTTGAAACACGAGCTGTGACAACTGCTGCCCAAGCTCTGCGTCCATGTACATCCAACCTCCAGTTCAGTGCAGCTCCTCAGGCAGCTGTCCAGTTAACTCAGGCCAAATACCTTGGAGCCATCCTTCATTTCTCTGTCAAATCCCACATCCGAACCGTCAGCAAATGATTCAAACTCTACTTTTCAGACCCTTCCAGAATCAGCCTGATTTCGCCACCTGCCTGCCATCACGCTGCCCAAACCACCACCATCTCTCATCCCTACTATTGAAAAAGTCTCTGACATGGTCTCCTACTTCCTACCTTTGCCCCCTCTCCCTTGCAGTCTATTCTCAGCTACAATAATTCTTTAAACCACAAGCCAAATCTTGTCACTTCCTTGAATAAAGTTCACCAATGGCTCCCAGGGCAGCATAAAAGCCAAAGTCCTACAACACCTTCCATGGCCCGACAAGCCAGCCTCATGACTTTTCTGAACTCATTTCCGAACATGCTTTGTTGCTATTCTTCAAACACGTTAGGTACACTCCCACCTCAGGGCCTTTGCATTTGCTGTTTTGTCTGTCTGATACTAAGTCTCTGAATGACTGTCTTCTTCAAAGTTTAGGTCAAATTTTACCTTATTGAGGCCTTACTTGATCACCCTATTCAAAAGAGTAAACTATTCCCCTCATTGCACCTGAATCCTCAAGTCTTTTCTACTGCCTTATTTTTCTTCATTATGTGTATTATCACCTAACATATTCTGTAACACATTTAAGTATTTTTCATTGTTTGTCCCTTCCCCCAGAACTTCAGTTCCAATGAAGGCAGAGATTTTTGTCTATATTGTTCACTGATGTATTGCTAACACTTAGAATAGTGATTGGTAGAGAGTTCATAATAAATATTTGTTGAATGAAGGAACAAATTGGCTTCAAAAATGTGTCTGCTTGAGCTCCTTCCTCTCTTTCCAGCCTTGTTCTCTATAAAGTATCAAAGCCCCATTGGCTTTGAGATTCTCCTAGGTTTGCTCCCCACATTCCTTTGCAACCCTTTTGCCTTTTGCCTTCTGGTGTCCTTAAATGCCATATGATTGCCACACCTTCCCAGGTCTTTTGAATGCATTACATGACCAGACTTCTGGACCAAGATTCCAGGATTACCCTTAACACCCTTTGGCTAGTTCTGTCCCAAACCACCCAGCTCAGACCTTTGATACCAAAGGCTAAGAACCTGAGTTCTCAGATTTCAGGAAACTGACCTATAAGTGAGGGCACTGTAATCCTAACATGGGAAGTTAGGTTTCTTTTGCCAGTCAGTAAGTGGACACTTTATATTTGTTGCCTAATATATAATACATACTTGTAGTGGGTTGTGTGAATTCATCACTAGACTGCTAGAGACTTTTGGCTACATAAGAACAGTCTAATATCTAGACCTTCAGAACTAAAATTCAAGACCTTAATCTTGCCTATGTGTGTAGCTAACTGCTAACTGGCCCTGATCGTGGCTCTGTCTCTGCAGCCACAGTGTGACAGTTGACTTGCAAGTAAGAGTGTTGATGCCCAAGAGTGTCACCTGCTCGTGTTCTTAGCACAAGAGCATGAACCTACTCCCATGGGCACAAACAGCCACCTGACCCCAAATTCCTTTGGCAGATGAGAGGACCTTTTCTCCCCTCCTCTCCAGTCCTTGAACAGTGACCCTCTGTAGGAAAGCAGTGGAGGGTGGAGGGGAAGGAGAATGGGTTGGTTTACCTAATGGCAGGAGATGTGAGAACACTTTGGTTATCTGGACAAGGTTCCCCAGAGACAGAAGCACACTAATCAACAAGATGTTCTAATTCACTAAGTGCCAAGAAACCCAAGTAGTTGGCTCTGTGATGCTAAATGTATCTTTATGTTAATGCAATGTAATGAATACTCACTGAGCCCCAATGAAGCAAAGCGCCATTCTGGATGCTGTGAGGCTCACACAAATGATCGACTTACGCTTATTGCAAAAAGCTTATCACATGTGAAGGGGAAACAGAACATGTCACCCCAAAATATGCCTATCTGGCATAAGGATTACCAGAAGCTGGTTATTTTTCAGAAGTAGCAGATACAGAAGAAGCTCTAAAAACCTAGTGGAAGTTGCCCTTTTGTAAGAGACACTTCAATTTATAAGGAAAGTCTCCATTCGTGAAGGTTCTCCCCCTTCTGCAGGAAGAGGATGATTCAGTCTCTAGAAACTCTTATCAGTGAAGAAGGTATGGACTTAAATCTGCATAACACTCATTCTTGGTGACTGCCCTTTTGCTTTTCCTGGTGACCTCCCATAACTGACTCCCCACCCTCAACATCTTTTGTCTTTAACTGGAAATGGTATTTAAGGTGGTAGCTTGAGCCATTTTGGAGAGTTACTCAGTTGTCCTGGGTCTCTCCCATATATACAAGATGTATACAAGTTATTGTTGTGTTTTCTTCCTCTTAATCTGTCTTTCATTAGCTGCATTTCCCTTGGGGGAAAGGTTCTCAGCCAAGAACCTAGAAGGGTAGAAAGAAAATTATTTTTCTGTCCCCACCTATGGTTGGATCTGAAAAGGGCAGCTCCACTGCTAGGGACAGGGGGCTAAGTGCGTGATAAAGGCTTAAAGCACAGGAGGGCATGCAGGACTGGAGCAGAGTGAGTGAAAGAGCGGCCATGAGAGCCAGACAGGGAAATGTGGGTGGGATGTGAACCGAGGAAGCATTTCCAGTGGAAGGAGATGAGCATGAGAAAAGCAGCAGCCACGGGAGGTAGCAGTCTGTGGAGAATGACAGTTTCATTCGACTATAAGCTGAGGTCAAATGGGTTCAAGGTGGCAGGGGTGCAATGGAGGACAAGCTGAAAAGGTTTGGGCTATATTCTCAGGTGATAACTCCAATCAAAACTTTCTGCTCTTTGGTCCCGCCTCCCTTCAGAAGCAAGTTATCTATTTTAAAACCTGGGAGGGTCTTGGAAAAAAATCAAACATTTCCATGGGAAGCCAATCCAATCTATTCAGATGTGTGAAGTAATGCAAACAACTAGAATTAACACTTCCCTTCCATATCACACCTTTGCTGTATATGATGAAAAAGTGAGAAATCAAGTGCTCAAAATAGGTACTTTAGCATTTGTGATAAGCTCTTTGCATAAGATAAGCATTAGGGTGGGGACTCTACCCCACCCCCCCTCCCCAGTAGGCTCCTAGTTTGCTTTTCTTCTTGCTGTAAAAAGAATATGGTAGTTGGGGGTTTCTGGCATATGCCTTTGAAATGATATATTTGTCTAGCCTCTGCTACTGCCAGGATAGGGCCAACCCTGAATATTATCAGGGCACATTAAGAGATTACTGAATGAACAAATACATGAACAAATGAAAGAGTGAGGCCTCAACCACATGACCATGTGGCCAGTTTGGAATCAAGTTAGATGCATACATTTTGTGTTTGTTTTTAATGGTTGCAATAAGCTGTTAAATTTCCTTCCACCTGCTCTGACATTGCTATAGCATTCCCAAGGTCTGGCAGGAGCTTAAGGAATGTTTATCGGAATGAAAGAATGAATGATTGAATGTTACAACTTGAACAATTCCATGGGGACGAAAGTAGACAGAGATTGTCGCATTTATTTTTCCAGTTTAGCATCTGCCCTCTTATTTATGCAGGCTCAAGTGAATGGCAAAACCTGGCCAGAGATAAGAGTGATGCAAAGCTCTCTCTAGTACATAAAATCGCAGGTTCTTAAATCCGGAGAAAAAATAACATGGAGATTACCAAATCCAGGTCTGGCCTCTCATTGGTACAATAATCCCTTCACAGAAAATCCTCATTTCCTGGTGGCATGCTTGAACTCTCACTACCTTAAAGGTAGCCCAGTCTTTTTTTTTTTTTTAACAGCTTAAGTCAATCGTAGGTTGTCCATTATATTAATATCAACTTTCCTTTTCCCTGGAAGTTTGGGCCACAGAGGTGTCCTCATACCTATTTGCCAAAAATAGATTCCTCATGCCCGCCCTTTTACCTGCTTACAGGCCACAGGCCTTCTGCAACATCCAGTCAAGTTCATTCACAGTGCACTCAAGGAATGGTGGGGGAAGGGAAGATCCAAAAACAAAACACACAGAGGAGAGAAAAGGTGCACATCTGCCAAGATGAGCTATACAGACTCCCCTCCATCATACCCAGTCTCTAGCTCTTTAAACCTTTACCTGTGGTGTGAGGCCTGAGCGCCTGCACCTTTTAATTTTCTGGACTCAAACACACAGAATGCTTGATGGTTTAGCCACAGTGGATTTGTATCACATTAGATATTTTAATTTAACATCACTTTGAAATGCTCAGGATAGAAGGAGAGGGGCTAGGAAATGTGTCCTCAGCAGACCTGAATTCCAAGATAAGAATGGAAGCCAACCAGACACTCTTTTTTTTTTTAATTTTTTTAATGTTTTATTTATTTTTAGGAGAGAGAGAGAGAGACAGCGTGAGCAGGGGAGGGTCGGAGAGAGAGGGAGTCACAGGCTGAAACAGGCTCCAGGCTCTGAGCTGGCAGTCAGCACAGAGCCCGGCGCGGGGCTCGAACCCACGAACCGCGAGATCATGACCTAAGCGAAAGTCGGACGCTTAACCGACTAAGCCACCCAGGCGCCCTGCCAACCTGATACTCTTAACAGTCTCTAGACTAAGGTTGCCTCACAAACCAGGGAAAATGCAGACTGACTCTTACGTTGTACTTACCCAGAGCCCAGCACTGCTCTGTTTGGGCACCGACAAAAATGTTCAAAAGGATCCTGATTCAGAAGGCAAGGCTTCCAGAATCCTAGGTATTACCATGCCCACATTTCATTCAACAGGTGACACATTCAGGAAATCAAGTGTTTGTACTGAACACATCAAAACGATCCAGGGGAAAAAATTTAAATCATATAAGAAATGAAAAATTAAGTAGGATTTATTCTTTCAGACTCACTACAACATTAGGAAGTGGCACTATTATTATCACTCTTGTTTTATAGATGGAGAAAATGAGATACAGCGAGGTAAAATAACTTGTCAAGGTCACACAGATAGTAATTGGTAATTCTGAGATTTGAACCCCAGCTGCAGAGGCCAGGGTCTCATACTACCTGTTGACCACTGTTATGATTTGTTCTGGGACCAGATCAGACCCAAGAACTAAAAAGAAAGATGAAGAAAAAATATTAATGATTTTGCCTAGTTGACATTGGTGTCTGGTCAGCTTGAAAATTCAAAATAGTGATTATTCACTTAGTTATTAATCATTTCCCTTCTTTGAACTTTGTTATTCCTCTATTAGGTATTTACCATGTTTTATCTCATATGATGTATGCGGTAACACATATCCATATGTTATATATATGAAACTTTTCTATTTTTCCCTGATTAGATATCCATCCCTAAGGTCTATACCTTGTTCATTTTCATGAACCCACAAAGCATTCAGTCGTACTCATGGTTAGTGCTCAGTAAGTATTAAATAGATGTTCTTCATTAGGACTAAAAACCCACTGAAGGAACCTAACTTTCTCCACTATACGTATTTCTATTTCTTTTATTCATTATTAGTAAAATCTAGATTTGTAAGCTCACGATTTCCAGGACGCTGTTATTACTCATGATGCTAAAATCATTCTAATGAATTTCATACTCTAAGGGCATTCTTTCAGGCACAAGTAAAGTTGAATACTGAAATCACTACATGTGGGGTTGCATGTCAGTGAGCTTCCTAGGGATGCCTTTTAGAAACTGTTTTTAGCAGCAGCAGCAGGAATAGGCAGAACCCAGGGAAGTCCACCCCTTTAATAGTCATTTCATTTAATCACAAAAATTCCTGTTCCCCAACTCTGAAACTCTACCTAACAACTCCTTTGTAGTCAGGCAGGGCCATCTGATTCACTTCAGTCAATGACATGTATGAGATTGGGGCAAGATACGTCAAGATGAAACCTCTCTCAGCATGGGTTTCTGAGTGGGCATGATGAACAGGGCCGCTTGTTGGCTCACACCTGACATGTAACATGAGCAAGAAAAATCTTCTGTCAAATGTTGACAAAAGAAGGAAAAAAGTATTACAGTCTTTAAATGAATAAGAAGGGAACACTCAACCCATCTGCTGATGCAGGCTGAGTTACTACATAGTGATACAGCCTAATCCGATAAATATACCCCATGGCCCAGATCCACTCCAATGATCCAGCATTGCCATTATTCTCCACCTTTTGACTTAGTGTCGATAACTGCAAGTACCCCCTCTTTATCACCCTCACCTGCACTTCACTATGGAATGTCGCCCGAGAGGGTGTGCCAAAGATTCTCTCCTTGACCAAATGGTAGTCAGGCTCCTCCAAGCTCTTTTTCAACATGGCCCGATCCGTCAGCATGCTTTCAAACGTCCCATTTTAGCAAAAGTTCTGCTAGGTCAGTTTTGGCCAGAATCTCCACCCTCAAAATCTGATCACCAATACCAAACCCACATCTGATGAAGTTCCTCATGCCCTACCATCTCCCAAGTGGTGTCTGATCACCCTGGTCTGCCTTCAGCAAGAATCCTGCCAGGTTAGCTTAGCCTGATTCCACTCCCCTTACCCTCCCTTGATGTTTTCTTTTAGTAATTTTCCATCTACTGACCCCCACCCTGCTCCTTGGCTATAAATCCCACATTTCCTAGTGTATTCAGAGTTGATCCCAATCTCTCTCCCCTGCTGCAAACCTCTAGTGCAGGGGTCTAGATATCTATCATGATAGATAGTCCCCCTCCCTGGAAAAAAAAAAAAGCCTGCCTTACCATTTCTTTAACAAGTTTATGAATAATTTTTTTAAGAGGCATAAAGACTATGAAAGCACTAAGTGTCATTTTTTTTTAATTTTTTTTTTTTTAGTGTTTTGTTTATTTCTAGGAGAGAGAGAGAGAAACAGCGTGAACAGGGGAGGGTCAGAGAGAGAGGGAGTCACAGACTGAAACAGGCTCCAGGCTCTGAGCCGGCAGTCAGCACAGAGCCCGACGCGGGGCTCAAACCCACGAACCGCTAGATCATGACCTAAGCGAAAGTCAGACACCTAACCGACTAAGCCACCCAGGCGCCCCACTAAGTGTCATTAGTAAGCACGTGGTCACCAGAAAATGCATCCTGGTTAAAGCAACTTTCATTCTGAATCTTCCCCCAGAGAGTTTAGAAAATACTCTTTCCATGTCCTGCCCTAATATATCTTTCCAGGGTTGAGGAAGGCAGAGGTGGTACTGGCAATGGTAAGGGGCAATCTTTTCAATGTCTTGGCTTATCCCCCAAAGCAAAGTTCTGCCCATTTTACTGAGATAAATGGCTCTGCCTGAGCAGAATAAACTAGGGAAAGGGAACATTTGAATAAAGAATCTTCTTCTTTCCTTACAACTGTTTTGTAACCTGAATTTTCCATCTACTTTAAACTAAAACCTACAACTTGTTGGCCTTCCAATTTCAGCTATTCATACTCCTAATTTTTAAATCAAAGAGCTCTCAAAGAAAATGGGTGTGATTTCCCCCTTCAGAGTCTACAGTCAAAGATATGGTATTTCATCCTTGTTTGATATGCCAATTACTACTTTTCAGCAGCATTTGAAAAATATTAAAAAGCTTAAAAGAGGAAGCAAGAAAATCTGTATTCAAAACCCCAAACCATGTCCCTGGGTGGTCCATATTTGCACTGGGAGATTTAGTTTGGCATTTTAACTTATGTAAATAGATTCTCACTTTCCTCTGCGTCTGAAAGCATTCAAAGAGGGAAGATCACCTTTCCAAATCAGCAGTAACCTATACCCTCTGAGAGTGAACAAAGTCACACTTTTCAAGGAAACAGGCAGAGAAGTTTTTTGTTATTCTTTCTTCCACAAAATACACACCAATTCCCACAACCCCTTGCTATTTTGATACTACTGGGGGCAGACGGTGAAACAGGAGACGTGCCATCATTTTAAAAGGGGACACTGTTAAAATACACATTCCCCCACAGGGCCTGCTAACTTTCCAGCCACCCAAACCCACCAACTACTGATTTTCCACCAGCTGATCCTGAGATGCAATCCCATGGTCATCCGCTAAGCATGGGCTCACTGTAACACTCAACAACTAGATAAACTTGTAAAGACCTCCATATGTGCATCACAGGATCTAAATTGCTCTTAAAAAGAGAGGACTTCATTCCACTTCAATTACAAAAATCTTCAGCTTGTTAAACAAAGAAATGGGTACTATTTCAGGTCAGAGTAGACTATCTAGCTTGCATTTTAAAAGGGAAACTGATGATAGGCAAAGTCTACAAAATACTGTATCATCATTTACTCACTGGGGCTGTTTAAATATACACATTACTCTTGGCTTTACTCTAGACATTAGCATAAAATAGAAATCTGACAAATGAATCAAAATCTCCCTTTTTCCCACCCGAAAGAAACCAAAGAAACCAACCTCCCACCAAAGAAACCCAGCCAAAGATCAAAAACATTAGCCCAAGGGGCTTATAAAAGAAACAGAAGACTCAAACCACCCTGTCTGTCATTTCTAGAAGGAAAAGTTGTCCTTTTCAAGACACCCCTTCCTACAGCAGAAATGTTCCATGTGATCATAATTCAGGAAGACAAGGATTCCAGAATTCTAGGCATTACTAAGGCTACATTCAAATTGAGCCCAGACGTGCAATGGAAACTACATTTCAGGAAGTGACTATTTTTACTAAACACATTAAAGTGATCCAAGGGGAAAGAATTAAATCTTATAATAAAAAGAAAATTAAGTGGGATTTATTCTGGCTCATATTTCAGGTCAACAAAGCTTGTTGCGCCTCCACCATGTGTAAGACCTGAGGCTGAAAGATACAAGTATGTCTCAGGGAGCCTGAAGTCTAACGGGGGAAAGAGGCACACACATAAGTAGTATAATTCAAGATAAAAAAGAGAATTTTTAAAGCATACCTTTGGTTCAAAGGAAGGCAAGATCACACATAGCCCTGAGAAGAGAAGGCTAGAGAATGATATAATTGCTGTTGGATAATAAGAAGCATCTTCCACACACTGAGTGTGTAATATATATTAAACCCTGTTTTCTCATTATCTATAATCCTTACAATAACTCTGCAAGCCAGGTATCATTATTCCCATTTTACAGATGAAGAAACTGAGGTTCACATAGCTTAAGTGAGATATCTGGCTTCTTCTTTCCTTTGTCTTATGCTGCCTTTTAGATGTTGTACTCAAGTTGTAAAAGACAAAACAAGGAAATGGACTTAGGGGTGCATGGGTGGCTCAATAGGTTGAGCATCCGGCTTCGGCTCAGGTCATGATCTCACGGTTTGTGGGTTTGAGCCCCACATCGGGCTCTGTGCTGACAGCTAGCTCAGAGCCTGGAGCCTGTCTTCAGATTCTGTGTCTCCCTCTCTCTCTCTGACCCTCCCCTGTTCATGCTGTCTCTCTTTCTTTCAAAAATAAATAAAACATTAAAAAAAAAAAGTAATGGACTTAAATTACAGCAGGAAATATTCAATAGGAAAAGAATGTCTACTGACATTTTTACAGGATAATACTTTGTCACGGGAGCTGTCCTGTGCGTTGTGGGACATTCAGCGCCAGCCCTGACCACGACTTACTAGATACCTGTAGCCACTCTCTCCCCAGTTCTGATAACCAAAAATGCCTCTGGACAGTGTCAAATGTCCCAAGGGTAGACTGAGAACCACTGATCTAAAAACACACTAGAATAAGTCGATTTCTTCCATAAATCACTATATAGGGGAAAGACGGTCTGAGGGCAGGAGATGGGACCGTAGACTTTGCAGGTTCTTTCAGCCCTGCTCACTTTGAGTCTGAGCCACAGAGACAGGAGGCCAAGGGCCTAACTCCTGGCCACTGCTCACAATGACCCATAACACACAACACCTGTGCTAAAGAAATGCATGCTCTGATAACTGGCATTGTGTGCCCCTGGTACCCATCAAGGCTTTCTAGAGAGTGTGCAAGCACAAGAAGAACTAAAGATATTTTAATTTCCAGATCTGAAGCTTCTGTCTTTAATCTTTCCAAAAACTGACCTGCCAGAGAACATGCCTGTGATTTAGAATCATTCAGGGCTTTCTTTCCCACCTCCAGTTTTGCAAAAGCCTTTCTTCCCCATTACCAGAGGTGGGGGGAGGCTCAAAATCTTACTGTGATACTTGAAGCCCCAAATCTGACTGTCATGCTTGACCACAAGGTATAAAAATATCCTTTTGTTGAGGAGCTTCTTCGGGTATTTTTTATAGAGAGATTGAGATAGTATTGAGATTACTGTTGGATTCAAAGAATGACATCATCATTTTATTTTTAAACTCCAAGTTTACAATATTCTGGAAATCACATTCACTGTGATTCTTTAAGTTTACGATGAAAGCTGTTAGATGCGAATTTAGAACATGTAGGGTAAGAGAGCAGAAGAATTTTTAAAAATTCTTTTGAGGTTATAGGAGGGAAAAAAACACAGAAACATAATAAAGCACATGGTTAACTGTTCCCAGGCAGATCTGTTGATCAAGTGCAATCATCCTGTGTAGTGCCAGAGACTCATTACTTTATTATAAAGAATGCTCTTGACTCTAACATAAATTTCTGCTTTGTGTGTTTGCCACTCCAATGGCATTGGCTGCTCTGAGCCTCAGAAATGAAAACAATGGGTCATTCTCAAAGAGCATAGCAAGAATATGGGTGAGCATTGAAATGTTAGGGGTTAAGTAATATTTTGGAAGCAAGAACTGCTGATTGCGAGGCTCTCAGGATTGATAAGAACTGAAAACTAAAGGGCCTGTAGGTTGTCTGGTAACAGAGGTCCTCCCAAGACTTAGTACCAAGTTAGTGTTCTGGATCATGGCATGGTCACTGTATCAGCTAAGCCCCAGAACACTGAGCAGGTTTGAATTCAGCTTTAAAATAAATTCACCTTTGCAATGAATAAAGTCTTGGCTTACACCCACTCCTGCAACATCAACTTTCTGGGCTGCCTTCGTTGTGAACCGCCAGGCATTTTGTGTTCGACTGGGTACCCAGTGACACTTGCGAATTAAATGTAGGGGCTTTAGCACAACTCAAGAGACAGCTGGGCTAGCTTATCCTCCAGTACACTGAGAGAGGTCTAATTTTCTTGTTCTCTTTTGATAACAATTGAGTGTATTCTTAAGGGACGCTGTCTTGCCACAGTGCAAAGCTACACTGAACGGTATTTTTTGGCATCCCACATAGAGACATAATGACATATAATGAGTACAGAATAAACAAACTTTGGAATCTGGCCAACCTGCATTTGAAATCCAGCTTTCCCACTAACTGGCTTCAGGTGGCCTTGACCAAGTGGCTTCATGTTTCCAAGCGTGCTTGGCTTCATGTTTCTCTTTGTCAAATGAAGACAAAAAATGTCAGCCTTACGGGGCTGTTAGAATGATCTGATGGAACGACATATGAACAGGGTAAGTACCTAATGGATGGCAAGCAACGCTAGGGCTGCCTGTCATTCTTGGAGCTCTCACTTGGTTGCGGCACGCATTGGTGCACGACATACCTGCACTGGGGTCCCCTAGCATGCATGCCTTGGTAGCACAATGCCAACAATGATCTGGTAGCTACAAACAGTTGTTTTCCTGGCTGGTGCTCACAGGGTAGTTTTTGCCTTGTTTTCAACACATTTCGGCAGAGTGGCCTCAGCTGCTAGCCCCTTTTCTAAACAGTGCCTGTGAACCCGTGATTCTTAAGCTCTTTTTAGTCACAAATCCCACACCCTACCCCTTGCCACTGGAAAGCTGCATTTCTGCACATATGCATTAAATTTTGCCTCAGTATCAAGTTCAGTGGCCCCAGAGCACCATCATGTGCTGCCCTCCTATGACTCCTATTTAAGAAGCCTCCTCTAAACAAAGAATCAGGAGATGCTTTATGAACATGTGGGCTCCTCAGGGTTTGCACCTAGACAGTGGTGTCTATGTTCCAATGCAAGCTTCACTCTGACATTCTGGTGCCAGGTTTCCCGTAGAGAGGAAGCAAAGAAAATCAGTCCAGGATATCTATGAAAAGTTCCTAATCAGAAGGAATATTTTTTACATGGATCTGGGCAAAAGTTTATAAATTTCAAAGAAATAAAATGAAGAGTCAGATTAACTTCATTCACAAAAGAAGTGAACCCTAGAAGTTCATTGCCCTAGCAAAGTTCCCCAAAGAACACATTTTCCCACATTTTGTAGGGGATGTAGAAGCCACAACATTTTCCAGTAAAAGGGATCCCTGATCAAGGAAATGACTATTTACATGGTACTTGGGATCCAAAGTATCATGGGTAATTACCTAGTTTCATTAAAGTGATAGAATCAAATTGGTACTCAATTTCAAAAGAGCTATAGTTCTACACTGAGTTTGCTATATTCATCCATAGCTATCAGTCAGCTGGCAAAAATATATGGCCACCCTTGAGGCTTGCAGGAGATGACAGTGGTCCACACGGATGTTGGATAGCAAACCTGAAAGAGACAGACGAGTTCAGCTTGTTCTTGTTTCTGATGGGGGATGCTAGCTAAACTGGGTGAGCTCTGGTTTGGGAGTCAAACAGACCTGATTTGAACCCTGCATCTGCTATTTATTAACTATAACCCTGAATATGTCACTGAACTCAGTTACATCATCTGTAAAATATAGTCAATAACATCTATTTCATAAAATTAATGTAAGGACTAAAATGAAATAACATGAGTGGTGCCTGGGTGGCTCAGTCGGTTGAGCATCCGACTTCAGCTCAGGTCATGATCACACAGTTTGTGGGTTCAAGCCCCACATCGGGCTCTGTGCTGACAGCTAGCTCAAAGCCTGGAGCCTGTATCGAATTCTGTGTCTCCCTCTCTCTTTGACCCTCCCCTGCTCATGTTTTTTCTTTCTCTCTCTGTCTCTCAAAAATAAATAAAAAACATTAAAAAAATTTTAATGAAATAACATGAGAAAAGAGCTTGGTATTCAGTATATGAAGATTAACCAATATAGTTGTTCTGTAGTATGGAAGAGTAGATTCATACTGCCCAGGGTTCAAATCCTGCCTCTATAATTTATCAGTTGAGAATTTTCAAAAAAATAGGATTACAAATAACATATACCCCATAAGATTTTTGTGTATTAAATAAATTAATACATGGAGAAGTAATGTAAAATTAGAGGCCAAGTGCTCAACACATTTTAGCATATGTTTTGGTAATGTAATACATTTAGTAAATTACTCAGTGTATTACCAACCTTTGTTTTACTTGGTGAAGCAAAATGTAAGGACAACAAGATGATAAAGGAATATACTTAACTTTGCAAAGGACCTTTTCATCTGAGGCTAGGTTAAGTGATAGTAAGACATAGGTGATGGGGAGTATGAGTAGCCCATTTAGGCATATCACTTTGGATGAAGCCTGTGCACACTCTGTGTTGAGACACATGGTTTGAAGACTTGGTACATATTTTATAAGACCAGACAGAGCAGTACCCAGGATGGGTCCCCAAAAATTACCTGACTCAGTGCTGGAGTCAAGTAAAGGCACCTGGGTGGCCCAGTCCATTGAGTGTCCAACTTTAAAAAACATTTTTTTTAACATCTATTCATTTTTGAGAGACAGAGAGAGACAAAGCATGAGTGGGGGAGGAGCAGAGAGAAAGGGAGACACAGAATCTGAAGCAGGCTTCAGGCTCTGAGCCGTCAGCACAGACCCTGGTGCGAGGGTGCGAGACCCACGAACCTCGAGATTATGACCGGACCCAAAGCTGGATACTTAACAGACTGAGCCACCCAAGCACCCCAAGCATCCACATCCAACTTTTGATTTTGGTGCAGGTCATGATGGAGCCTCTCATGGGGCTTGTGCTGAGTGTGGAGTCTGAGTAAGATTCTTTCTCTCTGTCTCTCTCTCTGTCTCTCTCTCTCTCTCTCCCCCTTCCCCATGTGCACTCACACTTTCTCACTCTCTTTCTAAAATAAAATGTAAAAAAAAAAAAAAGAAAAGGAAAAGCCTATTTATTAAACATAGACTTGGGAAGAAGAGTTTGGGGAAGTAGAAGGGCTGGGAAGGAAGTTGACAGAGTCCTCTCAGACATAAAGCATGATGACAAGAATGCTGGTTGACTTCCTCTTAAATTTTATTTTTGAGAGAGAGAGACCGAGAGAGACTGAGAGAGAGAGAGAGAGAGAGAGGAGAGAGAGAGCATGTACACAAGTGGAAGAGGGGGCAGAGAGAGGTGGACAGCAGATCCAAAGTGGGCTGTGTGCCAACAGCAGACAGCCCAATGTGGGGTTTGAACTTGCCAACCATGGGATCGTGAGCTGAGCCTAGGAACCAGGGACTATCACTGTAAGAACTGCCCCGCTTTGCTGTGGGTTGAATATATTTTCTCTGTCCATATCCCTAATGGTGATTATGCCTCATGATGTAGACCTCAAACACCAAAGAGCTTCAGGACACGTTTCGGTGGAAGAGGAAAGGCTGGGGTGTGGAGGGGCTGAGCCACCTCTCTGCGGTCAGGCACTGTGTGCCCGAGGCTGCAGCGTCCTCCGGGCTACGTGGAGAGGAAGCAGGTGCATCAGTGCCTGAGGGCCAAGGAGGAATAAGAAAGACATGGGGGACGTGCTGGGCCAAAAACTGGGGCCAGAGCTGGACAGGCTGTACAAAGCCTGCACTGGGCACCCAAATGTATCGTGCTCACTTCCTAAGGATGATGCTGCAAGATTTTCAGAGAACTGGCTCTTGGAGCACTGAATCCTCAGAACTTAAGAAACATTGGCAAGTTGGTTCCTATGAAAAGAATATTTGATGACTGCGTGGTAGAGGTGTGTGTATATACTTTTATTGAGAAACATGGTCAAAAGAGCAGAATTTGGGCCTTAGTTTCTCAAACAAAGAACTTCCAGAGAAATTTTGACATTTTAAATCATCAGAGAAAGTATTAGTCACATTCCCACCGGCACCCTTAGGATGCAACTTGCACTGAATTCTCCATTCCGAATTTCCTAACACTGTCTCTCATTATAATTTTCACAGTGAAAATATGTTCATAGAGCATCACCCAAATCTGTGCTAATATTAGCCATGCTGTGTCTTCCCCAGTTACCCATGCCTTACCGTCAGCTATGCTTTCTGCTAATCTGGAATATTTGGAAGCAAATTTTTCCCACCCCTGAAGTAGAAGAAGTCTAAAGTGTGCACTTGAAAGACATTCCAGGCAAGAAAATGGCTGGCTATTTGTTCTTGGCCGCTACCTAGATGAGGTAGAGGCCAGAATAGACTATATTCCATCTTCTGCATTTTTTTCGAGTCTCGGATTTCCTAAGTAATTTCCTGTCCTGATCCTGGGTTTCCATTTTAACCTTATTAACCGAGAGACAAGTCATGAGACTCTCGCACACTCAGTTCCCATCAGCGCTGCCAGGATCACTGCCCTTATGATGACGACGCACAGATTTATAAGGCCGCAGCGATTCCGGAGTGGGAGAGCCACGCGGCTGGGAAGGCGTTTACGAAAACACATCCCCCAACCACACTTTTTTTGCAGCAGTGAGAGAAGCTGGCATCTTCTTGGGTGAGTGTTTAATTAATGCCCTGCTGGAAGTACATTCGCTCCCTCCGACTTGGCGGGTAGCAACAGCATCTAAGAGCTCTGCAGACAGCTGAAAATGTAATCAAACAGCATCCTTTGCCTTCCCTCTGCAAACCCTCCCCACCCACCCCCCTCCCCCAGGGACCGTCAGCTGGTGGCCCAGAGGGGTGCGGATCTCATCACCGATAGCCTTCCGCTGCCCAGCACCGGACCGAGGCGGGGGCGCACTGGGACGCCCCTCCCAGCCCGCAAGGTGGGCGACGAGGTGCTGACACCGCGACCCCTCCTCCTCTGCCCTCGTCTCTAGGCTCTACCGGGGTAAACTGCAGCGGGGAGGGGGGGCGGTGCTGCTGGGGGGTTCTGGCCGCCTTAGGGAGCCGCGGGAGCACGCAGGAGCCTGGGGAGGGGCCGAAGCAAGGGTCCGGCTTCGGCTGCGGCGGCCCAACTACTGCCCGGCTACCCGCGCAGACGACCCTGGGGCTGGAAGGGTCGAGCACGGACCCGGAGGCGGCGGCCGCGAGAGCGCGACACCCGGGTCCTGTTTACCTGGACGCGCTCGGCGGCGGCGGCGGCGGCGGCGGCACCGGGCTCTCCGAGCGAGCGCCGCAGCGACTCCCAGGGGGCGGCGGGGTCGAGGCTCGAGCGGCTCCGGAGGGCGGCGGGCGCGGCGCGCGCAGGATGTGCTGTCTCACGCTGCGCCGGCCGCTCGGCTCGCGCTCCTCGGGGACCCAGCACTTCCTCTCTCTCCGCGAGCCTGACACTGACAGCTCCCTCGGAGCACCCAGTCTGCGGGGCTTGCCCCGCCCCCGGCCCACGCCCTCCACGCCCCGCGCGCCTCCCGCGGGAGGGCCCTCCGCTCGCAGTCCCCGCACGGGTCTCGCGAGGGAGGGGCGGCAAGCCGGGGGCCCGGGGAGGTCAATCCGCCTCTCTCTGTGCGATCATCGGCAGGACTCACCTAAGTTGCTGCAAACGCAAGAGCTTCAGTGTTTTGGGAGCTGTTGCCGACATGCCAACGTTGAACAACTTTCACTCCCAGACAACTACTTTAAGGTCATTTAAGTAGAAATAGAGAAAGCTCAGATCCATCTGCTACACACAGAGATATAGGTCTGATTTATCCCTATTTTTTCCCAGAAGAAGAAAATATATATATATAGTTCGCCTCCACAACGTTGCTTCTTAAAATCCTAGCTTTAAAAAATCTGGGTAATGGGGCGCCTGGGTGGCTTCGTCGGTTAAGCGTCCGACTTTCGCTTAGGTCATGATCTCGCGGTTCGTGGGTTCGAGCCCCGCGTCGGGCTCTGTGCTGACTGCCAGCTCAGAGCCTGGAGCCTGTTTTGGATTCTGTGTCTCTCTCTCTCTGACCTTCCCCTGCTCATGCTCTCTCTCGCTCTCTCTCTCTCTCTCTCTCTCTCTCTCTTAGAAATAAATAAAAAAAACATTAAAAAAAAATCTGGGTAACAATTCTTCAACTCCCTTCAAAGCTTACTGTACCAGCTAAGTGTTAAACCCAGAAATGGAGTTTGAGATTCTAATCAATGCAGATTTGGCACCATTTTAGAGGTAAGTTTTTTGTTGTGCCTCTTGAATATCTGCGGGGTCATTGTCCACATAAACATGGAAGTTACTGGAGGACAAGGACTCTTCTTCACTGCTGTATTCCCAATACCTACAACAGTGTTTGATGCATAATAGATGCTCAGTAAATATTTATGAATTTGTTTAATCAACAAGTACTACAGTAATTTCAAAATAAATAAATACAGATGTAAATATAATATACCTATTTATCAAATGGCCATCTTTTTTCCAATTTTGCCTTCCTGGCAAATTATTGTGACTGTAAGTATGGCTAAAAAAGAGACAAGCAGAATGTCTTTTGATAGGAGGAATTCAAGATATTTCAGAGCAAAAACTCATGAAACAAATACTTGTCATTGCTGTGCATTGGATACTTAATAGATATCAAACTCTATGTACATTTTTTTTTAATTTTTTCATTAGCACTGTGTAGTAGATAAAATGTCAACCCCATAGTTAGAGGAATGAATCTCAAAGTTAACTACCTTGCCTAAGTTTGCCAGCTACAGACTGATTTGGCTGAGATTGAAACCCCTGTTCACCTGACTTCACTGCTTGTACAATCCCAACTGGTATTACGTTCTTTCCAATATGGGGGTTATTGGGTGCACCCACTACGTGCCAAAGCTTTGTGCTAGGGGCTTCAGAGGGTCCTGAAATCCAGTTGAAGGTAGAAAGGAAGGGTAAACATATAATTAAAGGCAAACAGGGGCATCCAGGTGTCTCAGTCTGTTGAGCAACCCTTCTCTTGGTTTTGGCTCAGGTCATGATCTCATCGTTTGTGAGATTGGGTTCCGTGTTGGGCTGTGCTGACAGCAGGAAGCCTGCTTGGGATTCTCTCTCTGTCTCTGCTCCCCCCCACCCCCCCAATATGCTCACACTCTCTCTTTCAAAATAAACTTTTTTCTAAAGGCAAACAATAAGGAAATGGCTAAAGCAATACAATATGTTAAGAAAACTCCAATAAGAGCTCATCTGGTTGGAGTGGGGGAGGTCATAGGAGAAAATTAGAATTGTGAATATGGATAATATTTGAAATAGATAGGGGTTTAAGAGTGGAAATGAAGAGGGGCATTTCCAGGCATACACAAAGCTCCTGTACCCAGCAAATGTTGAGGGGTCAGCTTTTTGGAGAATGGCAGACTCATGGGGGAGCAGATTGAGACTGAGGGAAAGCTGAGGAGAAGATACTGGAATATCGCCATTACAGATGTTTGAGCAGGAAATGACACTTGGGAAGGGTCATCCAGGAGTTTCTATGGATAAAGGATTGGAACAAGTGAAGACTAATTCAAAATTGATTATAAGAATCTGGACTAGGATTAAGAAGGCCTGAGTTTGTCAAATTGTGTTTATCATGAATGGCTTATAAGATATCCCCAGAACAAATTTTTTTAAATATATTTTTATTTATTTCTAGGAGAGAGAGAGAGAGACAGAGCGATCAGAGGAGGGTCAGAGAGAGAGGGAGTCACAGACTCTGAAACAAGCTCCAGGCTCTGAGCTGGCAGTCAGCACAGAGCCCGACGCGGGGCTCGAACCCACGAACCGCGAGATCATGACCTAAGCAAAAGTTGGACGCTTAACCGACTAAGCCACCCAGGTGCCCCTCCCCAGAACAAATTTTTAAAAAGTGCTTATGATTATTTTCATTATCATGTGTCTAGACATAGGATAGACATTGGGTGTAGGACTAGAATTTAATAAGAAATGAATGATCTCTATATTCCAGAGACTCAAAATCTAATGATTTTGAGTGGCTTTAATACCAAGCAGAGTAATACAAGTAGAATAAAAAAAGTAGAAAGACATTTGCCATGAGAGATCAGGAAGGGGAAAATGCATGACAGTACGGCATCCTTATGATCTGGAAGGGTTTGTTGAAGACACACCAGATGTATCTGGTTGGATACGAATTTGGACAGATGGTGATGTGCATTTGAGAATGGGGTTAGATAGCATGCATAGACCTTACCTTAGTTTTATTGATAGATCTTATTTTTTAGAATACTCTGTACAAAAAATTTATGCAGAAACTATAGTGTTCCCCCTAGACCCTCTACAAGTCATAAACTGCTCATTGCAAATATACCTGTTTCACCTCTTAATCTACTTAATACTCCAAAATTTGTAAGAGGGGCTCCAAAAATGAGTTAAAAGGTTACTATAAAAAACATGCCATGCAAATTTCTAACTTGCTAGACTTTAAGAAGTTTGCTTAAAAGTCTTGTAGACTGACAGTGGTGTAGCTAAATTCCCCTACACTGGAATCAGACTTTCTGAGTGTGAAATGAAGTCAGCTGCTTCCTGGTTTTATATATTTGCGCACGTTACTAGACTCCTCTGAGACTCAGCTCTCCTAGAAGTCCAAGGGGGTAATAATGACACTTGTCACCTGTGATTATTTCAATGAGTTAATCCATGTGAAGCGCTTCACACAGCCCCTAGCATATAATTAGAAACATTCAATAAATGTTACCTCTAGCTTGCTATTATTAGTTCAGTCTGCATGAAAAGTCCCAGAACTTTGTACTCTGTAAATTCAGTGTCCAATCTGTGATACTACCAGACTTCAGGCACCACTGAGACGTTGGAGTCACTACCAGGCTTCAAGACAGAGTCTTCTGCCTCGTGCACCTGTCATTCATCAGTGCCAGACATAGGTGTGGCCCCACAGCTGGCCCCTTTGTCGAACTCACTTTCCTAGATCCCCACTTCATCCAGGTTCCAACAGCATTCTTATATACTAGATCTCTTCCTGTTTGCCCAAGAGTCTCCTCTGTTAGTTATTCTTCAGTCCATTATATGTTGGTTGGAAGAAATAAAACTGAAGACTAACCTCAGTGGTTCCAAAGGCTCTAACACCACAGAAAAGACACGCGAGCCATCTGAATCAGCACTTAAAATTTTAAGATAACGGGAAAAAAATGCTTGAAAATATTCCTCAGTTAAGACAACATATGCTCTACAGAGTGCTCAGAATAAAAACCTGTAAAGAAACTAATTTAAAACCACTGGCAAATGTCACATATACTTTTGTGTAGGATATATATCAAGTGAGACATGTTTTATGTATTTTTTGATTATACGACTAAAGATGGTCGGTTTGTGCCAAACCCAAACAATAAGAGATGTCCAGAAAAAAGGTGCATTATTAGTATATGAAGATATAGTAGTAATCGAAGAATGACTTAGAATGAAATTAATGATCCCAATGTATAAAGCAACTCTTGCTTTTTGTCTTTTGGACACTTCATTATAGGATGTTGCTTACGTTTTTATATGGTAGGTGCAAAGAATCTACAATAAATAAATACACACACATAAAATTTGCTTTCAGTTTTGTGAGGATGAATTCAGAGATATCTGTTGTATTGTTTTAGATTTTTCTAAATGCTTTTTGGATAACTTCCAAAGACAACTCCACTTATACTATAATTACTTATGTTTGTCATGTTAATTGTGTTATAATCACCATATTTCCACCCCCTTCACTTTTGCCTCCTTGTAACTGGCCCTATGCCTCTGCTTACATTTTCTTCCACCAGTTTTTCTTGCAAGGATAACACTAAGCCAAAATGCATATGTTTTAACAATCCATAACAAAATGCAACCATGAAAATATCTATACAGCAAAAGTATAAATCTTTAGAACTTAAAAAAACCATTTCAAGCACTTAATTTATAAGTGCAACTCCATTGATTATAAAACATAAATTATTCACTTTGCTTTAAATTCTCTTTCCTTCAGTGTCTGAATATAAATCTTTTTTTTTTCCCCAGCTGTGAAACCAGTGTCTAATTCTTTGTGATCTGCCTCATTGCTTGTCATTTCAAATGTACATTTCTAGGAATCAAGTAAACCTACCTTGAGAAAAGATATAGGAGGATTAGGAGGAACTTAACAGAGGACCAAGGGGGAGAAGAAGGGGGGAAATGGTGGGGGAAAGGGAGGGAGGCAAACCATGAGAGACTCTTGAATGCTGACAAAAACTGAGGACTGATGGATGTGGGGGGAGGAGGGATGGGCATGGAGGAGGGCACTTGTGGGGATGAGCACTGAGTGTTATGTGGAAACTAATTTGACAATAAACTATTTGTAAAAAAAAAAAAAGAAAAAAGATTTTAATGAAAAAAAAAATAAAGTTCTTAGTTGATTGGAAAAAAAAGAAAGTAATAACACTTTAGGTAAATTATTTCTCTAGATTATTTCCTAGAAACAGTATTTTATAGTTCTTATAACCACTCCTCAGAAAGATTGTTCCTAAATCCTTTTTTTTTAATTTTTTTAAAAATGTTTTATTTATTTCTAGGAGAGAGAGAGACAGTGTGAGCAGGGGAGGGTCAGAGAGAGAGGGAGTCACAGACTGGAAACAGGCTCCAGGCTCTGAGCTGGCAGTCAGCACAGAGCCCGACGTGGGGCTCGAACCCACGAACCGCGAGATCATGACCTAAGCGAAAGTCGGACGCCCAACCGACTAAGCCACCCAGGCGCCCCAGATTGTTCCTAAATACTAGTAGCTCTATCTGTCATAGCTCTCCCAACACTTTAAATAAGTTATCTGTATTTATTTAGAAGTAAATATGTACTTATTGGTACTGTTTGTGTGGCTTTAACCAGCAAATCTGAACATTTTTCTTTATGATGCTTCATTAGTTATTTTTCATGTGCTAACCCTTAATATTATTTGACCACGCTAATTTGTGTATCTTAGAAAGCAAATTTTGGGGGCGCCTGGGTGGCTCAGTCAGTTAAGTGTCCGACTCCGGCTCAGGTCATGATCTCACAATTCGTGGCTTGGAGCCCCACATTGGGCTCTGTGCTGACTGCTGAAGGCTTGCTCAGAGCCTGAAGCCTGCTCAGATTCCATGTCTCCTTCTCTCTCTGCCCCTCTCCCACTCGCACTCTGTCTCTGTCTCCCAAAAATAAGTAAATGCAAAAAAAATTTTTTTTAATTAAAAAAAAGAAAGCAAATTTTGTATATCACATGTTTCTCACTTCTTTTCCTTCTTAGGCTTACTTCATTATAGAGTAATACTTTAAGAAGAATTCTAAAACAGCCTGTATAAAATAACACAAATTTTTAGTACTAAAGGAATGTATAAATCAGAGATAATAAATTGAGGTTAAGAACACAGGTGCTGCATCAGGAATTGTGACTAGTCAGAGTTGACTAGCTATGTGGTTCACTAGCTATGTGGTTCTGCACAAATTACTTAACCCCCTGAAGCCTGACTATATCTTCATCTGTAAAATGGTCAGAAAACTGCCCATCTCTTAAGACAATAGTAAGGACTGAGGCATCTGGGTGGCTCTGCCGGTTAAGAGTCTGTTTACAGCTCAGGTCACAATCTCGCGGTTTGTGAGCCTGAGCCCTGCATCGGGCTCTGTGCTGACAGCTCACAGCCTAGAGCCTGCTTCAGATTCTGTCTCCCTCTCTCTCTGTCCCTTCCTCTCCTTCTCTGAAAAAAAAGTAAACATCAAAAAAAATTTTAAAGATTGTAATAAGGGTTAAATGAGATAACGCTTGTAAAGAAATTGGTATAGTGATTGGCACCAAGTAAATTTTAAATGAATGTTAAATATTGTTGTTATGTGGATATGCACAGCAAAAAAGAATGAAAGGTAACACAAAAATGTTATCAAAATGCTGACTATTTTGGATGATTCGACACTGGAGGGTTTTTTGGGGTTTTTTTTTTGAGTCTTTACTTATTTTCTAATTGCTCTGTGATAAATACCCATTATGTGTTCCAACAAGCCTGTTAGACATGGGGGATAGTCTAACTTACTTTAGAGTAAGTTTAACTTACTTAAATACAATAGAGGTTTCTTTTATAAGCTTCTTCCTTTTGAAACTCCCTAAACATTCACTAAATTTTCTCATTTGGCAACTTTTACAGTATACATTGTAGACATCAGAAACAAGAAGCTGAAGATGGATGAAGCCCCTCATCTCCTTGCTAACAGAGGAATGTCTGGATGAGGATGGAGTCGGATCAATGAAGATTGTGCCTTCTTGCTTCTTGGATAAATACCAAGTATCACGTTCTTTTCTCCCTGCACACTACTTCCCGCGCATACCACTTAGGTAGTTATTGTACCACTCTCGTTCTATTGAGATGCAATGAGCCATGAAGGAATCCCTCCCCAGGGAGCTTATAATGATATGTTACAGTATTCTTTGGAACTAGAAATATACACTGCCCTTGTCTGTGTCCAGGGAGGGACCCTTCTCGCTAGTAATGAATGGATAGAGCCATGTAGCCACCAGTGCCCTTGTGACCTCCAGGTCCTTGCTCTCCTGCATTTGCTAAGTATTCAGGTGAAACTCTTTATTTGGGATATGTTGAATGAGTTCATCAAGAGGACATGACCACCTGTTGACCGGCAAACTGGATCCAGCAATCAGATGCTCACCCCCTCCCTGACCTTGGAATGTACTTCTGCCCTCTTTTCTCACAGTGACAGCTGTTTTCAAGGACACAGCCTTGAGAGAGCGATGTGTTATTGAGACTGTGGATATGTGACTGAACCCCATTAAGGCCACTACATAAACTTTTAAGATTCTAGCAGGCGGGCATGGAGAGCTATCCGTCTTGTGGCCGCTCCAGACAAGCGTCTAATGTAAGTTTCCCTGTGTATAGACACCCCCACCTACCAATCTTTCTTCAGTCTCAGTCTTCTGTCTCTCCTTGCCTGTTGTGAACGGGAGCCAATTTGCAAACCAACAAGGTAACATAATTCACACTTTTGACCAGATAATTTCTAAAAATATGGCCTAACTATAAAATAAAAGTTTAACTCAATTATGGGCAGATAGTGAAAGAAAGAGATCACGGTTCCATTTAAGATTTTAGCAGGAAAACCAATTAGCACACGAGAAAGCCTTCAGTATTTTATTGCTCCCCTGTAAGAACCGGATCTTAAGGCTTACTCAGACCATTTCTTTTTTTTTTTTAATATTTTTTTATTTATTTCTAGGAGAGAGAGAGAGAGACAGCGTGAGCAGGGGAGGGTCAGAGAGAGAGGGAGTCACAGACTGAAACAGGCTCCAGGCTCTGAGCTGGCAGTCAGCCCAGAGCCCGACGCGGGGCTCGAACCACGAACCGCGAGATCATGACCTAAGCGAAAGTCGGACGCTTAACCGACTAAGCCACCCAGGCGCCCCTACTCAGACCATTTCTTTGTACCTGCAGTTGCCTACCAGATTTTGAAAGATTCTCACATCGATATTTTAGATTGAATTTTTTATTATTGCAAGTGTATGTGTGTGTGTGCTCACGTTTTGAATACTGGTCTGAAGTGGATAAAGGATGATTCATATATATATTTTTAAAACTTAGCTGTATGTCCATTTGTCATTGAGCCTCGGGGTAATATTTTGCTTTGCTTTTCTCACTTTGCATGAAGCGATTTAATAACAGGAGTAAGTAAACTTTTTTTTCAGAGTACTTTAAAGTTCAATTTAATTTTTCATCTTCTGTTAGTGAACTATATTTAACAGTTTCTTTTTCACATACCTTTTTTATTAAGATTTTCTCACCATACGGGTTAAAAGCGACAGAAGATAAAATATCATAAGCTGCCTAGAGCTACTGTATATCTTTCATTGCTTTGACATCCTTCATACTACATCATCATTTGTAAGTCAAGCTTTTTCTCTCACCAAAGGCTCATGTTGAGGGAGACAAATTGCTGAATTGCTGAACTGTTCAAGTAGTTTCTTAACATTCTAACTTGTGTAATGTAAATAAGGTCATACAAGATCATGTTGAATGGGATGATTAACAACCATTAAGAGTTTAATAACCTTGTTTTTTCCTTTACAGTAAGAGTCATAAATACAAATAAATATGTGTATTTTGAGAAAAATCCTTTTGAAATATTTCAGGGTAACCAATTAATAAAAATCCATGTTTTGTTCAACAGAACCAACAAATAAGAATATATTTCATGTTTCATTTCTGAAGTGGAGAAATGAGAGATGAAGAAAGAGAGACAGAAATTCCAGAAAAGCAGAAATAAAGAAAACAAAAGAAAAATCAGAGACAAGGGAGTCCATAAACTTTGAGGTTAGTCCTCATTCTAAGGTAAAGTACTCTTGTCATTATTTCAAACAATTTTGGACGTGGGATCATGTTTAATTGGCTTACTAACAAATGATTTAAAAATATTCTCATCTTTTCTTCAAAACATATGGCTTACTTTTTTTCTTCCCCCAAAAACTTTTGAAAATTTATTTAAATCCAAGGTAGTTAACATATAGGATAATAATGTTTTCAGGAGTAGAATTTAGTTATTCATCACTTACATATAACACCTAGTGCTCATCCCAACAAGTGCCCTCCTTAATGCCCATCACCTATTGAGCCCATCCCCCCCCCAACCCCCCACCAGCAACCCTCAGTTTGTTCTCTGTATTTAAGAGTCTCCTATGGTTTGCCTCCCTTTCTCTTTTTGTCTTATTTTTTCCTTCCCTTCCCCTATGGTCATCTGCTTTGTTTCCTGAATTCCACATATGAGTGAAATCATGTATTTATCTTTCTCTGACTTATTTTACTTAGCATAATACATTCTAGTTCCATCCACATTGTTATAAATAGCAAGATTTCATTTTGATCACCAAGTAATATTTCATTGTGTGTGTGTGTGTGTATATATATATATATATATATATATATATATATATATACCCCACATTTTCTTTATCCATTCATTAGTTGATAGACATTTGGGCTCTTTCCATAATATGGTTATTGTTGATAGCAGTGCTGTAAGCACTGGGGTACATACATCCCATCAAATCAGCATTTCTATGTCCTTTGGATAACTACCTAGTATTGCAATTGCTGGGTCATAGAGTAGTTGTATTTTAAATTTTTTGAGAAACCTCCATACTGTTTTCCAGAATGGCTGCATCAGTCTGCATTCCCACCAACAGTGCAGTGTTTCCCTTTCTCTGCATCCTTTTCAACATCTGTTGTTGCCTGAGTTGTTCGTCTTAGCCATTCTGACTGATGTGAGGTGGTATCTCATTGTGATTTTGATTTGTATTTCCTGATTATGAGTGATGTTGAACATCTTTTCTTTTTTTAATTTTTTCAATGTTTATTTATTTTTGAGAGAGTGTGTATGTAAGTGGGGGAGGGGCAGAGAGAGAGGGAGACACAGAATCTGAAGCAGATTCCAGGCTCTGAGCTGTCAACACAGAGCCTGATGTGGGGCCTTGAACCCACAAGCTGTGAGATCATGACCTGAACTGAAGTCCAATGCTTAACGAGCTGAGCCACCAGGTGCCCCTGTTGAGCTTCCTTTCATGTCAGTTGACCATCTGGATGTCTTCTTTGGAAAATTGTCTATTCATGTCTTTTGCACATTTCTTCACTGGATTATTTATTTATTTATTTTGGAATCTAAAAAATTTATTTATTTATTTATTATTTTATTATTTTTATTTTTTTATTTTTTATTTTTATTTTTTTACAAATAGTTTATTGTCAAATTAGTTTCCACATAACACTCAGTGTTCATCCCCACAAGTGTCTTCCTCCATGCCCATCCCCCCCTCCCACCCACATCCATCAGTCCTCAGTTTTTGTCAGCGTTCAAGAGTCTCTCATGGTTTACCTCTCTCCCTTTCCCCCACCATTTCCGCCCTTCTTCTCCCCCTTGGTCCTCCGTCAAGTTCCTCCTAATCCTCCTATACGTGCACACATATGATATTTGTCCTTCTCTGCCTGACTTATTTCGCTCAGCATAACACCCTCAAGGTCCATCCATGTTGCTACACATGGCCAGATTTCATTGTTTCTCATTGCCATGCAGTATTCTATGGTATAGATAAACCACATCTTCTTGATCCATTCATCTGCTGATGGACACTTAGGCTCTTTCCATGTTTTGGCTATTGTGGAGAGTGCTGCTATGAACATTGGGGTCCATGTGCCCCTATGCCTCAGAATTTCTGTATCCCTTGGGTAAATTCCTAGCAGTGCTTTTGCTGGGTCCTAGGGGAGTTCTATTGTTAGTTTCCTGAGGAACCTCCACACTGTTTTCCAGAGGGGCTGTACCAGTTTACATTCCCACCAACAGTGTAGGAGGGTGCCCGTGTCTCCACATCCTCGCCAGCATCTAGAGTTCTCTGATTGCTCATTTTAGCCACTCTGACTGGCGTGAGGTGGTATCTCAGTGTGGTTTTGATTTGTATTTCCCTGATGAGGAGGATGCTGAGCATCGTTTCATGTGTCTGTTGGCCATCTGGATGTCCTCTTTGGAGAAGTGTCTGTTCATATCTTCTGCCCATTTCTTCACTGGGTTGTTTGTTTTTCGGGCATGTAGTTTGGTGACTTCCTTATAGATTCTGGATATTAACCCTTTATCTGATATGTCATTTGCAACTATCTTTTCCCATTCCGTTGGTTGCCTATTAATTTTCTGGGTTGTTTCCTTGGCTGTGCAGAAGCTTGGATTGTTTATTTTTGAGGTGTTGAGTTTAATAAGTTCTTTGTAGATTTTGGGTACTAACCCTTTATCTGATATGTCATTTGCAAATATCTTCTGCCATTCCATCAGTTGTCCTTCAGTTTTGTTGATTGTTGGCTTACTTTTATTTTCAACCATTAAGGTTTATTGTTAGAGATTTATGTTCCAATGGAATTTTTAGAATTGTATGCACGCATGAAGGGATAATTTCAGGGTTGAAACATTCATTCAACTATTAAACGTGTCCTATTCATGAATTCACTAGATACATGCCTCAGTGGCTCTTTGAATTTCATAGCTCTTTAGATTATCCTTTGCATATGTGCAAAATGGCTACTTCATTCCATAGTGCCTATAGTAAAAAATCAGAATATACTTTTAAGTCATTTTCTCCAAATCATATATCAAGTTTGGTTATATAAATATTCTATCAGGTATAATTTATGGATGGAAATTATTTAAGGCAGGAATAAAATAGGAGAAATCAGTATTTTAACCACCATTCACAGATGACCAACTATTCTTGAAATCTTCAGATATCCTGCAAATTAGAATGACAGGGTGTCAGGAGAAGAGAGCAAGGGAGACCTTTTTTTATTGGTTATAACATCATTGTCAAAGCAATATCAACGTACTTTATGCTTTCTGGACATGATCCATCTATAGGTTATACCTCAAGTTTTGGAGAAACAAGAGGGTTTTGAAGGAATAGGAAAGTGGGGCACCTGAGTGGCTCCATTGGTTAGGGATTTGATTCTTGATGTCAGCTCAGGCCTTGGTCTCACGGTTATGAGTTCTAGTCCAGCATTGGGCTCCATGCTGGGTGTGGAGCCTACTTAAGAAGAGAATGGAAGGAAGGAAGGAAGGAAGGAAGGAAGGAAGGAAGGAAGGAAGGAAGAGGGAGAGAAGAAAAACATAGGGTCTGGCTTTCATGAATGACAAGTTGCTATTCTTGTCAATGTATGCTCTTTTTTTATGTTTACTTATTTATTTTTGAGAGAAAGAGGTACAAGTGGGGGAAGGGCAGAGAGAGGAAAACACAAAATCGGAAGCAGGCTTCAGGCTCTAAGCTGCCAGCGCAGAGCCTGATGTGGGGATGGAACTCATGAACCAGGAGATCATGACCTGAGCTAAATTCGGATGCTGAACCAACTAAGCCACCTGGGCACCCCAGTGTATGCTCTTCTATTATAACAACTAACATCCTATAAATAATTGTCCATCACCTGCTATGTGCTGAGCACGAGGGATTCAGCTTCCTACCATGTGCTAGGCTCTTCCCCATCCGATATCATTATCATCATTCCAGTGGTTGATGCACAGCAAAGCTGAGACTCAGCTCAAGCTCTTAGAGTTTATAAAGAGTAAAATCCAGGCCCCTAAATCAGGATGTTTTGCTGCCAGAACCCAAGTGTTTCACTTAGGATACAAACACTATGTATCTTCCTTCGGGGTTTCATTCAGTCGCTCCAATCAATCTTTCACACATAGACTTCTCAGAATTAAAATTTGGGCCAGGATATCTAGGTCAGATAACATTTACTTGACCTTGAACAAGTTACTTAGTTTCTCTGCCTTGGGTTCCTTCATTTGTAAAATGAGAATATTAATAACACGTACCTGTTGGAGGAGGTCATTGAGAAGACATGACTTCTGGCTGACCCTCAAACTGGACCCAGGCAATAGGACAATAGGAGGCCCTTATCCCCCTCCCTTGAGCTCGGAATGTCTCCTGTTCTCAGAGTCAGAGCTGTTTCAGGGGCATAACCTGGGACAGCAGTGTGTTGAGCCCATCTGGATGCTATACATGACCCAACCCCATTAAGGCTTCTATATAAACATTTAAGATTTTGGCAGGTGAGCATGGAGATGTGCTTGTTTTGTGTCTGGTCAAGATGAGTTTTGTACCAAAGCTCCCTTGTTTTTTCAACCTGCCGCCTACCAACCTGGAGTAGCCTGCTTTTCTTCCATCTTTCCCTGTTCTCTGTGTATGAGTTTCCGATTCCATCCTGGAAGCTTCCAAGTTCGGGAACCAACACCACCTCACTGGACTGCCCTGAACGTTAAATGAGTTAGCGTGAGCAAAGCATCGGAAGGGTGTCACATTGGATCGTTGTTAAATTTTGGGAACCATTTGTTATTTACCACTGGGTTCTTACAATCTTTAGTTTTGGATCTTAACAGATCTTTAGTTTTCTAGAGGTATTTGGTTTTTGTTTTATTTTGTTTTCACTTCTCTACTTTTGAAGTGGAAAGATGGTAAGACAAAACTGGTAGCAGCTAAAGGAAGAGAGTTAGTTGTTAGCACTAAAGGAAGAAAGCTGCACAGAAAGGCAATGGAAAAACATCATTACTTCAAGAGATACTGAAAGAAAGAAAAAAGAACGAATAATATCCCATGTTAGAAGAAGGGTTTCTAAAAGCCACTCTAGAGTAACACACACACATGCGTGCACGTCCTGATAATCTTCTCTATAGAAAGCAAAACCTGGGGATTTGATGATGCAAACTAGCACATGACGTCCAAGACAAAAAATACGATGGCGGGGTAAAATGAACAGGATGTAATAACACAACCAGATCTTCAGAAGCCTCCCCACGCTCACTCCCAGGCATTTTCTCCCTGCCACTTGCTCCTGTTCCTGGGGCAGGAACTGTTCAGGGCTGTGCTTACCTTGGGTGCGCAGCCTCCCTCCACCATGTCTATGTGCCTTGTGTAGTCGCCCTTCTGCAGCCTGTGTTACACTCTGGCTGTTTTAAGGTTTTAATCAATGATGGTGTTCAAAATCATGGGAAGTCCTCTGAAACCTAAACACGGTCAGCCCTGCAGACAGTTTTTATGGACTCTTTTGTAGCCATGGGTGGGAAGGAAGAAAAACATCAATTCTACCAGCAAATTGCATGAGGCTGATTATTAGTGATTAACCATTACACAGCCAGTGGAGAATGTGCTCAGTCTCTAGAGTCAGTGCAAACTAATGGCACTACAAATCACCTCAGGATATGGCTCCATGAACCTCAAGTCTACATTTCTTTTTCTGTTTTTATTCTTTCAATTTACATGATAAACTCTGCCCTTCTTATAGAAAGTTTTGATCTTTCTCGTTAATATTCCTAAATAAGGGGCTTTCCCTCATGTGTGTGCATGTATGTGTGTGCTGGTACATATGTGCACTTGGTAGAGGCATATAAGAAGAAATGACACTCTAATATGTATTTTTGAGCAAACGTTTGAGACCTTGACCAGGTCACTTCCTCACTGAGGGTAGTACATTTAAAAAAAATGTTTACTGTTTATTTTTGAGAGAGAGACTGAGAAACAGAGTGTGAGCAGAGGAGGGGCAGAAAGAGAGGGAGACAGAACCCCAAGCAGCCTTCAGGCTCTGAGCTGTCAGCACAGAACTCAACGTGGGGCTGGAACTCACAGACCATGAGATCATGACCTGAGCCCAAGTCAGAGGCTTAACCTACTGAGCCCCCCAGGTGCCCCAGTACATTTCTTTTATCACTTCCAACAGCAAAGTTTTATAATTTGATAGTTCTATGATTTGATAATTGATCTCATGGTTCACAGTAGTGCTTAGCACCTCTACTCAGTTTCTAACTATGAAAAAAACCATGACGCCTTTGTTAAGTGGGAAAAAAGTAAAGTTAACCATTTAGGTGATTAATTTACAGAATGAAAAATCTAAGAAGACTAAAATTCCCACCTGTTTTACTAAAATCTGCTTTAAAAATCTGATCTAAGGTTGAGGCAGAATAACTAAACATTTCAAAAACACAGTGACTTAAAGACAACGGAAGCCAGGCTCACACAGACCCAGGTTCCTTCCACCTTGTTGCTTTGTTAGAGCCAGGCCTTCACCTGCATGGTGGAAGCCGATAACAGGTAAGGGGCGTATAGGTTGTGTGAAGCAGGAAAGAAAGCAAGCAAGCCTGTGTCTGATGGCCCAGATGCTGAAGCACACAGGTCATGCATGTCTCCGTACACTTTAGTGGGAAGAATTCAGTTATGGGACCACACCTACTAGAAGGGTCTGGGAGATGTGTCTCTATTGGTACTTCCAAGGGCCCAGCCATGAGTCTTATACAGAAAAGAGACATCAAAGTTTGGTGGATAACCAGCTGTTTCTGCCACATCACCTAGTTCCTAAATCTAGACCTTGGTAAAGTTCTAGATATTACTGATCATGTTTTCAAATACCCCAAAAATAAGATCAATACATTGTTTTGGAAAAAATAATATTGATGGCAGGAGGCAAACAGAAAATCCCATATACTTTGAAAGAGACATTTGTTCATTATTTTTCTGGGGAATGTTTGATAATTAGACCAATACAACTTCCTCAGTAGTGAAAGTTGAGATGGTACAGTCAATCATCAAATGATCTTGCCATTTGAACTCTACATTTGATTCTATACATATAGAGTCCCACAGAGTATAAAGAAATGTTCTGTAATTCAGATTACAGCCATATTTTCCAACACAAAATGAATCCAGAGTGGTTTAGGGATTCAAAGTGGCTTATTTACTCTCTCCAATTTTTTCTCACATCTACTTGGTATATTTATGTCCTTTTACCCAGGCTGACAGTGCTATCCCATAAGCCCAGATCTTAGTAGTCCTTGGGGGAAAATCTGTCTTCTCCTATCCTCCCCCAATCAGCAGTTTGTAATTTTTACCTTTTTGACCCCGTTTCTCCAAAATCTGGCTCCTTTAGCAAAGCAGACTGTTAATCATTTGGATTAACAATGATTAATTGGGGTAAGTCTGGTAAGGTACCACAGTGGAGTGTATATGAGAAAGCAGTCCCTTCATACTGCCATATTGCTCTCATCTTAGCATAACTCTTGTTCACGGTTTTGCTTTAAAAAATACTATCCAAGTCTTACTTAGGGTTTAGAAATAGTAGGGAGAGAGAGTGGGGAGTGATCCCCAGCTTTTCATAAGTCAGATAAAGCCTTGGCTAGGTTTCCTTCTACCCTTGTAGGGAGCTGTCCTTTATCCTCTGCTTTGGAACCTGAACCACCCCCTTGTCTTCAACAGTGCTCCACGTTTTCCTTGGTGGTTCTCTGCGTCACACTGATTAGGTCCAACAAGCCTACATTTTACCAGCTCAAAATTTAAATCCTTGCAGGAGACCTGGCCTCTCACCCTTGGTGGGTGAGAGCTATACCGCCCCTATCCAAGTTTGAGGATTCTTGCACCTCATATCCCTCTCATCGTGCTACCTTTCACCATTCATCTTCTGACTTCTCTCACAAAAGCGAGAGGATTTCTTCCTCGGCCTCCTTGGGAACGTGTTAGTTCTGCCAAGGATGCCAGTGTCCTTTCTCTCTGTCAGCTTCCTCAGGGGTAGGAAGCCTGTGCCTAACAGACCATGCTTCAGACTTCATTTGGTGACATGGATTCTGATTTGTTTACTATCAGGCCTCACCCCTAGCAGTCAGGTCTCCTATCTCAGATCACGACGCCGTTCCTGGGTGTTGGGTAGTTGTTTTCAGTGTCATTTAGCCTATAGCAGCAGGCAGCCTCTAAGCCTCTTAGAATTTTCTTTTACTTTCATTATATAGGGGAGTAAAATTATATTTTATTCCCCTGTCATAACCAGAGTTTGAAGGAAAGTTAGCATCACTGTCAGGAATAGGAGATAAATAAGTAGTAAGTAAAATAAACAGCTTCTTAGTGGCATTGTTTTCATGAACTAGGAAACGTGTTATGAGTTGGGTTTTGTTTTGTTTTGTTTTTCTGGAAGGAGAGACTGAATTTGAGACTTTTCTTGAATAATGAAAGTTTAATCTTAGATTTTTGGTAATCCATAAATTAGAAGATAGCTCTAAACTATTTCATTCCTTTTAAATGTATTGAGATTTGTTTCAAGGCCCAGCATGTGGTCTGGCTTTGTAAATGCCATCTGCACTTGAAAATAATGCATATTTTGCTACCATTGGTTGGAGCGTAGTATAAATTGTCAATTAGGTTAAGTTGATTGTTCATGTGGTTCAAGCTCTCTCGATGCTTTTTTTCTTGCTGTAAGGATAAGAGTGATAATTTCCAAGCTCTTTACATGTCACAGCTGAAACCAGAAGTTTCAAGAAGTTAAGATAAAACCTGTAAAGTAAACCCAAAGAAGCCCAAGGAAGGAAATAATAAAAATAAAGGCAGAAATCAGTGAAGTAGAAAGCAAGCCTCTGATAGCAAAAGTCAACAAAAGAGGAAGTTGGTTTGTTTAGAATTGATAAATATCTAACAAGACTAACCAAGAAAAGAGAAAATGGACAAATATAAATATATCAAGGCTGGAAGGGTGGATCTCACCAGAGATCTTCCAGACATTAAAAGTAAATAAGAGCAAATTAAGATATCATAAACAATTTTATGCCAATAAATATGAAAATGCAGCTTATATGGATATATTACTAGAAAACACCACTTGTAAAAACCTTCAGAAGAAATAGATATCAAAATAGACCGATAATAGTCAAATATTCACAATTTCTATAATACAGATTAACATTTCTTTACAAAACTAAATCTTTAATAAAAAACCTTCCCCTAAAGAGAACTCCAGGCTCTGACAGATACACAAACAAGTTTTATTTTTTATTCATTTATTTATTTTTTTACAAATAGTTTATTGTCAAATTGGTTCCCTTATAACACCCAGTGCTCATCCCCACAAGTGTCTTCCTCCATGGCCATCCCCCCCCCCCACAAGTTTTATTTTTTAATAAAGCAAAAAATAACTCCACACTTTTACAGCAAAGTACAATTAGGGGAGAAAGAATGCATGGGGGATATTGAGCCAATGAAGTGGTAGAGAACAGACATTTGCCAGTGATCTTTTCCCAGCAAATAAATCCCATTTATATTGTAAAACAAAACAAAACCCAAACACAACCCACCCTCCAAAACTTCACAGTACATGACTACCTGTAAGAGGTGGAGGTTTTTATCTCACTATGTTAACTAAAGAATACTAAATGTTTCCTTCCTTACCTGGGATTTTGAATGTGGAGGAAGAAATACAAAGACACAGAGAAAGTTAGAGGTAATTCATGGTGGTAGAGTCAAAATGGTGACCAGCTACTACAGTGATCCTAATAGACTATTCCTATGGTACACCGTGGAGATGTTATCTGCTTCCCAGTCTAGTGGGAATCCTGCCTGTTATTTGAGCCAAAGTCTTTCACTTTTCATCAGACCTGTGAACTACATAATAGCATTGTAATGAATTGTTTTTCTGTTTAGTTTCACCAAAGTTCAGAGGTACACATATATGCATTTACTTAATTCCATGAGGGGATATTGCTGAGAAAGTACTAGCTCCTTCCACAGCCCATTTATGCAGTATTGCAGCGCCTTCCAGAAACCCTCATTAATTAGGATTAGTTTATACCTTTCCCAGTGTATGGTTCTGGCCTTTAGAGAAGACTTATCCTTTTCTCACTTGAAGATTCCATTACTTTCTGTCACTTTAAATCTTTCCCTGGAGCTCTTTTCCAGAATTCCACTCTCATTTGGGATGCCTGTGAAAGTTTTAAGTTACTTAATTTATGGCCGCTGATAGATAGCACAGTCTTCAAGATGCAAGTCCTTTCCATCCCATATGGCAATAAAACAGTATCAGAGATTTAGCCTAGTAATGTAACAGAGTGCCTACACTTTTTGTTTCTCAGCCTTGACCAACCATCAAAGCAGAAAGTACAATCTCTGGAGTTGTTATCCGTTGCCACTTATTCAGTCTCAATTTAGCACTGGTAAAGACATTCATAGTAGTTTGATAAAGGCCTATACTTTACAAGATATTGCAATTCATATAAATCTGAAAATTTAACTACCATATCCTTTTTATCTTTAAGAATTTTAATTTATGAATGACGTAGCAGATCTAATTGTCAGACTGAATCAACCTACCTAATTCTATGGGATTTTTTCCTTGAGGAGACTCCTGATGTAATATCACTTTCAAGCCTTCCAACTTGGCATTTACGTGAAATAGTATCAGGGTTGAGAAAATTCAATATACTGCACAGATGTTCAGCAAGATTGCTCCTAGATTTTTTCTGAAGGATCCAGAGGACCTCAGTACTTTAAATTCAGCTCTATTCTCTGGCTCTGGGCTCATCTCCTGTTGAGAAACAATGTGTTCCTCGTACGTCACAAAGTTGCCACAGTGCCAAACCTTAATCAAGGTCAGTTCCAACCCTGCCTCCTTTAGTAGTCTATGTGCTCAGGCTCCTTCCAAAGCCTCTCTGAGGACATCAGAACTTTCATGTATTTAATATCTCTTTCTGCCATTGAAATGTGGCTGAGCTTTGAAAATACCCTGAGTCATTCTTTTAAAACTGGAAAAATTCTGGCATGTTATCTCCCTTCTTACTCTCTGCATTTCTGAGTATCTGACAATAAATCCTTATAAGAACACAGATCCTAGCCCAACAGTCTATGACATTCTGAAATCAAGGTACAATTTGTTGATTAAATCTTTGTTTAGGTCATGATTTCTACCAAATCCTAATTTTTCCATTGTTCATGCATACCATGACGATTAATTACACCAGGATTCTAAGACATGAATTTTATGTTTTTAATTGAGAACTCTTAAATATGATCTCTTAAATCATTTATCTCAGGGTGATTTTTCTTTTAAAAATTTTTAGTATTTACTTTTTTTATTCTTGAGAGAGAGAGGGAAAATGAGCGAGGGAGAGGAAGAGAGAGGGAGACACAGAATCCAAAGCAGGCTCCAGGCTCTGAGCTGTCAACACAGAGCCTGATGCGGGTCTTGAACCCACAAGACTGAAAGATCATGACCTGAGCCGAAGTCGGACACTTAACCGAGCTACCCAGATGCTCCTCTCAGGATGACTTTTCTAAAACATATTCCCTATTGTGTTATCCCATTCTGTTAATTCATGTACCTTTTCTCCTGCATCATAGGTTTATCTTTAATAATTCTCTGCATTCTTTGTGCCCTAAAGAATCACCAAGAGCCTAGCCATCTAAACTGATGTCTGGAAGTCCTCCAGTTTCCCTGCTTCCAGCTACCTTCTATACAACTATCAGCACTAGTGCACAGAACATGTTCTGAGATTACGGCTAATAACCAAAAAAGGCTAACTCAATAACACCTGTCTTAGCCTGGGTTTACCAGAAAGTAGAACCTGAGTAAAAGGCTTATGTCACAATTCCTAACTGGGGAGTATGACTAGGAGGCAAAAATGAGAGAAAGTGTAGTGAAATAGGAAAAAAAATGGTAGTGAAACAGAAAAAGTGCATAATTGGTTTGGTTGCCCCTTTCAGAAAAAAAAAAAACAACGCACAATTGATTTGGTTACCCCTTTGTGTGGCTGATTGCTCAATCCTATGGGATTACCTGATAGTAAACATTAAATTTATTTTAATATAATTTAATTTAAAACTGAAATGTTAAGTTATTAGAGAATATGTTCCTTGACCACGATGTTATTAAATTAAAAAATTAATAACAAACCAGTTACCCTTCAATGGGCGGATGGTTAAACAAACAAACTGCGGTACACCCATTCCACAGAGTACACTTAGCAATGAAAAGAAACACTATTGACACACAACAACTTGGATGAATCTCTGGGGATAATTATGCTAAGTGAAAAAACACTCCCAAATTTTATATACTGAAGTGATTCCATTTATGTAACACTCCTGGGATGACAAAATTATGGAAGTGGAGAACAGATTAGTGGTTGCCAGGAGATAAGGAGCCTAAGGGAGTGGGAGGAAAAGGAATGTGGCTGAAATGAGCAACAGGAGAGCTCCTGGTGGTGATGGAAGTATTCTGTAACTTGATTGTATCCGGGTCAATATTTCGGCTGTTTTACAAGATAATTGCCATTGAGGGGTAAAGTGTACATGGGTCTCTCTGTATTTCTTACAACCATCATGTCAATCAACAATGATCTCAAAAAGATTAATTTAAAGAAATGGGAAAAAAATAACCCCTCTCCACAATTCATGTGATTATCATTATTTCACTATCATTCAAGTGCTAAAACCAAAATACAACCCCAAAATCTTACTTTCCACCTGTGTCTCATTCCATTAAACTATACATGAGAACCTCAGTGATTGAAATGCTCTTGCATGCCAGAAATGATCTCCATAGCATATGACTCCAGGAAGAGGATCCTTAGTGCCATCCGACTGGTGAGTGAACCAGTTTTGGAATCCCAACCTGAGGGTCTGCTTTCAAAGGCCGCTGGTAATACTGTAGCCTGGTTCCCCAATATGCAAAGTCTTAGACAAATCTTAAATGCCAGTACTTTATGGGAGAAGGTGAGCCAGGAAGCAGAGGGACAGTGAGATCAAAGCAGGTAAGAATCAAGAGCTAATATAAAGATGGATTCTCAAGATGGCCACTCCTCTGGATGACTGGTTATGTGGTAGTCAGAATTCCACAGATATTCCCTAAGATACTCACCTTCTGACTATTCAACCTAACACTAACTAATCCGAGTACCACAGTGAAAGAACTTTGTAGATGTAATTAAGGTTACTAATCAGTTGATCTTAAAATAGGGAGATTATTTTGGATTATTCAGGCAAGGATAATCTAATCCCATGTATTTTAGAAGCAGAGAACTTTTCCTGGCTGGAGACTGAGAGAAGTTAAAGATATGGCAAAAGGGGAGATCAGAGAGATTCCAAATGCGAGGAGGGTTCAGCATGCTATTACTGTCTCTGAGATGTAAGGACTGAAGAGGGGGCCTAGGAGCCAAGGGCATCTTCCAGGTAACAGCCAGCAAGAAAATGGGAACATTGGTCCTGAAGTCACCATGAATGGATGCTTCTAACAACCTGAAAAAGTTTGCATTCAGATTCTCTCCAGAGCATCTGGAGAAGAGTCTCAACCAGCAGACACTTTGATTTTGGTCTTTTGAATATAAGACCAGGGAAGCCCCGCAAGCCAACCTGGACTTGTGACCTATAGAACTTGGACAACAAATTTGTGTTGTTTTAAGTCACTATGTTTGTGGCAATTTGTTACAGCAGCAATAGAAATTGAGTACAATTTGCTGCCTAAAATGTAACTCAGGACTGTGTGCCTGAGAAAGAACCATTTATCCATTGATTCCCATCTCATGTTAGTGAAGGTGACTCCACAGGGTGATAACTGCCCTCCACTTTTTTTTTTTTTAATTTATTTCTAGGAGAGAGAGATAGACAGCATGAGCAGGGGAGGGTCAGAGAGAGAAGGAGTCACAGACTGAAACAGGCTCCAGGCTCTGAGCTGGCAGTCAGCACAGAGCCCGACGCGGGGCTCGAACCCACGAACCGCGAGATCATGACCCAAGCGAAAGTCGGACGCTTAACCGACTAAGCCACCCAGGCGCCCCTGCCCTCCACTTTTGAGTTACACATGCATGAAAGTCCAGCAGTTTCCTACCATCCTCTCACAGCATAGCATCCATTAAAAAGCCCTGGGGAAGGAAATGATTAGGGCAGCCCCGAGGGGAGGTGTTGTCACGATACACATGTGGGAAGTGGTCAGAGTCAATTTTGTTTTCATGTTTGCTCCATAAAAGTGAAGACCGAGAGAGAGAGAAGACCAGCTATCTTTTTCCAGATCTCGGATCTATAACGCATCCAACTGTGACTCTTCTTGCTTTGCACAAAGGGACCATATGTGCTTGCAGCAGTCCCACTGAGGGGGCAGAAGGGAGGTCATTGAGGTCAAGGAGGCAAGAGTTCAAGGTGCTTGAAGGATCGCTGTTATGAACTGAATGTTATATCCCTCCAAAATTCCTATGTTGAAACCTTAACCTTCGATGTGATGTTATTAGAAATTGAGACCTTTGGGAAGAAGTTAGGTCATGAGGGTAGAGCCCTCAACAAGTGGAATTCGTGCCTTTTAGAAGAGACCTCAGAGAGCTCTCTCATTAATTCCACCACAGGAGGACATGGCAAGAAGGAGGCAGACTGTGAATGAGAAAACTGGCTCTCACCAGACACCAAATTTGCCAGCATCTTGTCCTTGGGCTTCCCAGCTTCTAGAACTGTGAGAAATAGGACTTTGTCCTTTAGCCACCCAGTCTAAGGTATGTTTGTTACAGGAGCCCAGTCAGACTAAGACTATCATGGAAATAAATACTGAGGTAACCTGAGCCACATATTGACACCATTTAGGCCCTGGTGTGGACTAGAAGATAAGGATAATGGTAGGAAGGTGGTGTTCCTCCAGAGAAGTGACTGCTGGGGCCCTGCATGTATTTTCCACCAGCAGTCATACCTTTTTATGAATGAGTTGTGAGGCTGGGCAGATGGCTCTGGGCCCTCTGAGGCATTGTGGTTCTTGTTTTTCTAATTTGAATCCCAAAAGAGAGGTCCCTGCTTACTGCTCTTCTTGGACACAACCAAACACATGTACGTCCAGACCATGGGCTGGGTCCTGAGAGCTGGCAGTCCCCAGCCTACACGAATGTCATCTTTGGAAGTAGGTTGTCCTCTCCCGTGTGGTGATGGGGGTTGCTCCGCAACTTCTCTGTCCCACCCTCCCCTTGTCCGAGGACTACTGGGCTACAACCACTAAGCATTTCAGAACCCCTTTGTCTTCTCCAATTCATTATTTTATATCTACCACTTGCTGGCTGTACAATCTTAGGCTAATCATCCAAACTTTCATTGCTTCTGCTTCTTTATCCGTAAAATGGTGATTAAAAAAAAAAACACCTACATACTTCATAAGTTATGGTTTGTCTTAAATGGGTTACCACAGTTAAGTGTTGAAAACAGTGCCAGACCTAGAGTGAGGGCTCACCAGCAGCAGCAGCAGCAGTAGTAGTAGTAGTAGTAGTAGTAGTAGTAGTAGTAATAGTAGTAGTGATGGTGGTGGTGGTGTTAGTATCAATATTATTATTAAACAGCAAAATATCCAAACCAACCTAAAATCTAGAGAATTAAATAAATCCTAACAGAGTCATGAAATGGAACTCCATACAGTTTAGAAATGAAAAAGAATGGGGTGCCTGGGTGGCTCAGTCAGAGTGTCTGACTTTGGCTTGAGTCATGACTCACAGCTTATGGGTTTGAGCCCTGCATTGGGATCTGTGCTGACAGCTCAGAGCCTGGAGCCTGCTTTGGATTCTGTGTCTCCCCCTCTCTCTGCCCCTCCCATGCTCATGCTCTGTCTCACTCTGTTTCTCAATAATAAATAAGTGTTAAAAAAGTTTTTAATGAAGATGACTTATTAATCTGGAGAAACTGCACAACAGCTTGCCTAATATTTGTGTAAAACAATATGGCAAAGGAATATATATTTATATTTGCTTGCATATGCATAAAATTGCTCCAGAAAGATAACACAAGAAGCTAATAATAGTAGTTTTTCTATTGGGGACATAAAAGCTTGGCAGATGGGTGACAGTAATGAAAGAGAGATTTTTGCACTGATCATTTTCATACTTTTCCATTTAATAGCCAGGTAAATATATTACCAATCCAAAACTACAGGGGCGCCTGAGTGGCGCAGTCATTTGACCATCCAACTTCAGCTCAGGTCATGATCTCACGGTTTGTGAGTTGGAGCCCCTTGTCAGGCTCTGTGCTGACAGCTCAGAGCCTGGAACCTGCTTCAGATTTGTGTCTCCCACTCTTTCTGCCCCTCCCCTGCTCACAATCTGTCTCTCTGTCTCTCAAAAATGAAGAAACATTAAACATTTTTTAAAAAAATATAAAAATACAGACACTACCTCAATAGTGAAAACATAAAAGAAGGATCCTTACGTAATTCACTGGAGCTGGGGAACCCTGCGAGTCATACTGAAATCTGGGCTGCATACAGGGCATGATTGGTCTTTTTTCTTCTTTGAGAATTTCTGATAAATGGCAATACTGAGAGATGAGAGCTCGGAAGACTTATCTCATGGCAAGGGTGGCATCTCCAGGACAAACTGAGAATTTATCGATTTATTTGTCTTTGCTGAGCAGAAGAGCTCTACAGTGGGGCAAGGCAAGGGGAGACACTGGGTTTCCCACTGGAACTGCTAGACAAAGAAGTTTGCCTAAGCACTGATGCAGAGACAGCACACAAAGGCATGTTTCATAGAGAGCATCCAGGAAAAGCACTTCCCATTCACTGTGTCTTTCAGCAAAGGCATTAAATAGCCTCCAAAGTATGGCTCCTTCAAGAATAAAAAATGGTGAGTGAGGCCCGTTTTTCAGAGTTGTATGGATTTGAAATAAAGTACGTGAAGTTCATTGTTCAGCTTCTGGCTGAACATTCGAGGAGTTCAGTAACTAGTACCTATTGATATTGTTAATCCGTGGTCCACTTGCTGCAAATCGGCCCCTTTGCCACCTTCCAAAAAATATCCAGTCACTCCAAGGGGGACCTAAGTTTTGAGATTATACTGAAGAGTCACAAAGCAGAGTCACCTGAGCAGTGATCAGGTGCCATCCAGGACCCTTCTCCCTTGTAGCACATGGCTTCTGGGAGCCCTGAGTCCTTGCTCCAGGATTTCTCCTGATCCAGCGACTCCCTCCCTGTGCTTCCTTCTCTCCTTCTCCCACTTCTTACTTGTGCAGAACAACTATCCTCCCACTTCACATTTGTGTCATATAAAAAAAAATTGGACTGAGGTGCCTGCGTGGCTCAGTTGGTTAAGCGTCCAGCTTCGGCTTAAGCCGTGATTTCTCTGTTCATGAGTTTGAGCCCTGCATCTGGTTCTCCGCTGTCAGTGAGGAAGCCCACTCTGGATCCTCTGTCCTTCTCTCTCTCTCTGCCCCCCCTCCACCCCCACTGCTGGTTCTCTCTCTCAAAAATAAACATTAAAAATATTTTTTAAATTTTGGACTTAAGTAAGTAGAGACTATGCAAAAGACCATTCCAGGGGCACCTGGATGGCTCAGTCAGTTAAGACTCTGACTCTCAGTGGCTATAATTAACAACTCAGGAAATAACACATGTTGGTGAGGACATGGAGAAACGGGCACCCTCTTGCACTGTTGGTGGGAATGTAAACTGGGGCACCCCCTCTGGAAAACAGTGTGGAGGCTCCTCAAAAAATTAACACTAGAACTCCCCTATGACCCAACAATAGCACTGCTAGGAATTTACCCGAGGAATACAGGAGTGCTAATGCATAGGAGCACATGTACTCCAATGTTCATAGCAGCGATTTCAACAATAGCCAAATCATGGAAAGAGCCCAAATGTCCATCAACCGATGAGTGGATAAAGAAGATATGGTTTTTTAAAAAGTCTTTTATAGTTTATTTATTTTTGAGACACAGAGAGACAGAGCATGAGTGGGGAAGGGGCAGAGAGAGAGGGAGACACAGAATTCGAAACAGGTTCCAGTCTCCAAGATGTCAGCACAGAGCCTGATGTGGGGCTGGAACCCACGAACTGTGAGATCTGAGCTGAGCCAAAGTCGGACGCTTAACTGACTGAGCCACCCAGGCGCCCAAGAAGATATGATTTATATATACAAAGGAAAAGTGCTGGCAAAGAGAAAGAATGAAATCCTGCCATTTGCAGCAACATGGATGGTACTGGAAGGCTCTTATACTAATTGAAATAAGTCAGTCAAAGAAAGAAAGGTATCATGTTTTCACTCATATGTGGAAATTATGAAACTTAACAGAAGACCATAGGGGAAGGGCAGGGGAAAAAATAGTTTCAAACAGAGAGGGAGGCAAACCAATAAGAGACTTTTAAATACAGAGAGCAAACTGAAGGTTGATGGGGGTAGTCAGGGAAGAGGGGGAAATGGGTGATGGGGATTAAGGAGGGCACTTGTTGAGATGAGCACTGATCATAAATGTTGTACATAAATAATAAATCATGGGAATCTACCACTGAAACCAAGAGCATACTGTATACAACATATGTTAGCTAACTTGACAATAAATTATATCTAAAAAAAAAGTCTGACTCTTGATTTGGGCTCAGATCATGATCTCACCATTGTGAGAGCGAGCCCTGTGTCAGGCTCTGCTCTCTCTATCTCTCAAAAAAAAATAAATAAATAAAAAGGAAAAAAGAAAAAAGACTATTTAAATAGGAAGAGGGAGACTTCATGATAGGTAGGACAAACCTCCCCAGAGATCTATAAGCCTGTCAGTGGTCAGGCAGAAAGGACTTTTGTTTTATGAAAAGAAGACAAGGCTGGGAAAAAAACTGTAAATAAGGGTCGAATGTGCACGTGGTATGATCAGGCAGTAGAACAGGAAATGTTGTTAAGGAGGACTTACTCCAGTGCTTGGTTAACCTCAGGGGTCGGAGTTCAGCACTCTGGCAGAAAGAGAGAAGGCTGACCAAAGTTTGGCCAAGGTAGGGAAGTGGGCGTTTTTTTCAAACTAGCCAGAGGGACAAGCAATTCAGCTTATCTTTTATGACAAATGATGGGAATCTGGAGAATCTGAATCTGGCTTTGTCTTAAGCAAACAAGAGTCTCCCCTCTGAGTCTTATTTAAGTCATGTGGGAAAGATGGCCCTTTGCAGTCTCCCTTTTCCACAAGAAAGTGGGGGGATTTCTTAACCGGTGCAGTTTCCCAGGAGCACAGGGTTCAGGTAAGATGCAACATTGTCATTTCCAAACCAGCACGTCACATCTCACCTCCGCTGCTAGATGTTGGGGCCTTTAATCATTCTATATTTTCCAGGAAAAAGAATTACTAAATTACAAATTACAATATATATAGTAATATATAACATGGTACATTAATATGTAATATGTAATTATATCTAAAATATATTTTAATTATATTTTATTATCTAACTATATATTATAATATATTAATCATACATTATTTGTTTTGTTGTATTATAAAATATATAATTCATATCTATAAAATATGTATGTAATATGTGATATATTACATATATTATATTTTATTATTATATATAATCATTATAATACATATTACTGACAAGAAAATTGTATCCCTACAATTATATTCAGTTGTGCATGTCACATATGTCACCCTAAATACTTCGAGTTGCCTTTCCTAAGGACACTCTTCCATGTAACCACAGGAACAATATCTCACCAAAAACTAACCTCATTGGTATAACATCTTACTAATATGTACCCAATGTTCTCATTTCCCTATTGCCCTCCAAGTGACTTTTATTACTCTCTTCATCCCTGAAACAATATCCAATCTAGGTTCACACACAGCATTGGATTGTAAGTCATTTTAGTTTCCTTAAGCTTTGCCTCTCAAAGTATGATCCATGAATCCATGTGATCAACATCACCTTGAAATAGACTCGAAATGCAGAATGTCAGGCCCTGCCCAGCCCTGCTTGAATCGGAAGCGAGGTTTGAACCAGATTCCCAGGTGACCTGAGAAGCATGGTCTAGCACAGAACTTCCACTCCCTGCCCCGTGATGTTGAGTTTTCGAAAAGTCTAGAACAGTTGTCTTTTTTCCACTACTACCTTTACAGTCACTTATCTGAATATAAAAGTTACAAGCATTCTAGAATGTTTAGGAAATAGTTTTTTTTTCTACTTTGCACTTTTGAGTGCATACTTTTGAGTATGATTTGATATCTTAAAAGCATCCTTTTCATTTTCCCTCCTTTCTTTTGATAATGTAATTAATGTATGCAGATACTTTATTGTAAAACTGCACAGTTTAGACCTCTACAATGTAAAGTTTGCATCATCCTTAATATTTTCTATCACTTTTATTCTCTTCTTCAGATGTAGCTGAATTGTCAACTGATTTATATTTATCTGTATCACTCAGGGTTTAGTCAGGGGAGCAGAACCATGATAAAATTATGGGAAAAGGACATTTATTATAGGAATCAAACCTTACAAAGATGCTGAAAGTGAGGCAATGAAGTCTGGAAGGGGAGTCAGAGCACAGTGTGCAGGAAGCAACAGCATGGAGAAGCCAAGTCCTGGAGCTTGAGAAGCTGAGAAACCAAGTGGGTCTGACCAGGAGTGTGGGCTCCGGAGTTTGAGCTAGTGGAGGGGACTGTTGGAAGCTATTCCTTCTGCATAAGTTCCTCTCTGTGGATCTACAGCCGAGCACCTTCTAGTCAGCTCAGGGCTGCTATGAGACATCCGGGCCAGTGCTCAGGAAGACCACATGGACAGGGCTCTTTGCCTCACCATCCATCACCATATCTGACCGCGGTAGCTTGCTGAGAGTAATGGCTGCTGTTTTGCTTCCATCTTGCAAATGTTATATAAGTTCTCTCATGGCCACTTCTGACTTGACTCAGAAAAGAAAGCACAGTCCAGCACAGCATCCTAGTCAACCCCTTTAAATAAGTCAGTACATATGCGTACTCACATTCTTCGTAGAAACGGAATCACATCGTGCATATTGTTTCCCACTTTCACATATCTCTTCACAAAGTCTTTTGAGGTCCTACAGTACATAGTCCTACAGCACACGAGACCAAAGTACTTCTTTTTAATTTTTGCATCCCCTTAAGGCAGTGTTTTTTCAAACCGTCATGGTTCATGGAACTAACTAGTGTGTCAAAAGCCCTATTAAAAAGAATAGGATAGAATAGAATAGAAAATTTAAAAGTGTGTCTCCCTCTGTAAGGATAATTACTGCTTTGTGAAACATTTGTTTCAGTTAAATACATGTGTGTGCTGTGGAAACAGCCTGAAATATATAGCTTGCTGTGAGTAACAGTGGTTAAGAAAAACACTGCCTTGAGATTTTCTTTTTTTCTTTCTTCTATTACCTCCCTCCATTTTTTTTGTTACATTGTTTATTTTGACAGATAACCCGAGCATGGAGGAATAGGGTAATTTTGGAAGCCAGTGGTTTTTGAAATAGAGAGAGAAACTGTTAAATTCACCTTTAACACACTATAGATAGGATCTTATCTATTCTCAGTCCAAAGTTACTAATGAGCATTAGAAGAAGGTTCTTCAGTAACCTGCAGACTGAAAGATTTCTGTGGCCAGAAAATCAAATTAAAAGGCCTCAAAAGTGCAAAGAAATCTCTTTGGAGACTATTGAAAGAGATTAATAGATTCAGTTTCTAAACTTCCAAAATCAATAGAACACATGCTGGTTTGTTAGGTAATAGAGACCCCTACAGAGCTCATGTTAGAATTACAATGAGATTTTTTTTTTTCTATTTTTTTCTTTTTTCAAGTAATTCTAAGAGCTAACTTTCGTTGCCAAAATAGATTTTGGGGAACTCTAAAAGAACTTAGAGATCATTTAATTCTGTGTATGTGGGTCCTCTGAAGATTTATTACTCACCATTGATATGCCAAACACTTTTATAAATAATATCAAATGTGGTTTCCGCAATTCTGTGAAGTAAATATTATTACTTTATTCTTGGTTTTTAAATTTTATTTTCTTTTTAATTTTTTAATGTTTTATTTATTTGAGGGAGAGGGAGCCAGCGTGAGCAGGGGAGGGTCAGGGAGAGAGGGAGATACAGAATCTGAAGCAGGCTCCAGGCCCTGAGCTAGCTGTCAGCACAGAGCCTGATGCGGGCTCGAACCCACGAACCATGAGATCATGACCTGAGACGAAATTGGACGCTCGACTGACTGAGCCACCCAGGCGCCCCCTGAATTTTATTTTAAAATGTATTTTTATTTAGTTTTTCTTTTTTCCAGCTTTATTGATGTATCATTAACAGATAAAAGTTATGTATATTTAGGTTGTACATTGTGATTTTTTATGGTGTATAGCATGATTTAATATGCATATACATTATGAAATGATTATCACAGTCAAGCTAATTAACACATCTCTCACAGAGTTACCTTTTATGTGGTGAGAACAGTTAAGATCTACTCTTAGCAAATTTCAAGTATACAATACAATACTCAAATCACTGTGATGTGCATTGATCCCCAGAACTTACTCATAACAAAATTTGTGCCTTTTGATCAACATCTAACATTCGTTTACCTCCTGACAACTGTTTTACCCTCTGGTTCTATAAGTTCAACTATTTTGATTGCATATTTAGGTGCCATCATATAGTATTTGTCTTCCTGCATCTGATTTCTTTTACTTAGTGTAATATCCTCCAGGTTTATTCATATCGTCATGAATGGATATTATCAAAAGGACAAGTGATAGCAGGTATTGGTGAGGATGTGGAGAAAAGTGAGCCGTTGTGCACTCTTGGTCAGAATGAAATTGGTAAGCCATTATAGAAAATAGTAGGGGGGTGCCTGGGTGGCTCAGTCGGTTAAGTGATGGACTCTTGGTTTTGTCTCAGGTCATGACTGCATTTCATGAGTTCCAGCCCGCATCAAGCTCTGCACAGACAGCACGGAGACTTCTTGGGATTCTCTCTCTCTCTCTCTCTCTCTCTCTCTCTCTGCCCTTCCCCTGGCTCGCACTCCCTCCCTCCCTCCCTCCCTCTCTCTCTCTCTCTCTCTCTCTCTCTCAAGATAAATAAACTTTAAAAAAACTAATTGTATGGAACAACCATACAAACCAGCTATCCAACTTTTGGATATATATCCAAAGAAAATAAAATCAGTATCTGGAAGAGATATATGCATCCCATATTTGTTACAGAGTTATTCACAATAGCCAAGACATGGAAACAACCTAAGTGTCCAATGACAGATGAATGGATAAAGAAATCATGGCATAAATATACAATGGCGTATTATTCATTTTCATTTTGTAAAAGAAATGAAGTCTCAGAAAGTGCAATGTGTCTAAAATCAGAAAGCTAGAAAATAACAGCCAAATCTAAAACTCAGGACTCCAGAATTCGCAGGTCACAGTTGTTAGAATATACTACAATATCAACGTCATACACTTTTTTTTAAGTGAAGAGGACTTAGAGATCATTTACTTCATTTTCTAAACAGGGGCACAGAAAGGAAAGCGAATGGTAAAGAGCAGAGCCAAGGAGAGCATTCTTGACTCCTGGTTTTCTACCCCCAGCTATTCCAACCTTGACAAATGCCTACATTCATGTAACCTCCATCTTTTTTTTTTTTTTATGTTTTTATTTTATTTCTAGAGAGAGAGAGAGAGAGAGAGACAGCGTGAGCAGGGGAGGGTCAGAGAGAGAGGGAATCACAGACTCTGAAACAGGCTCCAGACTCTAAGCTGGCAGTCAGCACAGAGCCCAGCGCGAGGCTCGAACCCACGAATCGCGAGATCATGACCTAAGCGAAAGTCGGACGCTTAACCGACTAAGCCACCCAGGCGCCCCTCATGTAACCTCCATCTTACTCAAGATGTAGAATAGTTCTACTGGCCCCAGAATCTCCGTGTCACTTCATAGTCATACCTCCTTCCTGGCCCTGTATTCTGTAGCCACTGAATTTTCTGTCCCCACCATTTTGCCTTTTCAAGAATGTCATGTAAATGGAATGACTGAATGTTGTAGTTTTTTGTTAGCTTCTTTCATTTATGACTACAAATGACTACAAATACATTTGTTATAAACATTCATGATTAAATTTTGTGTGAACAGAGGAATAGGATTATTGAGTTGTATGAGTAGGATAAATCAAACTTAAACTTTGTAAGAAACTACTAAAATGTTGCCTAAAGTGGCATTGCCATTTTGCATTCTCACCCACAATTATAGGTGTTCAAGTTGCTCTGTCTCCCTCTCAGCACTTAGTATTATTGTTTTCCAAATTTTAGCCATTCTTATGTGTGTAGTGGTATCTCATTGTGCTTTTCATATGTACATCCCTGGTGACTAATGATGTTGAACATGTTTTCATGCACTTTTTTCCCCATCTGTATATCCTCTTTGGTGAACTGTATGTTCAAATCTTTTCATCTTTTTTTTTATTAAGGAGTTTGTTTAATCATTATTCAGTTTTGAAAATTGTGATATTATATTCCTTTTTAATTCAACTTTTTATTTTGGCATAATTGTAGATTCACATGCACTTGTAAGAAATGATGAATTTCCTACATGTCTTTTCCTCAGTTTCTTCCAATGGTAATGCCTTGTAAAACTGTAGTACAATATAGTAACCAGGATATTGGCAGTGAGAGAGTCAAAATATAGAATATTTCCATCAATAGAAGGAACCTATATGTTGCGCTTTCATATCCACAACTATTTCCACTATGCCTATGCCCCTTCCTTAACCTCTGTTGACAACTCGTCTGTTTTTTTTTTCTAAAATAAAACTCTTAAATTCATTTCAACAATGTTATGTAAATGGAATATTACATTACGTAAACTTTTGAGACTGGCTTTTATCATTCAGTGTAATTCTCAGCAGATTCTTCCAAGTTGTTTTGTGTGTTAATGGTTGTTACTTTTGTTTCATTTTCTCAATTTTTTTAATTTTACCAATTTCTGCTCTTATCTTTATTTTTCCTTCCTTCTGCTTGTTTATTAGGTCTATTTTTCTCTTTTTCTTTCTAGGTTCTTTTTTTTTTCAAGTTTATTTATTTATTTTGAGAGAGAGAGAGAGACAGGCAGCACGAGCATGAGCAGAGGAGAGACAGAGAAAGAATCCCAAGCAGACTGTGTGCTGTCAGCACAGAACCTGATGAAGGGTTAGATCTCATGAACCATAAATCATGGCCTGAGCCGAAATTAAGAACCTGAAGCTTAAATGACTGAGCCACCCAGGAGTCCCGTCTTTCTAGGTTCTTGAGGTGGGATTTCAGATTATTGATTTAAGGTTTTTTCTTTTTTAATTTTCTAATGTATGTTTTTGTCTCACATACTTTTCGGCTCTGTTGTTTGGTCCATCCTCACTCAAGGTTACTCTCTTCTTAAGTGGATTGAATCTTTTATTGCTATATAATGGTCCCACTCTCTCTGGTAATATTTTTTGATCTGAAGTCTACTTTATGTGGTATTGTAAAGCCATTCCTATTTTATTTGATTAATGTTTGAACAATATATCTTCTACATTTTTGCTTTCAACCGATCAGTATTATTATATTTGAAGTGAGATTTTTTTGTAAACAGACTGTAGTAGGTCATGTTTTATGATCCACTCTGCCAACTTCTGTCTTTTAATTGGTATATTTATAGTATTTACATTTAACAAAATTATTGATATGTTAAAGTTAAAGTGTGACGTTTATTTTTTATTTTAGTTTCCTTCTTTTGTTTTTCTCTTTTTCTCTGCCTTTTTTTGCAGTTTTTTGAATTCCAGTTTGATTTATTTATTATGTTTTTGAGTGCATCTTTTTTTGCATACTTTTTAAAGTGATTGTTGTACAGGAGAAACTTAACAGAGGACCATGGGAGGGGGAATAGTTAAGGAGAAGGAGGGAGGCGAACCATACGAGACTCTTAAATACTAAGAACAAACCAATGGTTGATGGGGATGGAGGAGAGGGGAAATGGATGATGGACATAGAGGAGGGCAAGGTTGGGATGAGCACTGGATGTTATATGGAAACCAACTTGACAATAAACTATAATTTTAAAAAAGAGAAAAAAATGGTTGTTCTAGCTATTACGTTATGTACACATAAATCATCACGGTCTACTAGTGTCATTATTTTACCAGCTCATGAGAAGGATAGAAATCTTACTTTCTTTTGTGTTCCTTTCTCCTCTCCCATTTATAATGGAATTTTTAAAATATTTTCTGTAAATAAGGAGTGTTCTACTCTGCATATCAGACAGTGTTATAATTTTTGCTTCAACTATCAAACATAATATGGAAAACTCAAGTGGAGAAGGAAAGCCTATTGTATTTACCCATACATTTGCTTACCATGTTTTTCTCCCTTTTTCCTGATGTTTGAATGTTCTTTTATCATTTCTTTTCTAGTTAGAGAAGTTCCTTTAGCCATTCTTTTCTTTTCATTCAGTCTTTGCTGGTGGCAAATGCTCTCTGTTTTCCTTTATCTGAGAATGTCTTGATTTCCTCCTGATTTAAAGAATATTTTCACCTGGTATGAAATTCTGGGTTGGCAATTCTTTTCTTTCAACATGTAAAAAATATAGTGCTACTTTCTTCTGGCCTCTGTGATTTCTATGAAAAATGTGCTGTCATTGGAATTATTTTCCTCCCACAGGTATAATGTCATTCCTTTTGGGTTGTTTTCAAGATTTTGGTGGTCTTCAGCTTTTAGAAGTTTATAATGTATTGGTGTGGATTCCTTTAAGTTTATCCTGTTTGGGATTCACTGAGTTTCTTAAATCTACAGATTTATGTTTCTTGCCAACTTTGGAATTTTTTTCAGCCATTATTTCTTTAAAGTACTTTTTTAACTCTGTCTTTTAACCTCTTTATCTTCTCTATATGGGACTCTTGACACAAATGTTAGCTCTTTTCTTTCAATCTAACGTGTCTCTTTGTCTTTGTTCATTTATTTCAAGTATTTTTCTCTATTGTTCAGTTGGGGTAATTTTAATTGTTTTATCTTCAGTTCACAAATTCTTTCCTCTCTCTCCTCCATTCTGGTTTTGAGTACATCAAATGAACTCTTTATTTCAGTTATTGTATTTTTCAACTCTAATATTTTGATTTGATTATTCTAAGCATTATTTCTCTTTTTACTGAGACATTCCATTTACCTCCTCAAACTTTCTACTTTCAAAAACTTATTTTAGGGGTGCCTGGGTGCCGGGTGTTGGTTAAGCGTCCAACTTCGGCTCAGATCATGATCTCACAGCTTGCGGGTTCGAGCCCCACATTGGACTCTGTGCTGACAGCTCAGAGCCTGGAGCCTGTCTTTGGATTCTATGTCTCCCTCTCTCTCTGCCCCTCCCCTGCTCACGCTCTGGCTCTCTCTGTCTCAAAAATAAGTAAACATTAAAAAAAAATTTTTAACTTATTTTAAGCAAGCTCATGAGTATTTGTTGAAGCATTTTATCATGACTTCTTTGAAATTTTTTTCAGATGATTCTAACACTGCTGTCATATTTCTGTGGGTAGCTATTCATTGTCTTCTTTCAATTTGAGATTGACCTGATTCTCCTATGACAAGAGATTTTCTATTTAAACCTGAGCACTTTCATACTAAGTTATGAGATCCTGGATCTTATTTCAGCCTTCTGAATGAACTACTTTTGCTGACATTACTTCATCGGGGAAGGGAGTATGTTGCCTCATTCTTATGGGATAGAAGAAGTGTAGTTACTCACTCAAATCACTCATGAATGTTTATAGTTTGTGCCGAGCAGGGGTAGGTGTTCCAGCCCCTCCACCCCACCCTGTGATCTCTACTAACACTGTGGTTACCACTGGGCAACGTGAAAGTACTGCCTCTCCGCTAGGCCTCCTCTGACACCACCCAATGGAGGAAGGGAGAGGTGTCTTCTTATTGCCAGGTGGGATAGGAAGTCCACTGACACCATGGTGGAGGGGGGCTTCATTACAGAGCTGTAGGGGTGAAAGTTCCCCTACATGCTCTCTGCATGGCCTTCGCTGACATCAGTCTGGTGGGTGTGTTATGGGTCTTCTCATAGCCCTCCCAGGGTGGAAGCCTAAGCCCCAACTCGACCTTTGTTGGCATGGGTGGAAGTGGAGTTACAGTGTTTTTCTGTGGTATTTGGCTGCAGAAGAGTAGTTATTGTCTAAAAGTGTCTTGTCTTTCTAGGTTGCTTCCTTTCTAGCTTTTAGCTAGAGATAGCGGGCTTTTGTTGTGGCTATTTTTGCCTGTTCCCAAGGGATTTTCTGCCTGGCTGCTTCTTTCTTACCAAGTCTGAGACATAGAGGGCAAAAAGGAAACCCAGGGAATTCTCTACTGCGTTGTTCTTCAGGTCCCAAGGCCCCTAGTTTATCTGCATTCTTTTTACCACCTTACAGAGTTTTCTTGTATGTTTCATATATACTGTCCAGGATATCTAGTTATAGTTATTGGAGAGACAGACGAGAGTACATCTATTCTATCTCTCTGGAAGTCAAGGTGATTGTATACATTTTGAAAACATTTTCTCCTAGTCCATGTGATTTCATATCCTTAACCAGGTCTTTGGGAAAGCAGAATTTTTAAAGAACTTTCTTGAGGCATAATGACATGCAGTAAACTGCATATATTTAAATTTACAATTTGGTAAGGTTTTTTTTTCCTGTCTTTTTTTTTTAATTTTTAAAAAATTTTATTTATTTATTTTACAAATAGTTTATTGTCAAGTTGGTTTCCATATAACACCCAGTGCTCATCCCCACAAGTGCCCTCCTCCATGCCCATCTCCCCCCTCCCCCCCGACACCCATCAGTCCTCAGTTTGTTCTCAGCATTCAAGAGTCTTTCATGGTTTGCCTCTCTCCCTCAATTTGGTAAGTTTCGATGCATATATACACTTATATGCATCACTACAATCAAGAAAATTACATAGTCATCATCCTCAAAATTGCCTCATCCCCCACTTTAAGCCCTCCCTCCCACTCCTAACTGCTTCCCCACCTCTGAGCAATTATATTGTTGTTCTAGATTACACTGTCTGCTATAGATTGCACTGCAATGTATATACACTATATATTACTTATGTATAATCACTATATATTACTTTGTATTTTCTAGAATTTTACATAAATGGAATCATGTACTGCACACCCCTTTTTCTGCCTTCTTTCATCAAGCATGATTATTTTGACATGTACCAATAAATCATTCTGTTGTATTACTGAGCAGTACTTCACTGTATGAATATTTATTTATTTATAAAATCACAATTTGCTTATATACTCTCCTGTTGATAGAGTTGGGTTGGTTTCCAGTTTGGGTTTTTACAAATAAAGCTCTGTGAACATGTGTATATGAGTCTGTAGAAATATATATTTCTTTTCCCTTGGGTAAATAACTAATTGTGGAGTGGCTGGATTACATGGGAAATGAATGTTTAATGTTTTTTAATTTTTCGAAGTATATGTATTTTTGAAAGAGAGAGAGACAAACGGACAGAGTGTGAGCCAGGGAGGGCAGAGTCACACACGGATTCTGAACAGAGGCTGATGTAGGGCTAGGACCCACGAACTGTGAGATCATGACCTGAGCCAAAGTCAGACTTTTTTTTTTTTTCTAGGAAAGAGAGAGAGAGAGAGACAGCATGAGCAGGGGAGGGTCAGAGAGAGAGGGAGTCACAGACTGAAACAGGCTCCAGGCTCTGAGCTGGCAGTCAGCACAGAGCCCGACGCGGGGCTCGAACTCATGAACCGTGAGATCATGACCCAAGAAAAAGTCGGACTCTCAACCGACTAAGCCACCCAGGCGCCCCCAAAGTCAGACGTTTAACTGACTAAGCCACCTGGGTATCCCTGAATGTTTAAGATTTTTAGATACAATCAAACTCTCAAAATTCCTGCCAACACAGTCTGCAAGTGTCAGTTGCTCCTTAAAACTGACAACATGTGGTTTGGATAGTCTTCCTAATTTAGTTATTCTACCAGCTGTGTAGTGGTTGGTATTTCACTATGGCTTTAATTTGTATTTCCCCAATGCCTAATGATATTGAGCATCTATTTAGGTGCTTATTTCCATGTATCATCTTTAGTGAAATTTCTGTAAAAATATTTTGCCCATTTCTATTAGGTTAATTTTTTTCTTATTATTGTTAAGTTTTGAGAATTATTTATATATTCTGGATACAAGTCTTTCATCAGATATGTGTTTTGCAAATATTTTCTCCTACTCTGAGGATTGTCTTTTCATTGTCTTAACTGTTTTTGAAGGTTTTTTTGCTTTTGTTTTTATTGTTTGTTTGTTTTGAGAGAGAGAGACAGAGAGCAAGCAAAGGAGCAGCGGTGGGGGAGAGAGACAGGGACAGAGAATCCCAAGCAGGTTGCATACTGTCAGTGCAGAGCCCAGTGCAGAGTTCAATCTCCGGAACAGTGAGATCATGACCTTAGCCAAGATAAAGATTTGGACACTTAACCAACTGACCCACCCAGGTGCCCAAGAAATTTTTTATTTTGATGGAGTCCAATTTATTACTGTGCTCTTTTATTTAAAATTTTTAAATTTTTATTTATTTTTGAGAGAGAGACAGAGCCCGAATGGAGAAGGGACAGAGAGGGAAACAGAATCCGAAGCAGGTCCCAGGCTCCAGGCTGTCAGAACAGAGCCTGATGTAAACTCACGTTTGATCTGGAACCATGAGATCACGACCTGGGCCAAAGTCAGACACTTAACCGACTGAGCCACCCAGGCATCCCTATTACTGTGTTTGTTAGTGGACTGTGCTTTCAATGTCTTATCTAAGAAACTTTTGTCTAATCCAAGGTCACAAAGATTTTATCCTATGGGTTTTTTTGGTAGTTTTATCCTTTTAAGTTTTGCCTTTCAGTCTAAGATCTCTTTTAGTTAATTTTTGCATAAGTCTGTGGTATGGATTCAAGTTCATGATTTTGCATAGCGATAGCCAACTATTTTAGCACCACTTGTTGAAAAAGCTGTCCTTTCTACACTGGATTGCCTTTGTGATTTTAGAAAATACAACACAACATACACACACACACAACCAAAAAACAAAAACTCAGTTATTCATAAATATGTGGGCCTTATCTCTGGGATCTCACCTAAGAGGCGTTGGCAAAGTATGGCCTGTAGGTCAAATATGAATAGATAGCTATATTTTTTTTAATGTTTATTTATTTTTGAGAGAGAGAGAAAGAGCAAGGAGGGGAGGGGCAGAGAGAGACACACACACACAGAATCCGAAGCAGGCTCCAGGCCCTGACCTGTCAGCACAGAGCCCAACAGGAGGCCTGAATTCATGAACCGTGAGCCAAAGTTGGACCTGAACCAAAGTCAGACATTTAACCAAGTGAGCCACCCAGATGCCCCGCTACCTGTAATTTTAATGTCTATAAACTACGAAAACCTTTTACATTTCTTAATGGCTTCATTTCAAATATATAATAGCTTCAATTTTGCTTCTTAGCCACTAAGCCTAAAATATTTAACATATGTGGCCTTTTAAGGAAAGCTTACAAACTCTTGCTTTAGACTCTCTCATGGATCTATTTGTTTACTTTAACACAAGAACCATGCTATTCTAATTATTATAGCTTCCTAATAATCCTTGAAATCAAATAATATCAACCCCTTTAGACAACAGAAGTTTTACATTTTGTACTCTGGATGGAGCTTTTGATGAAGTCTGTAAAAATTCTTTGCCTAACTCAAGATACAAAAGATTTAGTTAATCTTTTTTATACACATTTTGTAGCTTGAGGTTTTACATTTAAGTCTATAATCCATTTTGAGTTAATTTTTATATATGCTGCAAGATATGAGTCGAAGTTCCTTTTTTTACCCTACAGCATGATTTACTGAAAACACCGTGCTTTCCACATTTAATTGTCTTAGAATCTTTTTTTTTTTTTTGAGAAATTGAATTTTGTCTTTAAAGTTAGTTTTTTAACTGTAAATCAAGTGGGATTGTGTATTTTACCCTGAAGTCAACAAAAGTTACATAAAGCACATAACCTCCAAGCTTTAGTAGCTACAGGTTTGAGTGTTTTGAGTATTAAGATTTTTCTTGTGAAATAAAAAATTTCAAGTTACATTTCCTGTAACACTTTCTAGTCAGATAGTCATGGTCTTTATGCTCAAATTTAATTATCATTTGGAAAACTAATGTTGTATTGAAGTAGCTATTTCTAATCACTAAGACTTACAGTGCTTTCTAACGGCCTTAAACACTGATTCAAAATCTAGTTGTCATTTATTCTTTTTAATTTCACACAAGTTATTTAAACTAAAAACAGAACAAACAGCTCACCCTTTCCTCCCACATCCCCATCCCTGTCTCTTGCAACTGCCAATCTATTCTCTGCATCCATGAACTTGGCTATTTTTTCTTTGTTTTATTTTAGAGTCCATGTATAAAGGAGATCATATGGTATTTATCTTTTTCTGTCTGACTCATTTCACTTACCGTAATACTCTTGAGGTCCATTCATGTTGAAGGAAAAAAAAAAAAACAAAAAAGAATGAAATGACGAGATTTCTTTCTTTTTAATGGCTGAATAATATTCTCTTCACCTTAATCCATTTGTGTACCCAAGATACTTAGTTTGTTCCATATCCTGGTTATTGTAAATAACGCTACCATGAACATGAGGGTGCAAAATCTTTTTGAATTAGCGTTTTTATTTTCTATGGATCATTACTTAGAAGTGGAAATACTGAATCATATTTCTAGTTCTTGGGGGAACCTCCATTTTTCCATACTGGCTGCACCAATTTACATTCTCAACAACAGTGCCCAAAGCTTCCTTTTCTCCATATCCTCACCAACAATAATCTCTTGTCTTCTTGATGCTAGTCATCCTAACAAGTATGAGGTGATATCTCATTGTGGTTTAATTGCATTTTTTTTTAATTTTTAATTTTTTAAAATTTATTTCTGTGAGAGACAGACAGCATGATCAATGGAGGGTCAGAGAGAGAGGGAGACACAGAATCCAAAGCAGGTTCCAGGCTCCGAGCTAGCTGTCAGCACAAAGTTGGGCGCGGGGCTCGAACCCATGAACCGCAAGATCACGACCTAAGCTGAAGCTGGACGCCCAACCAACTGAGCCACCCAGGCGCCCCTAATTGCATTTTCTTCAGGATTAATAATGTGGAGCATCTTTTCATGTGCCTATTGGTTCTCTGTATGTCTTTTTTAGAAAAATGCCTCTTCAAATTTTCTGCCCATTTTTAAATGAGATCCTGTCTTTGTTTGCTATTGAGTTATATTTCTTTATGTGTTTTGGATATTATCCCTTCATCAGATATATGATTTGTAGCTATGTTCTCTCATTCAATAGGCTGTCATTTTATTGATACTTTCTTTAGTTGTGGTGATGCTTTTTAGTGTGATATAGTCCTGTGTGTTAATTTCTGCTTTTGGTGTCAGATTAAGAACAGTCATTGCCAACACCTATGTCAGGAAGCTTACCACCTATGAATTCTTTTAGAAGTTTAATGGTTTCAGGCTTCATGTTCAAGACTTTAATCCAGTTCAAAGTAATATTTTGAGTGTCTAAGATAGGGTTTTCTTTTTTCTTCTTTCCTTCCTTCCTTCCTTCCTTCCTTCCTTCCTTCCTTCCTTCCTTCCTTCTTTCTTTCTTTCCTTCTTTCTTTCTTTCTTGTGGAATCTTTAGTATTTTCTGTACATAAAATCATATCACCTAAAAATAAAGACAATTTTACTTCCTCCTCTCTAATTTGAATGACTTTTATGCCTTTAACTTGCTGATTGTTCTAGCTAGGACTCTCAGTACTAGATTGAATAAGAGTGTTAAAAGTGGCCACCTTTGTCTTGTTCCTGGTCTTAGAGGAAAAGCTTTCAAACTTTCATTACTGAATATGATGTTAGCTGTGGGCTTATCATACATTACCTTTATTATGTTGAGCTATGTTCTTTCTATACCCAATTCATTTAGAATCTTTAACATGAAAGACTGTTGTATTTTGTCAGATGCTTTTTTGGCATCTATTGAGATCATCATGTGATTTTTTACCTCTCATTCTATTAATGTGATATATCACATTTATTGATTAATGTATGTTGAACCATCCTTGTACCCCAGGAATAAATTCCACTTGATCATGGTGTATGATCCTTTTAATGTTCTGTTGAATTTAATTTCCTAATATTTTGTTGAAAAATTTTACATCTATATTAGTTTTCTTTTTTTATAGTGTCTTTATCTGGTTTTGGTGTTATGGTATTACTAGCATTGTTAGTGAGTTTGGAAGTGTTCCCACCTCTTCAATTTTTTTGGAAGAGTTTGAACAAGACTGACATTAATTCTTCCTTAAGTGTTTGGTAGAATTTATTAAGGAAACTTTCTGTTCCTGGCCTTTTCTATGTTGAGAGATTATTTTTATTACTGGTTCAATCTTTTCACTCATTATCAGTCTGTTAAGTTTTTCTATTTCTTCATGATTCAGCACTGGTAGGTTGTATGTTTCTAGGATTTTATTTATTCTAAATTATCCAATTTGGTGGTGTATACTTGTTTACAGTAGTATCATAACTTTTGTATTTCTGTGGTATCATTTGTAATGTCTCCTCTCATTTTTCTAAAGTTTATTTATTTTGAGAGAGAGAGAGAGGAAGAGAGGAAGAATCAATGACAGAGGGGAGAGAGAATCCCATGCAGCCTCCAAGCTGTCAGCACAGACCCCAGTGAGGGCTTTGAATTTGTGAACTGTGAGATCATGACCTGAGCTGAAATCAAAATTTGGACACTTAACTGACTGAGCCATCTTCTCTTGTTTTTATTTTTTTTAATTTGAGACTCCTATCTTTTTGCTTAGCTTAAATGAAGTTTTATTATTTTTGCTTATCTTTTCAAAACCCAGCTTTTAGTTTTGTTGTTCTTTTCTATTGTTTTTCTAATATTCTCTTTCATTTACCTATGCTCTGATCCTTGTTATTTTCTTCTTTCCACTAATTTGGACTCAGTTTGTTCTTTTTCTTTGAGATGTAAAGGTAGGTTGTCTATTTGAGACCTTAATGTAGGCATTTATCACTATAAACTTCTCTCAAATTACTGCTTTTGCTATATCCCATAAGTTTTGGTATTTTGTGTTTCCATTTAATTTGTTTTAAGATTTTTTTAAATTTCTCTTGATTTTTTCTTTGGCCTATTGGCCATTTTGTATATGTCTATTTGATCTAACAAATAATTCAAATTTAGTATTTCCTCATTTTATTCCTGTCTGGATGATCTATCCATTGTTTAAATTTGGGTGTTGAAGTCCTCAACTATTATTATATTGTTTATTTTTCCCTTCAGATCTGTTAGTATTTGCTGAATATATCTAGGTGCTCTAATGTCAGGTGCATATATATTTATAATAGTTGTATCTTCTTGATGAGTTGAAACCTTTATCATTATATAATGACTACTTTGCTCTTCTCACTATCTTTGGCTTAAAGTCTCTTTTATTTGATAATATAGCTACCCTCACTCTCTTTGGTTTCTACTTGTGTGGAATATCTTTGGTCATCCCTTCCCATTGAACCTGAAAATGTCCTTAAAGCTGAAGTAAGTCTCTGGATGGTAGCATATAGTTGAGTCTTACTTTTTTTTTTTTTTTTAATATTTTTTTATTTATTTCTGGCAGAGAGAGAGAGACAGCATGAGCAGGGGAGGGTCAGAGAGAGAGGGAGACACAGACTCCGAAACAGGCTCCAGGCTCTGAGCTGGCAGTCAGCACAGAGCCCGACGCGGGGCTCGAACCCATGAACCACGAGATCATGACCTAAGCGAAAGTCGGACGCTTAACCGACTAAGCCACCCAGGTGCCCCTAGTTGAGTCTTACTTTTTAATCCAGCCAGGCACTCTGTACCTTTTGATTAGATAATTCAATCAATTTACATTTATAGTATTTATTGATATGTATGGACTTTACTAAATCCATGTTATCAATTGCTTTCTGGTTGTTTCATAGTTTTATCATTCCTTTTTTCCTTTCCTGAAGCCTGTCTTTTGTGAGTTGGTGACTTTCCACGGTGGTATGCTCTGATTCCCTCCTCTTTGTCTTTTGTGAACCTACTATACGTTTATGTGGTTACCATGATGCTTACAAAAAAACATCTTATAAACAGGCTGTATTATTCTTGTAGCAACTTAACCTTGATTATATACAAAACTACCCCTTCATTCCCTCCTTTTCAGCTTTTTTTAAGTCACAGTTTATCTCTTTTTATGTTGTATATTTGTCAACAAATTGGACTAGCTATATTCTTAGTACTTTTTTCCCCTTTAGCCTTTATATTATAGTTAAGTGGTTAACACATCATCATCTTATAGAATTAGAGCTAAATCTGGCTGGCACTATATTTAAAAAAAAAAAGAAGAGCTTGGGGCGCCTGGGTGGCTCAGTAGATTGAGCGTCCGACTTCGGCTCAGGTCATGATCTTGCAGTTCCTGAGTTCAAGCCACGCATTGGGCTCTGTGCTAACAGCTAGCTCAGAGCCTGGAGCTTGTCTTCAGATTCTGTGTGTGTGTGTCTCTCTCTCTGACCTTCCCCTGCTCATACTGTCTCTCTCTCTCAAAAATAAAATTTTTTTAAAAAACATTAAAAAAATAAAAGAAAACTTAAGGAATTAAAATCTACATGTTTAAAAAAAAGAAGAGCAAATTATATTCAAAATAAGCAGGAAAAAAGAAATAATTAAAATTAGGGCAGAAATCAATGAAATTGAAAAGGTGAAATCAGTAGAAAAAATAAATTAAACCCATAGCTGGCTCTTTGAAAAGTTCAATAAAATTAACCACCCTCTGGCTGGTTAAGACAAAAAAGAAAGGCTGCAAATTACTAATATTAGAAATGAAAGAGAAGACACCACTACATATTGCCCTGACGTTAAAAAAATAAAAAAGAATTCTATGGACACCTTTAGGTCCACAAATTTGATAACCTAGATGAAATTTATGAATTCTTTGAAAGCTACAATCTGCCAAAACACATACAAGGAAAAAGACAATCTGAATAGGCCTATATCTATTAAGGAAATTGAATCAATAATTGATCATCTTCCAAAAAAGATAGTGCCAAGACCAGATGGGTTCAGTGGTGAATTCTACCAAATACTTAAGGAAGAAATTACACCAATACAGTCCCTTTCAGAAGATGGAAGCAGAGGGAATACTTCCAAACTAAGTTTAGATATGAAAATCTTCTGGAAATCTGAAGGTAGATCATAAAGAATTATAAAATCTGAACAACAGTCAAATAGACAATGGAAAAAAATGAACAGAACCCTCAGAACCTATGGAACAATAATAAATATATAACATTTGTGTCAGCAGAGTCCCAGAAGAAAAGAGGAAAATGTGTGGGGCTGAGAAATTTTTGAACAAAACATGGTGAAAAACTTCCTAAATCTGACAAAAGACATAAACTATAGATTCAAGAAACTGGGTAAAGCACTAACAAGATGAACCTGAAGAAGTCCATTCCCATACACATCATAATCAAACTTCTGAAAACTAAAGACAAAGAAAAAATTCTTAGAAGATCCATAAAGAGAAGAAAAAACACATTTCAAATAACACAATTTAAGTAACAGTGAAATCTTACCAGAAACAATAAGAGTCAAAAGGAAGTGGCAAAATATATTCAATTGTAGGGTACTTGGGTGGCTCAGTTGGTTAAGCATCCAGCTTCAGCTTGGGTCATGATCTCACAGTTTATGAGTTCAAGCCCCACATCGGACTCTGTGCTGACAGCTCAGAGCCTGGAGCCTGCTTTGGATTCTGTGTCTCCCTCCCTCTCTCTCTGCCCATCTCCTGCTCGCCTGCTCTCTCTCTCAAAAGTAAATAAACATTAAAAAAATTTTAGCTATATATTCAATTGCTGAAAGGAAAGAACTATAAACCCAGAATTCTATATCCACCAAAAATACATTTTAAAAATAAAGGTGAAATAAAAACTTTTTCAAATGAAGAAAAAGTTAAAAAAAAGAAAGTTGTTGTCAGCAGACCTGACTTAAAAGAATTTCTGAAAGAAGTTACTCCAACAGAAAGAAAATAATAATAGAAAGAAACCTAGGACATCAAGAATAAAGAGCCATTGAATGGATAAATATATATGTAAATAAAATAGAATATCATTCTCCTTATGAGTTTTAAAAATTATTATTATGATTAGTCCTTTGGGAATAAAATTAGAAAAGTTTCTAATGTGTAACTACATAATTAAGTAACATACTAACAGAGTGTATAAAAACTATGACCAAACTATGCTACTAGCAAGAAATTAATTATTTATTTGTTTGTTTGTTTGTACTGAAGTGCAGTTGACACATACTGTTACATTAGTTTTGGGTGTACACCATACTGATTTGATAAGTCTATGTGTCATGCTGTGCTTACCACAAGTGTAGCTACCATCTGTCACCATATAACACCATTACAATATTATTGACTATATTCCCTATGCTGTGATTTTTATCCCTGTGACTTATTCATTCCATAACTAGAAGCCTGTATCCCACACTTTTTCACCAATTTTGCCTATTTCCTCACCCACCTCCTCTCTAGTAACCATCAGTTTGTTTTCTGCCCTTATGAGTCTGTTTCTGCTTATTGTTTGCTTGTTCATTAGTTTTATTTTTTCGATTCCATATATAAGTGAAATCATATAATATTTCTCTTTCTCACTCTGATTTATTTCACTTGACATAATACCCTCTGGGTCCATCCGTGTTATCACAAATGGCAAGGTCTCTCTCTCACACACACAGACACACACACACACACAAATCTATATACATATATGTAGATATATACATGTGTGTATATAGACATACATGTAGGTATGTGGGAATGTGTGTATGTATTGTATACACACCACATCATCTTTATCCATTCATCTGTTGATGAGCACTTAAGTTACTTCTATACCTTAGCTATTGTAAATAATGCTGCAATAAACATAAGGGTGCATAAATGTTTTTAAATAGTGTTTTTGTTTTATTAGGGTAATCAGTAATGGAATTACTAGATCATATGGTACTTCTATTTTTAATTTTTTGAGGAAACTCCACACTATTTTCCACAGTGACTGTACCAATTTGAATTCCTATCAACCTACCTATACGAAGGTTCCTTTTTCTCTACAGTCTTGACAATACTTGGTATTTCTTATCTTTTTTATTCTAGTCATTCTGACTGTGTAAGTGGTATCTCATTGTGGTTTTGATTTGCATTTCTCTAATGATTAGTGATGTTGAGCATCTTTACAGGAAATTCATTTTAAACATAATGATATAGTTAAGTTAAAGGTAGAAAGGTGGGAAGTGCCTATGTGGCTCTGTGTGGTCAGTTGAGTGTCCAATGCTGGCTCAGGTCATCTCACAGTTTGTGGGCTTGAGCCCTGTATCAGGCTCTGTGCGACAGCCCCGAGCATGGAGCCTGCTTCAGATTCTGTGCCTCCCTTTCTCTCTACCCCTCCCCTGCTCATGCTCTGTCCCTGTCTCTCTCTCAAAATAATAAATAAAACATTTACAAATTATTAAAAAACCTTAAAATAATAAAAGTAAAAAGATGGGAAAAGTATACCATTCAAATACTAATGAAACTAAGTGAGAGTGGCGATATTAATATTAGGTAAAGCTGGGGCTCCTGGGTGGCTTAGTCGGTTAAGTGTCTGGCTTTCGCTTAGGTCATGATTTCGCGGTTCGTGGGTTCGAGCCCCGCGTCGGGCTCTGGGCTGACTGCCATCTCAGAGCCTGGAGCCTGTTTCAGACTCTGTATCTCCCTCTCTCTCTGACCCTCCTCTGCTCACGCTGTCTCTCTCTCTCCTAGAAATAAATAAAAATATTTTAAAAAATATTAGGTAAAGCTTCAGAGCAAAGAGGATGCAGCACATTACATAATTACAAGTGTCATCCATCAAAAAAGACAACACAGGGGTGCCTGGGTGGCTCAGTTGGTTGGGCGTCCGACTTCGGCTCAGGTCATGATCTCACGGTTCATGGGTTTGAGTCCCACATCGAGCTCTGTGGTGACAGCCAGCTCAGAGCCTGGAGCTTGTTTCACATTCTGTGTCTCACTCTCTCTCTGACCCTCCCCTGCTCACACACACTCTCTCTCTCTCTCTCTCAGAAATAAAGAAAACATTAAAAATTAAAAAAAAAAAAAGGCAACACAATTCTCAATGTGTATATACCAAACAACAAAGCTTCAAAATACATAAAGCTAGAACTGAGAGAAATGAAAAAGAGAAGATCAGCAAGGATATAGCAGAACTGAAAAATACTATCAATCAATGTGATCTGTTGATATTTATAGAACATTCCACCCAGCAACAGTAGAATACAAATTTGTTTCCATTGCATACAGAATATTCACCAAGAACATATCTTTGGTTTTAAGACAAACCTCAGCAAATGTAAAAGAAATTATACAAAAAGTTGAAAACAGAAAAACAATAGAGAAAATCAATCAAATCAAAAGCTGGTTGCTTAAAAATATAAATGGAATTGATAAACTCATAACAAGACTGATGAGAAAAAAAGAGAAAAAAATGCAGATTACCAATGTTAGGCAGGAGAAAGGGACTACCACTATAAAGCCTGCACATATTACATGAATGATAAGGGAACACTATCATTGACTGTACATACATACATTTGATCACTTAGATGAAATAAATCAATTCTTGAAAAACCACGTCCACTGAAACTCACCAAAAATGAAATAGATAATCTGAATAGTCTGATAACTACCAAATACATTAATTTAGGAATTAAATTGAGGCGTCTGGGTGGCTCACTTGGTTAAGCGTCCGACTTCGGCTCGGGTCATGATCTCACAGTTTGTGGATTCGAGCCCCGCATTGGGCTCTGTGCTGACAGCCAGCTCAGAGCCTGGAGCCTGTTTTGGATTCTGTGTCTCCCTCTCTCTCTGACCCTCCCCTGCTCTCTCTCTCTCTCTCTCTCTCTCAGAAATAAAGAAAACATTTTAAAAAATAAATATTAAAAACTAAAAAAATAGAAATTAAATAACTTCAGAAAAAGAAATCTGCAAGCCAAGATGGTTTCAATGAAAATTTCTTTCAAATATCTAAACCAGAATTAACACCTCTTACATAATCTTTTTTGGAAAATAAAAGAAGAGGAAATGCCAACTCATTTTATGAAGCTAGTATGATTCTCATACCAAAATTACAGATATTAAAGATAAGAAAACTATAATCATAAAATTCATCAGTGAGATAATAGCAAATTATATCCAGTAATATATAACTATTCTGTACTTATATATAAGATATGTATACTAAGATATGTATAGCTTATGGTACAAGAATTATGTATCACAATTAGGTGAGATTCATTCCAGAAATAAAAGTCTAGTTCAATATTTGAAAATCAATGTAATCTGACATTTTAACAGATAAAAAGAGAAAACTCACACAATTATATAATCAGCACAGAAAAAGTATTGAGAAAATATTAAACATAAATTATCAGAAAACTAGGAAGAAAGAGGCATTTCTTCAACCTCATAAAGAGCATCTACAAAAGCCAATAGCATTTGAATGGACAAATGTTTTTGCTCTCAAGTTAAAAAGGAGGAAAAAAAAAAGTTAAAAAGGAGGAAAGAATGCTCACTCTTATCACTCTTAGTCAACATAGTGCTGGAAGTCCTAAGCAGTGCGTAAGGCAAGAAAAGAATATCAAAGGTATCCAGATAGGAAAGGAATAAATGAAACTGATTCTACTTGCATTTGACATGATTGTCTACACAGGATATCAGCAACCTTTTTCTGAAAGGCTTTAGATAGTAAATTATGTTCAGTTTTGCAGGCAATATGGTCTCTGTCACAACTATTCAATTTTGTTATTGTAGCATGAAAGCAATCATAGGCAAAACATAAACAAATTAACATGTCCTTATGAAAGTTTATTTACAAAAACAATGGGCTGAATTTGTCTCCATCCATCCCTCAAAAACAAAACAAACCAAAAAAAGCCCTAGGACTAATACATGAGTTTGGTAGGATCAACAGATACAAGGGCAAAGTCTAAAATTCAGTCATTTTTCTATATACTACTAATAAACAGAAACCAAAATTTTAAAGATAAAATTAATTAAAATCTTTAAAAATTGTGAAATACCAGGCATAAGTCTAACATAAGGTTTATAGGACTGTATGCTGAAAAGTACAATATGCCATTGAAATAAATACTGATAGAATAAAGCACCAATAAAATAAAGAGAAACACTATGTTCATAGATGGAAGCCTCAACATAGTATAAACATTAGTTTTTCTTAAATTTGTCTATAGATTCAGTGCAATTTGTATCAAAATAACATCAAAGTGTATTGCTAAAAACATATTTCTCTAGATATAGTCCATCTTAATATAAAATTCATATGGAATGGCAAATAAACTAGAGTAGGCAAAAGTATTTTTGAAAAAGAAGAATAAAGTTGGAGAAATCAGAGTACCATATTTTAAATCTTACTGTGTGGCTGCAGTTATCAAAACAGGTGATAGAGGGGGCGCCTGGGTGGCTCAGTAGGTTGAACATCCGACTTCAGGCTCAGGTCATGAACTCACGGTTCGTGGGTTCGAGCCCCGCGTTGGGCTCTATGCTGACAGCTAGCTCAGAGCCTGGAGCCTGCTTCGGATTCTGTGTCTCCCTCTCTCTCTCTGACCTTCCCTTGCTCATGCTGTCTCTCTTTCTCTCTCAGAAATAAATAAAAAACATTAAAAAAAAAAAAAACAGGTGATAGAGGTATAGACAAATAGATCAATGGAACAGAATTGAGAAATTAAAAATAGACCTACACAAGTATGGCCAACAAAGTTTTTAAGAAATGTTTATCTATTTTAAAGAGGATATGTGCAAAGAGAGATTGGGAGAGAGAATCCCAAGCAGGTTCCATGTTGTCAGCACAGAGGCCAACATGGGGTTCAATCCCATGAACATGAGCTCATGACCTGAGCTGAAATCAAGAGTTGGACACTTAACCAATGGAGCCACCCAGATGTCCCCATGGCTAACACATTTTTGACAAAGATACAAAAGCAATTCAATGAAGAAAGAATAGCATTATTAACACATGGTGCTAGAACAGTGGACATTCACAGCAAGAAGGATGAACTATGGGGCACCTGGGTGGCTCAGGCGGTTAAGTGTCCAACTTCACCTCAAGTCATGTTCTTACAGTTCTTGAGTTCCAGTCCCACATCGGACTCTGTGCTGACAACTCAGAGCCTGGGGCCTGCTTCAGATTCTGTGTATCCTTCTCTCTGTGTCTCCCCTGCTTGCGCCCTCTCTCTCAAAAGTAAACATTTAAAAAAAATTTTTTTAAAGATGAATTGTGATGTAAACCTGCCACCTTACACAAAAATTAACTCAAAATGGAACATAAGAGAAAATGAAAACTATAATACTTTTAGATGAAATCGTTTAGAAAAAAATCTTCATGACCTAGAGCTAAGCAAAGAATTCTTAGATATGACTAAAACACTGAAATGGGCACTTAACCAAAGAGGGAATATGAGTTGCAAATAAGCACAGAAAGAGCTGTTCAATAACATTCACCAGTCTGAGTGAGGAAAAGCCAGTATTTAAGGTTTACATACCATATGATTCCGTTCATATAATTTTGAAAGGACAAAATCATAGAGATGGAGAACAGGTCCTCGGTGCTTGTCAGGGGTTAAGGAGGTAGGTGGCGATAGGGTATGATTATAAAAGTGTGACACAGTCAAGGGCCTTTGAGATGATGGAACAGTTCATCTTGATTGTGATGGCAGCCATGTGAATCTATACAAGTGGTTAAATTTCATAGAACTATAAAATGTAGTACAAAATGTAGACTGGTGGAATTCAAGCAAGGTCTGGATCCAGTCAAGAGAACTGTGCCAATATCAACTCCCTCATTTTCGTATTGTACAATGTTATTATTAGGAGAAGTTGGGTGAAGGGTATACAGGAACATTTTGTACTATTTTTGCAACTTCTTGGAAGTCTATAATTATTTCAAAAAATTATTAGAAAGGAACCCCTGAGCCGACAATGCTACTGTCCCTGCAACAACAATTTCATGCCAGTGACTTTGAAAACCTAGATTAAATGGGCACATTTCTAGAAAAATATTCCTTACAAACCTGACTCAAGAAGAAAAAGAAAATCTAAATACTTCATCTATACACATCTTAAAACGTTATAATACATTTTCCAGCAGTAAAAACACCAAATATATTGAATCAAAGGTATAGAACATTTTCTCACAGTAAAAACACCAAATAAATTCTATATCACTTTTAAGAATAAACCTTATTCAAGAATACAAAGATGTGATGCTTCACAACCCAATGTAATGTCTTTGATACCAATTTTGCCTCTCCAATAGAAATATATACTGCTAAATTGATTTTGTTTCCTCCATTATGCTGTAATTTTAAAATTTATGTCTGTTCCAATGATTCACTCAGAGTTTGATATTAAAGATACTTTATAAATTCTGGCAAGGCAACTAGCCAGTCTTAGGGTCTTACTTTACCAGGACTCCTTTTGATATGGTTCTTCCTAACATTTCAAGTTTTACCTTTTTATTTCCTTTGTATACTCTTGGGCATGTTTCCTGAAACTATTGATATTTGTGATTCTACATCTAGTATTTCTAACATTTAAAATTCAATTACATTTTTTATAGATAATATAGAGAACATCTAATCCAGGAAGATAAAAAGAAAGCCAGGAGTTCCAGGCTTTCTCTTTATCCTTTGTCTGAGCTTGTTCCTGTTTCTTTGTTTTTGTTTCTGTTTTGCCTTTTTTGTTTTTGTCTTATTGCAACCATCCCTTCCTTTTGTCTCTATTAGCAGGGTAGAGGTTCTGTGATGGGAAGCTATATGAAAGCCATGTGTCCCTACATAGTCTAATATTCTGTCTCTTGGTGGATGCCCATCTCTGAGATGGATATAATTCTTTTCATGTTCATAATACATGGAGTGGGTGTATTTGTTGATATATGTTTTTACTCCCCATATTTCCCTCCAGTCCACTCTGGTATGCAATAATCTCCATATCTTTCCGTAGACGAACTCTGTCCTGACCATGCTGATCTCAACAGGGACATCATTACATCCCACCCACGCTTTTAGTTGCTCTCATAACTGTAATTTTTTTCTGGGAAGATGCCGCCTTACAAATGTTCCAATCTTCATGTCATCTGTGCTTTGTCTGAACAGCAATTTGTCTTGTAAGTGTGAGTTATGCCCTTGCTTTCTCTCCTAGTTTCATCAGTATTATTTGGCTTTTCTATAATCCTTCTATGTTTTAGCTCTTAAATTGCTTGGGGTAGGCTATCTAATTTTTCATCATGCAAATATCCATTTCAGTGATGACTGCCTCCAGTCTCCCTATTTTGCAATTATCAGTGTTATATTTTACCACTTTATTTGCCGTATTATGCATCCATTATTCTGTGGTTGCTTCTGTCTTATTTCTATTACAGCAGAGATTTTTCACTAATCATGACTAGTCACTCTGTGTAATTTCTATCATCCAGGTTGTTGAAATCCCCATTATAGTGTCATGTGACCAGCGCAGAACCCCATGGGTCATTATCTTCATCACAATATTTATGATATGCACTACCGTCTGCTTGGAAACACAGGGTTCTTTCTTCCCTTGTTTTTTTTTTTTTTTCCTAATTCCGTCTAGATCCTGCCCTACTTTGAATCATAATCACCATATCTCTTTACTCTCTAGTTTTCTCTTCTCTAGTTAGTCTAAACATCATAGGAGCACGGAATCGACCCTCCTTCCATTTTAGGCATAAAAACATGACTCTATACTTATTTTCTTTAAATAATCATGCCTGCCTAGTTTATTACCCTAGTAAATATTCCTTTCACTGAGTTACAAAACCTTTTACATTTTTTCACGGTTTAAAATTACTGATGAATTTCTTTCAGCTCTTGACCTCAAACTCTATTTTGCTTGAGTCTTTCATGCATACAGGAGCCTATCACTCTAAAAATGTGATACCGTGCATATTTACATAAGGCCAACAGAGACTCAGAAGAACCTGTATGTTCTGAAGGTGAGGAAAGGTCAGGCTCAAGTTTAATTATGATCCCAGAGGAGAAAATGTCATGTCATTATGTGGATAAATACACACTAGTGTCAGTTAGGTTTAAAAAAATGTATAAACATAATTCGTGATATTTTTGTTGCCAAATTAAACAGACACCAAGAGTTTCCAAAACTGGTCCTAAGTATTGCTAGCGGTGAGGAGTGGGAAGATGGGTGATGCTGGTTTGATATGAAGAGACTCGTGACAGCTAAATTGTGCTTCGTGTGATGAGCTTACTCATGGGAAGTCGAGAAAAGCTAAATAAGCATCCGAGTGGGGGTTGGGATGAAGCAAGGCAAACCTTATACGGGTGGCGGGCCTTGCGAGCACAAGGTTACTGAAGGACACCTAAAATACAAGAATATGCTGCTTCCTGGCTACTGAAAACTGACCGTGTGGCTGCCCCCGATTTAGCACACTGTATGTACTCTTTCCAATATTACACAGCTCTTCCAATGGGGCATGTTTGTGCATGTGAAGATACTAATGCTCCCAGAACCCCCAGATCATTTACCTATATGATACAGAGGAAACGGGAAGCCTCTGCAATCTAAATTAATCTCACCACTCTGCACTTCCTACCCGGTGTGACCTGGCTAATCATGTCCTTGGTGCAGTGTCTTCAGTCATTAGTAACGCTATTCTGCTCAGCTATTCCACTGGGGACTCAGCATTCACTCTTTCCAATGCATGCCTCTCACAGAACCCTGAAATCCACAAACAAAACTTTCCAGTTTGTCCTGCCAGTGCTACCATAACCATAGACTGTCTCTTTCTTGCTCTTCAGCTATGATCTCTCAGGGCTGCTGCAGACCAGAAATTCTAGAAGGTGGAAAAAACGATTTTATGTGGCTGACGGTTCATATTCATAAACCCACACGTGTGTTTAGGGTTCTACAACTCCAAGATACACAGTAGGGTTATATTTTTCCTTTCTTAAAAAAATCATTTCTATTTTTTTGAATAGAGAATATTTATGTGATGCAAAGTTCAGAAAGCATGAAAAGGAATAGAATAATCTCCATCCCACTGTGGCCCCCATCTACCTAGTTATTATTCACGATGCCTCAAAAAAAAGTAACCACAGTAATCTCCTGTGTCATTCCAGAGAATTTTAATGCATATGTACATTCAAATATAAATACCTAATTCTGCCTCCTTTTATTACATAAATGACAGCATGTGATACAGACTATTCTGTACTTTCTCTCACATAAACCTATATATGAGTTTTCTATAGCAATACATAAAGAACCTCCTTATATTTTTTAAACTACATAGCATTGTACTGTATGAATGTACAGTTACTAATTTATGGGCATTTAGGTTGATTCCAATTTTATAGTTTATAATTATTTAATACTAATAACAATAGCAATCTATTTTTTTCTATTGTTTTCTATTGCTTCTATACGTTGTGGTAACGAGTTGCCACAAATGTAGTGGCTTAAACAACCCCATTTATTATTTTATGTTGTATAGATCAGAAGTCCAGAGGAGTTTGACTGGGCTCTCTGCTCAGGGACCAACCAGGAGAAAGTTAAGTTGTTGGCTCAGCGGGGCTCCTACCTGGAGGCTGCACTTCCAGGTTCATTTCGGGTGTCAGCAGATTTCAGTTCTGGGGGTTGTGGGACTGAGGTTCCTGCCTCTTAGCTGGCTGGCAGCCAACAGCCCCTCCCTGATCCCCAGGGAGACTCCTTCCCCTCCAGAGCCCCTTCAGTCCTAACCTGTATGGGCACACAGCACCAAGTTCTTCTCACAGCTTGGACTCTTTCTGACTTTCCTTTCTGATATTAGAAGGAACTAGCTCTCTGCTTTTAAGGAGTCATGTGATCAGGGGAACCTGGGTGGCTCTGTTGGTGGTTAAGTATGGAACTTCAGCCCAGGTCATGATCTCACAGTTTGTGGGTTCCAGCCCCAGGTCAGTCTCTGTGCTGACAGCTCAGAGCCCGGAGCCTGCTTCAGATTCTGTGTCTTCTGTCTCTCTCTGCTCCTCCCCTGCTCATAGTCTGTCTCTCTCTGTCTCTCAAAAATGAATAAACATTAAGAAAAAGTCTTCTACAAAAAGAGGAGTCATGTGATTCTATCAGGCTCACCCCGATGATCTCCCTATCTTTTAGAAATTCTACTTACCATGCTATCACTCATCTTGCATGTACAGCCTTTTTCTACATGCATAATTCATATTACATATTCTTTCTACAACCCATTTCATTCAGATATTATTTCCATTTTACAGATTAATAATCTGAGAAACAGAGAAGATAAATAACTTGCCTATGGTCACAAAACTGTAAGTGGTGGAGCCTAATGCAGTCATTCTGTCCCCAAACCTGTACTCTGGAGCATGTCTCCTTACTGCCTGTTGCACGTGGAGCTGCAGTGGATGACTCTTTAATGTTAGTCATTGCACCACCTAGGGTCCTGCAGGACCCCAGATATGTTCAAAAGAGTTTAACTAAAGAGAGTATAATGAAGTGATTATCTACAGAGGGATGGGGAAGATTAAGGGAATCCACAAAGGATGGTGAAGACCAGAGATGAGGTAAAAATCCACAGGTGGTTTAGCGTCTCTGGCTTTGAAGTGAAAGAAAACCGTGTTACCTGGGGCCGGCAAGACTGGGAATGTGGAAGGCAGAAGCTGTGGCATCTTCTGTGCCAGGAGCTGTGACCATTGAGGAGTACGGCAACTGGCAGAGTGAGGTTAAGTCTCTGGCCTTTCCCTCCTCCCAACTTCCGGTCTCCTTGCATTGCTCAATCCCAACTAGAAGCCAGAGGGGGAAAATATCCCAGGTGATACACTCTCTAAAGTTTAAGTGCTGGGGTTCAGAACAGGGCCTAGAAGGATAGAGAATGGCAATGAGTGAGTTTGGATCACACGGTGGCTTGCTGGCCAGGGGTCAGAAATGCAGTTTCATCCACAGCCTAGTTGCACGCCAGGATTGCTTTTCAAATGAACAATATGCTCTTCCTTTCGTCAAGGCATTCCTTAAAGTCTCGGTAAGTGTCTTCTGGTCCTCTTGCTGGTTATAATTGGGATGGGAGGTGGTTATGCAACCTATGTATAAATAGATCCACTTCTATGTTCCCATCAACTTAAGCCTTTGAAGTATGCCTTCTACAGCTTGCTCAGAAAGTTCCAGCATCACAGCCTCATTAGCTGTAGGCCCATCATCTAGGTTTTAAATAACCACACCCAGTTGCTTGAGCCAACACATTAAACAACACACCCTTTGTGAGGATTCATAATAATATATCTGGCCCAATACAGCCTTATCTAACACACTTAGAATCAATGCCAGTGTTTGTTACCAATAGTCCTGCTAATACAAGTGAGTATACATTATCTCCTTCCAGCGAAGACCTTGCATGTGTCCCTTTGGACTATCCAGTGTTTAAGTCTCATTATGGGGCTAGAGGTAAATTAAGGATGGTGAGGCTGGGTGGAGGAATGATTGGTTCCCCTTGTGAGGTGACTGCCGTAGGTTTAAGTCAACAAGGGACAGATAATGAAAAGGAAGTCAAGATCCCTGGGGAAAGAGGAGAAAGGATGGGCTGCTTACTCAGGGCAGAAAAGATTCATGGAGATTTCAGTATTCAGAATTCTCAGCCTCATGTATAGGTACCCAAATGTTCCTACTTCAAGTCTCTGAATCCCACTCTCAGTAACTAGTGTCTTAATTGGCATCTGACATGGGAGAATTTGAGCATGTAAATAGTGCTGTTTCTCTGCCACACATACAGTTGGTCTTTGGGCCTGATTTTCAGTCATTCGTGCCCTCCAAATAAGAATTACTTATGGCCACCACTGAGACTTTTTGATTCTCTTTTTGTTCTTCGAGTTGAAAGTTGAAGTCTTTCTCATTTTCCCTTTGTTTTGTAGGCTCTCCCAGGCAGTCAGGAGCGGCCAGGATAGAAATTGTAAATACCATTGTTACCAGAACAATCAAGAACCATAGTCATTTGGTCATACCTTGCCATCCACTTGTACTGCTTCCTATACCAGTGACAACTTGAGTAACCATGACATTGCCACATACCATGGATAACTAGCACACTACTTCCTCTGGTAGAAGGTATCTGAGAGCTTATCAGGAATATGGGCAATGGAATCCATTTTGAGGGTATGTTTCTTGGGCCCATTCTTGATACTGGTTAGTGCATCAGTCAAGGCCCCCACAGGACACAAATGACATATTCAAAGAATTTAACTGAAGAGAATTTAGTGAAGGAAATGTTTCAAGATAGATGGTACATTAGTTGTTCTCCAGAGAAACAGAATCAACAGTAGAGCTATAGAAAGAGATTTATTATAAAGAAGTGGCTCACATGGTTATGGAGGCTGACAAATCCAAACTCTGCAGATCCAGTGTTCCAATCTTAGTCTGGGGATCAGAAGCTTCTGTAACATCAGGAAGAGATGACCTTCCAGTTTAGACAGTTTCAGCGGGAGAATGCTCCCTCACCAGGAGCAGAAGATTGGCCTTTTGTTCTATTAAGGCCTTCAGCTGGTTGGATGAGTCTCACCCAGATTATAGAGGGCAATCTACTTCATTCAATCTACTGATTGAATGCTAATTTTGTCAAAACACATAAAACTATCACAGATAAGTAAGGTTACAGGAACTGAAAGAAATGATAAAACCTCAGGGATTTGCTGTAGAAGATATCTGCCACCAGCATTTTGCCTGCAGGAACAATGGGGCAGAATTGGAGTCATTAGAGTCTGGTGATGGCTGTAGCTATGGAAGGGGCCAATCGACATTGGCTATAGTGATAGAGAAGCAAAATCCCCTCCAGAATAGCTCTTGTCAAGGGAGGAGTCTGTGGAATAAATATCTTGACCTCTATATGCCTCTATATGCCTCTTCCTCTCAATCTCCTGCTGACGTCACCCCTCCATTACATTAATTCCATCTAAAAAGTAGTCAGAGGTAGAGGAGTCTGTGTGATGCACTCAGTAGAGATCAGCCTCCTGGACCAAAAAGCATGGCAGAAAAGAACTAAAAATGAAAAAAAGGAGTGGAGAAGCAAATACAGAATAACCAGAACTTCGGTCTTTCTCTTCTGAATTCATAGAAGTAGTCTTTCTGGGCCAAAGAGTAAATGCATTTGTAAGTTTTACAGAATTTCCAAGTTTCCCTACTTAAGGATTGTAGCAATTTATGTGTTATCCAGTCCTCTATGTGAATGCCTTTGACCCCACAGCTTCTCCATGTTATCGAGGGTTTGGATTTTCATCAATACAGTAGGTGAAAAATGTTATCTCTATGATGTTTTCTTATTTATTATTTTTATGAGGGGGCATAACGTTTCTTCATTTAAGTTAATAAGAACCCATTCAATTACGAAGTAGTAAAAAACTCAGCTTAATCTGGTTTAAGCAACAGAGAAGAAATAAGATTCATATTAAAGGAAAGTCAGTGGTTTATCGAGAGACATGCCTAGACCCAATGACTCAAAGCATATTATCAGGCCTGGCTTTTCTCCCTATGTCTCTGTGTCCCCCTGTCTCTGTTTTACGGGCTCTCTCTTTGTCTGTCTCTCTCCACTGTCCCTTTGGTTGGTTCTGTTCTCAGATGGTCTCCCTTCTTATAGTGGCCCAGGCAGCACCAGGCTTTGTCTTCACAGTTCCAAGTTCAGCACAAAGACTTAGGCCTGATTCTCATTGACTTTGCTTGTATCTCATGTCTGTCTTTGAACCACCACTGGGGCAGGGTACATGCTGCTCCATGTGTCCAGGCTTGAGTCACAGGACCACGCACCCTCTTATCCATGCCTATATCTTCAAAGATGGCCACTTAATATAATGCAGCATACTATTTATAATAAAAGCTGTGTTCATCCACATCCCAGAAAGAGATGTGATAAAAAACCCTAAGCTCATAAATAAAGCAGTTATTGCCCCAATTGCCCCAATTATCCCCCAATTGCACCTGCAGGTGACAAGTATTCTTCTTAGTCAGGTCCTAGAGTGGCTTCTCATAGTCCAGCAAACTATGATTAAATGAAAACCTTCACTCACATTTTACATTTACAGGGAGAGATAATGACAATTGAAATAAAACCTCCCACTTGGAAAAGAGGAGAATGGGAACAGCTTGCAGTGACCTCTGACCTTGAACACCTCTGACTCTGAGGTGAAATGAGCTCATTAAGTCATACATTGCGGCCATTCTGGAAGGCTCTCTCTTCTCTTTATCTTCCATGGGCCCAGGTGGGATGGAGACCTTTGGCGAAGGTACTTTTATATGGGTTGCATCTGTTTAGCATCTCATTTCCTGAAGGAGTAGGTTTGGGGGGCTGGAATTGCCTCAGAGACTGAAGAATTGCAGGCTACTCTTTGTTGGGTTAAGTTTTCTATGGCCATGAATCTCCTTTAAGATATTAGGAGGCAACAGCCCTGTAAGGTATTATTATCCTCATTTCATACATGTAGATTCTACAGCTCAGAAAGAAATGTGAAGCGGCTTTGCCTAAAGCCATACGGCTGGGGAATGATAAAGCCAATATTTGAGAAGATGAGTCTGCCTTTTCCCCTGTTCCACAGTGCTTTCCTGTGTACGTTATATAAAAATATGTTTTTTGCAATATCTCTATTATTATTAGCAAAAATTTCATATCTAGCAACTCTAGTGGGAAATTCATGTTCGCTGCCTCTCCTCCATGCCCTTCTAAATTTCTCTGTCAATCAAAATAAAATAATGAAAGGAAAAAAAAGAAGAAAAATTCTCACTTTGTCCGGCAGGTGCCACCCTTGTCATAGAGCATCTATTTACAGCTTTACAGCATAGCTCGCTCAGGGCAACAATAGACCAGAAATTCTAGAAGGAGCTACAAGCCGACCGCAATTTGTATACTTCAGTGGCAGCCTCCATAACCCGTTTTTCTTGTTCTGTGGTTTCTGAGTACTAGTTAGTAACTGTTCAATGTTTAATTCATTTAATTTTTGAATAGGTAATGACTTTATGTGACTCCAAAACAAATGAATAGTACAATGAAAAAACTTTCCATATCACCAAGTCCACACCAAGACTCCAGTGTTCATTAGTTTCTTTTGTACTTTCAGAGGATGTTTTATTCATACACAAGAAAAGATTTTTTTTAAAAGCTACCTTCTTTTATTTTCTGTGTTAGTATATATACTACAACATTTTCACCCATCTTCATTATTATGTACAATGCTGTAGCTTGGAAACCTTTGTATATCAGTATGTAAAAATTTTTCTCTCCCCCATTTTTTTTATAGCTTCAAAGTATTCCCATTGTATGGATGTACCTAAATTTATTTACTCAGTTCTCCATTGATCAACATATAAGTAGATTTTTTTGCTATTAAAAACAATGCTAAAATAGGTAGCCTTGTGTACAGTTCATTTTGCATGTGCGTGAAATATCTGATAGCATTTGAGGATGCATGTATTTGCAATATTCACGGACATTTCCAAATTGCTCTTCACAGGGCTTGTACCAGCTTATTCTCCTGCCAGGGATATATGAAATTGTCTGTTTCCCCACAGCGTGGCCAATACAGTGTGTTTTGGGATTTTTGCCAATCAATCTGAGAGTGAACAAAAAGGTATCTCAGTTTTATTTTTTATTTGTCTTATTATAGGTGGGTTTGAATATGCCTACTTAGAGCCATTTGAATGAATCAGAATTCCTTTGATTGCAATTGATAGAAAGCCCATCTCCGTGGCATTAGCAAGAAGATATTTGTTTTCTTATGACTAAAAAGTCTGGAAGTAGGTGTAGAACTTTCAATGAGCCTTAATTCAAAGGTGTAAATGTCACCAGGGCCTATGATTTCTCTTGTTAGCTCACTCATGCTCGCTTGCTCTCTTTCTCTCTCTCTTTCATTCTTTTGCTGCCGCCCTCTCTCATTCTTTTGCTCCAGCTTTATTCTGTCTATGCCCTATCTTCAAACAGTCTCTGCCCTAATTTGTACTGACTTGCATTGGACGGGGCATTCGGTGCTCTACTTTTCTGGGCCTGAGTCACATGATGGAGTCAAATTCCCCCCAACTAGATTCACTGAGTGAGGGACTGGCATTCTGGCTGTCCGGTGAAAGAACAAAGTGGTGTTACACAGAGAAGGGTGAGTGAGCACTAGCTGCTGAACAGCACAGATTAGATTGGTGCTGTAATCTACTCCTTTGACACCACAACACCCACACTCATACCCCTTGAAAGCATTCCATGCTGTAAAACTATACTCATCCCCTTCCCAGAAGGAGACGCAGTGACTTATATAGTTATTGGCCCAAGTCCAAGATTTCCGGGTGATGTGCAGTCTCCTTATCAGGCCCTGATGTGACTCCTCTTAGCCCAGCAAACTATGGTTCCAGTATAACCATAATATGCACACGAAGGGTCGGAGTAAGACATAATAAGTACAACAAGACATCCGTTGGGTAAGGAGGAGCGTGGGAAATGTCATAAAGTGATCTCTGGTCCATGGCTCTTCGCCTGACGTGCAGGAGAGGAAGAACATATCCCTGACCAGGAGGTAAAGTGGCCTGGCTGTTCTTCCTCTGGGAGGAGCCTCTTTGTCCTGTATCTGCCATGGTCCCTATGGAGCTGGTTACTATAAGGAGGAGGCCCCTTCTGTGGGCTACGTCTCTTTAGCAGCTCCCTTCATATCGGAATGTACCTGGGAGAGGCGGGGGATGGGAGTTTAAGGATTTACCTTAAATTTAAGGATTACCTTAAGTGTTGAATAATTGCAGCATGTTGTTTGCCAGATTTGGCGTTTCTCTAGTAAGATAACTCTCTTAAAACACAGTGAGGCAGGGGCGCGTGGATGGCTTAGTTGGTTAAGTGCCTGACTTTCGCTTAGGTCATGATCTCAGGGTTCGTGGCTTCGAGCCCCGCGTCGGGCTCTGTGCTGACTGCCAACTCAGAGCCTGGAGCCTATTTCAGAGTTTGTATCTCCCTCCCTCACTGACCCTCCCCTGCTCACGCTGTCTCTCTCTCTCCTAGAAATTAAAACAAAAACAAAAACACAGTGAGGCATTAACCTGCAATATAGACAGCGCAGTTCATATTTTACAAGAGTACACACCATGGCTCAGAAATATTAAGTTCCTTTACCTAAAGCTACACAGCTGGGGAATAATAAAGAGTGAGTGGCAAAGCCACTATTTGTAACCAACGTTGTTTAGCTCTAAGATCTAAGCTTCCAAAACGTTTATGCGAAAACTGTATTCACAATAACTAGCAATTCTAATGGGAAAAATCACTTCTCCTACCTATTCTCTGCTAAACTCCTCTCCTCTTTCCCATTCCCTGGACCCAAAGGACAAACAAATTGAAATATTCCGTTTGTCCTGTAGGTGCCGCTGTAACCACAGGATGTTTCTCTCTAGTTCTGCAGCCTCATCTCTTAAGACTGAAAAGAATCAGAAATTCTAGAAGATAGAATCCAGTCTACATAAAATTTAGTCTAAGATCCCCCTCCCACTCATGAATTTAATTTCCATGGCTTCAACATATAAGTTAGGACTCTGTCCCCCTGAAATCTGTGTATTTCATTCTTGAGTAGGTTATATGGTTATAGGTTTCAAAAAATTAAATGTATCAAAGTCTTCTTGGAAAAAAAAAAAGTCTCCCTCCATTCCACTCCTACCATTACCTACCATTTTTCTCCTCATAGCCTTTACCATGGCAATCCATTTTTTGTCTCTAGTCCCAGAGATTATAATGTATATGCAACTAAATATTAACACAGATTCCTTTCCCCTATTCCTTTCTAATCCCAGGTCCAGCCCGCTATTCACATTCTTATGTTCCTTTTTTTTCTACCCAGCTATATATTATGGAGAGAGTTATATGAAATATTCTTTTTTTTTTTTTTTAATATTTTATTTATTTCTAGGAGAGAGACAGCATGAGTAGGGGAGGGTCAGAGAGAGGAGTCACAGACTGAAACAGGCTCCAGGCTCCGAGCTGGCAGTCAGCACAGAGCCCGACGCGGGGCTCGAACCCACGAACCGTGAGATCATGACCTAAGCGAAAGTCGGACGCTTAACCAACTAAGCCACCCGGGCGCCCCTGAAATATTCTTGAAGAAACTTAGTCCCTTTAATGGGCTGAGAGTTTGCTATGTGAAAGGAACCAGTTCTCCATGAATGATGAACATTTAGATTGATTCTTAAGTGTTTGCCCTTGCAAACACTGCTGCACTGAATAACCTTGTGTATGTCTCATTTTGTATGCGTGGACTTATACACCTGCCGGACAAGTTACACAAAAGCATAATTGCTAGGTCAAAGGATACATGTATTTGCAGTTAAACAAATAATGTCTAATTTGTCATCTTTATTGATTGTTAAATGCATACACTTCCTAGTAAAATAAAATACTTCCCCACAATTTGACCAACATAGCGAGTGATCAATTGTAGTTTTATGTTTTTGTCACTAGGCAGAAAATACTATCTCATTTTTTAATTCATCTCATCTTTATTATGAATAAGGTTGAGAAGCTCTTAATATGCCACATTAGAAATGATTAGGGATCAGGGCACCTGGGTGGCTCAGTTGACTGAGTGTCTGACTTTGGCTCAGGTCATGATCTCGGGGTTCAGGAGCTCGCTGATGTCAGCCTGTCAGCGTAGAGCTGGCTTAAATCCTCTGTTCCCCTCTCTCTGGCCCTCTCCTACTTGCACTCTCCCCCCAAAATAAGTAAATAAATATTTTTAAAAATATTGAAAAAGTAAAACAATAAAATAAATTTTTAAAAAATGATTAGGGGTCTTTTACCTGCATGCATCACCCCTCACCTTGACCCCACAAAAAAACAAAAACAAAAGCAAAATCAAAACCTCACTCTGGCTTTATAAACAGAGATTTATTGACTTTACAATAGAAAGGTCAAGGATAAATTCAGAGCGTCTAATAATGCTTGGATCCAAGGGTTCAAATAGTGTCCTGAAGCCCTGCTTGCTTTCTCTTTGTCTCTCCTACTCTACCTCTCTCTCTCTGCCTCTTTCCAGTCTCCCTCGCTTGCTGGCCAGAGAAGTTCCAGGACTGTATCCTTGAGCCCCTTCTGTGGGCTGTATTAATTTAGCATCTCACTTCTTGTGGAAGTGGTTTCAGGGAAGGCCTGGGGGTACCAGAGGCGTGGAGCACTCGCAGGCCATGGGTGGGGACAGCGTTGGTATTACTTCAGCAACACAATTCACTTCTAATATTAGTAGGCACCAATATGATCTGGTTTTATCCACATCGTACAAGTGAAGAAACTGTGGATTTTAAAAGATATCAGTGCCTTTGCCTAAAGCTGCACAGACAGTCAGAGGTAGGGGCAGTATTGGTATCAAGGTATATATGAGAGTAAACCCACAGACCTTAGCAAGATACTTTTGTTCAAGAATTCCTGTGGAAAACCAGTCACCACTCCTATCATGCCTTACAGCCAGCTCTTAGAAGAAAAGAAAAAAGAACCAAACAGAAGATTCTCGATGTGTCCTGTAGGTGCCGCCATCGCCACAGGATATCTTTTTTAAACTGCGCAACAGCTTGTCAAAGCTAGATTCTAGAAGATGGAAGAAAGCCTGCTCCTTCAATTTATAGGGCTGATATTTCAGCACCAGCATTCCACATATAACTTAGAATTCCAGAACTCCACTCTGCTGTGATTGTATCTTGCTTTAAAATATACATATGTTGAAAATATTTGTGAAGAGTTTATACAATTCCAAAAATTTTTAAATACAATGAAATGAAAGGTATATAGTGAAAAATAACCCTCTGAATCTTATCCTCTTAATATTATGTTTCACTGCCTCACCGCATGCATAGCTCATCCACTGTCTCTTTTCTGCCTTTCCTGAAAGATTCATACACATATAAGCAACGATGAAAAGATATTTCTTTCCTCCCTCTCTTTTTGAAACAAATATTTTTCACAAACATCTGAACTTGAAAATTTTTCTCTTAGCATAAAGATATGTCCATATTAGCACAAAAAGAAATTCCTCATTCATTTTTACTGCTCATATCTTCCTTGTACGGATGTACCTAATGTTTCATTTTTCCACACCCTTATTAATAGATGTTTAGATTGATATGTTTAGTGTTACAAACAGTGCTGTAATGAATAAAAGTCTTTTTACTTTACATGCTGTGGAAGTGAAATTGTGGAACTAAAAGGTAAATTCATTTATAATTATGATAAACATTTCCCAATTACCTTCCATATGATTGTACTGCCTTCACACTTTCACCAGCAAAATATGACAACTACAATTCCTCCAAACTTGGTATCCTGTGTTATCAAGATACCACATATTTGCAAATCTGATACTTGAAAACTGGTATGTCAGTGTGGTTTTATTTTTATTTTACATATTATAAGTGAGGTTGGGCATTTTTTAATTTATTGAAGGCCCAGTGGATTTAGTTGAGATTTTTTTCACTTGCAAGTGTTAAAAAACCCAACTCCTAGGGACTGAAATGAAAAGAAGAAATTTGTCATTCACATAACTGGACTTGAACATTCTTGGAGTTGGAGATCTCTCTCTTTCCCTTCCTCCCTCCCCAGCTTCACTCTACCTTAGATAAGATACTTTCATGTATGACCCCTGGCAGTTTACGTCTTAAAACTTCACAGCTCAAGGGCGCCTAGTTGGCCCAATTGGTTAAACATCCTACTCTTGATTTGAGCTCAGGTCATGATCTTAGGGTCATGGGATCAAACCCTGAGTTGGGCTTGCTCTGAGCAAAAAGATTGCTTGGGATTCTTTCTCTCCTTCTCTCTCTGTTCCTCCCCTGCTTGTGCTCTCTCTCTCTCTCTCTCTCTCTCTCAGAAATAAATAAATAAGCTTTAAAAGAGAAAAAAAAAACTTCACAGCTCCAAAGTTAGCAAGAACTTCTGAACCAGATCTACTTATTATTTACTGAAATTGAATTTTATGTTTACATTTTTTAATGTAAAGATTATAGTGTTCTCATGGTCTTGGTCTGAATCAAATCTCTCTTCTTGAGCCAGAAATGGGGTCAACTTCACCCACACTATGTGGATTAAGGGTTGGAGCTAAGGTTCAAGGATTAGGATTAGAACTTCCTTGAGGAAAATTAGAATTGTATAACATAAAGAAAAATGAATAAGTTACTGAAATGTGTGCTTAGCATCCATACTTATCCTTCTTGCATACATACATCTTAAGAAATGCTCATGTCCACAGAGAACATTGAAAATAACTTATTCCCGGGGCGCCTGGGTGGCTTAGTTGGTTGAGCGTCCGACTTTCGCTTAGGTCATGATCTCGCAGTTCGTGGGTTCGAGCCCCGCATCGGGCTCTGTGCTGACTGACAGCTCAGAGCCTTGAGCCTGTTTCAGATTCTGTGTCTCCCTCTCTCTCTGACCCTCCCTGCTCACGCTGTCTCTCTCTCTCTCTCCTAGAAATAAATTAAAAAAAAAAAAAACATTAAAAAAATAAATAAATAACTTATTCCCTTTCCAGAAGGGTGCAACCTATTTCATATCTGGGATATATAGGTGATACCCAATCTAGGTCAGATCTAGGCTTGAATCCTCACAATTACAGGAATTTCTAGTAAATGTTATATTTATAAATAAGATATTAGAGCAATTTCTACTAAATCATAATATTAATCGCTCTTAATCAATACACAAACTATTCACTGATAAAGAACATTGTAATGACAATAAGAACTACATGGGAAATGCAGAAAATGGGGAACACAGCAGTGATGACCAGAGCATCACCCGTATTATAGTTTAGAGTTCCTTAGTGATATAATCTGGCCATTCAGGTTTTTTCTCTAGGCAGTTTTTCTTTGTTTGAAGTGGTCTTTAACAGCTCACTTCCTGTTGGAGTGAGTTTGGGGAACTTGGGAAATGCCTTAGGGGTTGAATATCATAGAGCTCTTGTAGCTCTGAGTTAAAAAAAAAAAAAAACAAACAAACTTTAGTGAGCACCACGTTTACAAGGGAGGTAATATTATCTGCATTTTACAAGTGGATGAACTAAGGCCTGACGAGGTTGGGGGGGGTCTTTGCCTTGTTACAAAGGCATGAATGACAGGGAGAGCATCAGAATCTTTCTTTAGCACACCGCCATCCCAAACCTCTCTCTATAAAATGGCTTTGTTTGCAGAGTTTACATTAGTAATAATGAAAACTTTTACCTAGCAACAGCAAAGGGAAACTCAGGGTCACAATCCCTCACCTTGTGTCTTAAACTCTTCTGCCCTTAAAGGGGAAACAAAGTAACAAAAAATTCTCAATTTGTCCTGTAGGGGCCACCTTAACCATGGAATATCTTTTCAGCCCTGCAGTCCTGATCTTTCAAGACTGCAATAGACCAGAAATTCTAGAATGTGGAAGAAGCCCAAAAAGTCAATATACATCAATAGTTCAGTGCCAGGATCCCTACACACACGATTATCCTAATAAGTTAGGACTCTGCTATTTTCTTTTAAATCATGTATTGAATTTTTGAATAAGTAAAATACTTATATGATTCCAAAATAAAAAGAATAAAGAGATATTCACTAAAAAAATCTCCTTTTTAAACTTGCTCTCTAGGGGCGTCTGGGTGGCTCAGTCGGCTAAGCGTCTGACTTTGGTTCAGGTCATGATCTCATGGTTCGTGGGTTCGAGCCCCGCGTTGGGCTCTGTGCTGACAGCTCAGAGCCTGGAGCCTGCTTCAGATTCTGTGTCTCCCTCCCTCTCTCTGCCACTTTCCTGCTCACAGTGCCTCTCTCTCTCTCTCTCTCAGAAATAAATAAAACATTTTAAAAAAAAGCAGCAAAATAAATAAACTTGCTCCCTATCTGCTAAATTCCCAAGCCTGCTTCCCAAATATTTAATAACTCATTAATATCCTGCATATCCTTCCAGAAATTTACATATATATGAATATATATTCTGTCTCATTCTCCTTTGATACAAAGTGATAGCATAAAAATAATTGGTTCACAGAACAACATTTCAGAAATATTACACATCAGAATAAAAAATTCCTGAATGTTTTTTCTAGTATCTTTATAGTATGCAACCATATGGATGCATCATACTTCATTTAATCTCTTGATGAGTATTTAGCTTCTTATCTCTAATCGTTACAAACAGTGCTGCAATGACTAACCTCATATATATGTTGTTTTTCACATGCGTAAGTACATTTGTAGAATGTATTTCTTTTTTTCTAGAAATTTCTAGAAATTTGTAGAACAAATTTCTAGTTGTGGGTCTTCTGGGGCAAAAGTCCATACAGTTTTAACTTTATTAAATAGTCCCACGTTGTCCTTCAAAAACATTATAACCAACATACATTTCATCAGAAACATTTGAAGGTACTTACTTTTTCACAGCTTATCAATCATGGTATGGTACTGAAAGTTTGGATATTTCGATCAAAGAGATGAAAAATAACATCCCTTTCATTTTAATTTGTTTTGATAAGATTGAACAACTTTTCATAAGTTTAAGAAATTTTCAATTTTCAACGGAAAGGATCAGAAAATCAAACACTATTAGGCTGACAGGAAAAAATGGTGGCCTTTTCATAAGGCATGTAGGGATTTCATTTTAGCTTGCAGATTTCTGGTGCCTTGCCTCTATGTAAAGTAAACCTCTGGGAAGCATCTATGTTTCATCTACCCTTCAGTTCCTGTGCTACAGAAAAATGATGGCTTCTTGGTCCCGGGACTGTTCTTCCGCCCAGATATTAACCAGTCACCACCAAATGTGTGACTCTGGGGCAAACAGCTTGCGTGGAGGGATGGGAATGAGCTACTTACATTGATGAGGGTTTTTTGTTTTTGTTTTTGTTTTTGACAGTGGGGCTCATGGGGTCCAGAGCTGACAACTAAGAAATGTCTTCGGTGCAAAAAGGTGATTCTATTAAAGCAAGGGACAAGACCCTGGGCAGGAAGAGCTGGTGAGGAGTCGGGGGAGGTAAAGTCCAGGAGAAGTTTCTAATGAGATTTTCATATGCTAAAGGAGACTCACAGATTACTGGAGGCCTAGCTAGTGTGAAGCTAAGGTTGTTCTCCCCTCTAGCAAAGCACTAGCATTAAGACAGTAGGGCTGGCCACAATTTGGGACGCCTTTGGGTGGCTTGGTTAAGCATCCAACTTCGGCTCAGGTCATGATCTCATGGTTTGTGGGTTCGAGCCCCGCGTCGTCAGGCTCTGTGCTGACAGCCACCTCAGAGCCTAGAGCCTGTTTCAGATTCTGTGTGTCCTTCTCTGACCGTCCCCTGCTCACGCTGTCTCTCTCTCTCTCTCAGAAATAAATAAAACATTAAAAAAAAAAAAAAAGACAGTAGGGAGCTCCTGGAGAAATGTTTTACTCTGTCTGCCTCAAGTATTTGTCAGTGGGCTGCAGGTTATAAGGAACTTGATTTCTTTCTGCCATTTCCTTTTGCCTTTGCTTCCCATATCACTATGGAGGGTGATGTTGGGGCTTCGGGAAATGGGGTCTATAGGTTTCTGGAGGTTAGGCTATTGGTAGAAAATTGCTTTTTTTCTTGGGATTCACTAAGATATTTGTAAATAGATGGAGACTCAGGTCCTGCAAGACTAAGATCTCTATCAGTTAACCATTTGTTTTTCCCATTCCTTTGTTCTTGGGCCCCTAAGCACCCCACCCCACATTAAACCCGAATGGTACTTTCTATTGGCATATGCAGCCAAGAGTGCCTGAGGAATATCACCCATATCCCACCGGGGGGAAGGGAGGGGTTGTTTGCAACCTGTCAGCTTGGCTTATGCTCCCTCATCAATATAAGTCATTCCACCTAGGAGTAGATTTTTCTATTTGCTTCTTCTTAACATGTAGATGAAACTCCTTATAAGAATTAATTTACTGAGGGGCGCCTGGGTGGCTTAGTCGGTTAAGCGTCCGACTTTCGCTTAGGTCATGATCTCGCAGTTCGTGGGTTCGAGCCCCCCGTCGGGCTCTGTGCTGACTGCCAGCTCAAAGCCTGGAGCTTATTTCAGAGTCTGTGTCTCCCTCTCTCTCTGACCCTCCCCTGCTCACGCTGTCTCTTTCTCTCTCCTAGAAATAAATAAAACATTAAAAAAAAAAAAAAGAATTAATTTACTGAACCTCAGGCTCCAGTTCAAGATGGTTGCCGTAGTCACTTGGTCACACTAAAAGGGTTTTCTCCATATTTTGACCCAGCAAAAACAAAGTCATTCAATTCTTTTACCACCCCTGTTCTCTTCCTCAGAACCTAGTCTTTATTTCTTCCTTTTTGGTCAACCATTTCCATAATCATCTCTTCCCACCACTCCCATAGTCTCGCATGTCTTTCAAAATTACCACAACATACATTTAGCATCACGTGCATGCTGTTGTATTTATTGTACAACACTCATCGCCACTCATTTGCTTGACTTACCTGCCTCCTACAGTTACCTGTCTTTGGACCTATAGTTAATCTTTTGTGTAATTTAAGGAAGCAAAGCACAATGAAGGTCACTTTCAAATTCGAAGTCAAATTGGAAAGAGGAAAAAACATTCTGGAGTGTTAGACTTGCCTACATTGATACGAAACCAATTACTTAGAAAGAAATCTGGTGTCTCTCCAAGAAATTCAATTGTTTATTTCTTTTTTACTAAATTGGTTTAATTGACCAACTGTTTTGCTTTTAGATCAACACAACTTCAGACTCCTGCTTTTTAAGCTAGTTAGAAGCCACAAACTAATTTAAAAAGAAGTCCATGATAAACTAGAAAACATTTCAAAGTGTTAGATGAACCTCTTCACAAAGACCCTCTGTGTAGAAGTTGTACGTGTGTTCATGTGGGAAGAACATGAGTTTGGAGCAAGCATACTCCAGCTGATCTAGCCAGCCTAGCTCAAATAGAGTCTTAGTCACATTTTTTGCTGCGATGCTTGAGAAATTATTAAGCCTCTCTGAGCCCACATATAAGATCATTAAGAATCTATTTTCTTTTATTAAATATTAAGTGAGTCCATTTATTAAATATTAAGTGAGTCCATTATGATGTAAGTTCTGTGACATTTGGAATATAATAAGTAGCCAGTAATATTTGTTGTAGTGTTGATTATAGCCTAGACTATGTGCTATATGCTACTGAATAGAGAAAGGGAATTGATGGTAATTTCCCAAATTTGTATGTTCTTCCTTGCACTGACCCCTATGGTACTGGAATGTCCTGCTTTCTTATTTGGCTGATCATATAGTTCCTAAATGTCCCTGAGTGTAGGGAGCTATATCTTGATTACCATTTGTACACAGGGAATATAGGTAGAGAGGAATGGTGAGCCATGAGTTTGGAGAGGGAAAGCAGGGATATATCATGAAGGGGTTGGTGGGTCTAACAAAGGCATTTGGCTTCCATCCCAAAGCAAAGGGGAACCTCTGAAGAGTCTAAGCAAATAAGTTTCATGATTGGACGTGGGTTTTCAAACGTTTCTTTTTGCTGCTATGTGGAGAAAGGACTGAGAGCAAGATTCTGTAGAGAAACCAGTATAGGCAAGAAAGAGTGGTAGCCTCAGCCAGGAAAGAGCAGTAGAGGTGGAGAAAAGGAAATGTATATGAGAGATATTAAAATATAGAAGCTAAGTGTAATGATTGCTTAGTCAGGGACACCAAGGGAATGGGGGGAATTAGGAGGAAACTGAAATTTCTAGCTCTTACAACCTTGTGGATAATAGTGCTATTCACACAGATAATAAACATAAGAAGAAGAACAAGAACTTTTGGGGAAGGCAGTGGGCAGAAATAATGAAAAAATTGCATGTGATAATAATGTGATATTAATGGCATTAATGGTAACAGTTCAATGGGCTGTTGCAGATATGGGTCTGACGCTCAAGAAAGACATCTATGGGATATCAGTTTGAACGTCATTAGTATGTAGATACTAACTGAAATGAGGAGCAGAGGAGATTGGTCCGGGTGAATGTGCAGAGCAGAAAATAAGAGCCTAGAGTCTACAGTGACCTTAGGACCAGCAATACTTAAGGCAGTGGCTATGAACCATGGTCACATGCTGAAATCACCAGGGAACTCATAAGAGCAGTTATGCTAGAACCCTACCCCAGACCATTAAATCAGAATCTCTGGAGCTAAGGTCCAGGCACCAGCATTTTTTGAAAGCTTCCCAGGTCACTATAATATACAATCATGGCTGAGAACCCTGACTTAAGGGATATGTCGAAGCAGGGGAGGGTTTGGGTAAAAATCCAGATAATATGGTCTCATAGAAGTTCAAAAGACAAAATCTTTAGAAGAAAAGGAATGGCCAACAGTGTCATATGCCTTGAGGAGAAGCAAAAATGAACACTGATGGTTTGAATGGTATCAGGAGTAAAAACTGATTAGCAGATTGCTGTAGATTACTAGTTAGGATTCTGATGCTAAAAGCCCCTAATAACATTGCTTTAAATAAGACAGAAGTATATTTCTTATTCAAGTCCAAGATATCTGAGGATTGTCAGCTCAGTCTGGAATGGTATTCCATTGTTTCAATTCCCCAGAACCTTCCACCTTGTTCCCATGTCATGTGCTGTTTCCATCCCCAAATTCTTTTCATGACCCAAGTCGGCTGCCAGTGCTTGAGTTATTTCATCTGCATTCTACCAGCACGAAGGAGATAAAAAACATGAAGTGCATACCCTCTCCTTTTAGGATAATTTCTCCAGAGACACACATATCACTCCCCATCCCATCAGTCAGAATCTAGAGACATAGGAAGCTGGGAAATAGAGTCTTTATCCAGGTAGTCTAGTGCCCAGATAAGTATTGGGGTGCTATTTCCATGGAAAATGGGAAGACTGGACTGTGGGCGACAGCTAAAATTATCTTCGAAAAGAAGGTTGATAAGTGAATGGGAACAAAATAAAAACAGAATACAAGGCCTTTGAAGATTTTTCGCTTTGAAGAGGAAAAGAGCATAAGGCATTCACTATCTGGGAACAAGAGGGCACAGTGCAGTTCTAAAACACGGTTTGAATGTTTGTTGGTTTAGAAGGGAAGAGACTAAAACATGTTGAAAGGTTATTGAGAGCACTCAAAAGAAAGAGAGGGTTTGCAGTTAGACAAGACACGGAGAAACTTGATAAAGCCACGTATCTGAAGAGGCAGGAAAGGGCAGGTTTCCCTTTTTGAGCTGAGCTTCAAAAACATATTTCATTCTTTACCACAGCTATTACAAACTTTCTGCATTCTCTTCAAGTCTCCCGCAACACTACCTCGGTCCTAATTCTTGCAGATAAACTCAAATCCTACACTGCTAGAAGCACCCATAAACTCCTTTCTGCCCTCCTCCAGAATGACTATCTGCACCCAGCCTCCCACCCAATCTCTCGTCTAGAGTTAATCCCACCAACCTGAGTTCTAGAGCAGCAGCATCAGAAAGCATGTTCTAGAGTTCTAGAAAGCATGCTAGAAATGCTGCCTCTCAGACCCCACCCAGACCTACTGAGTCCTAGTTTGCATTTTACCGTGATGATGGGAGATGGCTAGAGACATACAGAATGGTCAGGCAATGTTGCGGGTTTAAGTGAAGTGGAAGACCGCATACTAGTGGTTAAACCGATCTGCGTGGCTGTATGGGTTTCTCTAACAGTACTCAGTAGCCCAGGTGTAGAAACATAAAAAATTGAGTTAATTGTTTTGAGAAATAAATGTGATTTCCCTGGTGTCAACTGGTTGTGGTGATGGGGCGGGGGCAGAACAGGAGTGGAGAGAGAAAAAGGGCACAGGCTCACTTGAAGTACAATCAAGCCTTTATTTAGTAAACAAGATGGTTCACAAAAAAAGATGTGAATCCACAGTTAAAACCAAACTGATATTCACTGCAGACAAGAAGTGAGTTCTGCAAGGAGTCCTGTGGAATGTGGCACAATGGGGGGAAGGCTTCCCTCTCCCAGACCGGCCTCAGGAGGACGTGGAGGAGAAAGGGTGGGCTTGGGCGGGGAAGGCAGAGATCTCTGTTATTCTGGTCCATTTAATGCTGTAACTTCTTTCATTTATTATTTTAGCTTTAAAAAGAAATAAAGGGTTCAGATTTGAAAGGGGTGGGGAATGCCAAAAAAGAACACTGAATGTAATGTGAGAAAAGTGTATTTTTGTACTTTAATAAATATTGTTCAATTAAAAAAAAATCGAATGCTATGTCTGGCGCCTAGAAGACCCACCAAAATGCTAACACCACATCTCAAATGCAAACCATATAAGATATGAAGTAACATCAATAATTGTTGGGGGGCATCACCAGCTGCCCTTTTCCCTACATCCCTTCTTCATTTATGTCAGTCAATATGCCTGTTACCTACACATGCTCCATTATCTCTGGAGTTAGAAAGCTTTGCCATGCCTATAAATAATCTGCGGTGCTTGTTAAAGACAGATTTCACCTACTTACAGAGATTTCAGCTCAAGAGATTTGGAGGTGAAGGCAACATATCTGTGATTTTTCAAACATTCTAGATGATTCTGATGCACTTGGTCCATAGACAGCACTGAGAAATACTGTCCTCAATCAAGTATCTTTGCAGTTACCATCCTGCTAGCAGCCTTTGCTATTCTGTCTGGTACACCAGAATTCCTCCTTTCATCCTTTGCTGACGTGAAATCTCAGTTTAATATTAGTGTCTTCCAAGAATCCTTAGCTATCCATTTTACCTGGTAATTAAGGTGCTTCTGCTGCATTTTGATAAAGATGCCTACATGATGTATGCATGGAGGTATCCCGAGCTTGCTCATTATGTCCTGTGACATTACATTCCCCAGTTACGTTCCATGGCTGCTTTGGACTGCATTCTCTCTAAGTGTAGGTAGGTGTCTTGTCTCTGACCAGAGCACAGTTTGACACTGGAAAAAGCCCAGTAACTGTATGCCAGATGAGTAGATAGGTGAACAACTATAACAATGTATGAGAATCAAGAAACAGAAAAATTGACAGGGATACCAAAAGCAAGCAATGTATTGGAAAATAAAGATGTGAGAAGCAGAGTAACGTAAAGGGGGGAAAAACAGGTTTACAGGAAAAGAATCATTAGAGCTCGGAAGACAATGTGGGTGATTTAATCACAAATAGTTTTAAGAAACATGAGAAAAGGAGTCTGCAGGCAACTTGAAATAGACTCTTAAATACCTGACAAACCTGAGAAAAATAGGTAGTGAGAAAATCAATGCACTGAAACCCAACAAAGCTTCAATGTACCATCCCTTTTCAATCACTTGGAGGGAAAATGATGTGTTTAGTACATCCTCCTTCTTCATGTTTGGACCTTTAAATAGGGTATTTGAATTCACAGACTGTAGCCAGCTCAGATGGTCTCTCCTTCCAGCACACGGCCGTACTTTTTAAATGACACCAGGCTTCCAAGCAAGATTGATTGTAAACTTGAAAAGGTTATATGTGATGTAATGAATAACACATGCTACTCTGTCAAGCGCATCTCCGAAGCGGCACACACTCAGGATCCTGTATGTTATCATAGTTTAGAAAAGATTGGGAAGAGACCTTGCAGGCAAACCTAAAGAAAACCTCCCATTATACTTGCTTAACACACTGCACTATCTTGAATTCATTCCCCCAGTGAATGCACAGTAATTAAAAGCTATTTTTGGCTTTCCATAAATGTTTGTGAATGAATGGGTGGATGAAAGGATATTATGTGCCAGTCACAATGCAAGGTGCTGTGAGGATAATAAGATAAACATGGGACCTAATCTTAATAGAGATTGCAATCTAGTAAGAGAAACCAGACGTAAACAATCCTTTTCTAAATTGCATATGCTGGGCCATCACAGAGTTACATATTTTACTATGAGACTACAGATAAGAGGAGATTATTTCTAATTGGAGTGCGAGAGAACTTTGGTAAGAAGTAGTATTAAACTGAAACTTGAAGAATCTGGATCTGCAGATCCCTGGGGCGTGGGGGTACAGAAAAGAACATAAGGTAGACTGTGTTGGAGATATGTGGACGTTGGAGAAGGGATTAATTTGAATGAGATCTGGAGTTTATGAAGGATGACATTGGGTAATGATATTGGAAAAATACATTGAGAACTTCCATAAAGGTTTTTTAAAGTTTTAGATCCATTAACTTAGCACAAGGACAAGAACTACTAAGATTTTTGGAATGTTTACTATGGGCCAGACACAATGTAATTCCATAAACTATCCCACTTAAGGTTCACAATAGGGTCCTCCTTATCAAAATAAAATTGGTGCTGGAAATTTATTGGTACAGATAAAAGATGCCACTTAAAATGGAAACCATCATTTCATGGTAAACTGTTGGGGAAAAATGTTCGGTCAGAATATCATCTTTAAAAATTATTATAAGATGGATATTTATTTTACCTTTCCTCAACAACACATACGTATTATAATTTCAACTTTGTACTAAGTCTTAAAACTAACAAGAATTAATTCAAATGGACTTTTTCAAGGATGAGGGTACTTTTTTCTAGAAAATGACATGATCGCATATGCAATATTCTTCTTTTTACATTTATATTTTCAACGTGATCATAAAGATTCCTGATTTTGTAAAATCTTTGAATTCTTCATGAATCTCCTCAGAAATTTGATATAAAAATTATTGTCCTTTGAAGCACCTATCATGTGGGGCGCCTGGGTGGCTTAGTCAGTTAAGCGTCCAACTTCGGCTCAGTTCATGATCCCACAGTTCGTGGGTTCGAGCCCCACGTCAGGCTCTGCGCTGACAGCTCAGAGCCTGGAACCCGCTTCAGATTCTGTGTCTCTCTCTCTGACCCTTTCCAACTCATGCTCTGTTTCTCTCTGTCTCAAAAATAAATAAACATAAAATAAAATTAGGCACCTATCCTGTCATTGTTCTGGTTACTTTTCTTTTCATGGAGGGTTAACGTGTTTAATTCTGCCAAATATCTATCAATGGCTTTGTATGTAGGTCAAATAGTTCTCCACCTTTGCTGACCTCATGACATCCTGCATCATTTTTACCACTTACATTCTCATTTTACAGCCAGTTGCACTATATTCCTAATGGTCATTACCATTATCTGAAACTGCAGACAGTTTGGGACACTTCAGTGAAAGTCTGACAGTCTTTGACAAGGAAAGCCAAGGCTTGAATGGGGAGTCAGTTAAAGAGGTCAATTCATCAATCAACATGTTAATATTATGACATGGTTTATTTTTCTATAAAAGCTTGAATCATAAATATTGAGATGATGAGAGCTCCCTGGATGTCAGGATTCCTAATATGCATATATGAGAACTGAGGCCTACAAAAGTCAAACAATGTGCCTACGGGCCATATGGCTGATAAGCGATAGAACCAGTATTTGAAGGCAGTCTAACTGGGTGTTTAGCCATCAAGCAGCACAGGGGTAGGTCAACTACTTGTAGTTGTTGATTGGGGGTAAGTCACCACCACAAGTTTACAAAACATGGAAAGCTCACTCTTCCTGTGTTGCCTGCTTCCTTGTAAGTGTTCTTCCTCCTAACTTTTAAAATTATGAAGATTCTTAATTTCCAGTCTTTTATGCCTAATATATGTAGTTACTGCATTTGAAGATCTTTAGCTCAACTCACAAGTTTTGATACAACAATTCTTCATTGACCCATGAATTATTTACAAGTATGTTTCTAAGTTCCTAAACAGAGAAGGATGACAATCTTTTGGCTATTCATTTTTCATTTTATTGTGTTGAGATTTGACAATATTGTCTGCACGATATAGAAGCTAAGTCGAGCACTGTTTGTTAAGAATTGTTTTGGAGGGGCGCCTGGGTGGCTTAGTCGGTTAAGCGTCCGACTTTCGCTTGGGTCATGATCTCAACGGTTCGTTGGTTCGAGCCCCGCGTCAGGCTCTGTGCTGACTGCCACCTCAGAGCCTGGAGCCTGTTTCAGTCTGTGACTCCCTCTCTCTCTGACCCTCCCCTGCTCACGCTGTCTCTCTCTCTCTTTCCTAAAAATAAATAAAAACATTAAAAAAAAAAAAAAGAATTGTTTTGGAACCCTTATGTGGTCAGTTTTTGTAAATGACATACGAATGTTTAAAAAGAATGTGCGGGGCACTTGGGTGGTTGAGTGTCCCACTCTTGATTTTGGCTTAGGTCATGATCTCATGATTTGTGAGTTCAACTCCACATCGGGCTCCGTGCTGACAGGGAGAAGACTGCTTAGGATTCTCTCTCTCTCTCTCTCTCAACATACATAAAAACAAAAATTCTTAAAAAAAGAATGTGTGCTCTTCAATTGTCAGGTATAGGATTTTAAGTATATTAGATCAAACCTGTTAATTTTCCTGACATAGTCTAAATCTTTATAATTTTTTATTTACTTAATCCATGTATTACAGAAACAACTATATTAAAGCCTTACAATATGATTATGGACTTGTCAAGTTTTCATTGTAATTTTGCCAATTGTTTTCATTATTTTAGGTTTATTGTTTTTTAGTTTACAATCTTTTTTTAAAATGTTTTATTTATTTCTGAGAGAGAAAGAGACAGCATGAACAAGGGAGGGTCAGAGAGAGAGAGGGAGACACAGAATTCGAAACAGGCTCCAGGCTCTGAGCTAGCTGTCAGCACAGACCCCGACGTGGGGCTCAAACCCACGAACTGTGAGATCATGACCTGAGCCGAAGTCAGACGCTCAACCAACTGAGCCACCAAGGTGCTCCTTAAGTTTACAATCTTGTATCTTCTTGGTGATTTTGTTCCTTTTTACTATATAATGTGCTTTTTCCCTAATATATATATATATATTGTAAAATTTACTTAGAGACTGTTTTGTCAGATATGTTTTAGCTATATCAGCTTTTTTTTTTTTTTTGGTTATTTATTTATTTTGAGAGAGAGAGAGGGATAGAGAGAATCCCAAGCAAGCTCCACTCTCAACACAGAACCCCGCAGAGGATTTGATCTCACAACCACAAGACACTCAACCAAGTGAGCCATCCAGGCAGCCCTCAGCTTTCTTTTAACTAGTGTTTTTTTGGAGTAATGTTTTTCCATCCTCTTAGTTTCAGCTTTGCTGTGTCATATTTTAAGTGTATCTGTTATAAGCAATGAATGGAAAGTTAAAATGAATTAAAAATTCATTCTAATCCTATCTCTTAACTGGAAAATTTAGTTTACTTACATTTATTATGATTATGAATATATATAGATTGATTTTTGTCACTTAAGTATTCTATTTAACATATTTTTTTTGTTTCTTTTACTTATTTTCAGGATTCTACTTAATTGATAGTTTTATTTATCTTTCACTGCCCCTCATTTAAAGGTAATGCATTCTATTTTTCTTCCTTTAGTGGTATCTTTAAACTTTTAACATAAATTCTTGACATAACAACATCTAAACTCAACCAATATTTTACTTTTTTAGAATGCTTTAACTAAAAACTTGAATTTGTGACATTCTACTCTTTTCTAGTAATTTTGTTTTATTTTCTTTCCAAATCTTCAGAAATGCCATACTGTCGTTGCAAATGCTTTGATTTACCCACATATTTATGAATGTGATTTTGCTCACCACTGTTTCTTTTGTCTATTCCTTCTTCACAAATTTAATTTCCTTCTTTATGAAGTATATCATTTGCAGTTCTTTTTAGCAAGGATCTCTGAATGATAAAGCTTTCTAGCTTTTGCTCAAAAGAGATTCTCAAATAGCAATTTAGCTGGGGATACAAATCAAGGTTGATAGTTACTTTCCGTCAGCACTTTGAATATCTCTTTCTACTGTTTCCACATCTTTAATTAACACACTTTCTGTTGAATAGCTGTGGCTTGTTGATTAAGCATATTTTGGTTTTTGTTGCTTTTAAGATTTGAGCTCCTAAAGCTCCAGTGTGATATATTTAGGTATAGATTTCTTTCTACTTATTATCCATGGAAACCATGTGGCTCTTGATTCTATGAATTCATGTATTTCATCATTTCTAGAAATCTCTCACAGCCTCTCACAAATACTCTTTCCCCATTTTTTCTATTCTATCTTTCTAGAACTCCTTTCTATGAGTGGAATGGGGACCTTCTAATTCTACCATCCACATTTTTCAAATCTCAATTGGCTTTCTTTTCTATCCCATAATTTTCCAATGCTACATTCTATATAATATCCTCAGGTTTTCTAGTTCAGCAATTATTCAGTTCTCTAATCTACTGTTCACTTACCACTTTAAAATATTATCTACTATATTTTTCCTTTTTATTCTTTATTTTCTAATGTTGCTATTTTTTCCCCATATTTTTTGGTTCCTTCTTGAGGTTTCAGTTCTTTCACATTTTAATTATTTTAAACATATTTAATTTATATTCTGTTTCAGATTATCATTCTCTTATCTCCAGTCTGTGTGGTAATTTTGCTGTTTTTGCTCACTCTTACTCATCATGAATGCCTTAGTTACACAGTTTGTAATTTTTTATCATAAATTCTCTTTTTTACCATGACTATTTTTACTGTGAAAATCCCATATGGATTGCATTGGTGAGTGTCCCTCCAAAGTGGTAGGTTTTGGGCATTAAGTTGGGTTATTTTTGTCCTAGAGACAACTGTTATATTAATTCTTCAGTCTGGGGTTGAAGGCTTAACCTAACAGGTCAGGTAAAGTTCAGACCCAAGCTCTATTTGAGGCACAGGTTTACAGTATCAAATTATCAGAGATAAGTCTTCCGGTTTGATTTTTCTATGCAGAATCCAGGCAGAAACACATGTAAATGTATCTGTCATCTATCTTTTCTAGGTAACAAATTTATTTCTTAGTCCACCTTGTACTGAAGGTACAGTCCTTTTAGAGCGTCACCTTTATGTGGGAAACAGTTCCAACTTACTTCCTCATTTGCGCCCTGTATTAGTCTGCTTGGGCTGCCATAACCAAATGCCCTAGACTGGGTGGCACAAACAATAGAAATTAATGTTCTCACAGTGGTGGATGCTGGAAGTCTGAGATAAGGGCAGCTGCAGGATAAGGTTCTGGTCATAACTCTCCCCCTGGCTTGCAGATAGCTGCCTTCTCACCATGCCTTCCCAAGGCAGAGACAGAAAGCTCTCTGGTGGCTCTTCTTGCAAGAGCATTAATCCCAGGAGACCAAGGCCCCACCCTCATGACCTCATCTAACCATAAATCCCTCCACAGGTCCCTACTCTAAATACCATCACATTAAGTGTTAGGGCTTCAACGTATGAATGGGGGAGTGGGAGTGACACAAACATTAAGTCTGTAACTACCTTCCCTCAAACCAGCCTTTTAGTTCATCAAAAGCAAGGCCCTTATTCTCACTCACACCCCATTGGTGCATCAATTTCTACCCTTCTTCCTCTGGTCTTCTGTTTCACTACATTTCTGGAAACTAGGGACTTCTTTTGCTTTCTTCAAATCAACCATCTAGAATGTTTAGGGCTTCTCAAGTCTTCTAGTGTTACCTTGTTGCCAGCACCAAGTCTCTCACATCTGGTCTTTATCTCTCATTTGTGTGACCTAAACCAGTCTTCTGAATTTCCATTCCTTTCCTATTAAAGAAGGATGATGCACACAAGTATAATTTTCATTCATCTCACACAGTAATTCTGAGAAAGAGCAATTAGAGATAGCAATATGTTGCAAATTAAAAATGTTAAATATAGCAAAAGCAAATAGAGATTCTCTAATAATGCATTTTAATTATAATGCATTGATATAACACATTTTATCTGAGGATATTAAAGTGTATTATAACTACATTATAATTCCTTGAAGAGACTATGAATGTTTCCACCCCAGCAACCATAGAACAATAAAAGATCATTTGAGATTTGATTGTAAATTAAGTATTATTGACTCCCTTTTTAAAGATTATAAGTACAATTTCTAGAATGTTACACTGTTGGTGCAGAGAAGGGCCTTTTTCTCAGGATGTGAGTTGAATTTATTTCAAAGATGCACCCTACAGGGTTAGTAGTTCTGAGAAAAGTGAGAAGGAATTAGACAAGCAAACAATAGGTTGGAGGCAGTATAAACATTGGGAATTGCGGGCCCTGGGGATCTTTTAGTGTCTTGCTATATCCCAGTAGCTCTGGGACAGATCACATTCTCCCAGTGCCTTTCTTTTTCCCTCTAAAAATAGAGAAAAACAAAGTTCATTGAAAATGCTACTTGCTACTAACCATGAGGTCAAACCCAGTAGGGTTACTATCTGGAGAAGAAAGTAAATGGAGAAACTGAGCTGGCCTCCTTCATAATTTACAAAAAGCAGATTTTGGAGTTTAGATCTATATAAGCAAGATTAATCCTTCAAGGAACAGGGCTTAAAATCATGAAATCAAAATGACTTCCATGGTATCCTCCAGAACAGAAATTAGATCAAATTCAAGCCAGATCTTCCTTTAGAAACAGGTAAAATTTGTCCTTAAAGGTTAATTTACAAAACAGTCAGGAAAAGGAGATGATACCAAAGGTTAAGTCCTTCCTACTAAAGCCCTCAGGCATTCTTCCTGCTGGTATTTAAGAAAGTGTCTTCACCCTTAAATACCTAGGGGTGATTTTTAGGTAACTGTAAGGCCATACAAGTTGCTAAAGTATAGAAAGACTTGTAAACCAGTTGGAGAAAAGCAGCTGTCCTTGAGTGTCCAAAGTGCCTTTGCCACTCAGCCTCTTTCAAATTTCCCTGTACTTTCCAAGCCACATCTCTTCAAAATCAAGATTACCTCCTGGCAGCGCACTCTAGAGTCTGTTCTGAGGAGATATTGTGATACCATTGATAAGCTGTTTTGCGTGTTGTCCTAGCCTAAGTCTGCAGGTCTAATTCAAATCAGAGTCTCCAAATTCCAACTTCTAGTCTTCCAACACAGGTGGCTTAACAATCTGATTTTTGGGGAGCTCCAGACTTTGGCTTAAAAAGCCTACTTTGACTTTGTATCTCCCTGATCATCATTGCTGCAAGTCTCTAAATACTAGTGGATCCTAGAATTTTAGATTTCACAGATGAAATAAACAAATTTTAAAATATTTTGCTGGTCGACATCATCCTTATCATTTTTTTTTATCTTGCCAAGTAAAGAACATTAATTAAAAAAAAAAAAAGCCATCTTCCACCACTAAGAAAGAGCAAAAGGGTTCAAATTCAGAAACCCCTAAAGAACTCATGAAAGACTCACCATATTGTCTCTCTTTCTCAATTTACCATAGACTAGTAAGAAATCAACCACGGACCGGTAGTGATCAGTGGTAGTTACAAAGCTGTACTGTATTCCTTATACTAATCAGTCTCCAAGCTTAGGCCAAACGAAACTCGCCTGATTCAGTCGTTTCATTTGCTCATAGTTTGGTATTATAGACCCTGAACTGCACCCTACCTTTAGAGTATAAAATAAAGACAGTGTTAGTGCTGGTAATGTCTTATCACTTCTTCCCATGCTACTGGAGATGAATAGGAGCCCTACAATTCGAATATTTATACCTGGTACTCTGTCCTGAGGCTAGGCTGAGTCCAATATTCTGTAGCCCCTCCTTTTCTCTTTTCTGTGCAACATATTGGCATTGTACACTTATTTACGTGTGTATTATATGAGAATAACTTACCTTTCTGGTAATGTGAATTGCTCTACTAACAATATGCAAATAGGTAGTTAGGCCTGATACCAGGCAAGATAGTCAAAGCCTTCTGTATAGAAACTATGTCACTGGCTTTGAATACAAAGTACCTGTAAGGAAAGACCTTTCATCTCTCTACTCAACTGCATTAAAGAATGAGTGTTTCTAATGCATATTATATAACTACAGAAAAAGTATTTTATCTGACACTTGGTAATTTTACCAAACTATATAGGGAGGAAAGAAAAACCTTTAGTAGCAAAACAGGAAGACATAATTGATTACACTATTAAGAAGCTGTTACAACATGAAACAAACATCATAAGATTGTAAGAAGACTCAGCTAATAATGTATTTCTGACATCAATAAAATTAGTTGTTTTTCATCTGGGTTGTGAAATTTCTGATTTGTTTTAGCCTCACGTATTATTCTATTATGGCGTGACGATTCTCATTATGCTTCCCTAAGCCCTATCAACAGATAGAGTCTAGACTCTAATTATCTTTATATTTAGTCAAAATAGTCAGGCTTCATCTGTTTCCAGAACAGTTAATGTATTTGGCTCATTACTCTGAAAACACTGAGTACAATTTGCTCACTAAAAATGCGTCCAGCATTGCTTATGTAAGGAGCATAAAGGTCCACTGTGTGATGAGTTTATTCCTTTCCTATGGCAGTGAGGCAGGAAATAATAGCTATTATTTTTGATCAATTACCATGTACAGATACCATGTACACCTTTTCTATGCATTATTCACTTAGTTCTCACAACAACAAATGATGATATATATTTAGAAGCTAACCTAGAGTCATGCACCCAGGAAGTGGCTGATGCGGGACCACCTGATTTCAAAGCCTAAAGTCTTAACACTACCCTGTAAGAAGTACTTGTTTCCAAAGACTCAAACTTTTTCCTGATGTTCATACAGACCGAATACAGTTATGTCATCCAAGAGATGAAATCTAGTACTTCGACTCTGACATGACAGTACTTTGAACCTGAGGGTGGCATTTATTTTATTTTACTTTTCCAGGAAGAGTTAGTCCCCTGTTCAAAATCCTTGAATTAATTTCCATTGCTCTTTAATATGAATTTCAAAATGTATGCACTCCTGGGTCCTCTGTTGCAATTTCCTTTACTTTTTCTGGTTTAACCTTGCCAGCCTTCCACAGTTCCGCTAACTCTCCACGGGGCATTCTCACATCTTCTTCCTTCCAACTCAGACATTCCCTTTTCTCCTGCTCATGTCAAGCTTGGTTAAATGTCATTTAAGAGGCCTTCCTTGACTCTCCAACCTAAATCAGGTCTCCCCATCCTGTTTTTCCATAGGATCCTTTGTAGCCATTATCATGGGTTATAAACATATACTTAACTATATACTTAATGAAACTCATGAAACTGAGCAAAGCTGTATGATCACATGGGCTTGAATCTATGCTTTTGGCTCTGGCAGTAGACTGAATGTTTTGGTTTTTCCTGAGCCATATCCCAGAAATTGCTATTCAAGAAAATAAAAATAAGCATAGGACTAACTCTTCTCCAGAAGTTGCTAATATCTTAGAGCATGAAGGCAGAAGAAATCTGCCTCATATTTTTGGACCTGTCAATACTGACCACAGTGGTTAAAGAAAGTGCATTAAAAAAATCTATCCTTAAGATGGTGGTGATAAAGATATATTAGTTTAAATTTTAGACTCATTTCCTTATCATTGCAAATAGTCAAAATAAAATATAAGAAGAGTTAAATAACAGTATACGGTATTATAGAATCAACAGTATTTTTAGAGAAACTGATAGAGACAAAACAGCCGTGGTGACTTTGAGATCATTCATTCTTAATATTGAGGTTTACAAGCTTTGTACCTTTTCTATGCCTGTTACACAGTAACTGTTATTTTATGGAATAAGTGCATTGAAAGGGGACACACAAAGGGAAGAATGTCTTGCTGAAAGTCTATTTCATATTGAATACTCTTCCATGAGAAATTAGCTTTTTCTTTATTACAAAGATAATTCATGCTCATTATACAAATTTTGGAAACACTGAAAAATATAAACAGATCATTCAAATCCCAGCAATTTCATGAAACACTTAGATAACATATGGTGCATTTCTGTTCAGTCTTTTTGCTGGGTAACTTTTTAACATAGTTGCAATAAATTTGTATCATACAAGATTGATTATAGTTTTTGAAGTTTGCCGTTTATGATTTATAAAAAGAAATATGCATGCAATTACAAAATATTCTGGGAAATAGATAAAATATAGAAAAAAGTAAGTATTACCCCATATGTCACTACCCACAGATAACTACTAATCTTATTGTGACATATGTCTTTGCAATCTTTTTAAAGGATATTTTCTTAACTTGGCATACCATATCATATACATTGATTTTATAGCAGAGTTAACACAGAGGTATTCTCAGAGTCTAGATGTTGCAGAATAATTTCTAAGGGTAATATTTGCTGCCTATTGCATTTCACCTTAATCTATCCACATGGTTCAATAGAATGAAGCACTCTATAGCAGCATTTATTTTATTTCAAACTTCCCTTTGTTGATTTCCTGAGTGGGCTAATACAGAAGATTGGAGTGTCAAATCAGACACATCTGAAGTGTACTTACTCAGTAATAAGATATTGATAATTTCAGGATATGAGCAATCGAGGCAAGGACAAAACAGGCAGCGGTGTGGGATGACAATGGCAGCTCCATGGGTCCTTTCTCCCCACATCTACTCTCTGGCCCAGAATAATAGATTATGCTACTGATAAGGTTTTCCTGGTTTACCTCCCAGGGTGGGAAGAGCGCTTAAGTTATGAAATATCTCCACTTTATACTCCAGAGACTTAAATAACTTATGTGAGACTCTTTAGGGAACATACATCATAGATATGTAAATTCTGGGTTTATTTACTAAGTAATCCTTAGCAAGGACATCCTGCTAAAGCATTATATAGGTAAGAGCCTCCCCCCCCTTCCCCCCCAATAATATCTTTTGGTAAGTATTGTTAGTCTACTTACCTGGAGTTCCAGTTGACAAGGATATTAGACTGGATTAATCAGCCTGTTTCCTTCTCCCTGGCCTAGTGTGTCCCAACACTCTAAAAGAAAGTGAATGGATCTCAGACAAGCTTTTTAAACTCTTTCATTCTCAGTAAGCAATAGGAATAGAGAAAAAAGTTCATACCACTTAACTCTTCATTCTCCTACCGCTAATTTCTGCACAGAAGAAATTTACAGTGACTGCATAGTCAGTGGTTCTGGTCCTCTGGTGCCCTTGTCGCCTGCCTTCATTATGGAAAATTCTTAGCCATTTTTTCTCCAAGTGTTGCCTCTAATCTGTTCCTCTCTTTCCTGTCCCGATTGAACTCCAATAAAAAGTGTGTTAGAAACTCCTAGAGGAGGAGAAAACCTAGGTGACCTTGGGTATGGCCATGACTTTTTAGATACAATACCAAAGACACAATCTGTGATAAAAGAATTAATAAGTTAGACTTCATTAAAATAATAAACTTGTGCTCTATGGAAGACACTGTCGAGACAATGAAAAGATAAGCCACATACTTGGAGGAGATATTTGCAAAAAACATATCTTATAAATGACTGTTATTTAAAATACGTAAAGAACTCTTTAAACTCAACAATAACAAACAATCTACTTTAAAAATATTTCAAAGCAGAGGCGCCTGGGTGGCTTAGTCGGTTAAGCGTCCGACTTTCGCTTGGGTCATGATCTCGCGGTTCGTGGGTTCGAGCCCCGCGTTGGGCTCTGTGCTGACTGCCAGCTCAGAGCCTGGAGGCTGTTTCAGTCTGTGACTCCCTCTCTCTCTGACTCTCCCCTGCTCCCCTGTCTCTCTCTCTTTCTCTTTCTCTCTCTCTCGCTCACTCGCTCTCTCTCTCCCAGAAATTAAAAAAAAAAAAAAAAAAAGCAAAAGCCCTGGGGCCCCTGGGTGGCTCAGTCAGTTAAGCATCGGGGTACAGCTCAGGTCATGATCTCATGATTGGTAAGTTCAAGACCGGTGTTGGGCTCTGCTGACATCTCAGAGCCTGGAGACTGCTTCAGATTCTCTGCCTCTTTCTCTCTCTCTCTCTATTCCCCACTTCGCACTCTGTCCTTTCTTTCTCTCTATCTCTCTCAGAAATAAACATTTAACATTTTTTAAAATAAATAAATAAACAAAAATAGGCAAAAGACCTGAGCAGACACGTCACCAAAGAAGATACCCAGATGGCAAATAAACATATGGGAAGATGTTCCACATCATGTATTATGAGAGAATTGCAAATTAAAACAGCGGTGCCATTCCGCTACAGATTTATTAGAATGGCCAAGCTCCAAAACTCTAAAAACACAAAATACTGGCCATGATGTAGAGCAACAAAACTCTCATTCATTGTTAGTGGGAATATGCAAAATGATACAGATGCAGTGGTACAGTTTATGGTTTCCTACAAAAGCACACATACTCTCACCATACAATCCAGCAATTGTACTCCTTTGTTTTTACCAAGAATTGAAAGCTTATATCCACACAAAAACCTGCACACAGACATTCATATAGTAGCTTTATTCATAATTGCCACACCTTGGAAGCAAACAAGATGTCCTTTGGTAAGTGAATGGATAAACTGATATATCCAAACAGTGGAATATTATTCAACATTAAAAAGAAATAAGCTATTACGCCATGAAAAAGACATAGAAGAATCTTAAATGCATGTTACTAAGTCAAAGAAACCAGTCTGAGGGGCGCCTGGGTGGCTCAGTCGGTTAAGCGTCCGACTTCGGCTCAGGTCATGATCTCATGGTTTGTGGGTTTGAGTTCTGTGTCGGGCTCTGTGCTGACGGCTAGCTCAGAGCCTGGAGCCTGTCTTCAGATTCTGTGTCTCCCTCTTTCTGACCCTCCCCTGCTTGCGCTGTCTCTCTCTCTCTCTCTTTCTCAAAAAAATAATTAAAACATTAAAAAAAATTTTTAAAGAAAAAAAAAGAAACCAATCTGAAAAAGCTACATACTGTATGACATCAACTGTATGACATTCCGAAAAAGGCAAAACTATAGAGACAGTAAAAGGGTCAGTGGTTACTAGGGGTTGGGGGTAAGGGAAATTAATAGGTAAGCACAAGGGATTTTTTAACTCAGTGAAACTACTCTGTATGATATTACAGTGGTGGATACATATCATTATACATCTGACAAAACCCACAAAATGTACAACACCAAAAGTGATCCCTCATGTAAACTATGGGCTTTGGGTGATAATGATGTGTCAGTGCAGGTTCATCAGACCTAACACATGTACCAGTAGGGTGTGGGAATTTGATAGTGGAGGAGGCTGTGTATAGAAAGTGGGTAGAAATATGTGAGAAATCTGTATACCTTCTACCAATTTTGCTATGAACTGAACACTGCTCAACAAATAAAGTCTATTTTTGAAAAAGTATGCTACATTTTCGCACTCCAGCTTTGGTGACAATTAACTCTCTCTCTTTTTTTTTTAAATAATTTATGTGTTTATTCCTCTCTCTACTCAATTCTGGAGATTTCTTCTATCCTGTATTCCAGTTTATTAAGTTTCTTTTCAGCTGTGCCTCATCTACATTTAAATCTGTCTGTGGAGTTAAAATTTTTTTTTAAGTAAATTGACTTTATTTTTTAGAGAATTTTTAGGTTTACAGAAAAATTGAGTGGAGGACAGAGTTTTTGTGCACTCCTTTATCTCCTTCACATAGTTTCCCCGTTATTAACATTTTGTATTCGTGTACTGGTACATCTGTTACAGTTGAGGAACCAATATTGATAAATTATCATTAACTACAGTCCATAGTTCGTATCAGGATTCACTCTTTGTGTCTTGTAATTCTATAAGTTTTGATAAAGGCACGTATCTGCCATTACAGTAGCATACAGACTAGTTCTACTGCCCTCACAATCCCCTGGGCTCTGCCTGTTCCCCATTCTTCCCCTTCCTTCCATCCCTGGGCCCCGGCTGGCACTTATCTTTTTACATCTCTATAGTTTTGCCTTTTCCAAAGTACCATATTTTAGACTTGCTTCCTTTACTTTGGAATATGCAAGGAAGATTCCTCCATGTCTTTTCACAGTTTGAGAGCTCATTTCTTTCTTTCCCTTTTTTTTTTTTGCTTTTATTTATTTATTTTTAAATATTTATTTATTATTTGAGAGAGAGAGACAGACCACGAGCGGGAGAAGAACAGAGAGAGGGAGACACAGAATCTGAAGCAGGCTCCAGGCTCTGAGCTGTCAGCATAGAGCCCGATGCAGGGCTTGAACTCACAAACCTTGGGATCATGACCTGAGTTGAAGTCAGACGCTTAACCAGCTGAGCCACCCAGGAGCCCCTCCTTATTTTTAAAAATATGTTTATTTATTTATTTTGAGAGAGAGGGAGAGAGAGCATGAGCAGGGGAGGGGCACAGAGAGAGGGGGAGAGAGAATCTTAACTAGGCTCCATGCTGTCAGTGCACAGCCTGATGCAAGGCTCCATCTCACGAAGTGCAAGATCATGACTTAAGCTGAAATCAAGAGTCAGTTGTTTAACCAACTTAGCCACCCAGGCGTCCCTCATTTCTCTGTAACACTGACTGATATTCCATCATATGGAAATACCATAGTCTATCTGTTCACCTACTAAGGGAGATCTTGGTTGCTTCCAAGTTTTGGCAATTATAAATAAAGTTGTTATGAACATTTGCGTGCAGGTTTTGTGTGGACATAAGTTTTCAACTCATTTAGGTAAATACTTAGGAGTGTGATTGCTGGACTGTAATCCACTGAGTGTGGTTTTGTAAGAAACTGTCAAACTGTCTTCCCAAGTAGCTGTATCGTTTCCCATCCTCACCAGTAATCAATGAGATCTCCTATTGTTCCACATACTGGCCAGCCAGTATTTATTATTATTAATGTTTTGGATTTGGGCCTAGAATTCTAATAGACGAGTAGTGGTATCTCATTGTTTCTTTCAGTTTGTAGCTCCCTAATAACATAGGGTGTTGAGCCTCTTTTCATATGTTCGTTTACCATCTGCATGTCTTTGGTGAAGTTTCTGTTAAGATCTTTTGCCCACTTTTTGATTATGCTGTTGTTTTCTCAGTGTCGGGTTTTAAGAGTTTATCGATTTAATTGTTAGTGTTATTATAATAATTTCTATTTCTAAAAGTTAAGTTTGATTCTTTTAAAAATCTGCCATGCTAATTTCTTACAGTATCTTATTCCCTGAAGGTATTTGTAAGCTTTCCCTTTATTTATTTAAACTTACAGAATTATTGTAAAATATTTGTTTATAGTTTTCATCCCTTGCCTTATGGCTCTGTTCCTGCTTTTTTTCTTCTTTTTTTTTTTTTTTTTTTACTTTTTCTCACACATTTACCTTGTTTGCTTATATACCTTGTGATTTTAGACATGGGCTGTATATCGTCCTTGAAATATTATTTGTGGAGAATCTTTGAGACCTTGGTCTCAAACCAATTTCTATTACTATTCAACTAAATAGTTTAGTATTCACAAGGACCAGTGGGTCAACATAGCTTCTAAGCGCGGGAGGCAATAGCAAAAGCCCAGCTCTGTTGTCATGTAAATTTTTCATGATCTTCCTCCAGGCTTTCTTTTCAGGCTCTCCTTGGTCTCTACACACGCATCAAACCGACTCAACAACTTGTGAATCTCACGACACACTGTGTATTTTTCTACTTCTTTACAATTGTACATTCTGTTTATGTTCCAGAATGGTCTCTTAACTCTCTCTCTCTTGAAGTCTAATTCATGGTGGGCCAAATTCTAAATGTCACTGCCTCTAAACTAACTTTCCTCTTCATCCTAGATTTTTTTCCTGCTGATACTCAACAGCATGTCTTATATACCAGACTGAAGACATGAGATTGAAATGTTTATAGGCCAAAAGTGGTTGTATGTTGTCAATTTCATAGAAGTCAACCTAAAACCTAGTGCAACGCTTTGCAAACCATCAGCATGTGCCTAATAAATATTCACTTAAGGGGCACCTGGGTGGCTCAGTCAGTTAAGCGCCTTCTACTCAGGTCACAATCTCATGATTTGTGAGTTTGAGCCCCACCTTAGGCTCCCTGCTGACAGCTCAGAGCCTGGGACCTGCTTCAGATTCTGTGTCTCCCTCTCTCTCTGCCCCTCCCTTGCTCATGCTCTATCTCTCTCTTTGAAAAATAAATAAACATTTAAAAAATTCACTTAAATGAGTGAATGAATATTTTTACAAAAATTAATGCAATACGGTCTATCAATGGAAGGAGAGAAGTCTAGCTTAATACTTCTGCAGTAAGGAGCATAAAAATGTATCCTTTTAGATGTATGAAGATTTATGTATATATATATACAATCTTCATATCTATGTGAAATTGCTCAAGGAAATCAGAAATCGCTATGGCTAGAATTCAAAGAAGAATAAGGACATGAAAGTTACAAGAGTTACCAATGTTTGCAGCTCAAATTCACTTTATAAAGCCGGATGTAAACTGATAATCTACACATACCCAAATGTACTTTGAACTAATTGAATACAAGGGACTCTTTAAGAACTAAGTGTTATTATTGCAAAAAGACTATTGAAACATCATATGGTAATTGGAAAATAAAGTCAGGAATTGCAACTTAACTTAAAAATTAAAAGAAATTCATTTAAGAGCTCTCTTGGCATTTCACTTCTTGTTACTAAAAATCTCCTTTGAAAAGCCAAATTAACCAGATTGTCCAGTAACATCGATCACGTTACTTAGATAATTGCCAAATCTCCATCGTACTTATGCTGTGTGAACTCAGCATAACATGAAAGGAAGAACAGTGTATCTTGATGCATAACATCCCCTTTCCACACAAGCTTTTTACAATTTCTAAAGCAATCCTTCCTGCCATGTCACTACTGTCGCTAGAACTGCCTAATATTGCATAAGCATGGAACAGAGCCATTAGCAAGGATTTCTCTGAAGCCATAAAAGCAGTGCCCCTGCTATGCCCTCTTATGTAACGAAGGACAGAATTCAAAGATAAATATGAATGGGACTCTCCTAAGATTATCTTAGTAGTATCTGCAATAAAGAATCCGAACTGGAAGGCAAAAATCCTCCTTCCTTTGTGATTTGGCTACTTCACTTGCCAGAGCTGTCCTTATGGCTGAAGCTTTTTATCTCCAGGGAAACAAAGAATGTACTCTGAGCTCAGTGCAAGTCTCCCACAACTCTCCCTCTTAAAATAAAGTGAGTACATTTTGTACCACCTGCAGAACAAGAATAACTTAACAATAACTGGAAAAGATGACTTCAACTTTGATACTTGACTCAACGAACTGATACATGCCCACCTGGAAAATTAGGAGTCTTGCCTTTTGACAGAATAACTTTAAACAGTAATTGTGGTGATGTTTTGTGTGTGTGTGTGAGATTGTGGTTACTTTCCTTTTAATTTACTCAGGTGTGTGTGTGTGTGTGTGTGTGTGTGTGTGTGTGTGTGTGTTGTACCACTGGTGGACAAACTCTAGCGTCTCCACTATTTTAAACCAGAACTCTTAGATGTATAGTTAATGGCCATTTGGGGTGTTTGCAGTGTCGCAAAAGCTTTTAGAACAGGTTTGCTGGGGAAAAAGAAAAACAAACTGAATAAGACTGTTTGATTCACTATTACTACTAATGAGGGGTATAATCTTTGGCAAGCTTTTTAACCTTACCTTCCTTTCTATAAAATCAAAATGAGACTATGCCCCTTTTACTTTATTAATATCCAGTAGGGATTAAAATATATTTCATAAAAACTCTTTATAATAAGGGGCAATATAGCATGCATACATAAGGTATTACTGTTGTTCATTTCTCTCATAGAAAGATAAAAATGTAATGAGGACAAAGAATACTTCGAGAACTATCGGTGTTATGCATCAGTTAATAACAGGTTGGTTTTATTTCCCAAATTACTCCCTTTTGCTGTTCTGCTACTATATTATTCAGTCCGTTAAAGGAAGATGGTGCATCGTGTGAACAGAATTCTATATGGCCTATTCTGTAATGCAAGTGGGAGCTGTGTTCTCTGATTGCCGCATTATAATCTCCCATTATAGCATGCGCTGTAAATCATCCCGCAGGCAGAAGCCAGGGCTGAATCCTCACATAACCTACGAACAGCGGCACTCTTTATAACAAGGTTACACTACTCTGTCCTCGGCATGATGGCGATCGTCTCCAGAATACGTGGCACTACATTTCCATTAGACAGTTAGATATAACGATCAATAAAAGAAGATCTATTTCTATTCCATGGAGCAGCTTCTAAAAGGAGCACAATGAGGAAGAAACACATCAAATGAAATAGCAGACTGAGAAGTTCAGAGCATACCAATCAAACCAATAATAAAATAATAATACCTTATACTTGCATGACACCTTTTTGGTGAAAAAAATAAGTCTTCTCATGATAATTTTATTTGATCTTCACGACCTCATGGAGTAGGAAGGCAAGGTATGCTTCTTGCCATTTTTACAGATATTTACAAGGATTAAATGACACAGAAAATTTCCAATTCCTACTATTATTCTCTTTCTACTATTTCTTATTATGCAAAAGGCAGACCAAGAAAATCGCAATTCTATATTTTTAATTATATTTTTGTGTCTTACCTTCTCCAGTGGAGTTTGTGACTAGGTGAGTGTGATGTAAAAATGAAAGGAGAGACAAGGAGAAAACACTAAAATCGTGTTCTTCAAACTGAATAAAATTGTAATGTATTATGTTTGAACATTGGGCTTCAGAATGACCATCTAAGACTAGTGTGTGGCATCCAGCAGATAATTTTTCTGTAGTTCAAATTAATTTGATTTTGCTCATTTTATTGCCGTCTTTGTGTGGGGACTTTCGGATACACTGAAATGAGAAATATCTACTGCTTGTTTTTAGTGATTTCCCACATGGTCATGGATCCTTCCATATGTCACACACTCATGCTACTTTCTATGTTGCTCCCATCCAGTAAATAAGAAACAAATACATACATCCACGCATTAAGAATTAGTCGGGTAATCTTCTAGGTTCTGTCACAAAAATGATCTCTTCCATGGCTTGAGGAAATCTTGGGTTTTTCAACAGAGAATGATCTCTTCAGTTAAGGGCCTGAACATTTTGGGAAACAGTGCTTTGAAAGTGTTGAATGGAAGGAGACCCAATGAAATAGGATAATATCATCCATAACTCTGTGACCTCTAAAACTAGGCTGGAGTGGGTGAGGGTGGTAGGGGTTTCTCCCAAGTTTCTGTTCTTTCCGCATCTGGCTCGTTAGATGGACACATAAATTAAAGGCGACACAATTCCAGGCAGAAACTTCCCATAGAAACCGCATCTCAAATTTCTCTAGCACTTTTGAGCCCCCGAATTGGGCTTGCAGGCCAAGCTTGCTCAAAATCATGAAAAATTAACATTCTTTTTCACTTCACTTGTGATTCACCTTCCTGACTCTTACCCACACCAAAGAACTAAAGAACATGGTAGCATTCATTAATTATGGTGCAATTTTATGTAACATTTTTATAATGTATGCAGGATAGACATTATAATCAATACTCTTTCAAAGGTTGGAAACCAATGCTCAGAAAAAGTAATGCAGTGAAGAGTTTGGTCCAAGTCATCTGGATATACATCCTGTATCTTTTCTATCAGACATTTCTTTGCTACCTCATGAACCTAAGAATCTAGCTGTCAGCTATCTATTAATTAATATGCTATGAGTTTTATCATACTTAATAATAGGTGTTTAGACTTCATGCTTCCCAGGGACACTGAAAAATCTGGAATATGGTAAAGTTTTTTTTTTTTTTTTTTTTAAAGGACTTCAGGGTCCAAAAGAATGAAATCATAAAAGTCAAAGGACAAATTGGAGAGGTGGACGTGTTTGGCCAGGGAACTCCAATGCTCCTGTTAAGTCACATCCTAAAAAGTACTTGTTGGTTAATTTTTGTATCATGCAAGTAGGAAGGAAGGGAGACAAAAGCAAAACAAAATTTTATGTATCTGTTCATGTCACATGCTGCTTTGAATCCTAACCCTACAGAGATGTCCTTTGTAGTGTTCTCCATAACACAATCTCAGAGGGTCTAGATACGACAAAATTACATGTCTTCAGTTAATTTGCTTGCTTGTTTGTAAGTATATTCCAAGTTTGAATTAAGTTTTTGCCTGGAAAACATAACCTATTGAAAATTGTAACATTTTCTGTCTTCTGTATGCTGTCCATAAAAGCCCCGGGAAAGATTTGAACTAATTTTTGCTTATTTTATTTGTTGCCTACTAGTGTGTCCTTTTCATTCCATTTTTCTTTACCTCAGTCAAGGCTACCCTGACTTTAAACTTGAATTTGGACTGTGAAATCCTCAGGCAACATTAGGTGCTTACTAGCTAATAAATAATACTTACTTAGTGTAGAAGTTGCATTAAAGATAATGTAAAGGTGATTTTCATACTTGAAGATAATTTTTTAGTCTTTCGTTTATATATTACTACACAAAAAATAGGGTTTTACATATTTTAATTTGAATATAATTGTATTTGAATATGATTGAATATAATTGGTGTTCTTTATAATCCTATGTATTTTACTTTGTGCATTTAAATGTATTTTTCTGATTAAGATTATATCTCATACTCCTAAAATGTCCGTGGCATGAAATTGGTTAATAACCTTTGTTCCACATGCTGGAATGTGGTTAAACAGAAGACAGCAATCACAAAACACACATTTCTAGAAATTTAATAACGTAGATACAAAAGGGCCTATTTGTTGTAGTGGTGAAATACAACTAATTAAAAATAGAGGTAGGAAATACAATGTAGAGATATAACATATGTGAATTTAGTTCATTAACTGTAAAAGATTATGTAAATAATGGTGTTATTCATATCACTATTAGCAATGTTAAGGCACAGAAAACAATATTTTCTACCTCTTGAAATTATTCCTTTAGCTAAGCTTTCTGGGATTCCTAGCATTTCACTCCGTTGGAAAGAAAGGTTTAAAAGAACAATCTTCACAGGCACGTAGGTGGCTCAGTGGTTAAGTGCCTGACGTCAGTTCAGGTCATGATCTTTTGGTTGATGGGTTTGAGCCCAATGTCGGGCTCTGTGCTGGAGCCTGCTTTGCATTCTGTGTTTCCCTCTCTCTCTGCCCCTCCTTTGCTCACATTCCATCTCTCTCTGTCTCTCAAAAATAAAATAAACATTAAAAAAAAATAAAAGAATAATCTTTATTCAAAACACGAACTGAAATATAAACTACACATATACCGCCCTAACAAGGACAAGATTTGCATATATTTAATGCAACAATTTCCCTATTTCAAATTCTGTACACCATATTCTGGTCCATAGGAAAGATGGAAGATATAAAAAAATACCATGTAATAACACCCCTTTAATTTAAAATAGGAGATTTTTTAAAACATATACATTTCTATTCCTACAATTTTTTCTGCTGTTAAGGGTTATAAATTTTAAAGTCAGAACTTGATTTATTTCTACCTTCATTCCAAAGTATCTTATGAAGAGAGACATACATATCAGTTTAGACAGATAGCTCATGGAAGAAATGGAAAAAAGAGTGAAGGAATTCCTTATATTGATCAACAGATTCAATGTAATCTGTCAGATTCTTCCTGGCTTCCTTGCAAAAACTAACAAACTCATATTTTAAAAAAATTCAAGACACCCAGAATAAAATAGCATAAAACAAAACGAAACAAAATAAAATAAAATAAAATAAAATAAAATAATAAAATAAAATAAAAATCTTGAAGGGAAAAAAAACAAAGCTGGAGGGCTTAAAGCTCCCAATTTCAAAAATTACTCCAAAGTATCAATAATCATGACAGTATGGCACTAGCCTAAGGGTAGACATAAAGATCAATGGAATAAAATAAGAAGTCACAGAATTAACCCATTTATCTCCAGCCAATTGAAAAGAATTGTCTTTTCAACAGATGGTACAAAGACACTTGAATAGCCACATGCAAAAGAATGAAGTTCAACTTTTATATCCTATAAAAAAAAAATTCACTCAAAATGGAACAAAAACATAAGCATAAGAGCCCAAACTGCAAAACTTTTAGAAGAAATTCTAACTGTTAAGTGTAAATCTTCCTGACCTTGGGTTTGGCAATGGATTCTTCAATATGACACCAAAAGCACAATAAGAAATTAGCTAGTTGGACTTCATCAGATTAAAAACTTCTGTACCTCAGAAGGAGGTAGACAATCACAGATTGGGAAGGAAAGTTTGAAAATCATATAGTTGATAAGGGAGTCATATTTAAATTATGTAAAGAAATTTTACAACTCAGTAATATAAAAAAGCAACCCAAGTAAAAAAATGGACCTGGGTTTGGTGGACTAAAAGCAGAAGAACTATTAAAAGATTATATAAGAAACAATTAGACCTTCAAATGAACTTCCAAAAACTGAATTCACTTGCCCTCAACCTCAGTAGAAGACTGGGCACTTATACTGTGATAAGAGGGACCAGACGGTTGTGGAAATCCAGGTATAACTGAAGGTGGGAATAAGGCTCTGAAATTGAAAACAGGTGTTTTCAGGGAAGCTTGTTGGACTCCCAGAATACTGGCAATCTCATTTATACCTCCAAGTAGGATATGAGATTTCTCCCTCAAAAACTGACCAGCCCAAGAAAAAAAATTATTTTATTTTATTAAAAAAAATTTTAATGTTTATTTATTTTTTTTTTTTCTAGGAGAGAGAGAGAGAGAGACAGCATAAGCAGGGGAGGGTCAGAGAGAGAGGGAGACACAGACTCTGAAACAGGCTCCAGGCTCTGAGCTGGCAGTCAGCACAGAGCCGACGCGGGGCTCGAACCCACGAACCGCGAGATCATGACCTAAGCGAAAGTCAGACGCTTAACCGACTAAGCCACCCAGGCGCCCCAATGTTTATTTATTTTTGAGAGACAGAGATAGAGTACGAGTGGGACAGGAGCAGAGAGAGAATGAAACACAGAATCTGAAGCAGCTTCCAGGCTCTGAGCTGTCAGCACAGAGTCCGATGTGGGGCTGGGACCCACGAACTGTGAGATCATGACCTGAGCCGAGGTCGGACGCTGAACCGACCGACCCACCCACGCGCCCTGAAAAAATTTATTTTAAATTCCAGTATAGGTAACATTTAGTTTCAGGTGTACAAGATAGTGATTGAACAATTCTGTACATCACCCAGTTCTCATCATCAGTGCACTCTTTAATCCCCATCACCGTTTTCATCCACCCCCCACCTCCCCGCACCACCTTCCCTCTGGTAACGGTCAGTTTGTTCCCTATAGTTAAAGGTCTGTTTCTTGGTTTGCCCCTCTCTCTTTCCAAGAAAAAAATTGAGGTATCCTCTCAAAATACAGTGAAGTCTTTGCTTACTCAGTCTATTTCAGGGGTCAACTCTGGTCATATTAACAAGGGTAAGGGTGGAGGGGTTGTGTATAACAAACAAACCAGCAGAAACCCCTACTGTAGCAGAGGGTGAAAGGAAATGCGAAAAGGAGGGGTATAGGTTAGCCAGAAACCCTAATGTCTGTTGTATGTTTTTGGGATAGATACGTTTTGGGCAAAAGAGAGATATGAGCCAAGTGAGCAAGTGCAGGTCCCCTCTGAATACCAGTATATGGTTCTTGGTAGCTAGTGGGGAAGGCAAGGGAGTACAGTGCAAAATAATGTTGGAAACAGATTCTGTGACCTTCAGACCTAATCTACACTTCATCTTTACCCACTGGTTGCAGCAGCCAGAGTTCTGTTTGTCCTTTTCTGGTGCTGCTGTGTTTTCTACTGGTAGATTACTGAGAGGATTTGAACACCAACCAGTTCAGACATGTTTCCAAAAGCTCACAGATGTCAAGTGGTGTGAGGTTTGTGAGCACCCAATCCGTCTCCTACTTAAGACTCTATGGGGAACACTTAATATCCTAAATCCTCGCTTAAACCAGTTTCATAATTGTTTTTCCAAGTGGAGTTCAAACCAAATTTACACTTAAGAAGCATTTAAAGTACCTGTGAGAAAAAAAGTGATATTTCAAGCAACCAGTGTAATATCCAATCCTGAATGCCATTGCTTGACAGAGAAAATGGTTTTGTAAGAGTAGAAAACTTACCTGGAAAATGGAGAGGTAAAAAATACATCAAGGTTCTTTGACACAACACAAAAAAATGGACAAATATCTCTGAAGATGCATTTTTGAACAGGTAAAAAGACACTAATAAATAAGACTGGGAATAAAAAATCAGCAATGCTTTCAAGATTAAAAAGATAATAAGTAGATATTATCAACAACTTGAAATGATGCATTTGAAAACTCAGATGACATGGAGAAACCTCTAGGGAAAAAAATATGACTTACCAAAATTTACTAAGGAAGAAGTGGGAAATATCAACAGTCATGTAACTATAAAAGATATTGAAGCAGAAGTTTAAAAACTTCCTATGGAAAAACCAGACCCAGTCAGTGTTGCCAGGAATTTCCAGAAGATAGGTGAAAAAGAAATAAGTCTTCCAACATTCAGGGAAAAGTAATTTCCTCATACAAACCATCTCAGTGTATAGAAAAGTGGGATTATCCCTAGCTCACTTTATTAAGCTACTTAAAATTTGATACAAAGGCCAGTGAAGCATGAAAACAAAATTATAGACCAATCTTGCTCATGAACATAGATACAAAAATTAGAATATTAGCAGACACAATTCATAAGTGTGGGTGTGTGGTTCTGTGTGTATGCTTCAAGATAATGCATCATTTGGATGATCCCAGGGTTACAAGTTTGATTTCACATCCGAAATCAATTACCATATGATCATTTTACTAGCTAAAGGATAAATCATATAATCATCTCATCAATAGAGAAAGCGATTGATAAAAATTCCACATCCTTTCCTAAATTAAAAGAAAATAAGTTAGAAATAAAAGAGAAGCTCCTTAACCTGACAAAGTATAACTACAGAAAACCTCTAGGTACCATCGTATTTAGCTGCAAAGTATTTAAAGCATTCTCTCGAAGCTTAAGAACAAGACAAGGACATCTTGAATTATAGGTACAAGATGTACATCATATGTATCATATTGTACTGGAGGGGATAGCCAGTAATCAGGCAAGGAAAGGTAATAAAAGGTGTGCAAACTGTAAAGAAAGAAAACTGTCATAATTTGTGGATAGAATCTGTGAATTGAAATCTTAAAAAAAAAGCTACAGATAAGTGAAAGTTTATAAAATGATTTAGCATGGTGGTAAGATATAAAACTTAATATACAAAAATAAATTTCAGCAAACATACGTTTTTAAGAGATATATACAATAACAAAATTATTGAGTGTCTAGGAATAAATATAACAAAATTATCCAAGGACATCATAAAGAAAATTATGAAGCATTATTAAAAGACAAAGAAAACCTAAATAAGCATAGGTATGTACACCATATACATGAATAAGAGGAGTTGATACTGTACAAACACCAATTCTTCCCAAAAGGATTGGTAATTTCAATGGTATTCCCATCAAAATCCCAAAAGACACTTTATGGTACTTGACAAACTGATTAAAACATTATATGGAAGAGAAAAGGGCCAAGATGAAGAAGAAAAAGGGCACTCACTTTATCACATACTTAGAATTATTATAAAGCCACAATAATTACAACAGAGGGTATTGTCACCGGGTCATCAAATGAAACAGAATAGAAAGCCCCAAACAGATCTACTTACATGTGGATCTTTGATATTAACTGGGTGTTGGAGAAAGAATGTAGTTTTTTCAATATATTATCTTGGTACACTTGGGTATCCACAAGTAAGAAAAATAAAATTATATCTCTATCATGTACTGTATTTAAAAACCGATTTGGGACACCTGGGTGGCTCAATCAGTTAAGCGTCCAACTTTCGCTCAGGTCATGATCTCATGATTCGTGGGTTCGAGCCCCGCGTCAGGCTCTGTGCTGACAGCTAGCTCAGCTCCTGAAGCCTGCTTCTGATTCTGTGTCTCCCTCTCTCTCTGACCCTCCGCTGCTCATGCTGCCTCTCTCTCTCTCTCTCAGAAATAAAACATTAAAAACAATAAAATAAAAACCAGTCCCACTAAATTAAAGTCTTAGATGAGAAAGGCAACACTAACAACATTGGAGAATATGGCTTCCATACAGAAGAGGATTTCTTAAAACACACATACTATAAAGGAAAAGTTAAATTCTATCATTTAATTCAAAAGATATAAAAATAATTAAAGGAAAAATGCACAAAAGAGAAAAGGGAAAAGAGATATTTTGACACATAAAACTGACAAAAGATTACCATCTAAAATATGTTGTAAAATAAAAAACAAACCAAAAAACCTCCTAAAAAGCAATTAGAAACTAAACAATTCAAAAACGAAGGTCAAAATTTTGAACGAGAACTCTAAGATGAATAATCATAAATGGAAACAAACACAGGAAAACATTCTCGACCTTACTAGAAATGATGAAGTGTAAATTCAAACTACAATGAGATAAAATATCATACCCATAATGGAAATTAGAGTCTGGCAACATTGCATACTGGTGAGAATATGGGAAAAGCAAGGATGGTATCCTGCTGATAGTAGTATCTATTGTTGCTACAACCAAACACAATTTGTCATTTTCTAATAATATTGAAAATGTGTATACCCCATGACCCAAGAATTCTACTCTTGGAAATCCACACACATATGCACCAAGACAAATACCCAGAATTGTACATAGCAGCACTGTTCATTATTTCAACAAATTCTGAACAATCCAAATGCCTATCAACAACAGGGTACATAAATAAACTGTGTGAAACTATAATGGATTACTATGTACTGGAGACATTTAATAAATTTCAGCTATATAAAACAACATGAAGTTAAAAAAACAAATTGATAAAAAATATATGTGGCATGATTGCATTCATATAAAGCCAATATATTGTTTAGGGAGTCAAGGAAAAGGTAATGAAATTATAAACATTTTATAATAAACACATAATGTTTATTAATTAAACATTAATTAAATATAAACATAAAATGCTTATAATTTAATTGCTGGATCATAGTTATTTGAGAAAAGAAATGAGACACACAAGAAACCTCAACATTCTCGGTGATACTCTGTTTCTTCTCTGGACAGCAGATAAGTGGATGTTCACTGAATTCATTTTTTACACCTTACACATTTTCATGAATATTTTCATTTTGACTGGAGATCTCAGTTTAAAAATGTTTCAAGTCATTTAGGTACATCAGGCCCAGAAACAACTTTTTAATAGCATCCACGAGCACTATCTGAGAGTCTATGTCCCAGGCCAAGGATTTAACCAGCTGAAGCCTATGACAACAAAATCCTAAATGCAGAAATGAATGCATTGGACCACTGTAACCTGTCACACTCAGTCACCTCATCTAATTTCTCTTGTTCCAATTCATCTCCCAATTATAAATTTAACATCCCACGTAGATTTGCCCACAAAGAGAGAGGGTACAGATCAACAAACATGAGTCACTGGAGAGCCTGATAGCCTCATTTCTCACTGTAATTTAAAGCCTGCATTCTGGCTGATATTTTAAGTTCTGTAAGCATCCTCAGGGACAATCTATGCTTACTGAAGAGAAGATGGAAAGATGAATCATTCCAAGGACAAGTGGAGGGGGGAGCTGAGAAGGAGGCAGAGAAGCAGAAGGGAAGACGTCGTCCAAAGCCACAATTCAGATGCAACAACAAAAGACTTTATTTATTTACTTATTTATTTATTCATTCATTTATTTATTTATTTATCTCACAAAAGACTTAATGATAGAGGCACTTACACTGGTTGCAGGCTGAACGTGAGTGTTTACAAAGAAGTACGTAACTTATAAAAAAGTAAGTGCCACTTAAAAAGTAAGACAGCATCCTGCAGCGGTAAAAGCAAAGTGTTCAGAATCAGATTTGACACGTCTATTGCCTTTCTCACTCTCAGTATATTCACCTATAAATGAAGATAACAGTACTGGTGATGATGAAAGGTAAAATATTGCAGCTCTTCTCCAAGGGGAGCAGTTTGGTAAAATGGAAGAGCTTGGTTTTGATGCCAGACCCAGCCTGATTCCAGCTCCACCACCTTCTGGTTAAATGGTCTCCAAGACTCATTTTTCTCATCTACAAAATGGGATGAGGAGACGTTATCTGAAGCTATCATGAGATTTAGAGGTAAGAAGCCCAACCGTGGCAATTAGGACGTGTTCTATAAAGCTTACATGATGTTATTGTTACCAGATATTGATGCACTATTAAAAAAGCAAAATCAAAAATGTCTAAGACAAGGAGACAGCAAGACTCTGAGGACAAGGAGAAGCCGTAGTTACAGTCCATGGGCATGAGCTGAGGCAAGTGGGCACAGAGGGGTAGCAGCCTCACTACAAGCATGCTGGCTATGGTGAAATAAGGAGAACATGCCACACAGGAAAGAAACTGGCCTTGGATTGGTCTGTTCATGGGCATCTGCCATTCAAACATGGGAACTTGTTTGTACCTAAGGACAGGTCTCTATTCACTGAAAAGGAAGGTAGGTCCCAGAGAAACTTGGGTAGAAGAGTAATCAAGATAAAGACTCCAACTCAGATGTAGCTGTGAGGCAGATAAGACGGGATCTTAGACGGTGGAACTGTGGCACAAGTCCAAGTATTAATCACATTCTAGAGCGAGAGGCCACAAGATCACCGCAAGCCTGACAGATGGCAGAGCTGTCTTTGGCTTTTTAAATGTTCTAACCAGACTGAAGTTATCATGCTCTCCTCTGAGACCAGAATGTTCAGGACCTCTGAGCTGACCTGGGGTACAACGTCTGGGGAAGCCGTGCTGGCAGTAAGATGGAGCATTGCTTCACCGGTGGCTACAGTGCACAGAGCAGAGAGAGGAGTTCTGTGAGGCAGCCTGCTGGGCAAAAGCTAGCTGCTGGCCAGTTGCACCATCCAGAACAGGGCCAGACAGAGTCCTAGGTATTGGGATGGAAAGCAGGTTTGAACCCACAGGTGATATCTGTGCCAGCAAAGGTTTCCACAGATGGCAATTTATAGGATGTGTGGCTTCTTGAGAAACAACATGTGGATGGGAACAATCAGAGCCACAGAATTTACTTGATACCACTGTGCAAGGACTCTGTTGCAAAGAGGAGGGGGCTTTATCTGCAAGGAGCCAAGCACAACTCATTTTCAGAACGGCAGAGTCGGCAATAGGGCCCACAGTGAGGTCGAGGCCCACGGCATGCCCAATCCCAAACCCACAGTCCTTAGTCTGAGCCTCTTCTCTACTGATTGTTAGGAATGACAGAGCAAAATGCTGTTCACAAAGATGTCTGCCCCTGAGTTCCTGGCTATGCTGAATGCAAGTGTGGTGTTTGAGGAATAAAAATCAATTTTCTAAAAGAATGCTGGGCAGAAGAGTATGTCATTTCAAAGTATTATGAAGAGTTCTAGAAGTATTGTTGACTTGGAAAATCACTTTGAAGGGAACACAATTGTATTTCTTGAAACTAATCCAATTTCAGAATCACTCTTTCAAGACCATTTTTCTTTCTAGTTTACCTCTCACTGAGGACATTGGAAATGTTCTAATAGAGTAAATATTTGTTTGCAGCCCACTTAGGTTTCATCTGTAGCTTTAATTAATTTCAACACATGCATACGTTTTGGGATGCCGTCTGTCAGTGCCTAAACATGATTACTTACTCAGGGCCCCAAAGAGTGCTTTGATTTTACAGTCGGTAGCATAGGTAGCTTTCTCTGTTATTCATCAGCAGCAATGCCAAATAAAACACCTGGGTGCTTTTGAGCATTAATAAGAAAGGTCTGCTTTTTCCAAATGCCCTCCTACCTGAGAAGAAGTAAATCCTCTCAAATTCTACCTCCCACACCAGGGGGGTTATTTCATCTCAAGTTTGAGTGGGGAGCAAACTCCTGGGGGAAATAACTGGACTTTCTAATCCCAGTGTAAAAGGCTTAAGGTCTTAGTTCACAACTCAAGACTTTCAATTAATAATGTTCTATGTTTCTTCTATGCAGTCTTTATTTTACCTAAATACTCAATGTTTTAAAAAATGTCTTTATTTTATTGCACGTGACATCCCTAAGCCATATGATTTGTCAGTAAAAGTCATCATAATTATAATTTCCACACTTGGTTCTCTCCAGTATTCTGGGCGGGTGGAGGGATGTCCGTATGTCCCTCCTCTGTTCTGGCTTGGAGATAAGCTTCAATATTCTTCCATTAAAAAATCTTTTTCCACCAGCCTCAGCCTCTGTGGCTCCCCAAAATTCTGACATTTCTCTGCAACATTCCTCAGGCTTCAAGCTTAAACCAGGTGCATGCCTATTTGGGAGAACTGGACTTTTGTTTATATACAAGGAAAATAAAATTGCCTTAAAATTGTTTTTATTTTTTATTTTTTAAAAATTTTTTAATGTTTTATTTATTTCTGAGAGAGAGACAGCGTGAGAAGGGGAGGGTCAGAGAGAGAGGGAGACACAGAATCTGAAACAGGCTCTGAGCTAGCTGTCAGCACAGAGCCCGACATGGGGCCCGAGCTCACAAACTGTGAGATCATGACCTGAGCCGAAGTCAGACGCCCAACCGCCTGAGCCACTCAGGCTCCCCTTAAAAATTGTTTTTAAGTAAAAACACTAGAGCTGTGTTTGAGCCGAGCAGCAGAATTTATCCCTTTTCTTTGGGAAGATTTTTTTCGGAGTCTTACTGTCATTCTGTTGAAGAGCTGCCTTTGGGCTAGTCTAAAAGAATGATATTGAGAAAAGTCTAGAGCTAGATTGTGTTGCATGATAAAATTACAGGGATTCTCAACTTGTCTCCTGGCAGCTAGAAGGGAAGAAACTATTAAGGGCCCCACAAAATGTAGGAAGTGGCAAGGCTGGAATTTGCAGACCCCAGCGACCTGAGGCATTTGTGGCTGAAGAGAAGGATGGAAGCTAATAGAATCCCCTGTAGAGGAACTGGCCAGGTTCTTTAGGAATAATGAAGTCGGCCATCCGGGTAGCTTCTTCATCCCTCTCTTATCCCGAAATCTTTATTAAAACGCTGTGACATAGCAACTTTGTGATAGAGCTGCTGTGGGGACTGAAAGAGGGAGGCTAATGCCTGAAGGAAGGGGACAGAGTCAGCAAGCAGGAGTGCTAACAAACATACATGGATAGCACAGGCAAAGCGACGGAAGGCATTCTGGGGGACAGACGACAAAAAGCAATCCGAGAATGTATACTTCTCCCCTCCAAGGAGCCTCACAAGCAGTCGAGAAGGAGCCGACTTTCCCAGTGCTATATGGCATGGGGATGCAGCTCAAATAAGACATGTGCCTAGAATGCTAGAAGACTCGGGAATCTATGAATTATGCATAACCCACAAATCTTTTTTTCTTCTCCAAAAAGTCAGTATCATATCACCTTCTGATGATATTTACGTGGAAAACACTCATCGCCATGCTTCTTTAATGGTTTATTCTCTTTAATCCAAAGCAAATGAATTCAAAGGAATTGGCTCTTTTCTGCCAATCCAACTCATGAAACACTTGTGTTGTTAGACACCGACAAAAGAATTTTGTTCTGTGTTACATCTTATAGTGGTATCTAAACATTCATATGAGGAAGAGCATCTTAAAACTAAGTCATGTTGGTTTCTGGCTGCTCCATTAGCTACCTTCTCCCTTAACTTCATTCCTTTCAAAGATGGAAGCAAGAAGACAAAATTCTGACTCTGTATACCCAGGTGACATAAAACGAACATAACCTTGAGGAATGCCATATCTCCCACCTCACAGACACTGGGGTTTTTGCTTATGGTTTCTTTTCAATATCAGACTCCCAGCAGCCACTACAAGTCAATTGGGACTGGCATGTGAGATGTAGTGGACTCTTCCCCTTCGCTCACCTTTTACTGCAGACAGTGCTGCAGCCAGTACATCTGCTCGCAGGTACGTCCTGATAGCACCTCACATCGGGTTCACCACTTATCTCTTGCTCTGACTTATCGTTTTTCTGCTACCACCTTGAAGGACCCTTTGGGAATCTGTCATACACTCTTACGTGCGCAGCCAGGAAACACAAGGCAGTTAACTCTTGACATTGGGATACAATGGCTAGTGGAAAAGGACCCCACGTTCTCTTTTTCTATCTCCTGGGTAACCCAGTCTGAGGCACAGTCTACACTGCTTGTCAGAGAGTCCCAGATGCCAACAGCAGTAACCAACCCAAGAAAACACTCTTGTGCTGGCTACCCTCCTTCTCTCCTTCACTATCCATTGCCCTCTGCTGGTTTTTTTCACTTTTTTTTTTTTTTTAATTCTTTATTTATTTTCAAGTGAGTGGGGAGGGCAGAGAGGGAGGGAGACAGAATGTTCAAAGCGGGCTCTGTGCTGACAGCAGACAGCCTGACAGCAGGCTCAAACTCACAAGTGAACCGTGAGATCATGACCTGAGCTGAAGTTGGATGCTTAGCTGACTGAGCCACCAGGCTCTGCTGCAGTTTCTTGAGACCACTTCCCAGAGTAAACTATGTGTACACAAGCCCTTGCTTTTTGAGGGGAAAATCTAGCTAAGCAAACTATACCTTAACTAGTGAAACAACAGTTTTATACATAAAATAGTTCGATTTTTATTTTGTTAAGCTTCTTTTATAGCCTCTCCCTCAAGAAACCTACAAAGGATCTAAGCATATGGCATGACAAAGAGGTCCTTTACACCTCTTCATTGCGTGACATAAAATATTGCCATGTAGATGAATTTAATCTCTAATTTGCTTCATGTTTTCATTTTTAAAAATAATCTACAGATGTTAAAACTATTTTACTTGGTTTTGTTGTTGATAATTTAAAGTAAACAGAAATTTCCACTTACCTTTTAATTTTACTTTAAATCTGGCTTTTCATTTATTCTAATTAGGTATGTTGACTTATTATACTTGGCACTTGTTTTCATGGATTATATGAGATGGTTTTGATAGAATCTAATGTCAAGTTTACCAGAGTTGTCCCTTCTCTCTGAAACTTCTGACTGTTAATGCATGCTTTAAAACAAAACGGGAGGAATCTGAGATGTCTTAGAACAGTCAAGGCTTGGAGTTTGCTCTCTGCTATTGCTGCCTGATTTCTGGGAATCCATGGACATAGGAATTGTGGGTCAAAGGTAAGTAGTTAGGATGTACCTCAGTAGCCAGTTGTGATGAGGGCAGTGTAACCAATGTGTAAGTAATCAATGTAACCAATAGCTAGAACACTCCAATTCCAAGTCTTCATGTTAGAACAGTGCCCCTTCCCATCTGACCAGGGATGGCAAGTCTCTTTGTACCTGTTTTATCACTCTACCTTTGTTCACTCTCACAATCTTCCTTCAGCAGCTGTCTGCATTCCTGTCCCTTGCCCAGAAAGCTGGCTATCATAATCTTTGCCTACTGAGGAGTGTCTAAGTGTGGCGATAGGGCGTGAAGTGGTGGTTTGTTTTCCAGGGCCACAGAAAAATCACCTTTTATCATTTTTAACTATGTGTTTTATCTTTGATGCAATGTCTAAGTGACTGGAGAGGAGTCTTTAGTAGCAAGAATAAAGAATGAAGGTCCTCGTTTGTTTGTTCTGGCTAACAACCTACTCACATTTTAATACTCTTAAGACTTTCAAGGCTAGTGCTTTATAATATGTTGTGTTATTCTTTTGTAATGCAAAAGAGCTTTTACATTATTTCAAAGGCAAAGGGAGAAGCCCCTTTAAGAAGTTAGCTTGTGATAACTTGCAATAAATTAGCTCTAGCTATTGTGTGAGTGAGTTTGGAGTGCACAGGAATCGAGTAGATCTTACGTGGTTGCAAGTAGATCTTAACCTGGCTACACTGCAAGGAACAGTCATGATTGAATCAATGAAAAATAAGCCAAGGTGACCTCTAAAATGAAATAATGAACAATTAATGGTCTTAGAAAACAGAAATTTTGATTAAGATTACTCCTTCTTTAGGTGCGAAGAAGAGTTGGGGCCAATCCTAGACCACAGGTGTCAAAGTTTTGAGGCAGCACAGAAAAACAATAATGTTTTCCTAGAAAGGAAAGTGTATCTATTTCTATCTCTATCTCTATCTTATGTGTATATATATATCTATATATTTATATAGATATATGCTTCTTCAGTTTCATCTAAAAATCTATACAGATATAAAATACACTATTACTTAGAATAGTGAACAGTTAGAAACTATCTAAACACATTTTATGTTTGTTGGTTAAATATATTATAATACATCAATCAATAGAATATTATGCAGCCATAAAAGTAACGATTATGAAGACCCTGTAGCAACAATATAGAAAACACTTAAGATAAACTTATTAAAAGGCAAGGTTTCTCAACCTCAACACTATTGACATTCAGGGGCAGATCACTGTCCTTGGGAGTGGGCGACTCTCCTGTGCACTGTAGGATGTTCATCAGCACCACTGATCTCTACCCCTAGATGCCTATAGCATTGCCAGCCCAGCTCTGGCAACCAAAAATGTCTCCAGATATTGCCAAAAGTCCCAGTCTGTGAGTGGGGTGTGGAAAAAAGACCCACGTTGAGGACTATTGTTAAAGAGGAAAATCAAACTATAACATCACTTCTATACTATAATTAAATCTAATGAAATTAGGTATGCATCTAGATCAGAACAAAGATTAAACACAAAAAAAATCAGAACATTGATTTATTAAGGTGGTGGGGTTCTGAATGATTTTGGGTTCTGAATGATCTGTAGGGAAAATATCAGAATTGGAGTCACATAATAGTACAACTGTATTATTTTTGCAATATAAATGAATCATGTAGTTAAAAGTATAAATCAATAAATGTTTTTTCTTATCTCTAGTCCTAGTGAAGCTTACCCATTGAACATCAGTCACCTAGAGTAAATTTCATTTTTTAACTTCTAAAAGTTTCCTCCTCACCAAATTATGATAACTGAAACATAGTTTTGTGCCTCTTGTTTTCCTCAATGATGGAAAGTTAGTGTATTATTTTGCTAGTGCTGCCATTACACATACCACAGACTGCGTGGCTGCCACAGCACATACCACAGACTGGGTGGCTGTTGTCTCACTTACCACAGAACAGATGGCTTAAACAATAGAAATATTGTATCTCCTAGGTCTGAAGACTAGAAGTTCATATTTAAGATATTGACGCATTGGTTCCTTCTGAGGACTGAGGGAAGACTTGGTTCCAGACATTTCTCTTTGGCTTTTATATGGCCATCTTCATGTGCACCTGACTTTTTTCCTTATATCTTCATGTTGTTTTCCCTCTGTCTTCTGATTTTTCCCTTTTCATAAGGATACCAGTCATATTGGATTAAGGTTCACCCTATAGACTTCATTTTAGCTCAGTTATTTCTATAATGACCCTATCTCTAAATAAGGTCATATTCTGAGATAATAGCAGGGTAGGACGTCAACACATGAGTTTTGGGGAGGCACAATTCAACTCATAGCAGTCAGATTCTCAGGATGAGTGGAAGGAGCTATTTTTAATTGTATACAAAGCCTTGAAAATTCTGATTGGTTTGGTTTTAGGTTGGTTCCTCATACATTTCTTTCTAATGGACAGGTGTCCTTCTTTCTTCTCCTCCTTGCCACATTTCCTAAAGGAGTATCTTGCCTCGGGAAGTCACTGCTACTGATGAGAATGTGTGATAGCTTCCTGGTGGTACTGGCGCAAAGTATTAAACACTGGTCTTGGGTAATGCTTTAGTAACCTAGATAATAAATATATATATATATATATACTATTAAAGTGAGCTTTCCCCCCCCATATATCAACTCCATGTAGACAAAGAGCTGAAACTAATATGCCCTCTATGGCTCAAGAACAAAGTAGAAAATTTATACGCAATAGCCATAGGATGAATTTATTTCCATAAAATGGCATTCTCTGCAGTTTCAATTTCATGCAAAGAGTTCTACAAGTTCCAAGATGCTACTCCATAGACCTGTGCTTATGTGATGTGTGGTGGAGGAACCAATCATGGATTCTGGCTTAGTTTCTAATCTAAAAGGATTTAAAGAAAGTAGTATTTTCAGCTGTATGTCTCAAAAGTTCACAATATTCACCATGGGGGAGAAGAAGAGGGGAAATGGTGGGGGAAAGGGAGAGAGGCAAACCATGAGAGACTCTTGAATGCTGACAAAAACTGAGGACTGATGGATGTAGGGGAGGAGAGGGGGATGGTCACGGAGGGGGGCACTTCGGGGATGAGCACTGGGTGTTATGTGGAAACCAACTTGACAATAAACTATTTGTAAAAAATAAAATAAAATGATTCCCCTTCCTAAAAAAAAAAAAATTTCACCATATTCTAGAATTAGGTCAAACAAAAGACATAAGTTAAGCTTCCTATGGATTATATGGACCCACACTCACAGTTGATGTTAAACTGAGACCATTTCATAGAGATTCCAATGCACATTTTAAATGACTTGGCCAAGAGTAACTATTTATTAAGTAGCATTAGGACATTTCACAAGTCAGAAGAGGGTCTATATGCTTGTGTTTATCTATGCTTTTCCTATGTTAGTCAAGTGGAAACTCAGATTCAGAATTCAAACTCTTCCTAGATCTCCACAAGAATTCCAGTGACTTCAAGTATATATTGGGATTTGATACACATATGGAAGATCCAGGGATTACTGGGAACGTACAGAAGGGCATTCGGCTCATTCTTAAGCCCCTTTCTTCCTACTCTCTTCTTTTGTTTTCTCCTTTCTGTGTTCTCTCCACCATCTACCCCTCTTCAAGCCTCACCATCCCTGCAGCAACAATGACAATTCCTTCTCTCAGTTCATGCATAACATGGAATGCAGCATATCAAATTATTTCCTCCAATAAATGTGGTGCTTTCCCTTAACACAATCAGCAGAATAAACTTTTCTCTATCCCATTACACATTGACCATGTGTAACTTACTTAACCTCTTTAAAAATATGGATATACCATGATTGACAATGACTTCCAGACTCTGATCAGCCCCTTCTCAGTCAAAGACAGCTAAAATTTATTTGTGTGGGTTGAAAAGAGGGTGAAGACAGAAAGGAAAATAGCAAACAATTTCAACTTGAGGAAAGCAGGAAGAGGAAAACAGATTCCTGAATCCTGAATATTTTCTTAGCCCAAACTGGCCATCTAATTGGGAAACTTCAAAAATTCAAACTTCAGCAGGTCAAAGGCAAATATGGATGGTATACTTGGGCCCTGGAACTTCTTGCATTTATCACGCACTCAAATTACCCAGTATCTTACATGACTGAAGTTTTAGACCTCACTTACCATGTTATGATGGGGTCTTATATAAAGATGGAATTATTTTTAAATCCCTTTAGTATGGCATAGCACTCTCAAAATAACTGTCCCCTTTAACACTAAAAAGGCAGAACAAAACAAAACAAAAACAAAACAAAACAAAACAAACAAAAAAACCAGACCAGACACTTCTCAGGAAAGTAAAGTTCTTAACAAATTAATAACAGAGGAGTTGGAACTCCTACCAGTTCTTCTGATGGCAGCTACACTGGTTTTTCCTGGACAGCATGTTTCCTTCCCCAGGAGACCTCATCAAGACTAGATAACAGGAACTCATTTTTCCTCCAAACAGTTATTTGGACTGACATTCAGTTAATTATCTCATGTTTCTCTTGGCCTGTGTCCACATGTTTTAAAAACTATGTGGGCCTGTGCCTTCCTACTAGTGGCCTCTAACTGCAAGCTAGGTCTGAAACCGCCTGGCAGTTTGGTGAATTCACCCAGGCAAGCAATCATTTGTGTTAAATGAATAAGATGGGTAGTTTTCTGTCATACTCCACCTCCCCTCACTGAAACTTTCACTCTGTACTGGTATAAAGAATTTTGCAATAACATCGAGGTTGAAAGTTGGGCAAAGCTGATTCTGCAGTGATTCTCTGACTAAGATGTATAAGAAGAAGAACAATAGCATCACCTTCTATTTATGAAGTGCTGATTATATTGCAGGTACTGCGCTAAGCACATCATATAATTTCATCTTAATCAGAAACGCTTTTGTAATCTTTTTTTTTTTTTTGTCTTTTTCACTATACACGAAGAATTTGGTGTTCGTGACAAAATATCTAACTTACAAAAACGAAAACTCTAGGCATTGGTACCTACTCCCTGAATTAATTGAGCAGATGTTAACAATTATAACTGAAACTCCAAGCATTGCTCTCGCGTGGAAGAAGAACCATGAAAAAATTACCGTGATATTTGATTTGCCACTTAAACAGACATTGCAACATATGTTTTCTCCATTCATTTACCCTGGGCATAAGTTTATGTTTTTTATCTGGTGCTCTGTATTGGCCACTTCTCATGAGACAGAAAATACTCATATGCCTTACAAGAAACAGCCTGAGAATGCAGTACGATTTGCCTATGTGTATCAGCACTGCTTACCCTCTGCCTTCACGAGCAACTTCAACCTGTCTTCTAGACAAGCAAGGATATTGGAGCAGTTTTGGTTTTAAAGTTCTTGTAGCATCGTTTTTTCATAAAGACTTTTATATTCAAACCCAAAGCCATACAGTCTGTTGGTCATGCAGTCTGAAGGGGGATTTGGTGACCAGAGCAAAAAGAGTGGCCATTAAGTTATAGCTTGGATGTTGGCATTTTGATCCTAGGCTCATAGGCAGCCTGAGTTTAAATCTCCCTTCCACCATTTACTAACTGTGTGACTTCAGTTCTTTACTTGTCTTCTCTAAGCTTTAATTTTCTCATCTTTAAAAAGAAGATAAGAATAGTGTCTGTTTCATAGGGTTAGTGAGAGGGCTTAGGGAAAGAAGGCACAATGATGTGTTGGCATATGGCCTGGCACATAAGAAAAGCTTAATAAACAGTAGTTATTATGAAAGCAACTTGTCCCTCTGCCACTCTTTGGATATGCAACTTTGGCCAAGTCATGCAATGGTTCTAATCTCTGGTTCTGTAAGGAAATAGACTAGACCAGGTCTTTTCTAAAATCTTTTTCAGCTCTGACTCTTAGAATCAAAATCATTCTGTACATGCATCACAGATAGTTAGTATTCACCAAACACTCTATATACCCCTCTATATTTCTCAGCACTATAATTAGTTTGGGATGTTATAACCAGTTTTGGCCAGTGGAAATGTGAGTGTGAATCATGTTTAATTAAAGATCAAATGTGGCCTGAGAGGCATGCAAGAAACAAGGAAGAGGCCAAGGCACCTAATATGGCGTTGTTTTACGTGCCGTTCCAGGGTTCTTCTGGCATTTACATATGCTACCCTCTTTCTCGTTAGCTGGGTTCCAGGTTTATTTTGCTGTATACCTAACATGGCTCTGACTCTTCAGTCAGAAATTCTTCAATCTGCTTTTATAAAACCTTACCATTTCTGCTGGTATTTCACTGGGCATTATAAAATTCTTAAAGCATAATTAATTTTAATATAATCACACTGATTATAAGAAGCAAAACTTCTCACATGGAAGGCAAAATGGAAAGGCACACAGTATCTGGTAGCCTCACCTCACAAAGATTGTTGTGAAGACCAAAGTAGATACCAGAGATTGAAGAACGAAGTATTGCACAGTAAGGTGAGGTGGGTGATGTGATTGATGGAATGAGAGGTATATTGGAAAGGCACTAGAATTCCACAGAGTATACCTCATTTCCCAATTTCCTGATTTAAGAAGAAAAGATGCCAAACTTAATATATATATAGAAATTTATATATATAAATATATATATTTCTCTCTATATATATATATTTTCTATATATATAGAAAAGGAATAATAACTCTTTCTTCAGAATAATTGAAAATCTTGGGGTGCCTGGGTAGCTCAGTCGGTTGAGCAGTGACTTCGACTCAGGTCATGATCTCACAGTTTCTGAGTTCGAGCCCTGCATTGGGCTCTGTGCTGACAGCTTGGAGCCTGGAGCCTGGTGCCTGCTTCAGATTCTGTGTCTCCCTCTCTATCTGCTCCTCCCTTGCTCATGCTCTGCCCCTCTCTCTCTCAAAAATAAATAAACATTTAAAAAAAAAAAGAAATTCTAAGAGCACTAAGAATGGTGTTTTTAAGCAGCCACTTATTTCCACATCTTTGGATAATTGAGGGAAACTGAAATTCTTTGACTTTGCATCCATATTTTCTTAACTAAGAAATAATGTTGGTGGACATACATCAATGTCACCTTTAAAATAATGATTGATTTAAATGTGAATTTGAAAAGTAAATAAATATTAGTGATTCAGCTCTCTCTGTCATTTATCAAGATGGGTTTATCCAAGCCATTTGTGATTTGGATGGAATGTTGGAACACAGACCAATGCTCCGTAACAAACAAGATAGATGAAAATCTCAGAAGATGACTGTTGACCTAATCCAAACAAACATCTCCTGGTTCCATTCGCTGTTGCCAAGTCTCAGTAGAGTACTAAGAATAAATATAGCACAAGTGTGGAAAGGGGTCTGCTTGGCTTTCTGTTTGTGATTGTTCAGGCAGAGGAGTGATAGAATTGTGAGCTGATCTCCACCAACTGCCAGGCAGCCACCAAGTCATTGACGTCAATGCTCAAAATGAGGTATGCTGTGAAATCAGTAGTCCTTCACCAGGTAGAAGAAAAAAGTAAACGGATGACCTGAAAAAGAGAATGAGACATGAGGCATGAGGCAATGTATTGGGTCATTGAGGCAAGAATTATGAATCACTTCTCTATACTAACAGTTACCCACACTTTGGACCCTGGTAAAGGGGGTTTTCCTAGAAGGGAATTACATGGAAACTTGATGGGTGATATGAAGAGGCACTTAACAGTATTACATTCATATCAGAAGAGCAATGATCCATGTATTCTTTGAGCCTTTGAGCTAAGTATATTCTATAATTTACAGGAGACCTGTTTCCCCAAGGCAGAGCCAACAGTTGGCCATTCCCTATCATATTCAAGCTATATATAGAATACACTACGATTTCAAAAAAGCAAAAATCTATGTTTAATAATTATCAGTGACTCTACATTAGATGTAACTAACCACCAAATGGTGCCAAGACACTGATATACTGAATGGCTGTTTTGTTCCATACCCAGTGTTTACCAATCCGTGAGAGACTCACTACCTGTAGGCAAGAGAACAGGAGTGAGAAGTGCAGACCTAGAGAATGGAGAGGGGGGTAAAGTACCATGGGAATAAACAGCAGTGAGAACATGAGGCCTGAATTTCAAGAATTTGGTCTTCTGCTGGCCACAAATCCCTTAACTGGAAGAAGAAATACTTGCCAGCCAACTGGTCTCCCCTCAACCTCAGCCCCTACTTCCCTGCCATAAAAACGTGCCCGCGTGCATGCACGCTCTCTCTCTCTCTCTCTCTCTCTCACACACACACACACACACACACACACACACACACACACACACACTCCTGAAAACTTTATTTCACTTGATAAGTCAAGTGCACTGGCTAGACTCTCCAGTACAATGCTGACTGAGATGATAAGAGAGGACATCTTTGCTGTATTTCTGATTTTAGGGGGGAAGCCTTCAGTCTTGAACAATATAAGCTGTAGCCTTTTGCATGGTGTCCTTTATCAGACTGGGAAAGTGCCTTCTATTCCTAATTTTGTAAGCGTTTTTATCATGAAAGGGTATGGGATTTTGTCAAATGGTTTTGCTGCACCTATTCAGATGATTATGTGGGATTTTGTCCTTTATTTTATTAATAGGACATGTTATATTATTGATTTTCAGATGTAAAAACCAACCTTGAATTAATTCTACTTGGTCAACGTGTATAATTCTTTCCATATGTTGTTGAATTTGGTTTGCTAGTATTTTGTTGAGGACTCACAACTACATTTATAAGAGATACTGGCCCAGGTTTTCCTTTCTTCTGTTGTCTTTGGGTTTGGTATCAGCATAAAAATGGTCTCCTAGAATGAATTAAGAATTGTTCTCTCCTCTTCTATTTTTTGGAAAGCTTATGAAGAATTGGTATTAATTCTTTAAATGTTTGGTGGCATTCAAAAGTAAAACTGTTTAAGCCTGGATTTTTCTTTGTGCATGTTTTTTTTTTTTACATCAAATTAAATTTCTTGTTACAGGTCTATTTAGACTTTGTATTTCTTATTGAGTAAGTTTTCATAGCTTGCGCCTTTGTAAGAACTTCTTTTTTAATCCAGGTTATCCAACTTACTGGCATACACTTATTCCTATTATTTCTTTTTAATTCTTTTTTATTTCTGTAAGGATGATAGTCATGTCCCTGCTTTCTTTCCTGATTTTAGTAAGATGAGTCCTCCTTTTTCCCTTGGTCAGTCTAGTCTAAGTTTTACCAATTTTGTGGATTTTTCAAAGAACCAGTTTTTATTTCATTGCCTTTTCTCTATTTTCCCTCTATTCTCTATTACTTTAATTTCTGCTGTAGTCTTCATTACAGCACCAAAATGACAAGAGAGCATAAACTATCTTTTTCAAAATCCAGTCTTATGAATGAAAATAAGCAAAGCCTCAACCTCATACTAAAGGAATCTAATTATTGCTTTAAACTAGCCTTAGACTCAGTGGGGTTCAATCACCCACTACAGAAGCTGTTTTATGTGTACTGATATTCCTTGATTTTCTGTGGGGTTATATCCCAATAAACCTATCATAAATTAAAATATCTTAAATTGAAGCTGAATTTAATATACCTAAACTACCAAACGTCATAACTTAGCCTAGCCTACCTCAAATGTGCTCAGAACACTTACGTTAGTATGCAGTCGGCAGAATCATCTAACACAAAGCCTATTAAAATGTGGAATGTCATGTAGTTTGATTATTGTACTGAAAGTGAAAAACAGAATGGCCGCATAGGTACAGAGTGCACGTCACTGTAGCGAGTGTTTACCCTTCAGATCGCATGGCTCCCTGGGAGCTGTGACTTGCTGCTGCCGCCCAGCGTTACTGAGAACGGCCTACCACATAACATCAACCCGAGAAAAGATCCAAATTCAAAATTTGAAGTATGGGTCCTACCTAATGCATGTTGCTTTCATACCATCATAAAGTCGAAAAATTGTTAAGTCGAACGATTGTAAGTCAGGGACCATCTGTATAGGTGGTCCTGGAATCCAAAGCCTGAGAGGGAGATCAAAAACTGTCACCCCCGACAGCACTCCTCATCAAAGTCACCACATAAGAAAATCAAGTGGTCTTCTACAGAGGTATCGCTTCTACCTTTTCTCTTTCCCTAAAGTGAGGTCATAAATGCTTCGCTAGTCAGAGAAAGGTGAATCCCAAATCACCAAGGGACTAGGGCAATTATTCACAAACTTTTGTCCACCAATATGACTTTTCAAAATTTGTTTCAACTGTGCCCCCCATGTCATGGAATCTTTAAAAGATTTCGTCTACTAAAAAAGGCTGCATATGTTTTAAGCAACACATAATTTGTTCTGCCTGTATATTTACTAATGTTTTGGTCAGTGTTGACGTAGTTTGTAAATGATTTGTTAGCAGCAAAGTTTATGGTAGTATTATGAAATCACATAAATTGTTATAAGAACTGAAAGGCTATTAATAAAAAAAGATAACTAGGAATCCAATTGTTTAGAATATAGAACTCTTGTTTGCTTAATTTTTGTCATCATGGTGGCAGATTCAAGCCATTGAAGTCAAACACTAAAACCACACAACTTGTGGGGTTCCTGGGTGGCTCAGTCAGTTAAGTGCCCAGCTTTAGCTGAAGTCTTTTTTTTTTTTTTTTCTAAATTTATTTCTAGGAGAGAGAGAGAGAGACAGCGTGAGCAGGGGAGGGTCAGAGAGAGAGGGAGTCACAGACTGAAACAGGCTCCAGGCTCTGAGCTGGCAGTCGGCACAGAGCCCGACGCGGGGCTCGAACCCACGAACCGCGAGATCATGACCCAAGCGAAAGTCGGAACCTTAACCGACTAAGCCACCCAGGCGCCCCAGTTGAAGTCTTCATCTTGCGGTTCATGACTTCAAGCCCTGCGTTGAGCTCTGTGCTGACAGCTCAAAGCCTGGAGCCTGCTTCAGATCTGGGTCTCTCTCTGTCTCTCTCTCTGCCCCTCCCCTGCTCATGCTCTGTCTCTCTCTCTCTCTCTTTTGCAAAAATAAATAAACATTAAGAATTTAAAAAAATTAAAACCACATGACTTGCACTCTGAGGGTTGCAATTGGCTTAGTACTCTACTCCTAGTTATTTCTTTGATGTCATAAATGGCCAAATTAAGCTAGAATTATAATAACTTCATTTTTGTAATATTAGAATTTAGAAACTTTGGTCAGCTTCATGGTTCCAAAACTGTGTGTCAAAGTACCCCAAAATATTGCAACAATATCGCAAGAGCACAGAAACTCATTTTAAATTTTCTAGGGAAACATAGCAATTTCTCTCAGATACCACATAAACTATCAAGTTGCGTGGATATCAATATTTAATAAACAGAACAGTTAGAAACTTCTTTGGGTCTAGGAATACTATAAAAATTACATCACTGTAATCCGGAAAAGTTTTACAACCTCAGGATTATCTATTTTAGTTTGCCCCCACAGCCTTAGTAAGGATAGCTACATGATTTCATCAGCCTTTTTGAAATATTAAAAAGAGCTACAAGAACCTTTTTTGGCTTCCTGAGCCAACTATCTTAGTTGGTAAGATAGATTAAGGTATCTCTAAAATCACATCAACAAAACAAAAGTGTATATTATTGCTAAGTGCATTCTTTATCTTGATACCATTATAACAATACAATGCTTCCTTTTCTTGATCACCTTCCTCCTCACCTCCAAAATTTTCTAGAGGAAGAGAATGAGCAAAGAAGACACATTTAGGGAGACACTCCATTCATTTAACAAAAAATGAGCATATATTTAGGTGACATTTAAGTCAAAATGTGAATGAAGAGGGAAAGAATCAAATAAGTGATTGGAGAAAGGGTTACAGGCAGAGGGTTGAAGCAGGTGCAAAGGTGAGAGCATGTTTGCCATTCTACATAGAGTTTGCATTGCCAAGTTTGAGCCTTTTGCATTTGACTCTCAGATGCTGGTTAGCTTATAATAATCACTCTGTGAACCTGCAAAGCCATGACCCAAGTAAGTTTAGGCATGCCTCAATGACTTGACCAAGATACAGACACCCCATTAGGCCTGACAAAAAGAGCCTACCCTTCCTTCCTTCCTCCCTCCCTCCCTCCATTCTTCCCTTCTTTCCCTCCCTCCTTCCATTTCTCCTTTCTTTCCTTCCCTCCCTCCCTTCCTTCTTTCCTTTCCTTCCTTTTCTTCTTTCCATCTTTCCCTCTGTCTCTCCCTCCCTCCCTCCCTTCCTTCCCTCCTTCTTTACTTCCGTCTTTCCTGCCTCCACTAAATGTTTATTGAAAGTCTACTATGTACCATCCACTATTTTTGGTACTTATTATACAGCAGTAAATAAAACAGATATGGCCCCAGACTGCTTGAAACTTGCAGACTAGCAAACTAGGGTCTCTTGTAAACAAAAAATCCTGAGCGTGACAAGTATTAAATGCTTGTTCAGTGAACCTGGCCCAAATTAAAAGATAAATGTTTGATCAATGAATCAATGTTTGAATGAATGAGCAAATGAAGAGATGGATTGACTGACCTTTAAGATTTTATAACTCTGAGATTCTTACCATAGCAGGATAATTAGAATTTTTTTCTGATTCCCATTTTCTATTCCTGTATCGGTGCAAGTGAAAAATGTTGAGAAAGAATTAAGCTAAATCTGCCAGTCATAAAACTTCATAAGAAAATCAATTAAGTAGCTCAAAATCATTTCTGTACTTTCAGGAAAAAAAAAGCAGCTGCCTGATGATATTTTTAATTGAATTCAGAAGCTATTACCTACAAGAACCTTTAATTTATTCTTACCCAGTCAATCGAAAACAATTTAAGCAAAACAGAATCTGTTTTCTTCTAAGTTGCAACTGAGCTGAGAGCTGTCATGCCAAGTTTCACCCAGTGTGAATTTCAGCAGCTGAATGATAAACACCAGTAAAAGAAACCCTTTTCTAGAAAGCCAGCAGGACTGCTTTAGCCAAGTTTATGCTACTAGGCAACAACCTAAGAAAACCAATATTCTGTTGCTAATTACCCATCTAAAAGGCTAGAGAGGAAATTACAGAAAGAAGCAATCTTCTTAATAATTTCCCCATTACCCAATCCTGAATCACCTCTTATCCATGAAAGGATGAACATAGAAGTTTCAGAGAATCCCAATTCTCATTAAAGTAGAAAAAGAGATTGCCTCCCTAAAGAAATGGGCTTAAGGATTCTAGGCAAAGGTTTTACCCCCAGTTAGTAATTTACAAATGCAGTGGTTGAAAGTGACAGACAGGGTAAGCTTCTGGGGGCTGAAAGGTTGGGAGCCACAAACCCCAAATAGATGTCAATTCTATCAGCCATATTGCAACCTGGCCTCTTCTGGTTCAACCATTCACTCATCACATGTGAACAAGACCAAAAAGCTTACAGTGTAATATGGGGGTCAGATGAGAAACAGGTAAACAAACGAATATGACTGCAAAGATAATTGTGCCTCAAAGAAAATTTCCAAGGTGACATGACAGAGAGGAACTCAAGAAGCATCATTTAGTAGAGTGATTAAGAAAGGCCTTTCAGAGTATTGTGGACTGAGGTTTTATTCATGCTGCAAATGCTCTCTTCGTTCTTTTTAAATTGGGCCTAACCATGCTCCTGTCACATTAGCTAATGAAGCTTACTCTCTTTTCCAGCCAGCTCGTGATGCAGCTGTGAAAAGGAAGGGAAGGGAAGGAAATGGAGGATATTCTTAGCACAATGACTGAAATAAGCCAACATAAGAATACCAGGGGCTGGGTGCCTAGGTGGCTCAGTTGGTTAAGTCATGATCTCACTGTTCAAGAGTTCAAACCCTGCATCAGGCTCTCTGCTGGCAGCATGGAATCCACTTTGGATCCTCTGTGTCCCCTTCTCACTACTCTTCCTCAGCTTGTTCTTTATCTCTCTCAAAATAAAGAAATAAACTTTAAAAAAGAAAAGAATACTAGGAGAAAACTCACTTCTTCATTTATGATCATGGCATAGGAAAATTCCTTAGGAAGGTTGAAAAAAGCAAGAATATTAAAGAAATACTTGCACAATTGGATTTCATCAAAAGTCAAAGCTTTTGCTCTTAGAAAGACCTCATTTAAGAAAAGAAAAGAGAGACCACAGTCTGAGAGAAGATATCTAATATGTGTACAAAATACATGTGTGTATTCATGTGTATAGCCAATATTATGTGTATATGTGTGTTTATACATATATGTGTATTTATACATGTATGTGTGCATATACATATAGGACATATGTGTATATCATATTTCATATATATCTGGAAAAGGACACATATGAAACATATGAAGAACTCTTAGATATCAACAATAAGAAGAGAAACAACTCAATTTTTAAATATACAAAGGGTTTGAATAGGAACTTCACAAAGGAGGATGCCCAAACAGCCAATAGTACATGAAAACATGGTCAACACCATGAAGTCATCAGACAAGTAGAAATTAAAACCGCAATGAGATGTCCCTTCACACCCACTAGAATGGCTAAAATGAAAGAGTAACCATACTAAGTGTTGGTGAGCATAGGAAAAACTGGAAGTCTCTTACAATGCTGCTACACACATAAACTTGTATACAATGTTCATAAAACCTTTATTTATTATAGCTACAAACAGAAACCCACTGCCCATCATAAGCAAATGGATGAACACGTTGTATTATATCCATAAACTGGAATACTATTCAGCAATAAAATGAACCACCAATACATTCAACAATATGGATGACTCTCGGAAACAAAATAAGCCAGGCATAAAAGTATATTCTGTGTGATACTATTTATATAAGATTCTAGAAAAAAGGAGATATAATCTACATTGATAAAAAGCAGATCAGGGTTGCCTGGAGCTGGGGTTCAGAATGGATTGACTGTAAAAGGGCATGAGAAAAATTTTGGAGGTGATGGAAATGTTCCATAATATGGTAGTGATATGTTGGTGGTTACAAAGATACATCTGTCAAAACTCTAAATGTACACTACACTTAAAAGAATCACATCTTAATGTGTGTAAATAATAATAATGTTGGTTTTAACACAATAAATTTAATTTTTTAAAAATTGGCTTCTTTGAAAAAGTAATCTTAATGTTTGCTCATAGTACTGGTATAGGTGTGCCGTTCATTGAATCAATTCACAAAGTTTGAGATGGGAAAATTAGGCATGGAGCCAATATAACAGCCATAGCCTCAAACATTCATTGAGCTGGTTTTCCTATATTTGTCTTGAAAGAAGTTCTGTGAAGAAAAGATCTCTCTGATCCAGTAGATTATAGAAAAAGACTGAATCCTCTATATATACATTCACATTCTAATTACCATAAGTTTGGTTCTGAAAATCCTATGAGGAATACCTAGTGGAAAACAGTTTGGGAAACACTGAATTAGTTGATCAATGTCCATCTGGAAGAAAGTGTCTTAGAGTTTTTAATCATCCATATATGTTTTTTAATCTCAAAAAGGGTGGTTTAGTATGTAGCATTTTCCATCTGTATTTGAGGGCAGTACTCATTTTCAACTGCATCTTATAAAACTGGTGTTCCTTTCTATTTTCTTACAAAAACAATTTTTTAGTGTTCTTTCAAAGAGCTCGATCCTTAACTCTACACTTATAAACAACTTGGCCAAATGGGAAAAGCTGGATTGTCAAATTTTTAGATGACACAAACTATTTTTTCAATGATAGTCTATGAAGTTTGAATTTGCTAAGATCTTGGATAGGCAAGATTGATTATATTTAAAAAACTATTGGGTTTGGAAAAATCAATTAGTTCAAATGTATATGTTTTGTGGGAGACAGAGGAGAGCAGGCACTGGAGTTTTTGTTGACAATAAACTCAACCAAAAGTATAATATTGCACCACTAAAAACCAATTCAATCCTAGTTAAAAGAATGGTGTCAAGAACAATAAGAAGAGAACCATTATAAATAAGTACCACTGTGGATCTACATAATGGAGAAAGATCTGAGAATAATGCCAAAGGAATAGTGTCCAAGGTCTGTGGAAAAGAATACACAGGCATTATGGTATTTGCCTCCAAATATGTGGGGGAAATTTCATGGAGTATCATTCAAGCATCCAATTGCTACATTCTCAACCTATTTTTAAAAGCTCCAATTGTACCTAACTAGGGCTATTTTAATTAGAACCTTATTCACAAAATCCCCAGCACATGGGAAGACTGGGTTTAGAAAGGACAGAGGGAACTCAGGGACAGTATGGCCCGAAGCCCAATGGTGGTCACACACAGGAGAAATCCTGACTCTACAGCCCAGCTTTTGTCATTAATGATGAATGATAAGCATCTGCCCCATGTTTTTGCATTTGCAGCACTCACTCAAGATTCACTTGGCAAAAAAGTTGAACCAAAATCATGCGGCTGGCCTGACTGGATTTATTTTGAGTTTTTCTGAAAACCAGAAGTACCAGTAATGAGATGGTTATTGGCCTAGGACCCTGTAAGGATATCCCTGCTTTAAGAAGGAATTTATACTAAGTGAACTTTTATCAAAGATTCTTCCTCAATTTGGGAAAGGAGACAATTACTCAGTCTCATTCAGTGAGAACTTTAAAATCAATAATGGAATAAAATGTTTAAAAAATAAAGTAAAATAAAATAATGAACAAAGAAGATTTTAGGATGCACCCTAGAGTTTATCTACGACAATTAATCTTTATCAACATGAAAAATGGGACCTAGAGTAATCACATGAATTTTTTTACAGACTCTCAGTGAATGAGAAGCATAAGCACCAAGGGAAGACTTCCCCAAGATAGGCCATTTTGGCATGAAGATGATTTTGAGTGAAAAGCAATCAAAGCCCAGCCTGTTAGGAAAAAACTCTTTACCTTTCCACACCTGCTGAAAAGAATTTCAATAGAGGACCTGCTCCCAGAAAAGAGCTATCACCATAGATAACCACATAATAATATGAACTAAGTATGTCAGACGCGGAGGAACCTAGCAAGGCCGGCTTCATCAAAGTCTTCTGTGTCCCATTGTTTCTGTGTGGCCCTAAGAACCTTTGTTTACCAAACATGCACTTGTTCATCTTCCTGTGAATTGCATACCCTCCCTTTTGAAGTCTTGGACACCTATCCTCCCTTTTCCCTAGTTCAGAGTGACATATATACCTCATTGTGCCTGTCTTTGGAATTTTCATGTTTGTGGATTCCTCATTTATATAAAATTAAATTTGATTTTCTCTTGTTAATCTGTCTCATGCTAATGTGATTCTTAGTCTGGCTAGAAGGACCTTAAAGGGCAGAGGAAACTCTTCCTCCCTCTATTAAAAGAAACATAGAACCCAAGATCTCCGTGCCTTTAACCTATCCTTCTCTATTATAAAATACAGCTTCCTAGGGCACCTTGGTGGCTCACTTGGTTGAGTGTCTGTCTCTTGGTTTCAGCATAGGTCATGATTTCACGGGGTTTGTGAGTTCAAGCCCAGTGTTGGGCTCTGTGCTGACAGTGCAGAGCCTGCATGGAGTTCTTTCTGCCTCTCTGCCTCTCCCTTTCTCTCTCTCTCTCTCTCTCTCAAAATAAATAAATAAATAAATAAATAAATAAATAAATAAATAAATAATGTAAAAAAATAAAATACTGCTTCCTTTTTCAACTGAACAATCTCACTTACTGATATAAATATACTGAGATCCCTATATCAACGTATTGTTTTTAATAGAATGAATGTGAACACAGGAAAGTATGATCATGTGGGGGAGAGGCAGGGGAGGAAGTTAAGGGGAGAGGGTGAAGACGAGATAAAAAATCCATTCACACCTAAATGAATTTTTTTTTTTCTGATATGACCTCTAATTTACCAGCATGTCCTTGATTTTGATGCTAACCTTTTCTGGTAATTAACGTTTGAGTGTTTAAGGAAAAACAATGCCTTTGACTATTAGCAAGACCTTAGGAAAATGTCACTGTGAAGGCAAATTATTTTTCATCTGCTTAGTAAACTTTTTGACTGATGAAAAATCAATCCTTCACCAATTCTTCTTTCGGGTGTTGTGTGTCTGATATGTCTCCTATGTCATCTGGAAACAAGAGTTTAAATACTACTTTAATGAGAAAAATCACCCATGCTCAGTCTGCTACTGCCTTAAATGGATTTGTGGCTGATAAGTGACTGATAAGATGTTTGCCTGAAACATTTTTGGAAGGACAAATCCATTATTTGTTGCCACTTTTTTCAAGGTCCATGGAGAAATTAGTTTTAATTAGTCCTTTGGTTGCCAGAACACAGCAAATCCTCCTTTCCTGAGAAAGAAGGGCAAATACTACCAGACACTGATTTTGTTCAATTCTTTAATAAATCAAAATATTGAAACTAGTGGATTAAACCATTAGACAGCATTCTCTGAATGACAAAGTATATTACATTAATTCTTTCTCCTTATTGTAGAGGTAGAAAAAAATTAGGATTTCCTTAAACGTTGAGTCAAAATATTAAGATAAAACATGGAAACTTCGGTCATTCAGATACTTCATGTATATGTCAAATCTAGCCTCCACTTTTTTCAAATTTCTGTAGGATATAGATTCTCTAATTGCTGCCATCCTGAAACAGAATCCTTTAGCAACCAAGGATATAGCATAACCCAGAAACATTCATTTAAAAGAAAATTTAAAAAGGGGTGCCTGGGTGGCTCAGTTGGTTAAGCGTCCAACCCCTGATCTTGGCTTAGGTCATAATATTTCGCTTCATGGTTTCAAGCCCTGAGTTAGTCTCCACACTGACAGCTTGGATTCTCTCTCTCTCTCTCTCTCTCTCTCTCGCTCTCTCTTTCTCTGCCCCTCTCTGTTCAGGTTCTCTCTTTTTCTCTCTCTCCAAATAAATAAATGTTAAAAAAAACTTAAAAAAACAAAGAAAATCAAAAGAAAAATAAGAAAGAATAATAAAGGACATTAATGAACTATGCAAAAATTGAAGCCCTTCATCACTATTATAGTTCTCTCTACACGATTTCTAGATTTATTTTCTTTTTTAAAAATTATGTATTTAATGTTTATTTATTTTTCAGACACAGACAGAGGGACAGAGAGAGACAGGGAGGGGCAGAGAGAGACAGAGACACAAAATCTGAAGCAGGCTCCAGGCTGTCAGCACAGAGCCCTAAGGAGGGCTTGAACTCACAAACCAGGAGATCATGACCTGAGCAGAAGTCAGACACTTAACCGACTGAGCCACCCAGGTGCCCCTGGGTTCATTTTCTAATAGCAAGTTGACAAGCCTTTCTCCTGTTGATCAGCATCTCCAGTTGAGACACCTCTTCTTCTCAGACTCTGAATCCTACCATTTGCTGATTCTAGACGTTTTCAGTGGCATCCTGTTTGCTACCCCATAATACCACAGGTCAGAAGGGCTATCATGGCTATTTCTTAGCTAAGTCAGTTTTCTTAGAGCAGAGCTCACACTGGGCAAGTTTCCATCCAGACTTCTAAGCAGACGAACTTCTTTCTCATTTGAATTTCACCATTAATTCACCTTGGAGTGTTGGTCATGAGTCTCTCTTTACATCTCTGATATTTCGAGAAGAGATGCTCATACTGAACTAACTCTGGGAACCATCTGAAAGGAAGTGTTTACATAACCCTTTTCAACATAACACCATGGCAGGGTTCCCAATCCACAGCCACAGTATCCTGTGGAATCAGCTAAACTGTTTAAAAAGCCAACAACCAATTTGAATTATAACAATTCCATGGGGGCTCATGGCAGCAAACCATTTATTCCTAGAATCTGGGATAGAATATTGGTATTCTTACATCATGATCCAGATAGATCTGAAACAAGATTGACCCCCCTTTCCCCAAAATCTCACTTAACACAAGTATGCTTTTTTCTCTATTGTACTGCATTTTGATACTAGATATGACACATTAAACTGGTTTCACAATCGCTAATCAGCTGCAACCCATAATCTAAAAAGATTAGAACATGGAGAATTTCTCTCCTAATCTGGGGTCATTTCCAACTGCTGTGTTTTAGAGACTCTAAAGCACTGCTGTACACTAGAGCCACCTGCGACACTATAAAAGTTAAGGTGGCTCAGTCCCCTGGCTGGAGAACCTGATTCAATGGTTACCAAGGAATAGCCATTTGCAAAAGTCTCGAAGTAATTCTAATGTGTGGCCAGGATTACGCACCATTGCTCTAGTGTAGAGCAACTAACCGATAAGAAAACCTACAAGATCCTTTATTGCAGTACACCTGTCCAAAGAATCTCTCCTTGTAAAGTCAGTTTACGTAATACTACATTTGTCACTCCATAGGTTGTTTATCAGTTTGCCACATTCAGTACAGGATGATCTTGAAAGCACTTTACAATCTCTTGTTTTTCCACTTGAGAAGCAGAATTCTTAAAGGCCGGGAGTCCTGAGCGCTTGGCCGCTTGCCTTGGACACAGCGTGGAGGCAGGCACGGTTGTTATAGAGCTGCCTCCGGTCTGTGTGACCTTTCCCCTAGTGAGCTTTATTTCCATGAACAGAAACTAGATGCCTGAGAGCTGACGCATGGAAAGTGAGTGCTGTTCCACAGCAGTGACCCTTCACCTACTAAACTTCCCCTTGTTGACTCCACCGCCAGCCGGAACAGCCCAGGCTGTGGATGTGGGACTGGCCTTTCACCCACTTAGCCAGAGAGAGGCCCTGCATTTGCTAGCTTCTCCAGGATGGCCTGTATTTCTTCCTTCCCTCACAATGCTGATGAAAACCATGTGTGGCAGAGAGTTACTTAATTATTATTTTCAAACGAGAAGTGTAACTATGAATTAGGGCTGTGGCATTAAAAAAAAATCCTTTTGTTCCAGTAGGTGGTGCATTTTGAGGCGCCCATTTGTTGCAAGAAGCCCTGGGAGAACGCTATTGCAAAAGGGCTGAAAGAAAGAACATAGAAGGGGAGCCCCACCTCTTTCCTCTTTGTACTCAGCACAGACCAGTGAAACATAGCCAGGCCCCTTTCTTCCATCAAGAGTATTAAACATGTCACCCAAACTCAGCGTCATCCGATGTTCCTGGATGTTCCCGTTTATTTTCCAAAAGATTGAAAACAGAAAGGAATGTGTGTCTGTGTGATTGCTGTGATTTGGGTCTCCAACTACGAGCCCACGTTTTCTTACACCAAGGCTGGACACCTGACGGACAGCTGAGGCCTACAGAGGGCATGCTATGCGTAGGCTTTGGAGAGCTACAGGCTTTGGTGTGAGTGGCTGAAGGGGCTGAGGTGAAGGCCACATGTCACCTGCATGGAGATGGGAACAGGTGTTCCCTGATGGGAAGAAACAAGCTGTTGAGTTTTCAACATCTTTTTGGTTTGTTTTTGGGCTCAGTTTTACACAGCTCCCTGGTGTGGGCCAGGAGCACAAATGGGCATTCTTAGTTCTAGAGAGTCCAAAAGGCTAATGTAAAAGTCTCGGACTTCCCAAGCCCCAGATTCCCGTTTAAACAAGGATCTAGAAAACTCACGTTTCCTACTAGCTGTGTGTTCTAGGTGACTTAACGACTCCCATGCCTCAGTTTCTCCTCCGCACGCAGAAGTGCTGGATGAAATGAAGGGCTGTCACGCCTGCAGTTGACAGTCTGTCACTCAGGGGCAGCTTATCCTGAATGGAAAAAGGACAGTGGAGGCAGGGGTCTTGTTGCGGGCCAAAACGTAGAGGCTGCTTGGACCTCTAGCCCTGGGATAACAAGGGCTTGCATCTTCCAAACCCCACTCACTGATTCATCCATCTCTGGAGTGCTGAACTAAGACGAATTCTGGGCCAAACCAGACCAGACAGGAAACGATGGTCTGATCTTTTGCTGGTGGTGTCGGCCACCATTGGAGAGGGAAGAACTTGCACAACATGGCCTTGCTTAAACTAGTTATTTTCAAATAAACACAATTTTAGTATGACATCTGGTTATCTGTTCTTTTAACTGCTACTCATTGTGAAGAAGAAAACCACAGGCCCAAAATGGCATCACTAAGACTGAGTTCCCAAACCCGGGCTTCATATCTAACCTAATTGCAATTTCAGCCTCCCCATAAATGCAGTCTGACCGGTCAGTCAGGAATTTTCCCTTCAGTGAAAATGAGTCTCCCACTTGGGCCCTCTTCATCCCCACCCTCCTCCCCAAGGAAGAGGAGGTGATCTGCATGATAAGACCCCTGGCTTTTCCCTCCACTAGGAATCCTTTTCCTTTGCTAGTTACTTTCTGGCCCCACCCTCTTTCTATAAAAGCCTTCCATTTTGTACAACCCCTCAGAGCTTCCCTCTGCTTGCTAGATCCGATGCTGCCCAGTTCGTGAATCACTTAATGAAACCAAATAGATCTTCAATATTTACTCAGTTGGAATTGTGTTTTTATACCAGCATATAGACATACAATCCATCGCACATATTCATAGGCCAGTACTCGAGAACTGATTGAATTACCCAGGCAATAAGGAATGCGTGTATAACTGACTAAATTTTCTCATCTTCAAGTGGATATTCAGTGACATGCTGACATGGTTTGGATCACCCCTTGCACTGGGTTAAGCAAAGAAACCACAAAAGGAAGTGACCTCTAAAATTTGTCTTCCAGATGACCTGGTGCCTGATTTGTATTCCTTTTATTATCTGGAACGCAATCAGTTCTACAGAAACCAAGGCTGATCTTTAGTTTTCACTTTTAGTGTTCTGGTTTTCCAAATAAGAGATTCCTGTTTGGGATAGTGTGTGTGGTGAGAGGCCAGGAGGGAATGAGGGTTAGAAAGAGAAGATAGGTCTTACTTGGTGATAATTTCAGGAAATTTAGGCAATGATCAGCAATCAGAGAAAAGGAAGAAGTCACGGGCATGGAAGTAAAGTTTCAGCTGACTGTAGTTCAATGTCAGTCCACAGAAGGCAATGGGAAGAGATGATAAGGGAGAGAAAGAGCTGATTATGGGCTCCTCAGGCCTGTGATCTCCACGCCTCTCAGTATACCCAATGGCGTTAGAATAGAAGGCAGAAGAGCACTGATCCAATTCCCTGTCCTGATTCTGCCTTCCAATTCGGTCAAAAGCCTATTCTGAATGGATATTTGCTAAATACTTTTGCCTATTCTTTTGCTATATCTATTTTCATCTCAACTTTTGAAATAACATTTGTTTTTCTTTTTTCTCTTAAATTTTTAGTCTCTATTTATTTTTCTTATTTTTTTAGCATTGATTTATTTCTGAGAGACAAAGAGAGACAGAGTACAAGTGGGGGAGAGACAGAGAGAGAGAAGGAGACACCAAATCTGAAGCAGGCTCCGGGCTCTGAGCTGTCAGCACAGAGTGCAACGTGGGGCTCACATTCATGAACCACAAGTTCTGGACCTGAACCAAAGTCAGACACTCAACTGGCAGAGCCACCCAGGAGCCCCACGTTTGTTTTTCTTATAATGAATAAGTAACACATGTTTCATTGTTTAACATTTGGAAAAGCGCAAGAAAAATAAATATAAACACTAATATATCTCCCCTCCTTCCCCCATATCCACTATGGACATTCTGGGGTATTTTCTTTATATATATGTTTGCTTATACATTTGTGCATATAAATACTAAAAATATTAACCATGTATGTTAACATTTCTTATTATCCCATGACCGCTTCCCTCTTTGGGTAGCTGGACCATGATTCACAAAGGAAGCCAAAAATATCTGTATGTATTTGGGACCTCTGTTTTACTGACGTATTATGATACATGTTTTCTTTTTTCTCAGATCCATAAAAACCTATGTATGGTTTCTATAATCTACCCACTAATATCCGTTTAAGTTTCATCTGAACTGGTCTCAAGTTTTCTTCAACTTTTATTCTCTTCTGCATCCCTCCAAACCAAAGATTCTCTTTTAGTTCAATAGATAATAGAGGGAACCTGTATGTGATTTATTGTTTACTTATTACCCTCCAAATTGCTTCAAGGCTTAAGCCTTTGAAACTCATTCTCTTCAACAAAACATAGCAAGGGTAGACATGGCTGCAGGTAGAATGAGGCGGACAGGCCTAAATCAGCCTTCTAGAGTTTTCTGCAGCTCAGCGTGCACAGTCATAGCAAAGGGGCACTGACAAGGTTGCGATCTGAGACTATGGTCCAGTATGTTTCAAGAACGACAGAATGAAATGCTCCTACTGTATCCAAGAGGAGACAGGGGTGACACACAGAGAGAATTAGGCTCGAATAGGTCTTTTGGATGGGAATGAAGGATAATGGAGCTGCGATTTGCATTAACTCACTATCTAGGACCAGATTCAATGGGAAACATCTCAGTGGGTGCTAGCATGGCTAGATGACACCAAGCACTTGATGTCCACTTACTTTGATACTTTGGGCCTGTATGAGCTACTGGGAACACAGATGCAGCCTTGGGAGAAAGAATGGTAAAATCTCACATTAACTAAAAGGCCTCAGAATTGACATTAAACTGACTTATAGGAAACCAAAAGAAAAAATGGCAACAACTGCGTATTTGGCACTTATGGACGGACTTTATACACACTTTATGTATTTAGAATGATTTAACTAGGGTTGGTTCACTCAGTAAGTGAAATAGAGAGAGTTAAGAGTTTTCCTAAGAATATGGTGTTGGAGCATGGAGTCCACAGTGGGTAAGAAGAGAAGAGATGGCATACAAAGTATGAAAAAAGGCAAAACAGGACTTTTGGTAAGTTTGATAGTTGAGTCAAATACTATAAGAGCATGGGGTGGCACACAGGGAGTGACATGTTTGTTTTCGATATTTTGGATGTGGTGGTATTATTTGTGAAGACAAGTTCTAGGGCGTGGTTGTAGAAATGGATAACTGTAGATAGATATTGATAAGTTGAAGAGATCTATGAATCGAGGTATGAAGGTATAGGTGGGTCATTCACAGTGATGTTGAAATCAATGAAAATGATGATAGGAATAATACTGTCAAGGAAGTAACCAAGTACTCATAAAGGACTGTGATAAAAAAGTAGCTGGAGGTGTTGTCTGATGCCTTGTCTTCAAAGGTCCTGTGCTTTAAAGGAGAATGGGTGAGTAACGTTTTGAATGCAGAGACAAAACAAACTGGGTGTGGGAAGAGGATGATACACATCTTACCTTCAGGCCACAAAATACTTTGAGTTATGAAGAAAAGCCATCTACACTTAAGAAGTTGTATAAGACAGGGGTGCCTGGATGGCAGTGGTTAAGCATCTGATTCTTGGTTTCAGCTCCAGTCATGATCTCATGGTTCCTGAGACCAAGCCTCACTTCAGGCTCTGCACTATCAAGACAGTGCTTGGGATCCTCTCTCTCTCTCTCTCTCTTTCTCAAAATAAATAAATAAACTTTAAAAAAAAGTTGTGCAAGGCACAGTATTCCTAAGTATTGATGAGAATATAACAGGAATAGTCAGAGAATAAATTAGGGATGTAGGAAGTTTGAAGACTAATGCTGAGTTTCAGAAGACAAAACAGAAATCCTTTGAAGATGGGCAAAGAGAGTGAGAGACTAAGTCACAAATCAATCAGGGGAAGAAACTAGTCAAAGATGGATGAAATGAGTCAAGTCATACCTGAGGTAAATCAGGACTTGAGGCATGAGAGGAGTGGCCCTGGTAGACTCTGAGGTCCAAGAGCACAGCATAGAGCCCAGAGAGCCATTTAGCTGAACTATGTAAAACCAGATGGCCACTGTTCACTGCTGTACCTAGATATGTTATGACAGCGTAGAGAAGGTCCTGAGAAGGATCCCATCAGGAACTCAGGCTTAGGAAGACCTGAGTGCATCTTCTCTCCAGGGGAAAACAATCTCACAGGGGAAGTAATAATGCCTGTTCCTTGATTAAGAGATAGTTAGACAGAGGCAGTAGTGAAACCAGAAAAGAATAAGAACAAGACTGTGATAATGAAAGAACTAATGAAGCAGGGGGCCTAGGGGTAAAGGGGATAAAGAAAACCTGGGAAATCGGTGAATGAACTACCACTAGCAAAAGGTATGGTTATGGCCAGAAGATCTTCATGAAAGCCACAGAAGAATTATAAAGAGTTAGGGAATGAGCCAAATGAGAAGAAGAAGAAGAAGAAGAAGAAGAAGAAGAAGAAGAAGAAGAAGAAGAAGAAGAAGAAGAAGAAGAAGAAGAAGAAGAAGAAGAAGAAGAAGAAGAAGAGAAGAAGAAGAAGAAGGAAGAAGAAGAAGAAGAAGAAGAAGAAGAAGAAGAAGAAGAAGAAGAAGAAGAAGAAGAAGAAGAAGAAGAAGGAGAAGAAGAAGAAGGAGAAGAAGAAGGAGAAGAAGAAGGAGAAGAGGAAGAAGAAGAGGAAGAAGAAGAGGAAGAAGAAGAGGAAGAAGAAGAGGAAGAAGAAGAAGAAGAAGAAGAAGAAGAAGAAGAAGAAGGAGAAGAAGAAGAAGAAGAAGGAGGAGGAGGAGGAGGAGGAAGGAGGAGGAGGAGGAAGAGGAAGAGGAAGAAGAAGAAGAAGGAGAAGGAGAAGAAGAAGGAGGAGGAGGAGGAGGAAGATGAGGAGGAGGAAGATGAGGAGGAGCAGGAGGAGAGTGGGTTAGTATCAGGGAAAAGGAAATCCCTCTGACTTTCATGTTTTCAGAGGTGAGGCCATCCCCACTTATGATCAGCATGTGAAAGGGACTTGGACATGGGTAACAGAAATGCAGTGGGTGTCACGGTCACTGAGATTAAAGTGTACAAGGCAGAATGAGGACAGAGAGTGAACAATTCATCCACCTGGCCTTTGAAATTGCCTAGGATTAGACTGCTTTCCAGATCCCTCATTCTGCCTTTCAATTTAGTGACAGTAGACCAAGATACCCACTGCTGGACCATCATCACTCATTGCATGGCATTTATTTCTCAAAGCGTCCTCTCCACTGTACCCTCCCAAGCCTCTGCATTCATTGCTAACATGGTCACACGGAACAGCTGGAACTGGCAGTCATGAAGTTAGTGTAATGATCATCTAGGCTCTAGGTACTTCAATCCACTGCGGCTTCACCCAGAATCCCTTGGGAGAAGAAACAAGTAAGGTCAAATAAGTGGTGGGGGACAACCTTTTCCAGAGCAGTGTATTTTATATATTGTTCATTGGTCAAGAACTATTCCTGGCTTTAGTATACAAAGCACTGAGTCAAACACTGTGGACAATGTAATACAGAGATATAAAGTAAGAAGTGAGACTTCCTCCTACACACCTTCAATACCATGATTGAGTGGTGGGTATGGTTCCTTCCCAGTCTCTTTACATGTATACATCAACCTATATTCACATATATCGTTTTTCTTTCTCTTTTTATTCTTAAAAAAAATTAGACCTTACTATATACACGTTGGTCCATGACATGTTTTACAATTAACAAAATATAGAGGACGATTTTCTAATGCAGATGATGTCAGTCTAGGTCCTCTGGTAAGAATATACTGAGAGAGTGGTGCCAGAGGGTCTGGGTTTTTTGGTTTGGGGTTTTGTGGGGTGGTTTGGAGGTTTGGGGAGAAACAAAAGCATATATTCACCCAATTAGTGGCTGATAATATGCACCCGGAGCCATATTAACCTGCTTTAGCAAAAATACTATAGTAGCAGAGCAGGGCTCCTATTCCATTGGTTTATAATAGCTTATGGTAATTTTCAAGGAATCACCCAGTTTTCACAGACAAATTTGGTAGACATATGATAGAATGAACCCTCTTGAAATACTTCTAAGGATGGAACGCATCTCCATCATTCCCAGCAGGATACTATATTGGCTTCTGTTTGCTACCTTATTTGGGGGCAGTTTCAGAAGTTTATATTTGGCCTTCTCCACTATGACAGCTGTCTCACCTGACAGTCCGCAGACCTAATGTGGGATTGTTCCAAATGCCAAATAGCAAGTTTGTGAACACCAACTATATATACATCCAAGGAGCAGGGAAATGACCTCTGTCTCTGCCCAGTGCAGGACTCCTCTTAGGGAATGCTTGCTCTGGAGCTCCCGGCTGTATCGACTGAGCGATGGCCTGTGAAAGGCTAAGAGGGAGGAGGCAATATTGGATAGGGAAAGTTTCCAGGCAGCAGGGCATAAGTGACATCTGTGGAAGGAAAGGGGGCACAGGAAGCAGAATTGAGCTGGGACAGACTCACACCACAGTGCAAATATGACAAAGCCATCGCCAACCAGAAGAGGTCCTCAGAGCAGAGAATTCCCATTAACAGAGTCCCCATTGAGAAGAAATGGCCAGCCCAAGGTGCTCGTCCATCACTGGAGGCCACATGGGAAGAACACGGCCATGGTGCAAATACTGTGTGGATCCCACAGGTGCTGCAGCAGGACGCTTTCAGCCAACTGGCACCTTGCAACTGACAGCGAGTCTTTCAGTACACAGGCGTGTCATTTACTTTTATCCATTCCCTCATGAGAACACACATTATTTTCAATTTTTCATTCTTACAGGCAATACTGCAATGAACAATCTTGTACACATATCTTTATGATCTCCATGGGTAAAACTCTAGGATATGTTTCTAGAAATGAAAGGACTGAAACATGTGGTAACTATCCTCACAATTTTTATAGGTTCTGCCAGTTGTCTTCCAAAAAAAAATTGCCAATTACGCACTCCCACAAATAGTATAGGAGAATGCTTATTTCCCCAGGACCTGCCAACATGAGAAGATGTTATTAGCCTTTTTCATCATTTGCCAATCTGCCAGTAGAACTATGATGTATCATTATCTTATTACTTTTTTTTTTTTACCACTTTTTAGTTTGAGCATGTTCAAATATGTTCATTACACATTTGTTTTTCTTATTTAGTTAATTTTTTAATGTTTTTTTTTTAAAGAGAAAGAGAGAGAACAGGGGAGAGGCAGAGAGAGAGAGAAGAGGACAGAGGATCTGAAGAAGGCTCTGTGCTGACAGCAGAGAGATGGATGTGGGGCTCAAACTCATGAACCATGAGATCATGATCTGAGCCAAAGTCAGAAGATTAAGTGACTGAACCACCCAGGTGTCCCTCTTTAGTTAATTTTTAATTTCCTTTGCTTACCTTCCCTTATTGGTTTGTCAGTAAGGGACACAATTAAGAAATTTCTTGAGTGGGGGAGGGGAAGAATACTTAGCCCGTATTTGGAACTGAAGCAAAAATTTATTCTTCCCCACAAAGGCATGATGTTTTAGCCTTAGAATTCACTTGCTTTTTTTCTGATAATGTTGAAAGCATAGGTGCCAAAAAGGAAAAACGAAATATCTTGCTTTGGTGTTGCTTTAGTGAGGAGAAGGATTTCAGCCTTTTAGTATAAGGAGGTGAAGAATGAAACCAAGGGCTTCTCCAGAAGGTAGTATTGTGCATAGAAAAAAGAATGGGTTAGAAGCTGTAAGCTAGTAGGACAGGGGAGCCCTGTGTAAAGGAACTGGCAAAAGGCTCCCCCCTTTATCTTCACCTCTCAGTAATAGCCTAATAGCCTTGAATCCTCATCTTCACTTCCCCAGTAACCACAGCCACGACCGCTTCCCTAGTGGTTTCTCATTAGCTCAAAGCGTTCCCAAACTCATCATCTTGTGTTCCCCCTCCTCAGTCAACCTACCTTTTCCTCCTGATGCTTTGACTTCCCCGTTTCTATTAATGAAATCACCCCCTCCCAGTATTATAGGGTGAGAACCCCACAGAACTCTTTATTTTCATTCTTCCTTCTCAGATTTGACAAGAGCTGGAGATCCTACCAGTAAAATGGCTCTTTTCATTCTCTCTCCCAAGAGAGAGGCAGACCTTTCCTTTTGGTGTGCCTACAAACTTCTCTTCAATCTTTATGTCAGAAAACACGCAACACGTCACCTCCAAAGAAGTGTTCCCTGACCTCCCCCACCCCCAACACATCCTTTATAGATACCACATTATTTTTTCTTTAGATTATTTACATGTCTTTCTCCTACTCTTGAAAACAGGGGCTATTTTTTTTCTTCATCTTTATGTCCCCAGCACCTACAATTGTGTCTGGTACAAAATGGATGTTCAATGAAGTTCGGTTGCACTGAACTGTTTCTCTGCTAACGTAGTTGAGCTCCAAGAGTTCCAGTGTTGCCTACCTCAGGAATCTCAGTCCTCATAGCAGCATTTAAGGCTTTCATCATATAATGCCAGGCTCCCATCTCCTCCTTCCTTCAGGTACTCCAGATGGCTGCTAGACCAAACTAGTCATTATTTCTCCACTTTAACCCTAGGTCCCATAGCTGTGCTTTTGCTTAGGCTTAGACAGCCTTCCTCAATGTCTACCAATAATTTGCCCAAATCTTGCTCATGTTTCTCAAGCCATCCCCAAAGCCAGTTCTTGGAAGAGGCATTTCCTGATCCCCAACATAGCCCTACCTCTAAATATGCCTGAGCACATTACCATCACCATTAACTGATACATTGGTCAAATCTCTTTGATAAACTGTTTTTAAATGCATTTAGGTGTAATTTTTTTGTTCTGAGGATTACATGAAAGTCTCATGAATAAAAAAAAATGTTTTTTAATTGGCCATTGTTTTCCATCACCCATTATTAGCCTGAGATACTTGAAAGAAGATGCTTTCCCACCAAACAAAGCATCTAGTCCAGCTCCTGGCCCCTAGTAGCCTCTAAAAATACCAATGACAGGGGCACCTGGGTGGCTCAGTCAGTTAAGTGTCCAACTTCGACTCAGGTCATGATCTCACAGTTCGTGGGTTTGAACCCTGCGTCAGGCTCTGTGCTGACAGCCAGCTCAGAGCCTGGAGCCTCTCCTCAGAGTCTGTGTCTCCCTCTCTCTCTGGCTCTCCCCTGCTCATATTGTCTCTATCTCTCTCTCAAAAATAAATAAAACATTTAAAAAATTTAAATACCAATGACAAGAAGCATCACAGAACAAATAATGATTTAAGCCTTCCTTTCCCCAATCTCTTCATCAATATGCTTTCACCAATAGTCCCTTCTCATTCCCCAAAACAAGGCTGCTTAATCTCCTAAAATGTCACTTTGTCAAAGAGGCTTTTCTTGCCTACCAAATCTTAGGTAGATTTAGATCTACCCATTATATTCTTCATGTGCATTTTCTTCATAGCCTTCATTCTAATTTTATGCATATGCTTCTAGCCTATTTGCTTTTTAATGCCTATTTCTACCATGGATCTATAATCCCCATGAGAGAATAGAACATGACTATTTTGTTCCTTGCTGAAACAGCCATTTCTTAACCAATCATTTGTCTCTTGTGTATTTTGTAAATAATTTCTCCAGATCTGCTGTTAGTGTTTTAACTTTATTCTATTATAGGGGCACCTGGGTGGCTTAGTCGGTCAAGTGTACGACTTTCGCTTAGGTCATGATCTCACGGTTCGTGGGTTCGAGCCCCGCATCGGGCTCTGTGCTGGCTGCCAGCTCAGAGCCTGGAGCCTGTTTCGGTCTGTGACTCCCTCTCTCTCTGACCCTCCCCTGCTCACGCTGTCTCTCTCTCTCCTAGAAATAAATAAAACATTAAAAAAAAACTTTATTCTATTCTATATATATATACACACACAAGTTCTTTTTAAGTATATTAATTAAAAATATATTAAATACATATCACATATTAGTATAATTATATATCATGCATACATATATATTTAAACGCTCCAGTGCAATATATTCCTAGAGGTGAAAAAATTGAAAAGGCACCTCTTTAAGAGTCTTGAAGCATTTTGTCAAATTAGATATGTCTAGCCCTCTGGCAAAACTGTGGCTTGCATTCTTAAATCTCTACCAGTGGCCTCATGTTATTAAATTTTGCCAGACAAGCTGAATAGAATTATCTTGATGCTATGTAAGCATATTCCTGAAAATTTCAGGAATCAGGTGCCTCGAGCATGGGTGCTGTGTTCAGCACTGTGTACAAGGGGGAAGCTTTGGTGCCCTCCCCTGTTTATTAGCACCAAATCCTGTGATAGTCTTCTCATGATTTACTGTTACTTGAACGAGTGCACAAATTCATCCATCCCCATTCCTCTCAAATAATAATTCCCTTTACTTCCATAGCCACTGGATAACCTCCAAGATCTGTGGTTAGCCAGAGAATACAAGTGTCAGTGTCTTTCCAGGTCACTCTCTAATACATAGCGTCTCAGCCAACTGTGTAAACAACTTTACCTGGCTATTCCGACCCAGTTATCATAAATGTTGCCAATTATAACAGTTTCTATCATAGAGAAATGACATAGAAGAATGCAATGCACTCTGAGAGTAACCTGGTAAATATTATTGGGTCGGATGACATGGAGACAAAAGTTTGGTGACCTCAGTACACACTTAGCCCTGAGCCATCTCTGTGAACATCATATGACTTCCCCTGATCTTTAGTCATCCCAACACATAGGAGAGTAAGCCAGGAGAGCACTCAGTGGACCTTTCCTAAATTAGACCTGCCTGTAATACATCATTTCCATTGTCTTTCCTCTGCAAATTAAAGAGTGTAATTCTTTATAATATACATTTTTACCTATTCCACATCCCACACAACATGGGAAGAAAGGCAAATGCATTCTTTACTTCTGTTCTTGGATGTAATCCAGGCGGAAAAAGTGAGGGGGGAATTTTACCTTAAATTTACTTGCTTCATCAGAGAGAGTTTTATTTCATTGTCTGGTTTCTTGAACACATTCTTTGTTTTTTTTGTTTTTTCTTTTTTCCTTCTTTTTTCTTTCTTTCTTTTTTGGCTTCTCAAGCTTTCCAAATGTGGAATAAAGGATTCAGAGTACAAGAACCTATCTCCAGGTGCAGCGAGGTGGCTCAGTCGGTTAAGCGTCAGACTCTTGATCTCGGCTCAGGTCTTGGTCTTGGGATGGCAAGTTTGGGTTCTTCCCTGGGCTTCCCCTTAGGTCTGAGGCCTACTTAAAAACAAAAACAAAACGAGAAACAAAAAACTATCTCCAAGTGTCGATGCAACTTGGAGCATCCGCTATGTTCCCACAACTGTTTAAGCTTGAGTAGGGATAAAGCAGGGTCGGAATCACAAAGGTAACATCAGACTTGGTCAGAACCCTGACCTTTTACAGGAAAGGGGGTTCAGAGAGGAAAATATAATAACACAAGTAACTGCAATATACAGTTGACAGAAGTGACAAAGGCCATACAGGAAGAAAGATGGAGGAGAGGCGACAGGAAAGATCTCTTGCAGCACATAGCTTGTGCTGGACATTTAAGAGCAGAAAAGAATGTCTTGGGCAAAGATTTGGATTAAGGACATTCTGTACAGGAGGACAGAGTGAGCAAATTTTCTCTCTGGGGGTAGAAGAAGGCAAGTTAAACTGACTAATTGATCCCTTTTTAACTTTGTTTTCCATTAACAGTTAAACCTAATGAAGAGAACGTGTTACTGGAGAAAAATAGATGGCCTTTTATGGCCACAAGAAAAAAAAAATGTATTTGGGGCAGTTACTCAAGTCTGAGTGTCAGCAAAAGGAACTTCCAGTTCCTTACTTGTACCTTCGCTTCTGGAGAAAAAGCTGGAAGAACTCTTTAGGCTATTTATTTCTTTCACTGTCCAATGGCAGAGAAGCTCAGACTTTTGAATGGAGCTGATTGGCTACTGTAAAAGCCCGCTCTGAGCAGGAACCAATCACATCCCGGAGCCCTGATTCTTGGAAACAGTTTCTGGCCAAGTATGCGTGACATTGAGACCGCCTCGCACTCGTAAACAAGGACGAGTCTGGGCGGGTCCCCAGCCCACGCGATCCCCGACTCTGTCCCAAGGGGCTGATCTTGAGCCCAAGTACCTCCAAATGCCCACTTCACCTTTCTTCCCCACCCCCTGCCTCCTCACAGCCTCGGGTACTGGTGCCAGGTCTCTCCACCGACAGGACCCCGCGGCCAGGGGGGCGGGGCCCAAAGTTCTTTATCTGAGCTGATTGGCGCGGCCCCAGTTCTGGACGCGTCTCCAAGTCCCAGTGACTCCTCCCCTTTGGAGTTGGGGGGAGCGCGTGGGGACACAAATAAAACCGCGGGAGGCGGCGGGTGGTGGCCAAACGCGAACTTGAGTCTCCCCCGACTCACCGCCGGCCACCTCCACTCGGAAGCATCCCCGAGAACCTCAGCCAACCCACCTGCCTTCTCACTCTAGACGCGCACCGCCCCCTCCTCGGGCCCGGGTTTTGCTTTCCTCAGTCTACGTCCGTCAAGCCGGCGCCAGCGTTTGCCAGGCAGGGTGGGCATCAAGATGAAGGCGGCCCGCTTCGTGATGCGCAGCGCCGGCTCGCTGAGCGGCGCCAGCCTGGTGCCCCGCGAGGTCGAGCATTTTTCGCGCTACAGTCCGTCCCCGCTGTCCATGAAGCAGCTCCTGGACTTTGGTGAGCTGGGAAGTAGGGCTGGGTCGCGGCGCTGGGGTTGGGGAGCTGCCGTAAACTTGCAGCCCTTGTGCAGGGAGCGCCGGGCTCACTGCCGAAAGTAACTGGAGTTCCCTAACTTGCTGAACCCTGGAGCCTCGACGCCTGTGCACCCTGCCCTTTCCTACAGCTGCCTTATTTCTGACAGTTTGTGCCTACAGGTGAAGGCCACTTGCTGAACCGCAGATCCTGGATGGTTTGAGCTCATCTTTCCGTCCAGCGCTTTCAGTCAAAATACTCTTTGCTTTCAGTCACCTTTTCACAATGAATTAAAAACTTTATCTGCACCTCCACAGCATAATACTTTTTGGAGAAGATTACTAATGCTATAAAGTAGCCTCAAATTAATTGAAATTTTATTCCTTAACCACCTTCCACCCTTTCTCACGATATATACATATCTTTGCATTGCTGACAAATTTGTCTCTTTACCATCCTGGTTTTCCCTATATTTGCATTACTGGGAAACATGTTTACAAACTTTCGGCAGTAATCTTATGAGGAAATTTTCAAGGATTTAAATGTGATATTATTTACCACAAATCTGGAAACCTCGTGACTCTTACCCACCCTCTTATTCCTCTACTCCAATTTCATATCTAGAACTTTCTGAACCAAGTTGTCTGGTTGACATAGTGGTGGTGACTGAGCTATGGGATAATCTGACTTCATGGAAATGAATCCTCTTCCAAAAAAGTGAAACAATAATTCTCATATTGGTCATTAAAAAAAAAGTAAATAAAAAGACAATAAAGAAGGAGATACTTACTTCTGAATTACCTATAGATAATAACCCAACTGAGGGTAGACTATAATTTTATGATGTGTATGTATTCAATATTAGATAGTTAATGCTATTCAGATACATCATTTGGATCTACTTTTCTCCAGAATCGAAATAATTGTTATTTATTACAGGTTCAGAAAATGCATGTGAAAGAACTTCCTTTGCATTTTTGCGACAAGAATTACCCGTGAGGCTAGCCAATATCTTGAAAGAAATTGACATCCTCCCTGATCGATTAGTCAATACCTCTTCAGTGCAATTAGTTAAAAGCTGGTAAGTGGTCAATCCTTCTGAAATAGTCTGTTTTTCAGACAAGTATCTAAGTGTGAATTCTTATAATATATTAACATAATATTTGGAAAATGGGTGGTTTGAACAGTAAATAATTTTAAAAGATGTTAAGATTTTTTAGTAATTTAGAGTCTGTTAGCCTAAGGATAGTTACAAAGCTATAAACAGACATTTTAACCTGAAAAAAATACATAGTTTCACAATATAATTGCATTTTAAATAATAAAAGACAGGGTTTGATACTGCAAAAGAAATCCTACTTAAGAAATAGATAAGAATGACTGCTATTTAGAGGGTCTAATCTTTGTTATTAACAAACCAATTACCACCAGGCTTTGGGTTCAAATCCTGCCTCTGCCTCTTCCTAGTTATTAGAATTCTTAGCAAGTACCTTAAATTCTCTATGCTTCAATTCCTCCATCTGTGATTGAGGAAAATAAAGTATATGCTTCAAAGGGATATATGAATGAAATTAAATGAGCTAATTCATTAAAGTACTTAAAACAGCATTTGGCACACAGGCTGTACTTAGTAACTATGTTATTTTCATCTCATTTTAACGATAAGGATACTGGGGCTTGGAGAGGGTAAATCACACAAAGGAACAGATTTTCAGAGAACAGGGCCAGGGTATGCAGATGGTCACCTGAGCATCACTCTGATCCACTGACTGCACAGCTTTTTGTTCACTGATTCAAGAAATATGTATTCTATTGTATTATATTATATATATTACTAAGCAATTACAATGTGAAACACATATTAAACAATTACCACTTGAAACTCGTATTCTGGATTGAATTGACTTTCATGAGTTCTACTCACGCCTATGAATGAATATAGTAGGAAAAAATAGGAAGCCTTCCTTAAAAAGTTGTTTCTAAATGCTATAGAAAAAGAAAACATTTGTCAGATGAAATGAAAGACTGACTACTGATTTGGAATGATTAAAGAAATATAATTTTATGTTAGAAAGTTGAGTGTTAAAGTTGTAGCTTCTTTTTTTTTTTTTTTTTTTAGATACATGGTTTTCCAGATGTCTTGAAAGAAAATTTCAATTTTAAACATAATACTGTTTCTTTACCAGTCATTCTGAAATGAATTAGCCACTTTTATCTGACTATTCAGTTTTAAAACTAAAAGCACACCTGTCCCTTTACAGGTATATCCAGAGCCTGATGGATTTGGTTGAATTCCACGAGAGAAGCCCAGAGGACCAGAAAGCTTTATCAGAGTAAGTTCTAAGCATCGGAATAAGTGTCTAAAACTTTGACTACTTCCAGACATACTCCTAAGATTTTTTTAGAACATAAATTAAAGGAGCTACAGCTCTGAATAACAAATAATCTTCTCTTTACAAATGACGAGTTCGGGCTTGTTGGTTTTTTAAAATTGATAACGATAGCATTGAAAATGCTGCTGAGTACGAACAAGTGTAGAGGCTTTTTCTTTTTTAAGGAAATCTATTTTTATGATAAATTTAGTTTGATGATGGGATTTGCCGACAGATTTACTCTTGTATAATATTAATATATATCATTGTCACGGGAGATTGAACACGTTCTTTCAGAGTCACTGACAGTTTCTGGCTATAAGAATAAGAAAGAAGAATCATTTTATAAATCTGATAAGAAATTTGGGAATTTTTTCACAGCGCCACTCTAGAATCCTCTTTCATAGTAATTATTTTTTAATTATTAAGTTTTAAAGATAATGCTTAATGAGTTCATAGAATGAATTCACCAGTTATCTGGTATGTTTACATGTAAGTTAGGAGCAAAATAAATCTTTTTGTGATACCATCTCCTCTACTGGAGTCAAAGAATTTGTAGTGAGAGGTTTCATGAAACTTCCTCCAGACCTTTTATCGCTTGAGTTCTTTAGATGGGTACTTATGAAAAACTTTAGCTTTCTTTGAAGTAACCTAAGGAATGAAACTTACTGGAACTTTCACTAAGTGTTCATGTGTTTTGGCTTAGCTTTGTAGATACCCTCATCACGGTTCGAAATAGACACCACAATGTGGTTCCCACAATGGCACAAGGAGTCCTAGAATATAAAGATGGCTGTACAGTTGACCCAGTCACCAATCAAAATCTTCAGTACTTCTTGGATCGATTTTATATGAACCGTATTTCTACTCGGATGCTGATGAACCAGCATAGTAAGTTAGCTCATTGTGGTCATGACACACACAGATGGGTGGAGAAGAGAAGCCAGACCCCAACCGGATATTCCATTATTCAGGGGCTCACATTCTTTTACAATGGTAGTTTTCATCACTACTATCCTGATTTTTATAATGACTGTTTTTATTTGTCAACAGTTCTTATATTTAGTGACTCACAGACAGGAAACCCAACTCACATTGGAAGCATTGATCCAAACTGTGATGTGGCAGCTGTGATCCAAGGTAATTTCTAGATTTCTCCATTTTCCTGATTGAAAAATATATACTATATGATTGACATATCTATAGTTAAGGTGACTTTGTGAATGAATTTGTATTCAGTGTTCCATTTATATTTTATAAATGCTGTCATGAAGGTCCTTTGCTGAGAGTCAGGGGTTTAAACATTCGTTTATAAAATTATAAAAATCCAAACATGAATAACTAATGTCCGTATTCTTACGTATATTTATTTCATCTCCAAAGTGCGCATATTTCTATCGCTACAGCTATAGCTTAACCACTGTCTTAACTTTTTTCTTCAATAAAATATTTAAAAGGTATTTTTTCAGATATACAAGGATGTACTCTAAAGAATATTTTAGATATTTAGAGTACAAGGTAGTACACGCACTGAAGATCACCTGAAAATTTTACCTGGCATGAATGTTTTTCATCATTACGAAAAAAACCTTCTATTTCAGATGCCTTTGAGTGTTCAAAGATGCTTTGTGACCAGTATTATTTAACATCGCCAGAATTAAAGCTCACACAAGTGAACGGTAAGCTATAAATAAAACATATTTTAATCTATGGAAAATGCACTGTTCTCCCAGTATGACTACTTCTTGTAAATATAGAGCAACTTCTGTGTTTCTTTTCTCCCTCCTGAACTTGTCTAGACTTTGTACGCTTCTTTTTTGATGCCAAGGTTCTCTTTATCTCAACTGGAAAGTTCCAACTGAGCATATTCAGTTGCTGCTAATGATTTATAAAGATGAATGGTTTGAGCAGATAATTTAAGATTTAGAGTAGCAACAAAGTTCCAGTATCATAGATCAAAAAGATAGCTTATTACAACATATGGGAGTTAGGGAGGCCAGAAATAGGAGAAGCCACTGGTTGTGGCTATATACTCCTGGAGAAGTTACTCCTAAGACCTGGAAAAAAAACAACTTTAAATTTACTGTAAGAAATAAGCCAGTCCTAGAAGGACAAATGCCGTGTAATTCCACTTCTCTGAGGTATATAAAATAGTCAAACTCTGAGATGCAGAGAGTAGAATTGTGGTTGTCAGAGGCTGGGAGCTGGTGGAAGTGGAGAGTTGCTATCTAATGGGTATAAAATCTCAATTATGTAAGAATAATAAGTTCTAGAGATCTGCTGTACAACACCATGTCTACAGTTAACAATACTACATTGTACACTTAGATATTAAAATGGTAGATCTCATGTTGAATGTTCTTTTAAAAATGTTCTTAAATTTAAAAAGTTTTTTTAAATTGCACTATAAGAATTCACCCCTGTTTTGGAAGCAGAGCTTACTTCAGTGACTTCAACTCTAGGGCACCTGAAAAGATAAGGTCTTCCCACATTGAAGTGATAATATGATGAGTGCCAGGCATGGTTTTTTATCTTGTCCCATGGTGCTTCTTAAAGAAAGACAGTTGAAATTAAGTTGGGGGGACTGAAAGTACCCTAACTTGCAGCCTAGGGATATGTAAATATAATTGCCAAATTAAAAATAGGAATACAAATAAAGATTGAAAAATACCTCTAAGCATTAACAGCATTGTTGCATAATACTTGTAGATAAACTGCTTGAACTGTTTGATCAAATAAAGAGGGAATTGTGCCCGACCTTCTGTTTACTGATTCAAACACTGCCAAGGCTTGAGACACCAGAGAATAATACTTTTATTTTTCTTCTCAAACAGTATTAATGAGGTTTTTGTTTCTCTGTTTTCTTTAACCTCTTGGTGAAATGTAAGCATATTTAGCTTGTAAGATTTAAAGTTTGGGTGATAAAAATCAAGAATAATCCAAAGTGTTGTTTTCCCATAAAATATGAAAATTATAGCTAACATTCATTTTGATGTTATGCTATGGACACATTTATTTTTTCTTCTTTCTTAAAATGCATATAATTTTAACTCTGAAATCGCCCAGTACAAAAGTTTTGAAAACAGAAACAGATAATCCACATAATCTAATTTATTGCAGCCTTGTGACACACTTCATCTGACTTTATACATTGGTAGAGAAATGCAAAAAATTAATCATAGAGCACAAGGCAGCAACTGTAATAGCATTTTGAAAATAAACCAGTTGTGTTTATTGTTTAAGAGGGATGGTTCTTGGGTAGAGTTTCAGAATGAAGAAAGATGGGAAGTATTTTAATCCTGAGAATAAGGAGTATCTATTAATTCACATAGATATGGGGGTTTGTTTTAATGAAATATTTGCTTACTGATTCTAAATGAGTTTAAATTTTTTCTAGGCAAATTTCCAGGCCAGCCAATTCACATTGTGTACGTACCTTCTCACCTCCATCATATGCTCTTTGAACTGTTCAAGGTATTGACACTTCACAATATAATTTCAATTTTGTGGGTTTTTTATTTTTAATTCATGGGTTACTTTTTTATTTCCTTTATAATTTCCCACTAAATGGGAGCATCACTGTCTTCTCCCAAACATGCTTCAGTGTGCCTAAAAGAAAGAAGCTACAGTTAATGTTTGAAAGGACACATGCAGTTCATTGTAACATTAACCCGTACTCGAGAAGGCACAATATGACTTACGATGCCTTAGTGCTCCCTGTGTGTATTATTTTCTCGGGTGTCCAACAAAGCACTCGTCATTTATGCATTTGTTAAGGAAGGTCATGGGGTAAAAGTTTCAGTGAATGAGGCCATGTTACCTCCACCGCCACAGGACACTTCAGCTCCAAATCCAGAAGAGGCAGAGCTCCTGCCTGAATCTGGAATATACTCAGAAGGCAGTCAGTTCCTTCCATGATCAGCGTTAACATGCATATGAATCACCTGGGGTTTTGTTAAGAATGCAAATTCTGGGGGCCCCTGGGTGGCTCAGTTGGTTATGTATCTGACTTCAGCTCAGGCCATGGCTCAGGCCATGATCTCATGGTTTGTGAGTTTGAGCCCTGTGTCGGGCTCTGTGCTGACAGCTCAGAGCCTGGAGTCTGATTCAGATTCTGTGTGTGTGTCTCTCTCTCTGCTCCTCCCCTGCTCATGCTCTCTGTCTCTCTCTTAAAAATAAATATCAAAAAAATTTTAATAAAAAATGCAAATTCTGATTAAGTGGGACTGCTGTGGAGCTGAGGCTTAGAGTTTTTAATAGCCAACAAGTAATGTTGCTGGTCCACACTCCACACTTTCAATAGCAAAACTGTAGACAGAGCTTCTCAAACTCCAGGATGCATTAGAATCACCTGGAAACATTGTTAAAACACAGATTCTTAGGCTCAGCCCCAGAAATTGTGATTCCATACATCTGAGAATTTGCATTTCTAATAAGCTCACAAAGGATATGAATGTACCTGTCTCGGGTAGCCGGGTACTATCGATCAAATCCTGTCCTGGGTTTTAACACCAAATTAAAACTGTACGTACACCAAAAAAGAGAAAAACACCTGAAGCTCCATGATATTTTTCAAGAGTCCCTTGGACTGGAAGAGGAGGAAACCTAAAAAAAGTGAAATTTGCCTCTAATTCTGATATAGTTTTTCTCAGAACTCCCCGTTTCCTACCTTATTCTAATGTTAGTGCAATGGGGTATCATTTGTACTACAATTTTCTTTTACTTCATCTAATGATTAGAGCTTGGTATTATATCCAAACCAGAAAGCAGATAATGTACTACAAAAAGGGTGGAGAGGAAGATGGGTGAAATAAACCAAAACTTTATCTGCCTGAGATTCATCCAGTTGTCTGAAAACTTGTTTGAGTTTCTTCTCTGTTAAAGGACAAAAGATAACTTTTTTCATCGACTTCACTTATTTTTAAATTGAATAGTCCCAACTCCTAGAGTTATTTTGCCATCATTGGTAAAAGTTAAGATGATAATCAAATGCAAATTGAAATTTAATTTAGAATTATTTACTATCCTTTTAAATAGTAACAACCTTTCCCAGCAAGTTTTATAAAAGCCAATAAATTGGTTCAATGATTCACTGTTCATTTGTTATGTAATAGTCTTTGGTGCTTGGATGTAAAATGTAATGGAAAGACAAAAAAGAGAGAGCCAGGAAATGGACTATAAAAACCAATTTCTACATTTAAATTAAGCTTACAAATAAGAACTTGACAGCCAGCAGAATTGTTTTTCCATTAGACATTACTCCCAGGAGCTATATTACATGGCAAATGAATATTTTTCATTATACTTCCTGCATGACACATTCATAAATGGCTATTTACAGAGCTGTTTTACTACTAACTTAAAAAAAAAAATAGGAACTTTGAATTGCCCTCTGTGCTGCTTTTATTTTAAACATAAAAACAGTTATTTATTGTTTCTCATTCTTCTGCCATTGAATTCCTTATGGTTTTGATTTCCTTAGAATGCAATGAGAGCAACAGTTGAACACCAGGAAAATTGGCCTTCCCTTACACCAATTGAAGTGATTGTTGTCTTGGGAAAAGAAGATCTTACAATTAAGGTAACCATTCTCTGTGTTTCTTCTGAGTTTCTCTTGAGAGAAGCAAAAACTTGTCAATAACAACAATCAAGCTCTCTGCTTTGAGCAATAGATCAAAGTCATGTACACCAGGTGATTTTTAAATGAAAGAAAAAATATTTTTCTATAGATAAATGCACAATGTTTTTAACGTATAGCTTTGGTGACTTATTTGTTTGTTTAAGATTTCAGACAGAGGAGGTGGTGTTCCCCTGAGGATCATCGACCGCCTCTTTAGTTACACGTACTCCACTGCGCCAACGCCTGTGATGGATAATTCCCGGAATGCTCCTTTGGTAAGACCAGTTAAATGGCGAAGTTCAGCCCAGCCACTCAGTTCTAAATGTAAAGCAAGGATTATAAGGGAGTGTTTAGTTAAGATAGTCAGTTTAGTTAAATTGGGCACGGAGGATCTGAGAAAGAATGATAAAGCAAGCAGAAAATGGCAAAACAATTCTACAGGAGGTCTGTGATTGGAAGCAGAAAATATTTATCTAGGTTCTAGAGCATCAGTATCAGGAAGGACGATAACTCTGTCCTCCATCTTGTATTTCAGTGATCATATCCACTTGTTTGCCAATAACTGATCTTTCCCCTGTAGGCTGGCTTTGGTTACGGCTTGCCAATTTCTCGTCTCTATGCCAAGTACTTTCAAGGAGATCTGAATCTCTACTCTTTGTCAGGATATGGAACGGACGCCATCATCTACTTAAAGGTATCCTGTAAATTCAATAGAAACAATTGTATTTCTGAAAACAATGCCTCCTTCACAGACCCAAGTTCCATGGTCCATAGTAAATACCCCAAACTGAGTTAATGCAAATAATGATGACTAAAGTCATTTTACTTTCTGTTTGGTATATGTAGATATACGATTTAATATTTGCTATGGTAACTTACCAAATTGGAAGTGGGGCCAGGCTCCCTGCCTCAGGTGAGGCAAAATTATTTCTCAACAAGCACGTGAGCTTCCAAGTGAGGAGATTCTCACATGAATTTTTAAAATCAACACCTTTTGGCATCTGTGAGAATAGCTGTATCTTTGTTCTACTTCAACTCGTGGGAAATATATGCTAATAATGTTCTAGCTTAGAAAACAACTGATATCAACATACAGAAGACATTAAGCTGACCTTATTAGAAATCCAGGGAAGGAAAAACTAACAGCTCACAAGCTGTCAGTTGGATGTCTGGCATTTCCTGATTAAACTTTAAAACTTGGTACATGTTTTTTCTATTTCTAATAAAGCCTCAATTTATTTGTTAAGGTCACCATCCTGATTCGTTAATCATTTTCCAACCATTTTGACTGAAAACGTATTTACAGATTTTAGAGACTAAAACATGAAGCTTGCAGGCTCCTATTTTGTGCAAGAGATTTATCTGCCAAGAGGCTGTTGACTATCTGAAATAGTTCATGTATTCATTTCTTAAATGAGCAAAATTTTCAAAGCACGGGGAAAGATTAAGAGATCATAGATTTATAGTCTCAGATTTTAATAAATTAATTGTATCAGAGTAGGACTCTATCACAGATACAAAGGTTTTTGTAAATAAAGAAGAGCTTTGCTATTCAGCTCTATCGCATCAGCAGTATCCAAACAAGGGACATGTGTAAATAGTGAATAAAAATTCTGTTCCCCAGTTTATAATTGTATATATGTTGTTTCAGCCCCTATAGGGCAGAAATAATATTTGCTTTTTTTGCTTTCTTTTATACATGCCTGGCATACTATGGGCTGTGGTGTGTTCTTATTACTGAATCAATGAAAGGGATGTATTTGAATGTTTGAGTACTTACCTCTGGATTTATTTTGAATAATCACTTCAAGTACAAATTATGCCATGAATAATTTCTTCGGTTTGATTTTTCTTCCCCATCTTCTTTCAGGCTTTATCTTCAGAGTCTGTAGAAAAACTCCCCGTCTTTAACAAATCAGCCTTCAAACATTATCAGATGAGCATTGAGGCTGATGACTGGTGTATCCCAAGCAAGGAACCGAAGAACCTGGCGAAGGAGAAAGTGGCTCTGTGAAAAGGGACACTCGGGACACTCTAAGGGATCAAAGTGGGCCAATGCCAGTGCTGCTTCTTGAATGTTTGTGTGTGAACTCCTGTTTCCTCAGAAACAAACAAAAGCAACGCCTTGATCACAACAGTGATGCAAAAGGAACAACATCCGTTCTGTGACCCAGGAGAGTGTATCGTAGGCGTTAACAGATGGCCAGTCTCCATTCTTTTAATGTAGCCCAACATATGAGCTCATATCAAATCCTGAAGCAGAAGAAAGCCTCAGGTGTCCATCTCTTTATCCATAAGAATGGGAATCGAGTGAAGTGAAGATATAAGCTAGCAGTTTCAATAGACTGATATTTAGGCCTCTGGTTGATGGCATCAGACGCTGGTATTTATTGCATGCCAAATGTCAATTGCCAGTATTTCCCTGCCATCAAAGGGTTGGGGCATAGTTTACACTATGTGATTAGACACGTACTCACATGTACATTTCATACATTTCTATGCGCTGTAGCAGGGGTAAGCTGGTGACTGAATAACATTTACATTGAATGTTATTGGGATGAGTAAGAAAGAGTCAAGACATTTCATTCAGAGTTGCAGCCAAGGCATGGGGCCTGTGTAAAAACTCAGAAGAAAGCCTCTTCTGATAAATCCAGTGTCCTCATTATGCTGCTTCCTGTTCACATTTCATGTAATAAGTGAACAACACAATATTGCCAGGTGCCTGCCTAGTCTTGAGTGAGTTTTAAAATACACACCAAATTCAGGATGTCGGCGGTTAGCGGGGGGGGCGGGGGGGGGGCGGAGAGGGGGAGAATTGCCAAAGTGGTAACAACAATATCTCTCACCTTGCTTTGTTTATAAATGAAATGGTAGATTGGAAAAGCCAATGTTAGGGAACGAAATCATGAATTCATACCCTAACTCAGTAGGAGGGGCTGTTCTCTACTCTGCAGTGATGGCAATGATGGTATCCATTTTCTAGGCTTAATAAGATATATTTTCTTTGTATTCAATTTATCCTCTACACTCCTGCATTAACCTGTCTATAAAAACAATTTCTAATTATCAAATGGCTTGAGAACATTAGAATTTAACTACTTTTGGGGATATTTTTAACAAATAGCCTGGAAGTACGAGGTTTTCATGCCAGGATGCTTTCATCTGAATAGTTAAGAGAGGACTGATAAATGGAAGTTGTAATGCATATGGAACTTTTGTGGCGCTCAAGTATAATATGCAGGTTGATAGGCAGTCTAGCATATAGCTCCCACAAAAGGAATGGAAAAACGAAGGAAGGAAGGAAGGAAGAAAGGAAAGAAGGAAGGAAGGAGGAAAGGACGGGAGGAAGGAAGGGAGAGAAGGAAAGAGAAAGCAGGCATCTTGCTTTTTTCCCTACAAATTATTTCAAGAAATGATCTATATTTTCATAAATAAATTCCTGGCAAGAGGATGAATGGAATTGCTTCTTTAAGTGGTTCTCTCACTCTTGTGAGATAATAGGCTTTAACAAGATAATGAACTCATCTGTTCAAATTGATGTATAAACCAGGATATAGAAAAAATACAGAATTTTCTGCATTGTAAAATAATCAGTACTGTTTGTATATGTTGAATTTAACATTTTTCTATAATTTTGTTGTGGCTTAGAGTTGTGGTGTTGCTTGTAGGTAGTGGCCATAAGGGCCTCAAATGATTTGTTGTGGATGTCAGACTTTTATCATGAGAAGTCCTACATAGTGACTTTTCTTGATAGTGGGACTCTGGCTGATGCGTTTATCAGTTACACCAAACTATTTACAACAGATTATTTAACTTTTCAGTTTTTACTGAAATTTAAACATGTTGCATGTAAATACTTGTATTTACCAAAGATTTAAGGCAGTTTATTAATTAACCCAAACACTGTGAACTATCTTTAAAATACTAGAGAAAAAAATTAATATCTCAATAACATCAACTGTGTAAATGGAGTTCTATAAAATAGAAATAGTCTACATTGGTATTTGTAAAATCTGTGGAAGAACTTTAGGATTCTAGCAGATGGATACTCAATGTTCAGGCCCACTTAAGTTATTGATGCATAAATTGTGTTTTTGTCTCTATGTACAAAGAGATGTAATCATTTTTATAATAAATATTTTTATTATAACAATAAACATGGTCTTTTGAATTTCATTCCTCAAATTAATGGCAAAATACTAAGAAAAATTTGAGGTAAAAGTTTTCCTCACCTTATAGTCAAATCTAATTTATCTATGTATTGAGTATAGCCTTTTAAAAGTATTGAAAGTAACTGAAACTCTTGATTTTTAATCAAAAGATAAGTATTTTACATCAGTCCAGAAATTTCCTATTGTCCTTTGCTTTCTTGGGTATGCCCCAATTACACATAGGACATAGTGTGATTACCTCCATGAATATCAGGAATCATTTGCGATACATATATTCTGTACATTTTTGGTACATTAAAAGTTTCACTTGGTGACTCTATTTACATAATAAGTGCCAGAACAATTATCTCTATAATTTAGGTTCCCACACAACTTCTGGGTTAAATATCTGAATAATAATAAGGTAGAAATCGGAAAGAAATTACTAAATTAATCTTTACACTGTCTTTCTTAACTGATTTAAGTATCCTTTGCCTACCTTCATGGAAAAGTTTGCCCTTATGGAAAAGTTCTGTAAATAAAAAGTAAAAGGGGTGGAAAACAAAAAAGGAAGGAAGGAAGGAAGGAAGGAAGGAAGGAAGGAAGGAAGGAAGGAAGAATAAGTAGAATAGGTTTGTCATAACTAAATTCTAAAATCTTATCAGAATAAGAATCTGGGGGCGCCTGGGTGGCTTAGTTGGTTAAGCGTCCGACTTTCGCTTAGGTCATGATCTCGTGGTTCGTGGGTTTGAGCCCCGCGTCGGGCTCTGGCAGTGCTGACTGCCAGCTCAGAGCCTGGAGCCTGTTTCAGAGTCTGTGACTCCCTCTCTCTCTGACCCTAAGCTGCTCCTTCTCTCTCTCTTTCTCTCTCTCTCTCTCTCAGAAATAAAAAAAAAAATAATAATAATTTGAATCAGATATGCCATCAACTTAAGGCATTAGACCCTAAAAAGCATACTGTAAAGCCCTTTATCAATGACACTCAGGGGAAGTACTCACCATGCCTCTAAGGAAAGTGCATGCACACATGTGCACACACAGAAACACATACACACACACGATTTAGCAGTAGTTTCCTTGGATTAAGGTACTTGGAAGTTAGAGAGTTAGTGCACTTCACAGGCTCAGAACCTTTTTCCACGTTTCCATAAAAACTGCAAGACTTCAATCCCCACAACTCTCTATGTATTTATGCACACATACATCTTTTTGACTCCAGTCCAAGGATACTAATTTTCAGGTTAAACAAAGTTGGCCAAATTTTCATCAAACCATCTCTATACCATTTCTTCCAATTTCAAATTTGGCTAGAAATGATGAAAACTTTTGCAGAAAGAAAGAGAGAGATCATGGTGAGCTAGCAACTTGGGTATTGACCTTGATAATGTCTTCATTTCCTACTATACTTTCAAGTAGTGCACTCACACTTAGATGCATACCAACACTGGAAATATACATGAACTCTCCAGATCACTTTGATCTGGCCTGGTGAAAGAATTGAGAGTTTTTCATAATTTCACAGGAGCTTAGGTAAGAAGTCCCTAAGCCCCCAGCCATGAACACTTAGAGCAGCAGGGTTTTTATTTCCACTAACGTTTTATCCATACAGCTCTCTTTTTGACTTTTCACTTTTTATCTTACATCACAGTTATTTAGGCAGTCCATTAACATTCACTGGATAAACACATGAATAAATTAATAAACACATAAACAAATGTCTGCCTACAGAACAGCATCTCTGCATTTAAGGGAAGATTGACACTCTGTGTTAAATAAATATACATCAAATTTTATACAATTTTATGCTTTAAATGGTATTCGAGAAGTCTTACAACATTGCAGAAACTCTGGAATACTTTCCCAAGCAAGTTAAATTGCAGCTGATCTTTGTTTAAGATCACTTTCTGTTGGTGGTCTTGGGCCATTGGAAATTATCATGTATTTCAAAACTAATGAAATAACAGGTAAAAGTTATTACCACTCAGGAAATTTCTTGAGCAAATGGGTCAGTGTTTCAGATCTATGAGTATTCTTTCTTCTTGTTCACCTTGGACTCAGATGAAAACATATTACCAGCCATATTTCATGGCCCCTTAAAGGAAATGAGCAACTGTCTTTTAATGAGATTTTTCAGTTCCTACCCAAGTGCAAATAAACATTAAAAGCCACTTCAAACCAACAGAAATGTCAGTAGCCTTGAAAACATGTTGAATCTACTAAATGATGTGAAAATGATGTGAGCTGTCTTAGTGATAAATTCAGCAAGAAAATGATAAAGTTTGTCAATGCATTATGAGACATCATTTTCATGTTTACTGCTACCATTTAATGTAATGAAAATAACATGGGACTGCTCGTCAAATAATGCAATAGAGCTAGGAGTTATTTATTAGCATACTGTTTTCCATAAATGTAAAAGGATGTTTTAATATCTCAGCAAATAAAATACTGAGTAGCCAAGTCTTGAGGCTTCTTTTTAAATCAATTCCATTAAAACTATGCCTTGTAATGTGTCTCTGGCCCCAAAATATACTTTGATAGCTGGTAGAATTGCCCTTAACTCAGTCTTTTTCTTTTAAATTCATTTTTAAGCATAACAAAATTTGTTTGAAATTATAAATTTGTGATCTGGAAATAAATTTAAAAATTGGAAACAAAAGTGAAAGCCTTATACCATGTTCTTAGGCAATTATCTTTACCTATTTGAACACAGTTTTCTATTCTCCCTAAATGAGATCTAGCTGTTTAAGGCACCTCTAAAGTTTTGAATCTATATTTTCTAATAATTCTTTACTGAATACCCTGCCTCTAATCTTTCTCCAATCCAAACTAAGCTCTTCATAATATTGCTGCTGGCTTTCAAGTGCCTAAAATTCTGATATTGAGAGTTTTCTGCACGACCAACTTCACAGTTTATACCTTCCATTCCGAACACAGCTCAAATCCCATTTTCATGAACTGTGCATCCCAGTTCAAGGAGGCCTCTCACCCAACTTTCTCCTTTAAAGTCTCACATGGTTGAGATAGTTTCAGTTTTTATCACATAATTCCTAAGGTTCTTAGTTACATGTTACAGAGAGATATAAAATCCAGCAACCCAAATAGACTGTGTGTTCTTTGAAATCCAGGGCCATGAATTACATGTACTTATTTAAAAAAACCCATGAGGTTAGACCTGTCTCATGTATAATTGACCCTGAAAAGCATATCTTGATTAATATATTTTCGATGAGTTGGAGAGACAGAGAAAAACAGTGGAACAACTCCTAACTGGGCAGATTATTCTATTTGTCTAAAACCAAGGCCTGCCATCTTAATATTTTTTAATGACCCTCAGTATTTCATATTAATCTGGGAAGGATTCATGTTTATTTCATGATGGATAATGGCTGTAATACATACATACAAACCAACTAAAACCTTTTCTTTAAGGCTTAAAACCAGGTCTTTGTCCTCAAGGAGCTTAGAGTCCTAGAAAAGAATTAAAGAGACAAAAGACATATGAGAAGTTAAATCATGACCGATGATTTTAATAACAGTTCAAATCAACAATAGAAGAAATGCCATAATTCTTAACATACACAGCCAGGAAAATGCACTAACATTAATTGCTATAAAAATTTAAAGAAGAAAAGGTGATTTCAGGCTAGACTGACTAGGTGGAAAGAGACGAACTGACATGGTTGGGAGAAGACCATGAAGAAAGCATCTGGGGAGAAGTTGGAGCTCATCTGCAGAGGGTTTGAATGTCTGGATATGATATGTAAGGCATCAAGGAGCCAATTACTAGGATAGTAAAGGATCAACACAGGTCTGTTGACTAAATCTTAAAATCATATATTTCACTGTCAGTTTATTTACAAAAAACAATGCAACAATCAGCACAATTTTCTTAAGTGAAAATCTAATTTCATCTTCAAAGAATGAAAGACAACATCCCTGGTATGTTAATTGGTGAGTGAAAACAGTGGGTTTTCACCCAAGTGTCATAGTGGTCAGATGTTAGACTCTGGAGCCTGAATGCCTAGACTTCCAAGCCACTTCTGCCGCTTACTAGCCAATAGGAGTTACATAACTCCCACTGTACTTGGAAGTGGGGATAATACAGCATCTTCTTTATACAGATGCTATGAAAATTAAAATGAGCCATTTATGCAAAGCATTCGTAACAGTTCTTGGCACACAATACATCTTATATAGGTATTAGCTATTCTATCCATACTGTTATTTAAGTTTTAGATACGGGACCCTTTTATTGAGCACATACAAATGAGTTGATAGCAATAAAACTAAAGTACTATCCTTCAGATATGAAGTCATATAGTGTGAACACATAATACCAGTGATAGTAACACATTTGTTCTAATATTTCCTATTGCATGATTTTTGACTCTGGGGTTAGCTTGTTAGGTCAAAGCATGGTTTGTGACCAAAAACTGCTGAGCAAGACTAAAACTTCTTCAGGTAAGGATCAAACATAGACCTTGACCTCTCTGGTAATGCTGTCCAACCAAAAACTGGGTGGATGGTGGTGCCATGTGTTACATAATGAGATCTATGAACTCTTTTAGGTCCCTTTGAGAGTGCTGCACCAGGCTACCCCTCCATAATACGGAGGAGAAGCCAGCTCACTACACTTTATAAATAAACACATAGACTGCTTAATGTGCACTTTGCCCAAAGCACACTCTCAATAATTGTTTGTCGAACGCATGAAAAGAGACTTAAGCCATTAAAGTAACAATTAGGCTTTAGATGTTCCCTAGGCAGCCTCTTTCCCCTTCTAAGTATTATATTTCATCTTGTGAAAGCAGACCTCCAAATGATAATAAAAACAAGCACAAAATATACTCTTTAAAAAGCCTTTGAAAATAGTTCCCTGGCTTGTTGGAAAGTAGAGAATGTTTTCCTCCTCTTTTTTTTTTCTTAGAATGTTTGACAATACTTCTTTGTAACTGAAAATATATCCTGCATTCTGTATAGAATCAGATGTGATTCTTATTTTTACATATTCCAGACAGTTCCAGACAGGATTTCACTTACTGTGCACTAATTTGGGGGAAATTATTTTAGGGATAACACTTGCCATTGAACCTGAAGAAATGATTCCTTAACCAAAGAATCTATAGGTTACAAGGTTGACTTGATTTTTAAAACTATATTTTTCATTGATCAAAAAAATTTTTTTTCATGCATTAGAATAGAAAATTGGTTTGACTGAACTTTTTTCTTCTTTCTCAGAATCCTTCTTCAAGTGAATATTATATAGGCCAAAAACATTTTTTTTTTTTGTGGCAGGTATTTTTCTAAGGATTTTACTTTCATTAATTCATTTTTCCCTCACAACTCGTTATATTATTAACTGTTATGCATCAATAGACTCCCTTTACCCTTACAGCATTGGTGATTTTATTATCCTGCCCATTTTGCAGAGAAGAAACTGAGCCACAAAGAAGTCCAGTAAGTTGCTGCTGTCTAGGGACAGAGCTGGGATTTCAATCAAGGCAGAGTACACTTCAGAGCCTTTGCTCAAAGGAAACAATCCTTCTCTGAGGAATGCACTTGGGACAACAGGTCAGAGTGATGTCTGAGGCCTTACAAATGAGTAACCATAGCTAATCTACCAGGGAAAGGGACAGGACCACCGGCCTCATCAGCCCTGAGCCTACTGGCCAGCTGTAAACCCCTGGTTCTCTTCAGACAGTATTACCAGAAGACTTCACCTACTCGCAGAACCATCATGAGCTTTCGATAATTAAACCACCCTCTCTTTCGGATAACACTTAATCATTCTTCAGGCATTGAGGCAATTCACTTACTTACTCAACAAGCAATCAACAAAGATTTCTTAAGCACCACATAATGCCAGGCACTAGGAATACCGTCATGAATCTCAAGGATTTCTACACTCAAGGACATTATAGTCCATTTGTGAACATAGAAATCAAATTTGTAAATATTGACATGTTTTAATATCTATATTTATTTATATTATCTTGAGAGTTAGAGACAAGATTTCTGGGGCAGAGAAAAACTATTTGTATTTACTTACAGTAAAAAACAAAAAACAAAAAAACCCTGCACCGATTCCCTAGCCCCGATATTTCCTCCTTCTGAGGCTGCTACAATGAGAGCAAGATGTCACATTATACTGCTGGAGTCTGTTCTATAGGTGAAGAACCCCAAAAGAATGTGAGAGTTTACGTAGAAGAGGGATAAGATGGTGAGTGAAAACTCTGCTCCCTAAGGTACACTAACTCTCCTTTGGGAAAGAACAGCAAGCAGCCTGAGTTTTCACCCTTTGCAATGTAAATGTCTCCAGGGGAGACAGAAGACAAGTTTCTCTGAACTGAACTCCACACCAGGGTCGTATCCAGGACGCCTCTTGGAATGTCTCCATGCCTCCAGACCTTATCATCCCTTTAAATAAAGAGATTCCCACAGGGAAATGAGTCTCTTAACTATCTTAAGTTTCAAGTTCGGTTCTTTAACCAAACTCCCAGAAAAATTTGCCCCAGAAACCCTAACTATGCAGAAGCATAAAAATACTCACTTCCTGACCATTGTGAGAATAGTGACCACCATGGATGAGACATTTGGAGTGCTGTGGAAGGGTGAAATGAACCTAATCTTTTTTTTTTAATGTTTTATTTATTTTTGAGAGAGAGAGAGAGAGAGACAGAGACAGAGACAGAGTGAGCAGAGGAGGGCCAGAGAGAGAGGGAGACACAGAATCTGAAACAGGCTCCAGGGTCTGAGCTAGCTGTCAGCACAGAGTCTGACACTGCGGGGCTCAAACCCACGAACAGTGAGATCATGACCTGAGCTGAGGTCAGACGCTTAACCAACTGAGCCACCCCAGCGCCCTGAAATGAAACCTAATCTATGCTTAGCGAGGGAGGGGCGGGTCATGGAAGACATCCCTGAAGAGTGATGTTTGGTCTGAGGCATGGAGAGGAAGTTAGTCATGCAAAGAGCAGGGCTGGTGGTGGGGTGAGGGGATCCAGCCAGTGGAATGATTAAGGCACATAACTAAAAGGTGGTTTCAGTGGGAAAAAAAATCTGGCTGTGTGACCGAAATCTGGAGTAGAACTGAAGTCAGTAATGAAATGGGCAATGTAAGTAGAGACCAAGCCATAAAGGCCTAGCCAGTCTTACACATTTCTTTTACAATCTGGCAGCAAGTCAGAGCACCTGGCTAGCTCAGTCGGTAAAAAACGCAACTTTCGATCTTGAGGTCATGAGTTTAAGCCCCACATGGGGGTAGAGATTGCATTTTTTAGAATCTGGCAATAAGTCAGAAGTTTTTAGATGAGGATAGTGGCATAATTTCTGGTTGTTATTTTTTTTTAATGTTTTACTTATTTCTAGGAGAGAGAGAGAGAGACAGCGTGAGCAGGGGAGGGCCAGAGAGAGAGGGAGCCACAGACTGAAACAGGCTCCAGGCTCTGAGCTGGCAGTCAGCACAGAGCCCGACGCGGGGCCCGAACCCAGGAACCGCGAGATCGTGACCTAAGCGAAAGTCGGACGCTTAACCGACTAAGCCACCCAGGCGCCCCTCTGGTTGTTATTTTTTAAAGTCATTAGGCGCTACATTGTGTAGAATGGATCTGAATGAACGCAGAACAATTGGAGGGGGTGGGAGGCTGAATCTCAAATCTCTGTGATGTTCACAGGCCCTGACATCAAGCTTTATAACAATTTCTTAAACATTTTTTGTCAGTCATTCTTTGTTCCTTTTTTTGATGTTCCAGTTTTAGGGAGATCATTTGCTTAGGGGTGCAACCATGCATTTCAAGCTTTTAAGAGAAAACAATGCACCAGGGAGATTATTACGATAACTATAAGCAGGAAAATTCCTGATGTTTGCAGTGCAAACCCAAGCCAATCAAAGAAAGAGCTCATTGGAGGACTCACCCATTGAAACCAAGTGGGTGCTCAGTGAGCAAGATGGGTTTCAGCCTCCTCAAAGTGTTAATCTAGGTACAGCGGGTGGTATTGGCCACAACACAGACACCTTCTTGCTCAGCTAGAAGATAATCGAGGGCTATCCTATTATCAAGGACAATGCTGTATAGTTATAAAGAGTCTAGGGATTTTTGTTGGGCAGGTATTGGTTTAGGAGCAGATTCTGTAATATTTTCAAGAGTTAAGGAGAGGTTCCTGGTTACATTTACTGCTAACTGGGGAAGTAGTTCCTTGACAAGGGAAGTGAATCCTGGAGCATAATTCCTGTTTCAAGCTTAGCTTGGGACTTGGAAAGTGACAGTGATGAAAGCCACTAAAATTTTAAGCATCTAGAGACAACACAACCAATTTTATTCTCATTACCTTTCCCTTATCTGTTCTCTCTCTCTCATAGCATCTGGATACAGAAGTCCCCACGTTTCAGATTGCTAACCAGAGACAAGGAGACAAACCAGGGAGTTTCCAGCATCATGACAGTCTGAGAAATGCCTCCCCCCACCCCCTTAGAGATGCCTGGGAGATAGAGATGAATGGCAGTATCTTTCCAGGTCAATACCAGAGTAAAGGAAAGAAAGATAGACTTCCTGGGTCTTTAGCTTAGGAGAAAAGGCCTAAAAACTGCTATCAGGCTCTGAATATCCTCTTCTGATTGGGGCAAATTTCTGATCATAAAGCTATTAAATCATTTCAGATATCTTGTCAGTTTTCAGCTGGTACGGGAAATATATCTAGCAGTATTACACAAGCCCTAGGACCCAAGAGGCATCCTCAGTGAGGATACAAAAGATATCTTCACAAGATCTAGAGTCACTGCCAAAGATACCCTAAGGAATGGACAAGCTGCATGTCCCTGGCAGGTGGAAAGCTAAGCCTAGTTCTTAGGATCTAAAATGAGACACGTAAGGCAATAGCTGGAAGAGAAGAGGATCAACAATCAATTGGTCTGGATATGGAAAGGAAGGGACAACAGAAAATTTTATTTCCCCCTCTCACCTGGGCATAAGAGTTCATCTATTTTGTAACACCTTTTGAGGGTTATCCCTAGGTTTAAGAAATTCTTTAAAGCCCCTAGTTTGGCCTTTGACCAGAGAGTGAAAGGTATCTGGAGAGGATTGCCTGTAGCTTCAGGTGGTCTAATTTTAAGAGGTAGCTGTTTAATAGTCTCTTGGGAGTGGAAAGGCGATTCAGAGAAAGTCACCAAATGAAGCACTCGAATGAAGGAGGGTAGAAGGTAGCAGCAGGCATCCCTTCAGTCTGATACCTCCATCCTATGGCCTTCTTTTAGATACCTTGTATCTCTTTCTCACTAGCCTTTCACAAGGAATCTTTTAATGAAACTATTTTGGAATTTTGAAAACTTTTGGAGGCTTCTGCATGTGAGTTTAAAATAGAGATCTTGGGGCGCCAGGATGGCTCATTTGGTTGACTCTTGATTTCAGCTCAGGTCACTATCTCGCAGTCATGAGATCCAGCTCTGCTTCCAGACTCCCTACTGATTAAGATCGTCTCTCTCTCTCCCTCTGCCTCTCTACCCTGCTGTGTGCACACACTCTCTTTCTCTCTCTGTCTCTCAAAAAAAAAATTAATTAACTGATTAAAAATAAAACTAAAAATAAGTACAATAAAATAGGTATCTCATTGTGTTTGCTTAATTTTGGAACCCTTGTTTTCAAGTGCACTTCTGAAATAACCTTACCTAATTGGAACATTCCTTATAATGGCCATTATAATTCCAGGCTGTTTTTAGTAAGATTTTGCCATTTTCATAAGTATCTACAGCTTACAGGGAAACAGTCCTTATACATGCAGTAAGTGGTGGCAGCTGTGGTAGGGGCCAGTAATTGCCTTCCTCCACCAGGAGAAGGGGGTTGGTGGGCATTTTGACAGCTGGGGGTCCTCACACACGGGTGCTTTGCAGTAAGTCTTTGCTGCAGCATGCTACAGAGAGGTGGAAAGGGGGCTGTTGAAATGGAAGCTTTGTTTGTCATACTTCATCACAACCAGAACTATGAGAGGAAGGAAGCTTTAAAATTGTATTAAATTACAATTAGAAAGCACTACACAATGACATTCAACCAAGCATCATAAAGTTTCATACTGAATAAGTAGCAGGGATAAGTTATTGGCAATTTGAGGGAGCTTCCTAGAAGGAAATAGAACTTCTAGAAGGAACTGAGCCAGATTCTAAACTTATCTAGAATATGGCCAGGAAAAAAAGATAGAGGTAGACAGTGGAAAAGGGAAAAACTATAAGTAAAAGTCCCAGGGCCAGAATACGTATAGTGTGTGTGTGTGTTTGTGTGTGTGTGTGTGTGTGTGTGTGTGTGTGTATTTGAGTAAGTATTGTGTGTGTAAACCCATATGTGTTGAAACTGATGGGGAGAGAAAGGCAATAAAATAAAGATAATACATTTTATGATGGGTAAACGTGAAATAACATTTGGGATAGGTGGGATGGGTACCGATTATCAAGGATCTTAAATAACGTAGGCATGAGCTGACACAGGAAGACACTATCATCAATTTTGACCAAGGAGCTGAATGAACAAAGCAGTATTTTATTAAAAAATTATAACTACATTTATGTACAGAATAGTCTGGAGAGGAGACAGGCAGTTTTACAACCCTGCAAAAGTGCCTTTGAAAGTCAAAACATTTTGAAATCTTTGTAGAGCTAAATTGAAGAACTCCCAACAACATATTTTCTTTCTTCTTTCTCAAAGGAATGCTGACATGGCAAGCAAAACAGCTTCACCATGTCTTTGTTCCTTCCTTTCACGAGGAACGTGAAAGAACTGCTATGTTCCTCTCATCTGAAGAGCTCAGTGTACAGGGGCTTTAACTTCTATCTATGAATTTTATTGTGGGAAGTTTTCCTCTCAACATGCATACTAGTTATTTTTATTTGGTGTATTAAAAATCCATTTCCAAGAAAAAAATAAAAATAAAATAAAAAAATAAATTCATTTCCACTTTAAATTGATGAGGAATCCCTCCCTAAAGAATACAAATACTAAAAATCAAAAGCCGAAGCCTTGAAGATTAGAGGGACTAGGGTTATTCAGTGAAGAGTGGGGAATAACAAACCCTTACCCCCAATGGATACAGATTTATCTTATCACATAATTTGTATCTTCACTAAAGATGATGCAAGAATTAACAATTTTTTGAACTATGGTTTCAGGAGGAACGCCAGAAGAATTTTCTCATCATAAGTGGAAACGCTAAAACAAACTCTTAAGGAATGTTATTGATCTTCCTAGAAGGGTTTTGCTAATACCGGAGGTCTGATTTGAGCTTAGGTGATATTTGAACATGTTATATGAAGAGGTGGCAGAGATCTAGAGATATTAGGGTTAAAGGAACATTAAATAACAAGATATTTTAATATTGAGAATGAAATATCATTTGACCTTTACATTTAAGAGAGACTAAAATTTACCAGTCTAACAAAGGGCAATCTTATGAGACAGACATCAGAAAAACATGTTCTGCAGGATGAAGCCAGATGTAATGAAGTCATTCAGGAGTAAGGACTCACAAAAAGGGGAAGAAACAATTTTGGAATTGTGAGTATCGGATGTTTCTGTGACTCAGATTTTTTCCAACTCAGTTCCCCTCAAATACACTTTTTTAAAGATTAATATTTTTTAAAAATCATGCTACTAGTGCATTGACTTCAACTTTTAGGCATTGGGTTCCATGCTGCCCTGCTCTGGAATGCCTCTGTCAGAATGTACCTGGGAAGGTCCTCCCCCACTGGAGGAGTTTCCAGGGGCTGCCGTCCGAAAGTACCACCATTTGGGAGGCTTAAGCAATAGAAATTTATTTTCTCACAATTCTGAATGCTAGAAGCCTGAAATTAAGGTGTTGAAAAAGTTGATTATTCCTGGGGGATGTGAGAAAGGATGTGTTCCATGCCTCTCTCCTCGCTTCTGACAGCCTTGGAATCCCTTGGCTGGTAGATGGTGATGTCTTTGCATCATCACATAACCTTCCATCTCTCTGTGTTCACAGTTCCCCTTTTAATAGAGACACAGTTACACTGGGTAAGGATCCATTCTAAGGACCTCATCTTAATTTGAACATTTGCAAAGACCTTATTTCCAAACAAGGTAACTTTCACGTGTATTGGGGGTTGGACTTCAACATCATTTGATGGGACACAATTCAACCCGAAAACACACAGCATTATGAAGTGGTGAGGTCTCACCACCTACCATAATGCAACATTGGCACTGAGTGCCATTGCTTATGACATGGAGCAAATCCAAGTATGGGGACAGTGTTAGATGGAATGGGAACAGAGGAATTTCTGGCCACAAATTCTAATTTTTTTAATTTTTAATTTTATTATTATTATTTTTTTAATTTATATTTTATTTATTTCTGAGAGACAGAGAGAGAGCTCATGAGCAAGTAGAGGAAGGTCAGAGAGAGAGGGAGACACAGAATCTGAAACAGGCTCCAGGCTCTGAGCTGGCTGTCGGCACAGAGCCCGACGTGGGGCTCGAACCCACAAACTGTGAGATCATGACCTGAGCCAAAGTCGTATGCTTATCCGACTGAGCCACCGAGGTGCCCCCTAATTTTTTTTAAAGATTAAGCAGATGAAAACCACTTGGTGGGTATGTATAGCTTATCAAAGCCCACACACTTGAGAAGCATACACCAAATTCTACCTAAAGTCTGCCAGACCTAGAATACTACAAATGCTAATTTAATACTTCTCTTGTAAGGTTTCCTTTTTCCCCACATGACCTAGATTGGCTTTGTTTTTAATCCTTTATTTAAAACGCAACATGAGGAAATAGGTCTTAATTCAGCATAAAATTTTGTTTAGCTTGAAAAAGAAGACAGTTCCTTTAAAAAAAATCTTATTAAAACATTAGTTGCTTTATTTCCATCCCCCAAAGAGAAAGGAAAGCACTATATTCATCAAAAATATGCCACTTGAAAGATAATGTAATTAAACCTAATTTATAGGAAACAACCAACAGCCATGAAAACCTCTGACTTTCTAGAAAGTTTTAGAAAACCTCATTTGAAGGAAAAGTTCCAGAACTTGGCCCATTTTTCTCTTTTTGCCAGAAAAAGAAGGCACTGGGTGTTTTGACTCTGCCCTGGCAAAGAGAAGGGTCAAAGTTCCTGCAACCAGCTTTGCAAGTTTTTTTTTTTTAATGTTTTTTATTTATTGCTAGGAAAGAGAGAGACAGCGTGAGCAGGGGAGGGTCAGAGAGAGAGGGAGTCACAGACGGAAACAGGCTCCAGGCTCTGAGCTGGCAGTTAGCACAGAGCCTGACGCGGGGCTCGAACCCACGAACCGCGAGATCATGACCTGAGCGAAAGTCGGACGCTTAACCAACTAAGCCACCCAGGCGCCCCAGCTTTGCAAGTTTTTACATGGCTAAGAGGTAGAGAGTCCAGTATCAAAAGCAAGGTCTTTTTCCTCCTCACCTAGTGCCACTAGCCGTAAGTTTTAAAACCCTTCCAACTTACAGAGCAATTCCCTAACTATAGTAAGCGTCCTTATTTGTACTGGTTAGAAATGATTTCAGCATTATAACAATAAAGTAGACTAATATTATCTCAAATAGGTAGGATTTGGAGTGGGAAGGGTTTGTGTTTTACTTGTTTTGTTTTTTGCTTTGTTTTGCTTTTCCATAATCCAAACTCTAGAAAAGAGTCCAGGACATGAGTAGTGATTCAGTCGTGTCATTCAGAATCCGCCTTTTTCTGATCTACCATTTTCAGTAAGCTGACTTTTTGTTTTTATTTTGATCACTTCAAGATGGCTGTTAAGCACCAGCCTTCCTGTGTGTGTTTAGGCAGAAAGAAGGAATCACAGGAGCCAGTGAGCTACCTTTTCATCTCTGTTGTTTTTATTAGGGAGCAAAGACTTCCCCAGAAGCCTCTAGCCTATTCTTTTTCATTCTGATCTCAGTCACATGGCCACCCTTAGTTATATATGAGAACAGGAAACTGAGTATATGGTAAAGGTACCTAAGATCATGATGATTTGTTCAGACTTGAGCTAAAAATGTCATGACACTGAATCAAATCATGGTTCTATAATCAAGAAAGAATGGGGGAAATGTCCTTTGAATCAAATGTCTGCGGGGACAACCTATAGGGGTATGTCAGAAGGCTTTTGAAAATCCATAAATAAATGATATTGGCACTGAAAGTACAACAGAAAGATGACTAAAACAATTAACTAAAGCAACAAATAAGAAAAAGTAGGGATTTTTTATCACTTTGGAAAGCTCAAGAAATATCACTGGATAAAATCAGAGTCTGATACAATAATAAACATTGACTAAATCAATAATAGCATTAATATGGATGCAAATTAATTATTTGCTAATCCTTAATAGTAATTTGCCATCACATACTTAAATGCTGAATGGAATTATTTCAACTAGCGGTCATATGAACAATTTTACAGTATCTAGAAAGGACTTTGAAAACTCTAATGTGCTTACAAGTATGTGGGGATATTTTCAAAATGTAGATTCTGATTCAATAGGTCTGTGTAGGTCCTGGGAGTGAATTTCTAACAATATTCCAGGTGATGCTAATGATTCTAGGCCATGGGCCATACTTTGAATGGCAAAGGTCAAGAAAACAATTCATATCTTTTTAGTTATTTCAGTATGATCAACATGAAGTTTACTTTTGTTTGAGAGTTTGCACATACTTGCCCTTGTTTTTGGTAAGAAAAATAAAGACTGGTTCCTAGAATGTTAATAAAGATGATTTTTGAATAATTGAATAATTGTTACAAACATCATTTTTGCTTTTTTTTTTTTTTTTTAGAAAGAGAGAGAGCATGAGCAGGGGAGAAGGGCAGAGGGAGAGAGAGAGCATCCTAAGCAGGCTTTCTGCTGTCAGCACAGAGCTTGACATGTGGCTCAGCATGGGACTCGATCCCACGACCCTGGGATCATGACCTGAGCCAAAATCAATAGACACTGAGACACCCAGTTGCCCCCATTTTTGTCTTTTTCATATAGTTTCAGTCTCAGCCAAGTACCAGAAACAAGTGATTTTTCCTCTTCATATTGCTGGAAAACACCCATTTCCTTTCTAATCCCAAATGCCTTCTAAAGATAGAGAAGCCTTACAACGGATTCAAAAACCCCCTTTGTTCCATGAGCATTTTGATAAATCTGGCTTTAAGGTTTTCGCCAGAAGGTTTTTAGATGTAGACCAACTATTTAACACTTCTGGGTTTACTACGATCAGCACACCTTCCAGATAAAGTATGAAATTAGGGAGAAGTTGTTCTTTATTCATCTGTATGCAGCTGCTTTAAAAATGACATTTTAGTTGCCTCCTAGACAGAGCCAGGGTTGGTGAGACAAGGTCACAATAAGACACATAAGGGATCGAGGTCTTTGAGAAGGACTTCGGGGGTTATGCAGAGCGCATGGGCTAATGCGGCCACCTAGCATTTATCTCTGTGTACTGGGGAGACAGAACGCTTTCCTTCACTGATAATAGAATGCTAAAATCAAACAGTGCATCTTTTCTTATTTTTGGTTGATAAAGTTCTTGACACGGTGCATGTTTTGTTAAGGATCTCTTCTTCTAATATTTGGTGAGGACTGAAAAGTCCTCATTTGATACCTTCAAGGTTCTGTGTTTCTTCATAGGTAGTATCTATGTGAACATGAGCTGAGAGTGACAATCAGGTTTAATAACTAAGGGCACCGAATTGCACAGCATCTCAGAGCCAGAATTAATCTTTCTCTCTGTTTTAGACTGAATGTTTGTGTGTCCCCTCAAATTCATAAGTTGGAACCCTAACTGTTAATGCAGTGCTATCCGGAGATGGGGCCATTGGGGGGTAATTACATGAGGTCGTGAGCTGGGAAGGAAAGGGACTCCCTAGGGTAGGCAGGAGGTGGGAGAGACTCGTGACCCGATTAGTGACCTTATAAGAACAGGAAACAGGAAGATCTCCTTTTCCCATTTCTCTTTCCTTGTGATCACAGAGGAAAGATCACATGAGGACAAAGTGAGAAGTTCCTGTCCAGCCAAGAAGGGAGTTCCTACCAGAACCCAAACTCTACCAGGCATTGAATCTTGGACTATCCAGCCTCCAGAACTATGAGAAAATAAATTGTTTGACCCACCCAATCTTTGCTATTTTGTTATTATAGTCTGAGCAGATTAAGACACACACACTCACTCTGTCCTATTCATTCTTTCTCTCTCTGTCTCTTTCAATCTTTTGCTCCCTACAGACCTTTCTGGGAAACTTTAAACAACTATTATTATAAGTATGCCACTGGTCGTTTCCTCAGAGCAGGGTCTACTCTGGCTGGTTGAAGCAAAAGGGACTTTTTTTTTTTTTTTAAGACCATGAAGGCTTAGAAATCAACTGAGAGAGAAACTTTCCAGGTTGAGCATACAGGAAGAACTTTCCAAAGCCACTCCACACTGTGGTGGCCCTTGGGAGCTGCTATGATAGAAAACGCATTCAAGGCTGCTGGATTAGGCACCACGTTGCTGCTACAGTTGAATTTTAAGCCCATCTCCCCACTTCCTTCAGTTCTAAATTCAAGTTCCTCATAAGCGCATCTCTTTGGCAGAACCCGAATCATATCCAGACCACTAGCTGCACTGGAGTCTAAAAGGTGTTACTTTCAGTGTTCCAGCATCTACAGTTTAGGAAGGAGATTGAAAAGATTATTAATTAGGTAAAACCATAATACCAGTAATAATATGCACAACAAAATGGCACAAATTTCAAACTCACTCAAATCAACCAATGAAATCCTAGCTTTTGGTACTTCATGGAATGTCATTCAAATCACCCACTAAGTCACACATTTGTCTAGGTCCTGTTCCCTCTAGACTTGCTTAGCGTTTCACTATCCATTTGCATCCCCACACCTACCTTTTACCTTTCTCAGATCCTTGATGACTCATGCAGCCCCACCCCGGAGTGCAATTTGTCCTGATTCCTGATAAAAGCAGGCCAGCAACGGTTGACTGACTCCTGTCATTTCAATTGGTCATAAAACTCTGAAAACATTATTTAACACTCTGGTTATCTCAGTCTCTCCTGCAAATCATGTAGGGGGGAGGGGGTGAAGGCCAGGCTTTGACATGGCTTCCATCACTCTCCTCGTGGTAGAAACACAGCAGCTCTGATGATTGAATCCAATCCCGGCACTTGTTCGGAGAGCAGATGGGAGACTTAGCCCATGGGCAAACCAGAGATGAGAAACAGGAGACAGAAAGAAGTCAGTAGAGAGGTTCTTTGGCCTTCTTTCCACCAAAGGACTTTCTGAGATGTTCTTCATAACTGAGCAACTTTTTGAATTTCCTGGAACTGGAACTCAGTAATGTGATTTTTATGTTTGTTTCCATCCAGCCTTTCTTCCTCACTCTTGCTTCCCTGGGATTGCACTCCACAAGAAAGAAAGCATGTGCACATAGAATTAACCCCAGACTCTCTTCTCAGGTGCCCAGGCTAAGATGATACATTTGCAAATAGTATTCCCTTCAGCATGGAAAGACATCTCCTCTTTGCTAATCCACCCTCAACTTCTCAAAATCTGGCTTTCACTAGTCATTTTATTACTTCTGATCACATTTCATTCATTTTGTTATTTTTTTCCTGAATATTTTCTGTGCCTATATTAACTTGTGCTTTTCTTCACTTATTTTACATATATTATGTATGATTTTCCACCTTCCTCAAGCTGGTAAGGGAACGGACTGTTTCTTTTTTAAGATATATTTTTGTAGCTGTGCTTAATGCAAAGAAACCACCACAGGAGAGTATCCAATATGGTGGAGAGATGAGGGGTCTTTCCCCCTCCAGCCCCTTCCTGCCTTCATCAACATTTTGGGTAAGTCCACTTTGCTTTCCTGAGTTAACCCCGGACTCTCTTGGGCCAATCGGCTTCCCCTCCCTCCCTGCGAGCTACCCCGCAAGTGCAATTATACTCCTGTTTGCCTGTAGTTCTCACTCCACTGCCAGCCTCAGAAAACAAACTTGGTTACTTGGTTACATTCTTGATTACTTAGCTAATAAATACTTTATGCCAAGTTACTAATGACTAAAGGGAGAACACCTTGGGCATATTCACATATTTAAGGATATTTATAAAGAGTTGCCTTAAACCAATATGGACTTATTCTTAAAATGTAATTTGGACACTATAGAGGGTTAGGAGAAAAACTTTCTGAGCACGACTGATTTTAATCAGTGATTGCAGTGTCCATTTTCAACATTCTAGAACTCATTCTTCTCATTGTTAAGTACCAAAGTGCCAGTATTTTTGTCGGTGTGATATCATTATTTCAGTGTTTAAAGAAATCCGTAATCTAAATTATTAATGCTTTGAGAAGTACCTAGAGAGTTAAGTCCAGCCTTAAAAAGGAAGCTTTATGTTCTTTCAAGGTGTCTGGTCTACTAGCAGAAAAAGAGTGAAACACTAACCCAGATTTTCCCAGATCAAATTCACCCTAGTTCTGCTTGAAAGAAGTTGGTTTTGTGTTTTGTTCTGTTTTGGTTTTTTTCTTGTTAGGGTTCTGGGAATATGCAAAAAAGAGCTTCCTGAAAGAGAATTATAAGGAACAGAGACTCAGTCTTACCCTCAAGATATCAGCACCTTGAATGGGGTCAAGTTGATAGCGAAAACAATCAGTGTTTACTGGTGGAAACTCCTTTATCTGTCTGATTGATTTGTTTTGTTTGTTTGAACAAAGACTGTTTCATAGCAGAAGCTAAGAATCTGGCTTCTTACAAATTGACTGCTGGGCCTTAGAAACAAAAACTATAGCTCACTGTCATTAAAACTATTGAAGTCTTTATTAAAAATAAAAATGTATAAAAGATTGTCTTTATATTATCACATAGATGTGAGACTCTTTGTCTGTAACAAATTCAGAGAAAGATACTTGGACTTAGTTTATATTTATCTTCTCACTCTTCCTCCAGCTAGCATACAATATGAAAAAGCTCTTTAATTGTTGGAAAAATTTGTGCAAATATTAGGCTCGCCATCGAAGATAACACCACTGATAGGCATTGTTCTTAAGATTATACCTACCAAAACCCCAAATAACTCAACTTATTTTCAGTTGGAAGACTGAGTTTTTTCATTTTATGTAATACTTAATTAGTTTATTTTGTATACTTATTTTTATTGCTCTTTTCTTGCTGATAAAGTATGTTAATATTTATGGTTTTGAAATTTAAGTTCACTGAATACTATATAATGTGCTTATACATTTTTATGCCAAATATACCAAATTTCACTGATTTAAAATTTTTTAAATTTCTAAATACAGTAAAACCTTGGTTTGCAGGCATAAGTCGTTTCAGAAACATGCTTGCAATTCAAAGCACTTGTATATGAAAGCAAGTTTCCCCCTAAGAAATAATGGAAACTCAGATCATTTGTTCCACATCCCAAAGATTACAATAATAATACAAAATAATAAAGAAAATAGAAAATATAAAGAAAAGTAAACAAATTAACCTGCACTTACCTCTGAAAACCTTTTCGGGGCGCTTGGGTGACTCAGTCGGTTAAGCGGCCTACCTGGGCTCAAACCTTGGAAACGGCAGCACAGCTATTTCCTGAACATCAACTTTGTGCTACAAGCTTCACATAATCATTTTATTTAATTTTCACAATTATTCACTGTGGTCCTTGTGAAAATCCCCATTTTACCGTTAACGCGATGATGCTACGTGGGGTTGAATGATATATTCCTGGGAGCCTCTGGCTCCTCTGCACCAAGCCCAGCATCCTCTGCCTTGTTCATGACACTGGAACTCTTGATCTCCTCTCTGTGGACTAAAGCTCGCAGGCGTTGCTTGGTCTACACACCTATGCAAGACAGCTTATTTTTAAAGAACTTTAAGTATTTTCTCAATAGTTACATTGTATTTTATCTTCAACTAAATTGGAGGTGATAAGAGATGACCTTCACAATCTCCTCAACCTGTGTGTGTGTGTGTGTGTGTGTGTGTGTGGTGGGGGTTGGGGGGGGAATCTGTAAAGTGACAAACAGTGCAAATGCCTGGAAAAGCAAAAGGAACATGGTGAAATAGCTCAGAAAATATTCTGAGAAGCTCTTCATGAGGAAAAAGGACACTTGAAGCCATAACGAGCACAATATACTTTTTTCTAAACCAAAAGTACAAACTGAGTATCTTACTTGCTCTTCTGTATTAAAACATATGTAGTCATTTTCTGTATATTTATTCTCGTTAGGAGACTGGGAATAACATACATCTTCCATTTGTGGAGCGCCACCTGTTTGCTGAGCATTTCATATTTGTCAGCAGTTTACTGAACGCTGTGAGCTCAGCAGGTTCAAACTCCACAGCGTTCTAGTTTTCTCCAGTCGCTGCTTTAAAACATGCTCCACTGAATCTCCCATTCTCGAGACTTTATCACAACTCCAGCAAATGCCAGTTTTCTGACCTTCTCAGGTTATGAAGGATAAACTCCAGTGCCACCCACTTCAGCTTCTTAACCAATTGAAAGGTCCATCTCCCTCCCCAGACCCAAGGACAGGCTTGAGGCAGAGATATGAGCCAGGAGCTGGGCTTCTCTTGATGCTTTCCCCCTCTACAACTGCATCTTCTGGGTCCTTTCCCTTGTTGAAGAGGTAGACGGAATTTGCAAAGGGAGCAGGGATACTTTCACTTACCCGTTGCCCTTGTGATCTGTCCCCTCCTCCAAGCCAACCGTCTAAATGCAGCACTTCCTGGGAGATGCCTGATGATTCTTTGGAAGGCCCTTCAGAGGCCTCTCCTCTGCACGTCTCCCTCTCCTAGAAACTCAGCTCCAGCGGAACTTTTCCAGGCTCCCTCAGCTCCCAATCCTGTGTAATCCACCCTGTAGACTTGCTGCTGGGGTCTCTTGCCTCAATGAGTCCCAGTTTAGGGTGGGGCTCCATCACAATCATTCAAGCCTTCCGTGACATCCACTTGCCTATGGAAGACTCATGTGTCTATTTCCTGCCAGATAATGGGAGTGTGCCCTATTCCCCCACTGTTCATTTTCTCTGCCCCACCTTCCCTCCGCAGATCTCTTTCCCATTGCCCAAGTGAGCACAAAGGGCAGCTTAGAAAACCCATTGCAAAAGTAGATAATCTAAGTGAAAAATGATATTCTAGGCTCAACTTCTTGCTGGCATCCCTCTCTAATCTGACAAATCATCCTCTTTGTAGTACCCCTTGGCTTATTTTTAAAAGAGTGCCCTTCAAGAGTGGAAAGAAAAGGCACGGAACTCTTTCTGAGGCTGAAGATGGACAATTCAGCAGTTCCATGAAGCCTAGATTAATGAGTAGGGGGCAGCAGAATGAATTTGCTTCTTAATAAATCACAATCATCTATTTGTCCTCAAATGATCGCCCATCTGTTCTGAGACAATGAGAAAAGTCCTCCCTCAGTATCTTGTCATACTTACAGTGTATATGAACTCCACACAACTTTGCGTGTAGGTATTGCTCTGCCTCAAGAGTGAAGGTAAAAGTATGATGTCACACTATGAGAGCAGGGAAATTTCCATCACCTCACATCATGCATGGCACATAATAGGGCTCAATAAATATTAACTGAATAAAGAAAATAATGTGAATGAATAGCCCAAGGTCATGCTTAGGAAATGGCTAAACGGCATTCAAACTCAGCTCTTTTTACCCATCAATATCTCCCTAAATAAAGTGTTATCCTCACACTAGCAGTGATTATAGCCACAGCCCAGTGTCAGAACAGTTCCTCAGTTTGACTCAGACATGTCTTTTAGTGAAACATCTCATTTCTCTCCCCATATTGAAATCTGGTCCCATGAGGGTTCCATCCACTTACATGTGAAACCAATTAGCAGGTCCCAAGCTCAGAATGAGCTTATCCTGCCTGGACTTGGCTGTCTATATTTTGCAGTTGCATATGGCTGGTGAGATCTCTCCATGGCAGAATCTTTTACATTCACACGGATCATTCTCCCCTGAGCTCTTCTATTTTCAGTTGCTTAATAAGCAATAGGATCTACGTGACATTTATCATCTCTTAATTACTGTAGGTTCTCAACTTCAGGGCTATTAAGGCTGCTTAGTTACTGGTAGGGACTTTAAAGTCCAAAAAGTACTGGGTGGGTGGGTGGGTGGATGAACTGAGTGAATGCCTACATTTCAGATAGTTGACACCATGTGATGTCTCTTGGTTAGTTTCAATTTCATAAACCAGAAAAGCAGTTGAATCTTAGAAAGTTAACAGAGCTAAGGAAATAGTTTTCAAACAAGAAGCAATACCTTATCCAAACATAGGGAATATATGAAAAACTCACTTAAAATATTTGTCTAAAGGGGCGCCTGGGTGGCTTAGTCGGTTAAGTGTCTGACTTTCGCTTGGGTCATGATCTCGCGGTTCGTGGGTTCGAGCCCCGCGTCGGGCTCTGTGCTGACTGCCAGCTCAGAGCCTGGAGCCTATTTCAGTCTATGACTCCCTGTCTCTCTGACCCTCCCCTGTTCGCGCTGTCTCTCTCCTAGAAATTAAAAAAAAAAAAAAAAAATTTGTCTAAAAATTGATGCTTGCTTCTTATGTGTATTATTATATGGAAGAACATTTTTTAAATACTTGGCTTTAGAGCTGGGCCATGATGGAGACCCCAAGGATTTGGAAGACTCTGGAAGAGAGTTGGAGAGACATCTAGTACCTCTGAGAGAAGAGAAAAGTTTTCTCTTCACTTCACTTGCACTGGCTGAATGTCAAGTAACCTTTGTGTTCCTTGCTGGAGCCAGAGCAGAGGGCGAACCTGGGAGAACAGCACTCACGCCCCGCCTGTACCTAATTGACGTGGGCAAGGTGGGTGCTTCTTCTTCTTGGGTGCTACCTCCCAGGTCCATGGCCTGAGGCTCTGACATATAAAACAAATGAAAGCAGAAGAAATATATTTGCACTTGGCTTTGGATAGCATGGTTACTGTTATCCCAAGATATACAGTAGCCTCTAGTAATCACTGAAAAACTGACCTGCAGGTTGAGAAGTGCAGGGAAACAGTCTGTGGGCTTGGCTTGGAAGGCTAGAGGAGTGAGGGAGGGTGGTAGCAACCCAGCGCCACACAGTGTACCCTTCTGTGGCAGGAGAGAGGCCTGGGTGTCTATTCTTGGCATTGATCTGACTCTCTCATAAGTTTCTGGCAACCTCCCAGGGAGAACAGCATGTTCCCCGCTGAGTGTATAAAGGGCTTCAAAACATGTTTGTGAATGCGGCATAGTAGGCAGGGTCTGGTTTAGTCACTCCATGCCACCTCCTGCCTTTGCCTTTCTGGAGTGTCAAGGGGAAGTTTGCAGCCCAGACCTGCTATCTAACTCCTCGCAAACTGGGCCGGCCCTTGGGTCCAGGCTGGGCATGCTGTTGGTGTTTTTGTGAGGCCCATATAATCAGAGTGGAGATCAATTTTTAGGGAGCCCGAATGCTCCTGTAGACCATGGTCCAAAAAATATTCTGTTGCAAGGAGAAAATATAGATAGAGTTTCAGCTGACTTCCAGCTATGGTCACAAAGGCCTCCTTTAGAAACCTGCACCTGTTTTTCAGGGTTAGATCTTTGGGCTGGGCATGATTACTCATCCTGTGCGAGCTAAGATAACGCAGATTAACATCAGCTCTGGGTACTGCCTGCTTAAAGGTACTGACTCACTCCGTGCTCCTCACACTACCTTTTCAGGAGAGTGAAAACTGAGCAGAGTGAAGGATTAGTCAGCTTGGCCTCAGGGACCCCTGAGGAGGCGACTGGAGTTTCCAGTAAACAGAAAAGGGGTTGTCAGAATGCCCATCAGCTCCTGGGTCTCATGGGCCGGCAACCCAGGTCCACTTGTCTTGGACTAGATCTAAGAGCAAACAGCAGCCAAGATATTGTGGAATATCTTAGGGACAAACTATTATAGATCATGAGATATTATCATGATTGACCTGTTCTTCTGGCTGAGGGGGGTCCATAAAAATGAGGTTTGCCGTAGACCTTTCTGAAATCAAACTATTGAAATTTCTCTGTCTTTGAATATATTTAGCACTTTCTCTAACCACTCCTAGCACACGGTCTACACTGTAGTTTGCCGACTGCACAGTCTTACTCTACTCCTGCCCAGTCCCGCCCCCCATGCAGTAACTCTCTCCTAAGTGTCTGAGCTTTCCTGGTCTTCTCTTTCCTGCTGTCCCATAAGCCTCTCAAATTCAGCATGTCCCAGAATAATCTTGTCATAAGAAACAGTCTAGCATAGTGGCTTAAAAACAAAACAAAACACATAGGCATTGGTATGACACTGATTGAGCTTGACTCCTGCCTATACCTCTTAATTAGCTGTATGATCTTGAGCCATTGCATAACCTCTCTGTGTTGCAGTATACTTATCTGTAAAATACAACTCATAGTACTTTCCTCATAGGGTTGTAGTGTGAATGAGGTGAGTTAAAACATGTAAAATGATCAGCACCATCATATTTGCCGTATTAGATCTGCCAATAACAATAGTTAAAAGAATGAATGAAGAAACACATTTAATGCTGAATCCAGCATTTGGCTGGTCAGGCTACTATTAACAGAAACAAAAACCAACAGAAAAAGAAGTCAAAATGTGAAAAACAGAATTTGAGAAGCCCAGAGCTAAGCAGTAATTTTGACATTAATTAGGTGATTTTGGTCAAGTCATGTAAGTTTTCTGATCTTCATCACTTTACCTGTAAAACAGGGATGGTTCTAATAGTTACCAATGGTCAGTTGCTGACCATGTGGCTGGCCTTATGCTAAGCACTCTATAAGAATTATAAATAAATAGTGAGATTTAATAATCATATCAGAATAATCACTGGTGATAGATGATGTAATATTCTTTTATTTATTCATTCAATAGTTTTATATCAAGTGACTATTAAGTGCCAGAAGTTGAGATTCAAAACGGAACAAATTACAAAATATTTGAACAGGCAGTCCGCCAAAGACCATGAATAGTCAATGAGCACATGAAAGCTGTTTAACATCTGTAGCCCTCAAGGGAATGTGAATTAAAACTACAAAGACATATGAATACCTAGCCATCCAAATAGCTAAAATTAAAAAGACTGACACCACTAAATGTTGACAAAAATATATAGCAACCAGAACTCATATATATTGCTGATGGAAATGAAAAAATGCACATCTCTTTGGAACACTGTTTGGCATCACTTATAAAGGTCTCGACTGACCTTTCAATTCCGCCCCTGAATATTTACTCAAGGGAAATGGAAAAGTGTCCACAAAGAGACTTGAAGAAGAATGTTTATAGCAGGTGTGTCTACTGTAGAAGTCAGGGCTCTCCAGAGGCACAGACCAATAGGACTTGAGAGAGAGAGAAACATTGCGGCATTAGCTTATACCATGTTAGGGGCTGGCACATCTGAAATATGAAGGGCAGGCTGGCAACCTGGAGACCCTGAGAAGACTTTATGTTTTCACTCTGAGTCAGAGGGCAGTGTGGAGGCAGAAAAAGACTGAGGCCTACAGTCTTTTTCAGATAGTCGTCCACTGATTGTATGTGGCCCAGCCTATAATATGGAGTATTAGGAGTCTGAGTAAACTCAAGGTCTACTGATTTAAGTGTTAGCCACTGTTCCAAAATATCTTCATGCACCATCAAGATGGGTATTTGACCAAATATCTGGGCACCATAGTCTGCCCAAGTTGACACATAAAAGTAATCATCACATTCATCATTATTCCAAACTGGAAATGAGATCAGCAGGAGAATAAACATCTTGTGTACATTCATACAGTGGAACACTAATAAGATATAAAGAGGTACAAACTACTGATACATGCGAAAATGGATGAATCTCAAAATATTATGTAAAGACAAAGAAGCCAGACACAAAAGGGTATATGCTGTATAATCCATTTCTATGAAATTCAAGAAGTAAATCTAACCTCTGGTGATAGAAATAGTATGGTGTTGCCTATGGCAGATGAGAATTTACTGGAAAGAGGAAGGAAGAAACATTCTGGGGTAATAAATGTGTTCACTATTTTCATTAAAGTGTTTATTACACAGGCATACATATTGTGTGACTTTATCCAATTAAATATTTAAAAATTATGGGGGCATCTGGGTGGCTCAGTCCAGTAATCATCAGACTCTTATCTCTGCTCAGGTCATGATCTGATGGTTCATGAGTTTGAGCCCCACATCGGGCTCTGTGCTAACCTCGTGGAGCCTGCTTGGAATTCTCTCTCCCCCTCTCTCTCTGCCCCTACCCCACTTGTGCTCTCTCTCTCTCTCTCAAAACAAATAAACTTTTTTAAAAAAAAGCATTTAAAAGGGTTCTGGGTGGCTAAGTTGGTTTAGCGTCTAACTTTGGCTCAGGTCATGATCTTATAGTTCATGGAATCGAGTCCCGCATTGGGCTCTGTGCTGACAGCTAGAAGCCTGGAGCCTGCTTCAGATTCTGTGTCTCCCTTTTTCTCTGTCTCTCTCCTGCTTTGTCTCTCTCTCTCTCTCAAAAATAATAAACATTAAAAAACATTTTAAAATTATGTATTTTTCTGTTTGTAAATTTTACCGTAATTTAAAAAACAAAAAAACAAAAAACCTCTTAGTTACAGTTCCTTCCAGCCTAGCTGGGGAGACAGATATGCAGAAAGACATTGTCAGCATGATGTGATGAGTGATGCACTTAACAGAATTAGCTTCTTAAGGCTTTTATTTTTTTTTTAATGCTTTTTATTTATTTCTAGGAGAGAGAGAGAGAGAGAGAGAGAGAGACACTGTGAGCAGGGGAGGGTCAGAGAGAGAGGGAGTCACAGACTGAAACAGTCTCCAGGCTCTGAGCTGGCAATCAGCACAGAGCCCGACGCGGGGCTCGAACTCACGAACCGTGAGAACATGACCTGAGCGAAAGTCGGACGCTTAACGACTAAGCCACCCAGGCGCCCTAGCTTCTTAAGGCTTTTAAAGAGTAGGTGGGGAACGGGCACTAGTAGTTCTTAAAGTACCCACATGTTCTAACATGTAGCCTAGACTGAGAACCACTACCTTAATGGTGCCCCATGTAGGCTGGGACTTTGTCTTCCATTATTCACCTTTGAATCTTCATCACCTGGTAGAGGGTCCAACTCAACAAATATTTGTTGAATAAATTTATGTTTCCTTCAAGAAAGAGAGAAGGAAAGAAAGAAAAAGAAGGAAGAGGAAGGAAGGAAGGAAGGAAGGAAGGAAGGAAGAAAGAAAGAAAGAAAGAAAGAAAGAAAGAAAGAAAGAAAGAAAGAAAGAAAGAAAAAGAAAGAAAGAAAGAAAAGAAAAGAAAGAACGAAGAAAGAAGAAAGAAAGAAAGAAAGAAAGAAAGAAAGAAAGAAAGAAAGAAAGAAAGAAAGAAAGAAAGAAAGAAAGAAAGAAAGAAGGAAGGAAGGAAGGAAGGAAGGAAGGAAGGAAAGAAAGAAGGAAAGAAAAGAAGGAAGGAAGGAAGGAAGGAAGGAAGGAAGGAAGAAAGAAAGAAAGAAAGAAAATAAAGGAAGGTAGAAAAGAAGGAAGGAAGAGAAAAAAAAGACCCTGTGCCCGTAATCATCACCTACCTTCTAATTCTGCCAGCTTTTTCCTTATATAACACCTGACCATGAGCCTGCGAGAATTTTGAGAATAGGACTCAGAGACAAATAGATTTCGTCTTGTCTATCAACGCCAAGCACATGGCACTGGCAGTCTAGATACTGTGTTGAGAGGGACTCTGAGACGGAGTCAGGGTTCAAAAGGACAGAATACCTTGATTCATCAGTATTGTCTGCCAAAGGAGTGAAAAGTGACATGCCACACTTTTTTCATCTCAAGAAGTCCAAGTCGAGCACCATGAATAACTAAATAAGAAAGGCAGGCTACTCCTATAGACAGCACAAGTTAAATGGACCAGTCATCCCAAGGCCAAAATATAAGTCAGGATTGTTGAAAACCAACTTAAATATCAACACATTGCAAGACAGTCAGTCTGTTTGATTTACGTGGATGTGTCCAAGGTCTACACACATACAGATTTCCTTCTGTGGGCTGCAGCACGTACTGATGACATATCATTGACCAGATATCTCCATACTTTCCACTCACTTTGGTTTGCTAGGTGTGCGTATGTGTAAATTTTTCCGGCATGTGTAGAGTCTATAAGTCACATGGCTGACACTGTTTGTTAGTGTGTGTGACCAGCTATTCCAAGACTATCTTAGGAAGGGACATTAAATGAATGGAATTACTTAATGAAGTTGCCTACCTCAGCGCCGCACAAAACAGAAACTAAGTGCGATGTTTTTTCTTCCAGATTATGTAACCAGAGGATAGAGACCTACGGTTCTAATGATCTCTTCCTCATCCCCAGACTTTCCAATGAAGAGCAGAACAGATATGTCTGAAACTGTAACCAGAAGATTAATGAAAGTTGCCACAGAATACTCTTTTGCCTTCCTTGAGCTTTCTGGTTGAATTTTGTCCAAGGCTGTGTTTTAGAAGGGAGAGCTGCTGGTAGTCCACAGCTCTGATTCATGGCAGGAAGAAAGTTCTACACTGCCCCCTTCAGGCCAAGCCAAGTTAAGAACAGAGAGCCGTAACCAAGTGGGCTTGGAACAGCTTGCCACAGAGAACTTGTGCCATAGAAAACTCATCGTGTTTAAATAAAGTCCAGTAGGGAAGCCTGGGTGGCTCAGTCGGTTAGGCGTCTGACTTCAGCTCAGGTCATGATCTCATAGTTTGTGGGTTCGGGCCCCGCATCGACCTCTGTGCTGACAGCTACCTCAGAGCCTGGAGCCTGCTTCAGATTCTTTTTCTCCCTCTCTCTGTCCCTCCCCCTGCTCATGCTCACGCGCGCTCTCTCTTTCAGAAATAAATAAAACATTTAATATATAATGCTCTCCTGTTCACATGCACACAGCTGACCCAGGTAGTGTCTGAGCATTTTCTGGCTTCAACTACAAACGGGAACCCTGCCTCAGGTGCTTTATGTGCATCATTTCATTTAGTTTCCAGAAGAGCCTTGTAAATCAGGTAATTAATCCCTTCTATCCAAATAAAGAAATTGACGCCAAGGTCAAGAAACCAGCTCAAATTCACATAGATATTAAGGGGCACAATTAAGATTAAAATTCCAAACCATTGAATTACCAAATCCGTATTTTCCCCCCGGAGCCACGCTGAACTGCTTACAAATGGGAGCAAAGGCTGCAGTTTCTTTGTATGTATCTTTATTGTAGAGCTGCCCAAAGGTTACTTAGAAACCATTTGCAGCTGCCTAAGCTTTTCTTAATGGATCATCCTCAGAGGTCTTTCACTGTTGCTCAGACTTCAGCGGTGTTGGGATTTCTGTGGCCCCTGAAGGGCCTCATCATGGCAGTACTTCTGTAAACAATTTTTCACTAGAACACTGCCAGAGTGAAAATTATATGCAGTCCTAGAACTTCAAGTTTTGCTTCTGTTCCCTCATCCCCTTATGTGCTGGAAGGAGTACTTCCTTCCCCCCACACCCCTATCCCGGTGCAATTGTAAAAAAAAAACCTTCTTTAGCTTTTGATATTAAAAACAACAACAATAACAACAAGGCTATTATATAGTCGCTTCTTTGATTGAATAGATCATTCCATATGATTGGAGTGGTTTATGTGAGAAGGGTTAATGTCATGTTTAGACTTTTTTTCATGTCGAAATCTTCAGAATTGTGTTTGGGGGGAGCAGGGAAGAAGAGGGGAATCGTAAAGGCAGTTTTCTGTATCAAGCATCATGAAAGTGCTCTGAACATGATAAAATACCATATAAATGTTATGTAGTTGTGCCATAACCATTACTTCCATAAAAGTTACGTGGTTGGGAAAAGAGTAATTATGATAAGAATAATACTCTCTTGGTTCCCCATATGGTGGTTCCCCCGTTGTTCAAGATACTTCATAATCTGATCCTGCCCAGCCCTGCCAACCTCAACAATCATTCACCTTCTGCTTCCATCTAATTGGTGATGGTGAAAACTCATCATATATTTCAACCCTAACCCTTCACTGAGGCTACTGACTTACCTTAATCCTCCCCCTCCACTGCTCTGCTCCTACTCAAATTATTCCTCAAACCCCACCCCTCTTCAGATCACAGCTCAAGTCCACTTGCTTGACCACTGGTCACAGTGCCCTCTGTCTTCCCTCGAGGCCAACAGTTCTTACCATCTGGACCACCACCGAGGATCTCACTAGCTTGTGAATGTCACGATCCCTAGAGGAATTGAAGTGCACACTCAGAAAGGGTGATTGAAGATAATTTCATCAGTACAATGTATAGAAACATTGGTAGCAAGAAATGATGACGTGCCTCGGACACAGACAACAGGAGGAAGTGCCTGCTACGCTTAGGTCTGAAGGAACAAGCGGAGGAAGCAGTTACTATAATCCAAGGGAAACAGTAGCTCAGGAGAAGCGTCCCTCACAGGAGCCGTGCCTTGGGAAAGGAATTCAGCTGCTTTCAAGAGGAGGCTCAGTAGGGAAGCAACCAGGAAGTGTGCCGGTCTCCATCTCCTCTTGCCCTTCGGTCTGCTGGTGGTCTTGCCATTGACTGAACCCAGCAGGAAGCCAGGCAGGCAGGAATTCAGCGGATGCAGCCCATGGAGGTTGTCCAGCCAGGCAGGACCCAGAAGGGAGAGAGTTTATGGCTAGAAGTGCAGCTCTTTTCATATGACTTGCTCTCTGAATCGAAGGTTATCTGACCTCCGCTGGTTCCCATTTTTGGTCAACCAAACACTGACATTTAGCTTCCTCTGAATACGGAATAGGGTAGTGAGTAAACGTCTTCCCTTGTGACAGTGGCCAGTGTCTGGGTTCCTGGTACCTAACTTCTACCTCTAAGATATCCTTAAACTCCCCATGAGAGTTCTGTTTTGTCAATTCTTCATGCTCAATGGGCACTAAGAACTAGTCCACCAGTGTCTTTAATTTAGGACGTACAAGGCGGCATCATTATTTTATTTCCATGGCTGGATTAGCATATATTTGGATAACAGTTATCCAATATCATTGAGGCATACCTATATCTGAGAAAACCAATTACTAAAGAAGAATTTTGAGCACACCAGTCCACTTAGTGTTGCTACAAAGAGAGACAGAGGAAGAAAAGGAAAGAAAACAACTGTTTCTTAAGTGATCCTTTTTCATATTTCATGTATTGCTTTGCTTTGGTGATAAGTATGACCAAAAATAGAAAGAAGTCAATTTATCACTAAAATACAGGTTTCAAAAACAATTCCAATCGACCATTTTATGTCAGGCTGACAGAAAAATAGCTCCGTTTGATAGTATCTCGTAAAAAAAAACACTGTATACTTTTTTCTTACTTTTTAGTAAAAACAAATGGAAACATGGTGCCACTGATGGTGAATCTTGCAGTGAATTGGCATCAACACGCCTCTCTTCCTTCCACTTATTTCACAGAATGACACTTTTAGTAGTATTGAATAGATTCTTGAAAGTGAAAGAATAATAGAAAGAAATCCTTCAACCCTCCTAATTCGGTCACTCTGATGTGCAATGACCCTCCCCTCCAGGAATCTTACTGCTAACCTACACTCCTTCTGCTACAAAGTTAACCTCTCTTACTCTTTCCCTCTTTGAAGATGGAAACGTGAAGACAGCTGCTCTCTGTCCACATGACGAATTTCAAGGGACTCCATAACCCTCATGAAATAGTAAAAGGAGTCATTACCTCTTCGATAAACCCATTTACAAAAGGGCAAAGTTTCCTAAAGTAATTAATTCGGTTGTTTGCTAATGATCCAAATCCATGTTAGTTCAATATTTATCCCTCACCTCAAAAAAAAAAAAAAAAAAAAAGCCCAAGAAGGTCAAGAACCCGGTTTGTCTTGTTTCTCCCACTGATTCCGGCTCTGAGCAAAGTGCACCATAGGAGCTCCAGAAATATTTGCCAACCTGAGAAAAATCCACCATGTATCACCTTGGCTATAGTTTCACTCAGAAAATATATCACCTTACTGGTAGAAGCCTCTCCCTAAATAATAATGATGATGGAAGTAACAAGGACAATAGTCATAAAATGCTTACTAGTCTATGTGCTTTAATGTGTAAACAACTTAATCCTCGGATGGGGTTTTGGACATGCCACCCAAAAGTATGATACTTTGGCATATTGAATATTTTAACCTAAAGGAGTTTGAGAAAACAAGAGAAGCAAGAAGGTCACTCTGACCTACCCCACCCCTTTCTCTCCTGAAACAGGTCATAAAACCCTCCTGCGGGAGGTGTCCTCTGTGTACCCAGAGGAAAGACTCATTTTCATCTTTTAAAACAAAGGAACACCAGAGAAGAATCTAACAAACAGGGCTGGCTCGGTTTCCCCTCACACTCTTTAAGGACCTATCATGTTTTCTACACAACTGACCACTCTTTATCAAACTTAACATAAAAATACTCAGTTCTGTTTCTTCAGATCCTCATTTCCTTATGAAAGTTCCAGTGTCCTGTAAAACTTGTATGTTTTTCTCCTACAATCTTTGTCCGTTTTTCAAACCCAACCTGAGACCCTAAGAGAGTCAAGGAAAACTTTTTCCTCCTCTACACCTCAAAACAATCATATACAACTTTTATTATATAGATCCCATTATTATTTCCATTTTATAAATGAGGAAACTGAGGCAGGAAGCCTATCCCTAGATAATGGATCAAATAAGGTTGGGAATTAGAAAAGGAACTCAGGTAGATGGGAGCCAGAGCCAAAACTCTTAACATCTACCCATAATGCGTCTGTTCATATTCCTAAGGAAAGTGACAATGAATTTCTTCCAGATGCTAGCCACGGTGTCTGTGTTTCAAAGAAAATCAGTAATTGAGATAGGTTTTTTTTAAAGTTTTGAAAGTGTGCCAGTTTAAAAGTTCTTGAGTTCTTCACAATCAGGTGGGTAACAAAAAGAAAAGGCTCAGCTGTGTTTTCCAGCATTGATAACCCACTGCAAATGGTTTGTTACTTTTCTTATCTGTACAATCAGCTTTCGACTGCTGTGTTTTTTATTAGAAGCCACTGGGTTTAGGATGGAAGGACCAAGTGGCAATGTAGCACTACGTGATTAAGAAACGTGTCTAGATCCTGAGAAGGGGAGAAGGCTGGATGGGTGGTCTTCCCTCAGATTAAAGATCCTTCCTCACATGTAACTTACCAAAGAGAAGACGTTTGTTTTTTCAGCTCACTAAATGACTATTTACAGGAAGTCACAAAAGTGGCATCATTTCCTCTGTTGTTGCTCCTTGGGTTGTGAATGAGAAGAATGAAGGCAAATGAAAAGCCCAGGAGAACAGACATGGTGACAGGTGGGAGAAAATTGGTGACAGGCGGGAAAGAGTGATTTCTTTCTTTATTATCATTAAAACACTCTTGTTCCTCCACCAACTCCCTGCCTCCTATTTGTGTTTACCCTTTACTTCTGAAAATATTATTCACTTACAGGCACATTTCCTCACCCTCTTTTTCTTTCCAAGTGTTAAAGAAAGCAGTGACACGTGTAGAGCTCTTCAGAGATCTATCGCTTTAGTCAAAAAAGTCTTATCGGTAAATAAACAACTCCCAAAGATGAAAGGAAACAAGGGCTTTGGTTAAGTCCTCTAAATAGAAGTTCAGAGATGAGAAGAAATAACTTTTAAATGTACGAGTAAACAATTCAAAACAAGTAGGCATGTACTATGTGCTAATTAACATAAAATGTTTATGCACAAGCGAGCAGATTGAGAAACGTTTTCTGATGCAAGGAACATCCTTTCCCCTTGTCCTCAGCGTTAAGTTTTATTGACAAAGACAGTGCATCACAGATGTTTCGGCCATATATTCCCAAAGGTGGGGGCCACATGCATCTCCCCTCAGCACTTACTGCTGCAAGCAAACCATTTTTTGAAGGACCACGTTTTATACGACTAGTTTGTACCAATTCAGCAACCTATTCCACAATGTATAGATCCTCTCAAAATATTTGAATAAAACTGAAGAACACCAGAGAGGTCATTGTATCTACCCACGACTTTTCCTCCAGGGCACAGGGAGTATGAAAAGTTTACAAGCACAGTCTAGGTGGTGGGCTCACGGAATCTGTGACATCATCTCTACCCAAACTCAAGCATCTAAAGTTAAGTAAGATCAAGAACCACACACAAAAAGCAACCTGCTCACAACTGGCAAATGGATTTGTTTGTGTTTAATTGCTTCTGCTCTAACCTCTAAAAAACGACACTAAGAAACAATGAGCTTATCTAAAAGTGAGTAGCAAGAACAGGAAAGTGAAGCGCACATGGCCTCCTAGACCCTGAGGTCCAGAGGTTAATCAACTGTATTTCACTTTCTGCAAAACACCAACAAGCCTGACTGGCACACATATCTTCCCAAGTCTCTCAAACTTTTACCATTTTCGAAAAGTCTCTCGATTTGCTTTCTGTAGCCAGCCGTTGGTAGCAAAGGGCTCCTCATTTTCCAGCTAAAATGCTCTGAAATGTCAGTCTACTACACCATGAGGCCACGTAACCAACTTTAAGTTCTTCCCTTCACACACTTTATTATACACATGTTACTAAACTTCCTTGTCGCATACATGGGAGCCATTGAGTGTGCAATATTTTTCCCGAGGGGAACACTAAACAGGGAGTCCTACTAAGATAAAAAGTTTCTAGATGTTGGGAGAAACTGAAAGTGAATACATTTACACTAACAGCAGCAGGCGCTCCTCTGCGTCACATCGTCCCTTCAGTCTTAATATTCACACTTAAAAGGAAAACCACACTTCGGGTCGGAAACATGACTTTGAAAGGCAAGCGCGAAAACTGAGTCTGCACCTGTACCCTCGCCCCTGACATTTGACCCTGTCGTTCCCTGCTTGTATGTCCGGATCCTCTGCTAAGTGGTGAGACTCTGGAGGGCAAGAGTCCTCATTTTACATTCATTTTTGCTTCTCCAGTCTCTGGCTCAATGCGCGTAGGTTGAAATGTCCATTTTTCGACTATTAAATGGACTTGGCTTTTTGTTTCTAATTTAACTCAAAGATCTCCTTGTTTTGACTATGCTCGTGTGCTCTCTTCACCAAAAAATGAACTGAAGAAATTAGAGTGGGGATCAGAGTTTGCCAAACTAGTGACAATAATCTCTGCTAAGTGGTAACGGTGGCGGGAGGGAGGGCGGGGGAAGACACCGAGATTAAGAGGCCAATCACAAAAGCCTATGATTTTGCCAACTCAATAGTAATGTAAACTTATTACTGATAAGGGAGAGAATGAGATTGGTTGTGTGAAAACCTGGGTCCCATTTCAATTGAGATGATACATGAAAAGTTTTACAAAAATATATCAGGCACCAAGTGAAAACACTATACACATTAGTTAGCTCTGCTGTCAGTACCTTCTGGATCCATTCTTGTCTTTGAGAATTCCTTAACTTTACTTCTTGTTTATTTCCCCTCACCATGATGCCCTAGGATTAATGACGTGGAGTTTGTCAAGTGTTTTGAAATCCCTGAAGTGTTATAATCAACCCAAGTACCATTTTATTTATGCAAACTGTGTCGACCCGGTGAGTCCACTTAAATATCTAGGATTGGGAACTTCTGTCTCATAAGGCTTAATAAATGATTCCCTCTGGCTCTAAAAGCAAGTACTTTTTCAATGACAATGGGAGGGAAAGCAAAGGAATTGCTCTGTGACATCTGTTGTGCAATGTTCTTCGAATGGCGCATCTCGATAAATGCATGAGAGTCCTCGGAGAGTTACTGCACACAGTGAAGAGAGAGTGGTAAAAATCCCAGTATCTCTGCAAAGGAAAAAGCAAGACAGGTTAAAGGAAGAAAAGCCCTGGAGTTTACATCAGTAAAAGCCCACAATGAGGCAGTGAGTCCCTACATTATACATAATGGCGGCTTTCTAGGGTCTCCCACAGTGAGACAAAATTAAACATGAAATTGGGATGGGGTCGCAGCAGTGGTACATAAGGAGAGAAGAGAGACGATGGGGATACATGACTCTATGCCAGCAAATGAGATAAAGCATACTTATGTGAACTGCCTGAGCCAGTGTATATCAAAACGAGCAATGTGAAATTAATCTAAATGCTATTGTATACACTTGGCGTGCCTTCTGTGGCCCATACACTCAGATATTTATTCTATTAATGACACAAAGGCAGGTTAAGTAACTTTTAAAGGGTAGGATAGTTAAAAAGTAGCAGAGTAAGACTGCATCTAGGCTGTTGGCTTCTGATGAACTTCGCACTCTGCCCCTGATACTTCTCCAACCCTGGACAGAAAGACAGAAGCTAAAATGGCTACAACCAAGAACAGGAGGCTCAGAGGGAGGGAGGGAGGGTAGGAGGACTGCTTTACAAAGGCAGCAAAGTCCATTTGCTGAGTGGGAACTCAGCTTGGTTACTGGCTTTCTTCAGAACTCCTTAAGGGTCTTTAATATGGCTCCTGCCTACATCAAGGCTTCAAGATCCTGAAAAGGGAATGAAATGTTCTACACGAAAGACTAACCTTCTGGTAAAAATATTACATGTGCAATCTCAATTACTATTATTACTATTACTGTTATTATTATCATTAAATTATCTAAATTATTGAGGAGAAAGTAAAACTGTCATCTCTATACAATTGTTCAATTTGCCCTTAAATGGAAAAATCCCCAAGACATTCTCAAACACTGCATACTTGATCCCTCTATTTACTTATTCTCACACCTGCATTTTATAACCACTTGCTTCATTTGACAAATGAGTGTTTGAGTAGGTCTTATAAGCATTCTCAAAACCAGTTCTTCAATTAGGATTTTCTGTACTTCCACTGCAGCCTTGACCTACTTAATAGTGAAAACCACAGGAAGCCATTACCTCTAAGTCATCATCTGGGATAGCTCTTTTCCACTTTACGTTCCACCTGATGTGTTCGTAGGCATTGACTACAACTTCGATTGCTCTGGGGCGAGAATGGCAAGCCTGGATCACCTGTAGAGGGGGCATACAGTTTTATTTGTTCAATGCACATGTATGATTTATTCATTCCCACAAAGACATCGAGGACTTGCAGGTCTGTTAGGTTCCTCGGGCCCTGAAATGCTTTTGTGAAGTCTCATGCCTTGGAGTTTTCAAACACACTGCCAGCCCCAAGACGGATGGAAAGATTAATAAAATTACCCCTTCCTTCGACATTCAGGAGCAAGTGAAAAAGAGGTGCTAACCAAGCAGGTGGAAGCCTGATGAAATGCACATCTTGCCCTTACAACTCTCACCCCTTCCCAACAGCTTCTGCATCCACCTGAGCGCCTCCAGCTTCTCTCTGCAAATTGGTCCTGTCTCTGGAAGTCCTTTGAGTGTGGCCTATTTTCATTTCAAAGGGACCCAACTAGTTCTGCAAAATGTCCCACAACTGGTCCATAGGCAGGCTGTAGCAAAAGTACCCTTGACTCTGAATTTACTGACCTTTCTTTCTTTGCCAACAGACAAGCAGCCCAGCCGCAGACTTTCACCTTTAAATTTTCTCATCGTGAGTTACACATAGGTTCCATTTCTCCCTTGAAACTCCCGAAAACTGTGGAGTCCTCTTCACTGGACGTGAGATGAGGAAAAAGCATCCCCCATCGCTGCCATTACAAGGGGGACATGCCTTCGCTGAAACAGCTTTATCCAGAGAGTTCTCCCTGATTTCCCAGTCCCTTTCAGCCTCAGCCTATTGTGGTCAGGCAAACACAACACTGGATTTCCCCACCTCCTTTACAAGTTTGTCATAAGTGATAGAGCACTGAATTTCTCAGTGGGGGCTATTAAGTACCTACTGTCTTGAGGCCCCAGGCAGAAGTGAAACAGAAAGATTATCAATCTAATGTCAAGTGTGGGCTTGTGTGTGTGTGTGTGTGTGTGTGCACGTGTGTGCATGTGCGTGGTCACCCGAATGTAGGGCCCATGTCGGGAAAGCGCTGATATTAAGAACAGGTAAGATAGTGCCAGCTGACGGTCCATGTGCACTGCCAGTCTGATGGGCTTGGGATTGACTTCACAAGCAATAGGAGGCTATTACATTTTCTTAACAAGAAAGGGTTGTATTCAATCAATTCATTCCATTAGGAGGCCTTTATTGAGCACTGTGTTTAGCAGTATGACAGTAATTCCGAGAAGTTTATGACCTGTTTTTTGTCTTCAAGGAGTTTACAGCCTAGCTGAAGAGAAAAGATATACATATTTCAAAGAGAGAGCAATGTAAGCCAGGAAATAATAAAAGACTAACTTAAAGATCAGCAAGTGTCCCTTGAGCATCATGAGCAAAAGCACAAAGGAGAAAACAAGGAGACGAAGGGCAGAGAACAGTGAGGAGGCTGAATGGAGGTGTACCAAATGGATTCTCAGCTAACTTCACTGTCAGGCCTGAGAATGAATGATAACGGAAGCTCTGAGAAAGAATAGTAGGGCTTAATGACAACTCAGAAATGGGGAGTAAAGAATGCAACTTTCAAGACTGAGATCAAGGGCATATGGGAGTACCACTGACAGAAATGAACAAGTTGGAAGGGTATACTAATTGGGGAACGGTCAGATCACGGACAGGAGGATATGTCATATGGATGTCTTAATGTCAGTCAAAACTGTGCATGATAGCACTCCACTGAAAAGGCCAAGATGGAGGTAGAGACTTGTCATCATTAAAGAATGTGGTGGTGAAAGCCATGTGGCTCAGTAATGTTCTAAATGGGAATAAATGGAAACGGTAGAGGGCCATAGTCTAAAGTTTGAGGAACCCTAATAGGCAGGAGAGAGGAAGAAAGAAAAAAGTTATAGTTATCATTTTTTTGAGGACTTATTATGTGCCAGGGACTATGTTAAATCTTTGCATATTTACCTGGCGCAGTCTTCAAACAACCTTATGAGATTAGCCCTTACTTATACCCATTTTACAGATTTAGAATCTAAGACAGAACGTTTAAACTCAAGGTTATTTAGTCGTCCATGACAGAGCTACGATTCAAACTCAGGTCTGTGTGACTCCAAAAGTCAAAAGAAAACTGGACTTTTCAGAGTGAAAGTCATCAGGCTAGGAGAGCTTCTGAAACCATGTTATTACCAAAGCCATGAAGATTAGAGACAGGAAGACAGATTAGCTACCACCACAAGACCTGATTAGAAAGCCAGTTCACTAAGAGTTGGGTGGACTAAAACTGGAAGGGATCAGCTTGTGGGAGGCAGATAAAGGATGGATACACAGTTGTCACTAGGGCTGACCCATTCTCATTTTTGAGACCTTGATGTTGTAACAGACACGGTTGTAGAGACCCCATAAACAACGTTCTCTCCTGACTTTAGAACCTATTAAAAAGTGAGATGAAGATGACAATCGAGATTAGAATGACATTTTTATTATTAATAAAACTGATGTACATATCATATGTTGAAGTATGTGGCCACATCAAGCTTCCTGACACTCGATCCCTAAATTAAATTTGCATCACCTAACTACAGGCCTCTGCCTGATGTAAAGAGGGTGTTCTGGAAGCTTACCACAAGTAAGGACCAAGAATTCAGGTATTCTCTAGGCCACAGTTAAGCAAGTTCAGTTCTTCCTCCCAACTCATCAGTAGGGTAATAGAATACAGTAAGGTTGAAGACAGAGGTGTGGGTGGGGGAGGGTTATTTTAGCAGAACTTCCTTACAAACACATAGGACAAAGGAGATGGCAGTTCTTCTCTCTTATAACAAATCAAAACCCAGCTCCAACAGCCAACAGGAGTCAGGAACAACAACATGGTGAGACGAAGCAGGGTCATCAGAGTGGGGATTATAGGAAAGACAGATTTTTAAAGAATTTATTGAAGCACAGTTTCAAATCAGGAGGCATGGCCTCAACCGAAGACTGTGTCAGCCCCAGCAAACAGGCCAACCAGGGGTCTCAAGAAGTTATAAGCCTCAAGAGGTTTGAGTCAATGGTATGCAAAAAGATGTTCAATAACATGCTAAATGGGGAAAAAACTGTGTATATTTTTTGTACATAAAATGCATTATAAGTTTTTACCAATATAATGTGCAGCCCACAACTTATGAATAATGAAATGTCCAATACTCTTTATTTCCAACCAATTCTGTAGAGCTAATTGGTTCCCAGAGAATGCTTTCCCTGATTTTGTATCAATTTTGTATGGACATTAAATTGCATTCATAGTCAAAATCTCTGTCTGCCCTTGAAGAGCACATGTAGTTCTTATATGAATGTTGATATTCTTATTATACAAAAGAGTGATTGTTCCACAAATATGAGACAATGAAGACAATATTGGAACTCATTCACCAATGACAGGAGTAATTTTTTGGTGAAATGCATAAATGTTTTTGAATAGTAGAATCATATTTCCTCACTTTTTGGTCCTACATACTTGTAAAAAAATTTATTTCTTTATTTTGAGAGAGAGGGAGTGCACGTGCAGGAGACAGGCAGAGAGAGAGAGAATCCCAAGCAGGCTCCATACTGTTAGCACAGACCTCCATCCCATGACCTTGAGATCATGACCTGAGTCCAAATCAAGAGTCAAGCGCTTAACCGACTGAGCCACACAGGAGCCCCCACACATTTAATTTAATCTGTATTAGTACCATTCACTCCATTAATTTCTTAGATCTGGACATCAACAAAGCAACAAATCAAGGTCTAGTCAGTGGAATTTGCTCATTTCTGTGGTGTAAATACTCCCGTCATGGCCTATTCATAGCCACTATCCTGAAGTTACTGAATGATGGTTGGTAAGAAATGGACAGTAACAAATCATTATATAATATTTCTACCACACAAATATAATAGATGCGTATAACATCAAGAGCACTGATACGTAGAGTAAAATGTTTAGGAAATATAAAGATGGGCACCTGGGTGGCTCAGTCAGTTAAACATCCGACTTCAGCTCAGGTCATGATCTCGTGGTTCATGAGTTTGAGCCCTGCACTGGGCTCTGTGCTGACAGCACAAAGCCTGGAGCCTGCTTGGCATTCTGTGTCTACCTCTCTCTCTGTCCCTCCCCTGCTTGTGCTCTCTCTTTTATTTTTTTATTTTTATTTTCTTTAATGTTTTATTTATTTCTAGGAGAGAGAGAGACAGCATGAGCAGGGGAGGGTCAGAGAGAGAGGGAGTCACAGATTGAAACAGGCTCCAGGCTCTGAGCGAGCAGTCAGCACAGAGCCGGACGTGGGGCTCGAACCCACGAACCGCGAGATCATGACCTAAGAGAAAGTCGGACGCTTAACCGACTAAGCCACCCAGGCGCCCCATGTGCTCTCTCTTTTAAAAATAAATAAACATTAAATTTTTTTAAAGAAATATAAAGAAAAGAATTAGGAAATAATGTGTTTTAAATATCTATGATCTTTGTTTTTAGTATGCTTTATTTGTTGTAAGTTTATTTTATTTAACTTTTAATAATGGCTGTACTTAACAACCAGCTTGCACAATTCCTGATAAATTGTCACCTCTCATAAGCCATGGCAAGGCAGTTCCAGCATTCAGTTGCTTTCAATTGTCTCATATTTAAGAAGCACAATTATGGGGCACCTTTGTGGCTCAGTTGATTAAGAGTCCATCTTCGGCTCAGGTCATGATCTCATAGTTTGTGGGTTCGAGCTCCATGTTGGGGTCTGTGTTGATAGCTAGCTCAGAGCCTGGAGCCTGCTTCAGATTCTGTGTCTTCCTCTCTCTCTGACCCTCACCTGCTTATGCTGTCTCTCTCTTCCTCTCGAAAATAAATGAAACATTAAAAGAGAAAATTTTTTAAAAAGCACAGTTATAAGCCACAGACTAACAGTATCTATTGAAGCTCTAAATCAATAAAAGTGGCTGGGTCCAAATGAACACAACATAAATACTTGCTTAATGCATAGGAACCACTCACATACATATTTTGGGCAGAGTGCCCAAAGCTGAGCTGCCGACCATGGCTTTTTCAGCCATGCCTAAACAAATAAAGAGCAATCCTGTATCATCAACCCGTAACGGGGTAAGGAGGAGGGTTGAAGCCAGAGAGCCATTGCTAAAGGACCTCTGAAGAGCCATTATTTTTATGTCTACAAAAGTGTAGCTAGAAGAACTTCCATCTCAGTACTTGGCTGTTAGGGTAGTAATTTTTCAGCATGCTGGTCTTAGAAAATTGAAGCAAATGGGGCTGCTCTTTTCTCTCCAGCTGGAATGAGGTTGGCAGTTCCAGGTGAAGGAGACTGACAGAACCTGAGGCTGACAAGTTAAATCTTTACACTTGTTATAAACTCGTAACACAGCATAATAGAATGTTGGAGTCCCAAGAGACCCTAAAGATTATTCAACACACCCGCCCCCAATCTGAAGAAGAGAAAATTGAAACCAGAGAGGTACATAGTAAGAGGAAGCATGAGAACCTAATCTCAGGTCTTCTTAATCTGAGTTTAGTGCTCTTTCAAATATATTCTGATTACCTTATTTCAAATTTTAGATAATGGCCAGTGAAATTAATAGTTTAAGGACACAAATCTCATTGCACTGATATTTTGAAACAAGAAACACTCTTTACCATAATTATGTTAGGCTGAATTTTGTTGTAACTTCAAACTCATTCTCTTCTAAACGTAAAGATGTTGCTGCTGACATAAAAATGGCAACTATCTGGAACTCCATATACATCCTTTTCGAAAGCCCTCCAGACAAATCCTTTCGGAAAGGATGATCCGTGGTGAGAAGTACACTGCTGACCAGTTGCTAATCCTAAACACAGATTAAGTGTAAGAGTTACTAGTACAGAGACGATAGCTGAAAATTAACCCAAGGCTTGACTCAAAAATATACTGGAATTGTAAAAACAAAAAGTATAAAAGTTTGGAGAAATGAGACACTTGTCATGAGGCTCTGCACAGGTTTAAGGGTTCACTCAGAAACCTGGCCTCTGCTCTGCATTAATTCCCTGGGTGCACTCACTCTACATGCACGGGAGCCACACTGGTTATATTTAAAGACAAACTGCTCACAAACCCGACACAGGTAATTTGCCCCAGATATTCCTTACTTTCCCCTTCTGCCAACACCTTGATCACAAATGATCAACATCTTGCAACACATTACCTACTTCGTGACTAGGGTTTGCAGACTGAACAAATGATAGTAATACAGACTGCCAGGTTAAATTTGAATTTCAGATCAGTAGTGCAGAATTTGTAGTGTAGCCATGTCCCAAATATTGCTTATCATATACCTTTTATGTTAAAGGTATTAAAAACTTGTTTATATTAATGACTACTTATTAAATACCTAAAATTCAGATTTAACTAAGAGTCCTATGTTTTTTCGGCAACGTTATTCAAAGCCCCTGTTCAGAAAAAGTTCCAACGAAGTTATGGCCACAAGAACATTATCCATCCATTCATAGTTCAGGAGACTACTTCACACATCTGGTGCCTCAATTTGCACCTGGCATACTCCCATATACCACAGGGAGATAACTTGCCGCCTTTCATGAGGCTAAAAAAAAACCTTAAGGAGTTCTTAACCTGCAGTCTTTCAATGCACAAAGTCCAAAACTCCCACTGCTGTCCTTAGGTTTCGCTGACACTGACCACTGAGTTTTCTGCTGACAGGAGATGGTTGGTTCTCACAGCAGGAAACGCTCCTCTGAGGAGCCTGACAGCTTCCCAGCTCCCTTCACTGGCACACCAGGCTTCTTCCAGAACTAAGACAGTTGGACACACCATCTTCAGGCCTCAATAATTATTACACAGGAAACAACAACGAAAATGATCCTTAAGAGACAGCAAACCCCAAATCATCGCAATACACGGACTCCCAGGAACCTTGAACATCAAATGAGAAAGGATTGTTGGGGACCGAGAGAGAGAGAGAGAAGCTTCCGCTCCTTCCTTGTCAGCCTGGAAAACCAGAAGACACCCAATGCACTTCACTTTCTGCCTCTGGGGGTCTCTGTTCTCTCTTCATGGAAGAACATGAAGACAACAATTTCTTCCCACACTGGTGGCAATTAGAGACACCTTTAGATACTTGCCTTCATCATCTGACCCCTGAAAGCACAGATTAAAAACCAGAGTCAAGATATGTCTTCCTGTCACCTTTCCCCTACAAGTGCCACCTCTGTAAGCCACGTCAGCAGAGAAACTTAGACTACCTCTGCCCTTTTATGTTGATACATCTGTGCAGAAAAGTACTTAATGACCAAAAAACCTGGTTGTATTCTGGGCTCCATTTGCAGCCTTGTTCAACGGCAGGAATCATCCTTTCCTCTCCCAAACCCTCCCGTACCTTTCCCTCCTCTGGAAAAATGTCTTTCTTGTCCTACAAGAAAACCCAATCTTGGCTCCCCAGGGTGTCACTTCCTTCTGAATTATGCTGAGAGAAAAAAAATCAAATGTCCTTTTGTACCCTGGAAAGCAATTGCAGACCCTATAATTCTTTCTCCCCCTTATGTAATTTATACATTGGCTTTCAGTGAAATACACCCTCTACAAATTTGCTTTGTATTTGGAAGACAGCATCTTCAGCTCTGACCTTGTTCCTTGTAAATAAGGAAACTGAATTCCCCATCCACAAGAGAACAAATCACTTTATCTTCTGGATAAATGAGTCAGTCATTTACTTGTCGTAAAGATGACTCTTTGGAAAGTCGGGCTGTGGAGTAGTTGTGCTAAATCACTTTGAAGCATCTGCATAGTAAATGGAATAGTTTTTCTGTAGTTTTCCTTTGGAAGGGGGCCAGTGCTCTCACACTGTCTGTTGGGTAGCAACAAAAATGTTTATAATACAAGTCTTGAACTGGTAGCTAATTCTAACCTAAATCTCTTTAGCATACGGCCAAACTGGAGGAACTCAGAGTAGTGAAACACAACGAAGAACATGCTAACTCTGGACTTTTGCTAACTCTGTCTCCTTGGAACACATCATTGTACACCTATTTTACAGGCTGGTGGAGTCACCAAAGTTAAGCTGGGAAGAGCGACTCCCACAACAGACCCAGCGTGCATTCTGGGAGGAGGAAGACCAAAGGAAATCATTTTGTTGAGTACCACTACGGGGCTGGATGGTTAACATATCTTACTTATTCCTGAAACTTTTTTGCAAAGTTGAATTTTTACCTTCATTTTTCAGATGGGGACATTGAGATATGAGAGATCAAGGACTTGTTCAAACGTCATACAGCAAGTTAACGGCCAAGCAAGCCAGGACTCATCACCAAGCCTCTGCCTCTAACCCTCCTCACTGTCACCTCTCAGAGGGGTGCCTTTGTGAAAAGAAAGGGATGCTCTTCGCATTCGCAAGACTTCTTGCTGGAGAACAGAAGCTCCACGGGAAGGCCCTTTCTCCTTAATCTGGCTCTCAAGGGAGAATGAGAAGAGGGCATTCTAGTTACTTTTGCAGAGACGTGGTTCATCCACCCTCAACCAGCAGTGAGTGTCAGACTAAAAATCTCTGGACTGTCTCACACATCATCTCTCCTGGTTGGAGAGGCCCCTGTGGGTAAACCAGGCCCAGAGCCCTGATTCTACTGATCAAGAAATATGTAATAATAGAGATAGTAATAGCCATCACTTCTTTCATGGTTACCCCAGCCCTGGCACCATGCCAACACTTCTCAAATATTATCATTTAATTCTCAAAACAAACTTAGGAGAACGCTATTATTTTTTTTAATTGTTTACTTTTAGGTATTTATTTTGAGAGAGACAGAGTGAACAGGAGAGGGGCAGAGAGAGAGAGAGAGAGAGAGAGAGAATCACAAGCAGACTCTGCACCATCAGCACGGATCCCAACACGGGGCTTGAATTCACGAACCACAGGGTCATGACTTGAGCCAAAGCCCAGAATCAGGCATTTAACCGACTGAGCCACCCAGGTGCCCAGAGAAGGCGATTATTATTCACAGTAAGGTGAGTTGAGAACAAGCCACCCTTGGAGTCTCCGGGGACCTGCTGACTACCCTCTTCTCTACCTGGCACCTTAGGACCTCACCTTGTGGAACTGTGGAGGGTATATTCGAGCAGCCCCATGGTTCAACAGTAGTTGGTAGCAGATCTCAGGCTGGGCAGCTGGGCGCACAGAGGTGACCTTCAGCACGTACTGAATGGCAGCGCAGCCGTTGATATCCATGAGATTGGCTTCGGCGCCGGCCTCCAGCATCATGTGCATGAGCACGTGGTCACAGTTCCAGGCCGCCTTGTGCAGCGGAGATTTGAAGTCGTCATCCCTGGCGTTGACCTCGGCCTTGTAGTCGAGAAGCATGCGGCAGACGAGGTGGTGATCCCTGCTGTACTCCTGCTCTTTAAAGCGGAGGGCCCAGTAGGTGGCGATAGCCAGCGGGGTCTCCATGTGGGCGTTCACGCTGTCCACGATGGCCCCGTGCTCTACATAGAAGGCCACCAGCTCCGGGAGGCCGAAGTGGGCAGCCGTGTGCAAGGGTGTCTCCTCATCCTGGTTGTTCGTCTTCATGTTCACGTTGGCCCCTAGAAAGGGAGATTGAGAAAGACAATTACTCAAACATATTTTGCCATTGTTCCCCAAGTTCAAGACCCCGCCCCCTCCCCAGCCACCTCTGTGATCCGTTCTTTCCAGGGTTTACTTGTTGATCCCCAGGGAAGCCAGGCGTTTGAAACAAGAGTGCCATCTCCTGGACAGCCAGCAAATGTACCGGGGTTAGGTAGGGGTAGGGAGAGAAGGGAGGATTTCCGCGGGAAAGCTGGAGCGCAGCTCCCTGGGTTGTAATTCTTTTTTTTTTTTTTTAATGTTTTATTTATTTCTAGGAGAGAGAGAGACAGCGTGAGCAGGGAAGAGTCAGAGAGAGAGGGAGACACAGACTCTGAAACAGGCTCCGGGCTCTGAGCTGGCAGTCAGCACAGAGCCCGACGCGGGGCTCGAACCCACGAACCGCGAGATCATGACCTGAGCGAAAGTCAGACGCCTAACCGACTAAGCCACCCAGGCGCCCCCCTGGGTTGTAATTCTTACCCGAAGGTGGATTGGGAAGGACAGCGTGATCCCTATAACTAACTAGCTTTTGTCGATAAAATAGCAAATATTAGTGAAAAGATACCTTTGAAGCTCAGACAGTTGGCTTTAAAAACCATCAATTTCTTTGAATATTTCACAAAATCGTGTTTTTCTCTTTCAAAGCTCGGAAACCTGAAAGTTTGGTCCAAGCAAACTTTAGTGTTAGGAGCTTGCCCAACTCTGACCGAAAACAGCAGGTACCCACCCAAGTGTAAGGCCCCTTTGGAGTACAACTGTGGAAAAACAAGATACACACAGTGACCACCAAACTAGCCGAAAGGTCATATTTTGCTTGGAAAGGGGTAGAAGCCAGAATAATAGAAATACTCATTGAAAGAAAGACGGTGACTTCAAGACATATTTGGTTTATGGTTGACAATGGCTGTTAGAAATACAAATTTGTAGTATTTGGAAAGCCCCACAGAAATTATTTAACCAAACCCACTTATCCAACACACCAGGAAACTGAAGTGAATTTTATTTTTCTGATAGAAAATGTTAAGTACTAAAATGGTCAACTTAAGAACCTGAAATTTTCCTTCTCTGCCTAATTTAATGGGGTGAACGCAATGACCCCTGGGGGCCTACTCTATAATCAGTTCTATAGGAAGTTTTTATAGCTACTTCAAGTACAAATCTGAAAAGGTATTATTATTACTATTGCTATTATTATTATTATTTCAGCAACTAATATTTATTATGCACTTACCATGTGCATTGTTCTGAGCTAAATGCTTTCCATATAGTGCCTTGTTAAATCTTTTTAGCAACTCTTTGCAATAGGTGCAATTTTTATCCTAATTTTACAGATGAAGAAATTTGTATTTAGAGAGGCTAATAACTCCATCAAGCTAAGAAGCAATAAGCAGAGATTTGAAAGCAAACAGCCTGGCTTCAAAATCTCTTACTACTATCCCATTCTACCACATTTTTGTAGAAGATGTCTTTTCTGTGCGTTGCTCTTTTGGTACTTGAAAAGTTGAAAGTAGTAGAGAAATCACATTGCATTTTGCTAATTTTTAAAAGATCGGTTTTCTACATATTGCTCCTTTATGCCCCCTTTTTATGACATCCTCTGGTCGCGTGGAACCTGCTTGAGAAAGGCAATATTTCCACAAACATGTTCAGTATCCTATACAAAATCAACACCCCAGCGAGCTCTCTGGGAGCACATTGTTCTATAAACTCCGAGGCTGTGCGTACTCCCAACTTGCAGAAAGCAGAATTCTAACCGAAGACGGTCTTGCACAGAGCTATCTGTGTTCATCAGTATTCCACCCCTGAGAAATTCTGGGTCAGGTGTCTTTTCAGGTCAGCCCTTCTTTGCTCTGCAGAGAAATGGAATGAATAAGAATGTCTTCCCAGAAGCCAAATGCGAGGTCACTTCAGACACTGGAGAATTTCCAGTAAGGAAAGAAATCAAAGGGTCAGGATGAAAATTTTACAGGCCAACGTGGAACAAACCACATCCTTTATTTTTTAATGTACTTGGACATTTACGGTTGATCCTTGACCTGTTGGTACAACTAGATGTGCTGCATAGTTTTCTTTTCTGAACTGATCTTTATTTTTTATATTTGAATTGTATCTTTGAGTAACTTTTCCAGAAAATATATAAAGTAGGATGACTGGAGTACTTTTTTATTTTAGATCTTGTGATTTATTCAGAAATTAGACGCCATAAATACAAATTCCTGGACCCTTTTAACAAATATTCCTAATGTGAAAATACAATGTGGGGGTGTCTGCACGGCTCACTTGACTGAGCGTCTGACTTCAGCTCAGGTCACAGTCTCACGGTTCGTGAGTTTGAGCCTCGTGGCGGGCTCTGTGATGACAGCTCGGAGCCCGGAAGCTGATTCAGATTCTGTGACTTCCTCTCTTTGTTTGCCACTTCCCCGCTTGTGCTCTCTCTCTCTCTCTCTCATTTTCTTTCAAAAACAAATAAATAAATCTTAAAAAAAAAAAAGAAAGAAAGCAAACACAATGTGTTAGTTTCCTAGCTCCTCCGTAATAACAAAGCACCACAAAGTAGGTTGCTTAAAACAATGGAAATATGTTCACAGTTCTGGAGACTGAAAGTCTGAATTAAGATGTGGGCAGGGTCGGCTCCTTCTGAGGGCTTTAAGGGAGACTCTGTCTCATGCCTGTGTCCCGGCTCCTGGGGATGGCTTGTCAGTCTTTAGCATTCCTTGGTTTATAGGTATATCACTCCAATGTCTGTCTCCATCTTCTCACGGCCTTGGGTGTGCGTCTGTGTTTCCACAGGGCTAGCTTCTTGTGAGGGCGCCTCCCACGCTGCGGTGGGGTCACATCCTGCTCCTACTCAGCTAACCACATTTGCAACAACCCTATTTCCAAACAAGATCACACGCTGAAGTATTGGGGATTAGCACTGCAACATACAGTGAAACCTTGGTTTGCAAGCATAATTGGTTCCAGAAACATACTTGTAATCCAAAGCACTCATATATCAAAGTGAATTTCAAGAATCCTTGGCTCAGTTGTGATCATGTGACATTTGGCGTCACGTAATACTCCTATTACAAGACATCACTTGTTTATCAAGTTAAAATTTATTAGAAATGTTTGCTCATCTTGCAGAACCCTTACAGAAAAAGTTACTTACACTCCAAGCTTTTAGTGTATCTTCTTTTGGGGAAGGGGGGGATACAAGTCAACCCATAACATAAAACATGCATTACATAATATATAAAGATATATATTGTAAAAATATTGTAAAGCCGTCACCCACAGAATCATACCCCAGGTCAAGAAATGAAACACCCTCCAGAGCCAGAGAAGACCTCCACTTTCCTACTATCTTTCTCCATTGCCAGAGGAATCAATTATGCATTTCTTTAGAGTTTTGCCACCTTTGTATATATCTCTAGACAAGACAGTTTCATTTTTTTGGACTTTATGTACATGAAGTAATAAACGCATATTCTTCTTCTTTTTTTTTTTTTAATTTTTTAATGTTTTATTTATTTCTAGGAGAGAGAGAGAGACAGCGTGAGCAGGGGAGGGTCAGAGAGAGGAGTCACAGACTGAAACAGGCTCCAGGCTCTGAGCTGGCAGTCAGCACAGAGCCCGACGCGGGGCTCGAACCCACGAACCGCGAGATCATGACCCAAGCGAAAGTCGGACGCTTAACCGACTAAGCCACCCAGGCGCCCCTAAACGCATATTCTTCTATGACTTGCTTCTTTCATTCAACATTATGTTTGTGAAAATAAGCTATGTTGTGATGTTTAGCTGCCTTTTGTTCATTTTATTGTGTTCTGTCTCACTGCGCAAGAAATCCACAGTTTAGTCATCCCACTGGTGTTGGAAATTTCTAGTTTCAGGCTATTCCCAGTACTGTTGCTATAAGCTTTCTTGTACATTCTTGTACTCTGGTGCTCATGGGCAGGAGTTTCCCTGGGTTCTAGACCTATGAATGGAATTATTGGATCATTGGGTATGCCTATCTTCGACTTGAACCCTATAAGCTATGCATGAGAGTTCTTGTGCCACATTCTCATTCATGTTTGGTATTTTTGGTCTCTTTAATTTTAGCCAATCTGCTGGGTGCATAGTGATATGTCATTGTGTTTAAATGTTTGTTTCTCTAGGGGCGCCTGGGTGGCTTAGTCGGTTAAGCGTCCGACTTTCCCTTAGGTCATGATCTCGCAGTTCGTGGGTTCGAGCCCCGCGTCGGGCTCTGTGCTGACTGCCAGCTCGGAGCCTGGAGCCTGTTTCGGTCTGTGACTCCCTCTCTCTCTAACTCTCCCCTGCTTACGCTCTCTCTCTCTCTCTCCTAGAAATAAATAAAACATTTAAAAATAAATAATAAATAAATAAATAAATACATGATGTTAACTTTATTTTATTTATTTTTTTAATATTAGAATGTACTGTTTCTCTCAGAGGTAGCATTGCTATCCGGATTAATTATAATTTTTATAGTTTTTAATAGATTTTTTAAATGTTTAACATTTGATTCACCTGGAACTAATTTGAGTGTAGACAGCAATTTAGGAAGAATTGACATTCTTAAAACATAGCGCCTCTTTGTACAGAAACCTGCTCTATTTCTCCAAATGGTTTTCTTTACACTTCATAAACTACACCTTCCAAAATTTTCCAACAATTTTCATTCTAGGGGATAAATTATTTCATCCTGGGGTAAATTATTTCTGGAGTAAAGAAAATTTAATGAGAGAGGGCCCTTCATGAACTTTTTAATTTATGTAATTTTAATTTAATTATGTGCTTCTCCAGAAGCACTCTGGAACGGTAGCAAAAGAGAGACACAAATTCTAATTTGTATGCTTGTTATAAAGAACAAGGTCTTTTCAGATTCTGTCTGTGGGCAAAGAAGACAGAGGTTTGTGTGCACTAGGAATGGGATGAAGAGAGGAGACAGAGTTAGAATTTGCACAGAAAGAGTGGTTGCTGGCTGCAAAAATGGCAGAACCAGGCCATGGGGAAAAGATAATGTTGAGGCCAGGATTACAGAGGGATAGAGTGCCAGTCAATACTGAATTTTTTTCTTCTGTTCTCCCAGAACAGAACCGTGTGAAAATTTCCTTTCATTACTCTCCAAAAAACAGAATCAATTTCATCAACCTTAGTTATGAGACCTCTTATATTTTCTTTCCTTTTTTTTTTCCCACCCAAATAAATTTAAATTGCCTCTAAGTGCCCACTAGTTAGACTGGCCAATGGTCAGTGCTCAGTCATCATTGTGGCTCCCTCTGCTGGACTTTGCTTCTCCCTACCGGCTACAACTTGGCCTCCAGAAACATCCTCTTCCAAAGCATCCACATTACCCCCAACTTCTGTCACCTCAAGAGCTACAGAAGAGTGAGACCAGAAAACAAGTCTCTGTCACGGCAGAAACTCACTTCTCTATCTTCCCAGACTCAGGGAATCCACATCTCCCACCATATCCCTAAGCCAGCCCCTGACTTCCTTGTGTCCTAATGGATTTAATTTCTCAAAGAGCCTGTGTGTGAGTGGGGAGATCAGTGGTGAGATGCAGGACAAGGCGAGGCCAGACTTCTCATCCCTTTAAGAGAGCCTTTCCTTGTGAGAGCGATCTGGCTGCGACATCTGTCACCCCATTGATCTCCAGGGTTGATTCGGCTGATCTGGCTGGCTAGGCGGGTGTCCACTTCCTCCCCCTCAGCTCCATGCACATCCCTCCCAAAGCTGCGCGCTTGGTCGAAGAGGACGACCTTCCCCAATAGAGGAGGATTGTTCTTCGGGATCAAGGGTATACAAGTAGTTACGCTCCCTTGCTAGAACCTCCAAACAAGCTCTCAAGAGAGCCTCCCCTATTCCTCAAGGAAATCCATAGATAATAACATCCACCTTCATATCTAGCCTTTTAAAAATAAATATGCTTAGCTAAACTATACAGGTAATATGAAAGAAATTTCTAATAATTAGCACTACATAGTTATGGCTGTTACACATACTATAAGTAAATTATAATGTAGAATAAAGTTCAATATGTTAATGACTGTCCTAGATGCCATAATGAAATAGCGACTTACTTGAACCCATATGTAGAAGCTAACAGCTACGAATTTGAACAGACCCAGGTGTTTTGTACTGTAATTCAAATACCACAAAAGTCATTGCCATAATGAATGTTATTCCGAAATGAGGAAAAACATTGGTGAAGTTTCTGAATAAATCGAAGCCTAATCTTGTTTTGATTTATACCATAACTGCTTTCCTGAAAATATTTATACTTATTTACAATTCAAAAGTATTTTGTGCTTATATGCAAAATGGAGTTAGGTTAAAAATCTACTGTGTTACTACATCTAAATACCTAGTATTATATCAGCACCAAATCTAAGATGTTTTACACATTATGAAATAACTCAAACATACGGAATATTTGTGAAAATATAAAAGATCTAAATATCATTGTGCATATTTGACAGATAATAATTTTTGTCATATTTGCTTTAGCTTTATTTTTTCCGAGATAAAATTTTATAGACAACAAAATCCAGCACATTTCTCCTTTCTTTCCTTTCTTTCTCCACCAGAATAACTACTATCCTAAAGTTGGTTTTTGTCATCCCCTTGTAAATTTCTTTTCTTTTATAAGTCATATGTGTACCCATAAATCACATATATACTATTATTTTGTGTCCATAAAAACTATATAAATGGTATCTCACTTTTCAACCTGCTTTTATTAGTCAACAATATATTTTTTTAAATTTATGTTTAAATGTTTGCTTAGTTTTGAAAGACAGAGAGAGAGTGTGAGTGGGGTAGGGGCAGAGAGAGAAGGAGACACAGAATCTGAAACAGGCTCCAGGCTCTGAGCTGTCAGCACAGAACCCAATGCAGGGCTTGAACCTATGAACTGTGAGATCATGACCCTAGCCAAAATCAGATGCTTAAGTGACTGAGCCACTAGGCACCCCAACATTATATTTTTGAGTGGAGAGCTGTTGAATATCTTCTCATTATATAATTAAACTACAGCTTAATTAAACTTAAACTACCTCTACTAAAGACAGTTGCTAAGCTTTTTTGTAATAACAATATTTTTTAAATTGTGTAGGAGTTTCTTGAGAGAGAATTACTGGGTACCAGTGTGTCAGCATTTTTAACTGTATTAGATTATACTCATCTGTGGTTCTACGACTTTATACCACAGTAGAGTTGAAAGGTTCAATATCACTTCTAACTCTTGATACCGTCAAACCAATTAGATGGTGTAAAAAGGTATTTTTACTTCATTTGCATTACTCCTGCTGACCGATAAAGTTGAGTGTCTTCTCATACATTTACAAGCAACACGATTCCCACCTGTATTGTTTCTTCATAGCCTCTGCCCACTTTTCATTGGGTTGTTTGTGTTTTCCTTTTTTAAAAAATTTTTAATGTTTTATTTATTTCTGAGAGAGAGACACAGTGTGAGCAGGGGAGGGTCAGAGAGAGAGGGAGATACAGAATCTGAAGCGGTCTCCAGAACCTGACCTAGCTGTCAGCACAGAGACTGACACGGGGCTCGAACCCATGACCCATGAGATCATGACCTGAGCCCAAGGTGGACGCTTAACCGACTGAGCCACCCAGGTGCCCCTGTTTGTGTTTTTCTTATTTATTTACAGGATATAAGTAAGGTCATTATGGAGATAATGATAAAAATATGACCGAAGGACTTCAGTTAATGGGACATTTTGCTATGTTCATGGATAGGAGATTCAGCATTGTAAGGATGCCAAGGTTTCCTGAGTAAATCTATAAATTCAATGCCACATATATATTTTTTTTCATAGAATTTGCACAGTGTAAAGAGCACATCAATTTTGGAAAACAGAAGTTAAAAAAAAATGAGAAGGAACTAAGAGATGGTGAAGAAGGGGTGCTTACCCTACCAGATATCCCTGCAAATGGTGATTAAAACAATGTCGGATCGAGACATAGAAAGACAACTAGACTAGTGAAACAGACTGGAGAGCTTAGAAACAAATCTATCTACAGAAAGCATCTGTAAAGCATCTTCAAGTTTGCAGTAAAAGGTTAAAATATTTCTTGGTTTTAGCATCAATGGCATATTTGATACTCTTTTGAATATTTTAATCCAGTATTATTGTAACAGAAAAAAACTACATGTAAGCAAAAAAGAAAATACTCTTTTTATTATTTTAATTTCAATTTTTAAAAAACATTTTGGGAGAAAGGCAATGTCACCATCTTTTCCATAAAGATTTGCCTAAATTTCTTTCATGCTTACATGTCCTTATGTATCTTTTTTGCTTTTGTTTCTAAGCTTTCTCATTTTACATTAGATGTACTTTTATAAGGTACACATCACTGGATTTTTAAAAATCAGTGATAGAACATGCCTTCTCAGGGCTAGTATCCAAAATCTATAAGGAACTCACCAAACTCCACACCCAAAAGACACATAATCCAGTGAAGAAATGGGCAGAAGACCTGAACAGACACTTCTCCAAAGAGGACATCCAGATGGCCAACAGACACATGAAACGATGCTCAGCATCCCTCCTCATCAGGGAAATACAAATCAAAACCACACTGAGATACCACCTCACAACAGTCAGAGTGGCTGAAATGAGCAAATCAGAGAACTCTAGATGCTGGCGAGGATGTGGAGAAACGGGCACCCTCCTACACTGTTGGTGGGAATGTAAACTGGTACAGCCCCTCTGGAAAACAGTGTGGAGGTTCCTCAGGAAACTAACAATAGAACTCCCCTTGGACCCAGCAATAGCACTACTAGGAATTTACCCAAGGGATATAGAAATGCTGAGGCATGAGAGCACATGGACCCCAATGTTCATAGCAGCACTCTCCACAATAGCTAAAACATGGAAAGGGCCTAAGTGTCCATCAATAGATGAATGGATCAAGATGTGGTTTATCTATACCATGGAATACTACATGGCAATGAGAAACAATGAAATCTGGCCATGTGTAGCAACCTGGATGGACCTTGAGGGTGTAATGCTGAGCTAAATAAGTCAGGCAGAGAAGGACAGATACCATATGTTTGCACGTATGGAGGATTAGGAGGAACTTAATGGAGGACCATGGGGGAGAAGAAGGGGAAAAATAGTTGGGGAGAGGGAGGGAGGCAAACCATGAGAGACTCTTGAATGCTGAGAACAAACTGAGGGCTGATGGGGGTGGGGGAGAAGGGAAGGGAGGAGGGCAGTTGTGGGGATGAGCACTGGGTGTTATATGGAAACCAACCTGACAATTAACTATTGAAGAAGAAAAGAGTATGCCTTTTCATAAGTAATTTAAATAAACTACTGTCACTCACCAGACATATGCCTTTAAACCACACTGCACCTATGAGCAGCAGTCACTGGGAACCAAAATAAAGGAATATATGTGATCTATTTTCATAGACCCATCTTCTTCAATGAATTTATACCATAGCTTCCTCTTAGATTAACTTATTTTTATTATTTTTTTATTAAATCATAAGGTACATGTTTAAAAACACCAGAAGTATAGAAGTTGATTGACAATTTCCTAAAATAGATGTATTTACAAAGACGCATCTTTTTTAAAATATTTATTTATTTTTGAGAGAAAGAGGGAAGGAGGGAGCACCCACACACAAGTGGGAGAAGGGCAGAAAGAGAAGGGGACAGATCTGAAGTGCGCTCTATGCTGACAGAAAGGCCAATGAGGGTCTGCAGAGAGCCCTATGCAGGGCTTGAACTTGTGAACCACGAGATCATGACATGGGCCAAAGTTCAGCACCTAACTGACTGAGCTACCCAAGCACCCTTACAAAGACACATCTTTTAACTGTATTTGTTTTTAGATCTTTTGGCAGTTACTCCCATAACTGCAGCTAACTTACTTACTTATCTATTTATCATCAGATTTAGATAGTATTCTTTACTTTCTGATATAAAAGGTAAATTTTTGTTTATTTGTACTAATCCTTCCTCTTTTTATTAAAAAAAATTTTTTAATGTTTATTTATTTTTGGAGGAAAGAGAGACAGAGTGTGAGTGGGGAAGGGGCAGAGAGAGAGGGAGACACAGAATATGAAGCAGGCTCCAGGCTCTGAGCTGTCAGCACAGAGCCTGATGTAGGGCTCGAACTCACAAGTTGTGAGATAATGACCTGAGCCAAAGTCAGATGCTTAACTAACTGAGTCACCCAGACACCCCATAATCCTTCCTCTTTTTAATGTCTGATCTTTTCATCATGTTTTAATTCTTCTGTTGGAATATTAAAACTTTTTTGCACCTAAGTCTCTACCCATGAATTTGTTATGTTAGCTCCACCACCTGCTTTATGGAATGAGGTTATCTCCAAGCTATCTCCCTCCTACACTTACACACCTCATTTCTGACAGCTACAATTTATATTGTCAAAGCTGTAAGGTAATTATATTCAGTTCTGCAAACCTCAGTCTAGTCTTCAGGGTTTTGTTCATGGTTACTGATAAAAGTTTTTCAACCAATAAACAGTATTTAAATGATTATGACTTAGAAGTTGAGGTCATTTTGGCCTCTAACTACAAATGCAGAGACTCGAGCCATGTGGCAATGTGGCTGGTAATCCCCAACCACGGCTGGCTTTGCGCAGAGTCCCTCACCTGGAATGGCCCATGTTTGGTTTAATGCTTTATTGTCACCATCTTTGAAATTCTTAGTCATTTTTTTAAATAAGAGGCCTACGTTTTCATTTTGCATTGGAACCCAACAAGTTGTGCAGGCTCTCCTTTCCCCAGCCCACACCAGAAAAGTCAATTTGAGTCCTTACAGCCAGGGCATGATATGTTATGAGTCCCTTGCACAAGTGGAAAAGTTTTGATTGACTACCTGCTATCTAAAAAAGGAAAAAAAGCAGGTTAGTAAGTAAACCTAGATTTTCTGCTGCCTGAAGGGTTCTACCTCAGTTAGCAGATGCTGGGGTCCTGCAAATGGGGAGCTGACCCACATATTCAAGGAAATCAACATGGTGGAAGAGGCGGCCAGTGTGTGTCCCTGTAGGAGGGACAACCCATCCCTTGGTTTTCCTACCTACCGTTTGCTCCTCACCTTCCTCAAACGTATTAATCTTATCTGGGATTGTTAATCTTGCATTTATTTCCAAAAATAATAAAAGAGATCCTTCTAAAACAATTGTGACTAAGGCATTTGATGTTTTTAATCACTGAACTATAGTTATTTTAATTTATTTCTCTGTGCTTATTGGTTGTAGTCCTTTAAGCATCTGCCAAATCCAGAAGGTGACCAAGCTAGATTCCCAGAAGATCTTTCCTGTTCTTCTTATCTCTCCTCCCATTCTCACGCAGAGGTTTGGAACCCATTATTAATAAAATGGATAAGAAGGGATAGAAGGGTGAGATGAGGAAAGAGCACTCTCTCTTCCATAACTGGATGCTTCCAGTCTGCAGTGGACTTGAGCAACAGGGAAGGAGAGTTTAAGTCAAGTCTGAATTATCAGCCCTGGACATCCAACAGTTGAGTTGAGAGTGACTTTTGAAACTTAAAGGGACTATACAGGTTTTGCTTACCTGAATGTTACTGGAAATGACACGGACCCACGTGGGTTTTCTTCCCACATTAGGGGAGACACTAGACCCTCTGAATAATTTAAAGAGAAATTTACTTTTTTATTCTTTTTATTTGTTTACAAATAGTTTATTGTCAAGTTGGTTTCCATATAACACCCAGTGCTCATCCCCACAGGTGCCCCCCTCCATGCCCATCTCCTTCCTCCTCCCACACACCCATCAGTCCTCAGTTTGTTCCCAACATTCAAGAGTCTCTCATGGTTTGCCTCTCTCCTTTTCCTCCACCATTTCCTCCCTTCTTCTCCCCCATGGTCCTCTGTTAAGTTCCTCCTAATCTTCCTATATGTGCAAATATATGATATTTGTCCTTCTCTGCCTGACTTATTTCGCTCAGCATAACACCTTCAAGGTTCATCCAGGTTGCTACACATGGCCAGATTTCATTCTTTCTTAAAGAGAAATGTATTATTAAATTTAATAATTTAAACAAAAACAAAATTCTTTCATGAATAACATCCAGTTAAAAGTCATGTGGCTAGTAAATTTTTCATGCAGGGCACTTTTTGGCATATTTTCTAAGAATTCAAATACATGAGACTATTTTTCTGTTGTCATCATACATTCAAAATAACATTGAAAGAGTGTAGAATTTTGGGGTCATCTTCTCCACAACATTCCATGTTTTCGTTCTACTCTTTTTTAATATTAAACATTGTAGAGTGATGAAAACCACTAAATTTTTTGTTCCTTTAAAAGCAATCTGCTTTCTTTTATTCAATCATTGTACACTTTTTTTTTTTTTTTTTTTTTTTTGCTGTTGACATTGAATATTTTATTTACAATGTATCTAGGCTTAATTTTGCCAGGAACCAAACTTATCCATTTCAGCTCCATGTGAATAAGTGTTTTTAGACAAGAATTTTAAATTGTTAAAGCCTTAAATTTTAGACCAACTTAACTATTCATCATGTTAAAAAAGGCAGTATTACTGTATTACTGAAAACTACAAAGCCTTTATTTGGCTTAAAGTTTTCATCAGCCACTAATTATCAAGTTATGGACACTGATAAGAAACTCACTCTCAGAGTCTTTTAAACCTGAATTCTCAAAGGCACGAGTGAACACGTGGTAAATTACTCATGGCTTTCTTTTTGACATCACTCTGAAAAAATTATGGTTTTGAAAAAAGCCATGAAAAAAAGTATTAAGACAGGGTGGAAAGTATCTAGTCTCTGGTTATAACTGCCTGCAACATGTATGAGAACATAGGGAGAAAATATTGTCATAGGTCATAATAAGAAGGGTTTGAGAAGGAATTTGGTTTCATTTATTAACTTCAGATAGAAATTTAGATTCCTCACTAGCTACTTACTTTGTTGAAGATATCTTCATCTTCCTCCACTTGAACGTCACCTGCCTCAATCTGGCCATGTTAGGGCTTGATTAGGCTTTTGTGCAGGTAAAAGACAGTACATTTGTTCTGTGTTCTTTTATGAAAATATTAATAATACCTGCTATTTTTCCAGTATTCGCTAAGAGTTTTACATATATTGTCTTGCTTGTTATTAACAGTAAGCATTCTTTAGAAACATCTATTATTCAAAGGTTAGATTTCTTTTTTCATATTCAGAGCTTTTCATTTTCTGCGTGTTCTGGGATTGTTTCTCAAGTCTGCTTCTTTGTCAAGGATGCAATTTTGTGCAGTGTCAAGTTTGTTATTAACTGTCACCAAAGCGTATTTTCAGTTGGCTGCTTTGTTCTAGTTTCAATTTTGCCCTTTCAATCTACAATCTGTGGCAAATATATTTTCTTGTATCTTTCATGGTCTTGTCTTAAATGAAATCTTAAATGAAATACCATTTCCTGTACAGCCCCGTTTCTTTAATACTCACATTCTCCAAGGTCTGGAGTTGAGAACTACCTTTTTCTAGATCAACAATGGTCTTCCAAACCATTACTCTCTCACCCTTGTGGACATCCGTTCATCCGTTAAGGTTTATTATCACCCAACAAGGTTTTTTATCCCTTCTTATCTACGATCTCAAGGGCTCCCAATCACCGTCCTATTTGCAATGAAGAGATAAGTATCTGACTCAGTCTTTCTTTTATCTCTGTCCTGATACCATCCTGCAATACTCTTGCGGAGAGCCCATCCAGCACGTTCACACTCACAATTCCTAAATCTTCTGGGGCAGATCGTATCACCATTACTATCTTATTGGCCCTTCTTGCAGCGTCTCCCCTGTTGAAGGTTTTTGCCCCTCTGCCCTGTTGTAGTCGGTTTGAACGACTGATTCTAATCGTTCAGCTGCCGTCCCTGTCCTTTCCCCAGCGGGGCTATTCACCTTTTCCTTGGTCGCCGATCAATTTTTAAATTTTCCTTAGGTAGGGTTTAATCAGGATAGGTAAATTATGCTGTTGTAATTATGCCACCCACACCTTCGTGGCTTGATGCCATAAAAGTGTATTTCTCACTCTTAATGCCTTGCAGCTCCTGAACACATGTCGTCTGTTTGATCTCTCAGGAATCCAAGCTACCTCAGTCTTATGGCTTCACCATCTTTGCCTGAGGTGTCCTCACTGTCACAATACCATGGGGTAGAAATAGACTTTAAAAGTCCTGCAAGGGCTTTTCACTGTCTGAAAGTGACTAATTTATTCTGTTCAGGTGTCATTAGGCAGAAGGTGAACCGGAAAAGGACTAGACTATAAAGCGTGGTCTTCCTCGAGCCTGGAGGGGAAGAGAACTGGACACTGATGACACTAGTTACTGCCACCACAGCTGACTTGAGTTTCTGTGGGTTGCAGTCAACCAACAAAAATGCAGACCAATTCAACACTCACCTTTACTTACTCCCAACACTGCTCTCCATTTTAAGCAACCTCCGATTTCTTTTTATCTCTTTTTAGCCAAACTTCTTGAAAGTGAAGTCTCTGCTTTCTGCACCATTTCCTCACCACTCACAATCCCCTCAAGCCATCACAGGCTGCTTTCTGTTCCCTCCACACCACTGGAGCTGCTCTGGCAAAGTTACCAGTGGCTTCCAGCTGATCATGGTCTACGATTTTCAATTTTCATCTCACCACACTTCTCTGCTATTTCCAATAGTGTTGACAACTAACCTCCTTGGAATATTTACTTCTCCCTCTCTGGATATTCCTTCATTATTTTTATACAATACCTCTTCTTCTCGTTTCCCAGACTGTATTATTTCACATTGCATCTCCTCATTTTCTCCCTGTACTTCTTACTGTGCATGGCTCTCTTGAGTAGTCATAACTACTCTTTTCATTTCATCTATGAACAGATGACTCTGAGGACTATATGGGTGACTACATATCTGATAAGGGACACATCCCTCTCCAGGTTATATAGCACATTTACAAAAATTGATTCTATACTAACTAGATCATAAACTCATCTTCCCAAGTTCCAAAGGCCAGGCATCACTACACACCATTTTGTTGACCATAACACAATTAGAAGCTAGTAACGAAAAAGAGGAGTTTAATCTGAAATCTATTTGCAGATTAAGGACACATTTATAAATAACTGATGGGTCAAAGAACAAATCACATCAATTGATATATAATCATATCAATCAAATCAAATCAAAGAACAAATCAGATCAATAATATCAATCATTAAATTAATGACATATTAAAGTAAATTAATTGTCGGAGGCTGTGCCGGCTCCGACAGGTCCAGGGGTCCCTGAAGGATGGACGGTGTCAGCAAAAAAGAATGAGAGAGCCCCAAGATCCTTTCTGATCACCGGGCAGTCATCTCTGTCCTGTCGGTTTTGGTGTCTTTATTTATAGCTCAAATGTTAACATGGCATCAGGAAATGGAATTTTTACAATGGATAGCTCTTTGTGAAAGGTGTTTTTGGAAAATGTACAGAAACAGGTTTTACAGAAGTCTTCTTGCCCCAATTATAGTGAGGTTGAGTAACTAAGAAAATAACAAGGTGTTCACATTTTAATAACGCTAAGATTAAGTCACAGGTTTGTAGATACTCTTATCCATCCTCTTCACAGTGGCCAGGGTAACGGAAGGTGTTTGTGGAAAGTAAGCCTTAGGGAAGGGGCTGCTAAACACCATCAGTTAGCATAGGTGTGTGTACTAACTTATCTTCTGCCATTATCTGTTCCTTTTCTCTAAGTTAGGCTCTTTGTCTCCGGGCAAGACTTGATTTTCCAGTTATATACTTTATTGCACTGGAGAGCCAACCATACCTTTAAAGAGTTTAGCTCATTTCCAATACACAGACTAGACTCTTCGAGGGCATTTACCTTTGTGTCTAGTTTTATGATTTCTTGACTAGCTAGGGCATGAGAGACATTTTTGGCTAGTTGATTTACATGTTGAGCTGTATGAACATCCTGGACTAACGCAACGGTAGAAACAGAATTGTACATGTAAAGGTCAATCTTTTATGAGTAAGGGTCATTAACCTGTTCATAGCTCAAGGGAAAGTATGGAGGGAAACAGGACCTTCTGGAGACACGATGTCTGTTCCCATAATCAAAAGAAGAAGTTCCCACAATAAGTTCCTTCACAAGGCGCAATCATCATACCAGGGCCAGAATAAGGGGACAAGTCACTCCTGGTATTGATCAACAAGGTACCCTCGGGGTCAGTGCTCAAGCAGAAATAATTGAGTGGGGGTGGATATCGGTCGTCATCTGATTGGCAAGAGACCGTGCAAACTTGCTTTAACCTCACCAGGAGTTTTCTCGACTAGTGGGCTCAGAATGGCTCCCAACAATTAATGATATCATATCATTAAAATAAATTAACAATAGAAAATAAACTTTGTGTCCTCCCAAAAGGGAGAGAACTCAATTCAAAATGGGCAGAGTATCACTATGAAGAAGATCTTTATATGGTCAATAATCACATGGAAAGATGTCATTAACCATCAGGGAAATGCAAATCAAAACCACACTTGGGTACTACCTTATACCCACTAGGATGGCTATGGTCAAAAAGGTGAATAATAACAAATGTTAGCAAGGATATGAAGAAATAAGAATCATCATACATTGATGGTGGGAATGTAAAATGGTGCAGTCACTTTGGAAAATAGTATGGCACTTCCTCAAAAAGTTGAACACAGTTTCCATATGAACTCAACAATTCCAATCCTGGGTATATACCCAATAGAAATGAAAACATATGCCCACAAAAATATTTGCACTGGAATGTTCACAGCAGAATGATTCCTAATAACCCCCAAATGGAAACAATCCAAACACCCATCAACTGATAAGCAGATAAGCAAAATGTATGATATCAATACAATGGAATACTAGTCATCAACAAAAAGGATTGAAGTACTTCTGCAGTGTTTCATTCCATCATTTCAAAAAACACTGAAAACATTATGCTAAATGAAAGAAGCCAGATACCGAAGACCACATATTGCATGATTCCATTTATATAGAAAGTGACAGAAGAGACAAGTACATGGAGACAGAAAGTGGGTGAGTGGTTACCTAGGGCTAAAGGGTGGGGAGAAGGGGCTGGAGGAAAATGGAGAATGATTGCTACAGGGTACAGGTTTCTTGTTAGGTGATGAAGCGTCCTAAAATTGTAGCGATGATTGCATAACTCAGTGAAAATACTAAAAGCCATTGAATTGCAGACTTTAACTGGGTGAATTGTATGCACGTGAATTCTCTTGCAATAAAGAAATACCTGCTAAGATATATCTGACCAGTCTTGAGCTGACTCCTGAGTTTCAGACCTGTACGTACAACTGCATTTTGAACAAATCTGTTCGGAGGCCTACTGAGCACGGACGTTTAACAGGTCCCAAACTAAACTCCTTTCCTTTTTAATCCTCCCACTCGAATAAGTTGTATTTCAATAAATAGTGCTGCAATGGCCCCAGCAAGTCAAACTGAAAGTCAGAAACTCACCTTCCATCCCACCTTCTTATTCATCCTCCAGTCCCATGTCATCAATTGTCAAGTGTTGGCACTATTGCTTGTTTGCACATCTTCCTCCGTAGGCGGGGTGTAATGTATTTAAAATGCATAACTGACCGTATTGTCAACGGTCTTAAAATCTTACAAGAGCTTTGGAAAGCCTGGGTGGCTCAGTCAGTTAAGTGTCTGACTTTGGCTCGGGTCATGATCTTGTGGTTTGTGGGTTTGAGCCCCGCATTGGGCTCTGTGCTGACAGCTCAGAGCCTTAAGCCTGTTTCAGATTCTGTGTCTCCTTATCTCTTTGTCGCCCCCCTCCAACCCCCCCACCTCTCAAAAATGAATAAACGTTAAAAATATTTTTTTAAAAAATCCTGCAAGAGCTTTCTATATTCTATAAGATATGGTTTCAGCTTTTTATCATAAGAGATAAAACCATCCAAAACCCAATTTCAACCTCTGTGACTTCTATCCTGCTATCTTTTGTCTCACATTTTGCTTTAATTGCTGAGAAATCCTGTATGCAGTTCTTTGCAAACACCTTTGTGCCTTTGCTTGTGTTGTTTCCTTGACCTGCAATGACCTTAATTTCTTCTTAACTCATCCTTCAAGTTCCAGTGCCATTTCTTCCAGAAAAAACTTTCCTCACCCCCAGGCTGTGCTACCTGTCCCTCTACCAAAAAATTTTTAGTTTCTCACTCTAACAAGTAACGGATTTGGGTGTCTTTTTCTTTGCTTTAATCTAGAGAACAGATGTTCTCAAGAACAACAAATATTTCTATTTGTTTCTGTGTCCCTAGTGTGTGGCACATTCATCCATTCAATAAATATTTATTGAGCCCCTACTATGTACCTGCTCCAGTTCAAGGCTCTGGGAATACCCTAGTAAGTGAGACAGACAATGTCCCTAACTTCATGAAATTCATCTATTGGAGAAGAAGACAGACAAAAACGTTAACTCATGTATAGGGACGCCTGGGTGGCTCAGTTGGTTAATCAACCGACTCTTGATTTCGGCTCAAGTCATAATCTCAATAGTTTGTGAATTCAAGCCCCTGCATTGGGCTCTACTTGGGATCTTGTCTCTTTCTTTCTCTCTGTCCCTCTCCCACTGGTATACTCTCTCTCTCAAAAATAAATACATAAACTTAAAAAAGTTAACTCGTGTATAAAGTTGCAGGAAGAAAAATATGAAGCTGGGGGATGTGATGGAGGATAATAAGGGAAGAAGATGAAGTATTTCATGCAAAGGCTCCGAGGACATGACATTGCTGTAGCACAAAAGTTAACCAACTGAAGAGCAGGGGGAGGGCTTTCCCGGCAAAGGAAACAGCAAAGATACAGGTGTGAGGTAGGCAGGAACATGGTGGATGTTTTCAGAAAACACAAGCATCAAAAGAATGAGGAAAAGAGGGCGTAGGAATGGTAGGAAATGCCATTGATGAGGCCAGCCTTGACCAGAGGATGTCAGGCTCAACAGATCATAGAAAAGACTTTAGACCATCTGCTAAGTGTGAGGGGAAGCCTTCGGGAAGGAAATGGTCTGATCCACCTTTTGCAAAGATCACTGAGGCTGGATGTGTGGAGAGTGGATGGTAAAAAAGGAAATCATGAAAGCAGGGGAATTATTGAAAAGTCTGCTATTGTAGTCCAAGAAGCAATAATGTGGCTTGGGTTAGGGTGGTCCCCATGTAGTTGGCTTGAAGTGGTCAGACTGGAGATATTTTGATGGTACCAACAGGTCTCGTGAGGTGTGAGGGATGAGGGAAAGTGAGGAAGTAGAGGTCGTTTTTAGGCTTAGGGCTTGAGCAATGGAAAGAGCAGAATTGTCATTTGTTAAGATGGAGGCAGGGGCAGGAAACAGTTTCAATCTGGACATGGCAAGTGTGAGATGTTCATTCAACATCTAGTGGAGACGGGTTATGCATAGTCGGACAGATGAGCTAGGGCTCAGAGAAGAGGATCGGCATGGGAGATACAAATCTGGGAGTGAACCCCATTTGATGGTATTTGATGCTGCGGGACTAGATAAGATCACCAAGGTGCATTTAGAGGGGAAAATATGTTTTCGACTGAGCCCTGGGGTCCAACAACATTTAAAAGTGGAAAAGAGAAACAAATCCAGGAATCAAGACCGAAGAAAGCCAGTGAAGAAATAGAAAAATGTCTTGGCTCTATAAATGCTTATTAAACCAAGCTGTTTTTCACATGGTCTCTTCTCATAAGTTTCTTTAACAGCTACCTGTATATTTTTAAAACATATTGAAAGCAGGAAGAAAATATCACAAACTATTTCCTTCTGTCTACTGAAGCGAATCTTTTTCATATCAAAGCTTATCTGCCAACTCCTCAGAATATTGCTTCTTATCCCTGGGGATGCAGTCTTTGCCTCATACAGCCCATGTTTATTTATTCTTATGTTTATTTTTAATTTACTGAACCTTAAGGCAAAGTTATCTTTCCAGACATGAACAATCCAGATGCAGGCACTGAGCTCAGTCACCTTATACTTACTTTATTTTTTATCTTTTTAATTCAAAAAAACCCCGCATTGATGAAAATTTAGCCAAATAACCATAGATAAGACTGAATAACTCAGACTTGGGGAAATGTACTATTATCATACTATTTTGCGCTAATCTTTATGGGCTCATGAAGTCAGACCGTATCTTAGGATTGGGGATGATGTTTTTGCTGAGGGGGATGAATGCTGTTTTGTCATTCAACTGAAAAAAAGGTTAATACCTGGGAAGTTTGTGGGGTTGTTGTGTGTGTTAAAGGCCAGGAATTTGGAGAGAGCGAATAATGATTTCTTCCTCTACCCAGGGACAAAATTCTGTTTGTTCTGGAAGAAGTGGAAGCCTAGGCCAGACTCAGGGGTGGAGGAGAATGGCCCTGGGCTGCATGGAGGCAGCTGGAATGAGACAGGAAAATGATGAGGAAGGGATGGGAATGGTACCCCCATTCCTGAGGCAGAATTCAAGAAGGAGAGAGGAAGAGCAAGTGGGGCATTGATTAGGTTAGCAGAGACCAACTGCATGAGAAGAAATTTGCCAACCAACAACGGGCCTTCCCTGTCCAGTGGCAGCAAAGCAGTAGTGATGAAGCCCATCTCAGAAGCCCGAATTCTGGACCATGAGTGAGAATCCCTTTAGTCCGGAGGGGACATGTGGCTTCTTTCTACCTCCAGTGGCTTACAGAAAGAACTGCTTGACCATAGGTAAGTCACTCTGGGGATTCATCTAAGGCAAAGGAGTTTGGGGAAAAGACTTCTTGTTAATACAATCAGTAGAGAACTAGAATTATTCTACCCAGGGGTACATATGTGTGATAGTGTCCATGTCTGAGCTGGGGAAACGAGATGTTCGACTTTATAAAACTTTAGGACAGGCCCTGAGGTCGAGGAAAGAAGGAAATTATTCTCGTCCCTCCTCGCCACTCCCCAGCTCCCTTTGCATTTCTGCCTTTATCTCAGCCCCTTCTCTGCTTAGGTTTCATAGAGGCCGTGTCCCCTTCAAACTTGGGATGGAATTAAGCAGAGGACTTCCACATTTGTGTCTATCTCTTACAGAAAGGCCGTTACAGAATTATCCTCTCTCCTGAGTTGTCAGGGTAACATTCCTTCCCTGTGGGCCAGCATGTTTTTCTTAGATTCCAGTTGGACTTCTTTTTTATCATCTTTGTATTTGAGAGCTCTGTAAGACAGGTAGGGACTGATCATTTGAGAATACAAGATCTTCTCTAATTCCTGACATGTAGCATGCTGTGAGTGGTATTCTCAAAGGACTTAGACTGCTAAGTTAAGGGGAGGAAGAATTTGTGCGCCCTAAATCTAAACACCAAATGTGTGAGTCAGTCTCTTTCTTTAACTCTTGGGGAGGGCCATCTGTCTTGTTTTATTTAAGAGGGTATACTATGCGGCATCTCATCAAAAATGGACATCCAAATCCATTCCCTTTGATGATGTAATTGATAGGAATTTCACTATTCTTTGGCTTATAGTTTGTTTCATTTATTTAGCTTATATAGTTGTTGCTAAAGGATTTTGGGGTCAATCTTAAAGTATTTTTATAGATATTTAACAGTGAGTAGGGAGAGGTATATTAGTCCAGGTCCATGTCAGCCCAGAAGAAACTTGGTTTGGCAGAGAAGTCATGATGTTAGGGAGATAGTAGTTCAAGTATCAGTTAGGAATCCCAGGCTGAGGAGAGAAAGAAATGGTTCAAGGAGGGGCTGAGAGACTTGAAGACGAGATGAGGTGGTCCCAGAGCTGTGGGGGTGAGTTTGGATCCGGAAACTCCAATATTGAAATCCATCCCCTAGGATGGAACTAGGGAAATGGACCCAAACTGAGAGACAGATGACCACCACCTCAGTAGGGAATGACTAGTATTACAGTAGATGACAATAGTTCCAATGGATAAAAGGTGAGTGTATGACTTTCTTACGGTTGTCATAACAAATCGCCACAGATTCAGTGGCCTTAAACAAACAAAGGTGTATTATCTCATGGTTCTGTAGGTCAGAAGCTCAACATAGGTCTCCGTGGGTGTGACGGTCATTTTTATCTGACAACCTGGTTGGGCCACAGTGCCCAGATATTTGGTCAAAAATTATTCTGAATGTTTCTGTGAAGGTGTTTTCTGAGTGAGATTAATGTTTAAAACAGCGAATTTTGAGTAAGCAGATGATGTGTGCACCTCAGCCAATTAATCGAAGGTCTGAACAGAACAAAGACTCACTTCCCTTGAGCCAGAAGGAATCCTGCCAGCAGATTGTACTTCTTCCCTGATTTCCAGGTTGCCAGCCCACTCTGCAGATTTTGGACTCATACCTCCACAATCTTGTGAACCAGTTCGTCAAAACAAATCAATCAGTATCTTCCCCCTGCCCCCTGTTGACTCTGTTTCTTTGGAAAACTCTAACACAGCGGGCTAAGATCAGGTATCAGTGAGACTGTGTTCCTTCTGGAGTTTCTAAGAGAATGTTTCCTTCCATTTCTCAACTTCTAGAGGCCACTCACATTACTTAGCTCTTGGCCTCCTTGCTTCATCTTCAAAGCCCATGATGGAGGGTGCAGTCTCTTTCACAGGTCAGAACCTTCCTTCCACAGTCCTATTTCTTCTGACCACAGCCAACAACCATTCTCCAAGTTTAAGGAGATGGGCCAGTTTGCATAATCCAAAATCAGCTTCTCGTCTCAAGGCCCTTAATCCAATCACCTCTGCAAAATCCCTTTTGCAATATAAGTTCGACTATTCATCGATTCCAGGGATCAGGATGTGGACATCTTTGGAGGGTCATTATTCTACCTACTACAGTGAGATAGAATTTGCCCTCAGATCAGACACTGGAGGAAAGACTGATTGATATACTGAGGGCTGAGTTCAGTTCTTGCTTCTGGTGAAAAGCCCCAAATTCATTCTTCTATGTCAGTATTTCCCAAAGTCTATTGTGTGGCATATTAGCACTCTGAGATGCATTAAAAAGGAAGACTCTGTGGCTAAATAAGTTTGTAGATCTCTGTATCTTTGTATATGTACAATTCATATTACCACACGAAAGATTCTGCAATGTTCTCAGGTGCAGATCTCTGTCTAATTTAACATGCTTTCCCAAATTTATTTGACCAAGGAATTGTCCTTTTGTGATATCTATTAATGGTCCCAGAATCAATGTTTAATACAATGCACTTTGGGAAATGCATTTCTAGATGATACAAAGGTAAGGGGTGGGGGGAAAGTCACACATGAAAATCCACAAAAGTTGTTTGGGTTCCCTAGAATCAGCCTGGGTTATTATCAACATCCTCATTTGGTACATGAAGGCTGAGATTTCGAGAGGTTAATTCTTGCCTTCACTCATAGATAGTGAATGGTGGGCTATCAGGATTTGAAACAAGGAAATCTGACTCCAGTACTTATTTCATAAGCACTATACTTGAATGCATCTTTTCACACCGAGCCGTATTCGAGCCCCTTGGATTGAATACCACCATCCTGGTTTCATCGGCAATGGTGGGGAAAGATCCAGCGTTACATAACATAACAACCTAAGCTGTTTCATCAGGGGCTGTGTACAAGGTCTAGAAGGACCTCAGCGAGCGGCAGGTTTACTGATTGACCTGTCCGGTCTGCAATGGAGACGGATTACAGGATAAGGCAACAGTTCAGTCCCAAGACTGTCACAGGACTGGTAAAGATTCTAAGTAGCACAGGGAAGGCAGCACCACCTAGTGGAGAGAGCAAGTGCACTGCATGGAGGTCATTCTGTCTTCAAAAGTGGCTCTTAGCAGTAAGCAATTTGTCTAAAGCTCAGTGTTCTATCTGCAATAGTTTTAACCGCATAGAGTAACTGTGGGAACTATGGCAATAGAAATGCTATATCCGGTTGTTGTTATTATTAATTATTGACTCCAGGACGGCTTTTTCTTGGGGCTCTTATTCAGTCCTTTCCGCTTGCCCCTACCTAGTTAATTCAACGTTGCTTGCAAGAAGTGAATTTCCTTCCTGCACTTACCACTCTGTTCTTTGGTCGACCCTCTTAATTGACGAGTGTTTCTGAGGGCTGCTGGGACTTCTAAGGCTGCAAGTAAATGAAAGAAAAAGATGTTCTAGGAGCTTCCCCAGAAGTATTGAGCCCTCCGTGGCTCTCAGTGGAAGCTGGCTAATATCTCTTCAGCCTACCCGGGAGATGTTTTATCCCAGAAGAGAGAGGGATCCACTCTGTTCTGATTAACTTTATAATTAGCAAAACTTCTTCAGGAAGGTGGCATATGCTCGATTCTTAGCTTCCAATTCGGATGCTTTTGCCATTCCTCATATTTGTATGTTTTCTTGGTTAGCTTAACAGAAAACTGAGCTGGGAGCCTCAGATTCTTGTTTGATTTCACCACTTTACCTCCAAATCTGGGCCTTTGAGTCTCCTAAAATGGTTTAGATTATCTTCCATTAGTTATTATTTTTGGAGATTACAAAGAAAACACTTGCATTTCTGTTTATAAATCTGATATCTTTGACTAAATGGTGTTTAATATGTTTGAGGGATAATCTGATCCAGGCTCCTCTGAGTAAGAAACAAATCAGAGACGTGCTGATAGAAAAAATAATAATAAAGTACTGCAGGCCCGTGAAAATGTTATCCTTCAATTTCTGGTTTCAGATGCTTCTTGTTATAAAACAAAGATAACATACCCAGACTGAAAACTCACAATGCAAGTCACATATGGCCTTAGATAGGAGAAGTGAAAGTAGAGAGAACCAGTCAGAGAAACCTTTAATACTGACAGGGGACAGAAGGCTGGAATTAACACTTTCCCTCTCAAGAAGCCTTGGGGAGTCATATGAGGAAGTAATAAGCACCCTGAACTAAAAAAAAATAGACCTGGGATAGTCATATAGGTGAAACTAAACAATTAGTATTTGGAGGGAAAAAAACCCTGCTAACAGCTAAGTTTAGTGTGACAAGGATATTTAGCTTTCACCAAGTTGTTTCTATTTATTTTAAACCTTGCTATATCGCATTAGTAGAGGCAGAAATTAGAAATTGATCAGTGTGACTTTTAATTAAAGAGTTTAATTTCAGGAAAATGAATTAATGGATTCCTAATATGTCTTTTTCAATCATTTTACCTACACCTTTGCTGGAGCAAATCCAAAAACAAAACAAAACACAAAAAACAAATGAAGTCATTAGACCTAGAAGACAAAAAGTAGCTTCTCTGTTGAGGGTCTGCCTTGCAACTTCAAGCCTTTCACGCACCAGGAAATGCAAAGTGGGCATAAACGATCGCTCTGGAGGGACTCATTTTGGAAGAAGCATTGACAGTTCTTCACATCTTTTAATTAAACACACTTGTAATGTAACCAGCTGTCTTCTCAGTTTCTTTTCAAGAAACGCCTTTAAAACCATCTAATGGTAGTGAATGTGTTCAAGCTAATGGGTTTCTAATACAGCATTTACACTTCTCTTTTATACAGGAAATGGCACCTTAGGACAAACTTTTCTCCTAATTTTTTAATTAGCCAAATGTTCTAGAAAGATAAGCTGTATACAATTTTCAGCAAGGCATAGTGGGGGCCTCATGGACCCAAACCAGAGCTGGGCCTGCCTGAATCCTACCAATGTGGTGAACAGGGGCCTTATTTAACCTCTCTGAGTTTCTGATTCCCACATCTGCAAAATGAAGGGAGTAATATGCATCTCACATGGTAGTTGCAAGTATTAAATGAGACATTTTATTTTAAAGTACCTGACATGCCACATCGTAGATACTTAATATATGTTATTTTCCTTTCCATTTTCCCCTTCATATGCATATATACCAGCAACATCAATTTCCTTTATATGTAAAGCTGATGCTGTTAACTTTATTAGGCTAGATTTTCCATTAAGCATTTATTCTTATTCATTAGCTAGGAGGACTGACGCACAAAGATATTAAATTATTTACTCAAGTTTAATGAATGAAATTGAAAACCTTTTTCCCCTGCTTAACATGAAAGTGCCCTTTTCAGTATGCAGAGCTTTGTTGCATTTATTCAGAAGCTATCGCTAAGTGCTTAGTTTGGAACACAGGATTAATGAGCCCGGAGACATGGCGTTGGTCGCCATGACAACCAAACTAGCTTTGCCCTGTTCCAAGCTCAAAGAAAAGATGCAGGATGCTTAACTCTGGCCTGCTGTAGAGCTGGGTGTTCTTTTTCATATGTCTGACTCCCCATTGCTGCTTCCAATTACTCCCTAATTCTCTCGAAAAAAATAAATAAAAATGAAAAGAACATCCCAGCTTCTTTAGGGCTCTGCTTTTTCATCTATACCACCTGCCCTCCTTCCTGAATACATTTATCTCCCCATCAGTTTCTGAAGATTTTGGCTGACCGACTCACATTTTCCTTGGCCACACAAATTCGGGGTGATTTTAACAACCACATGGATGACCACCCAGTGCCCCAGTGTCTCAAAGTCTGGGTCTTGTTCTCTTCACTACTTAATCCTCTTCTCTGACCTAGTGACTCCCACCCACTCTCAGACTCGGACTGGGTCATTAGTTTCAACTGATCAGTCTCCAGACAACATGAATTCCCACATTTGATTCTCTGCCCATAGCTGCTCATCTTGGTATCTTGGTTCCATTAGAACATCTCTTTGTCCTGGACATGCTCCTTACTTTCCTCTTCTCCCTACCCAGTTGACTTCTATATTCCATCATTTCAATAACTCTTTTGCCAAAACCTTAAACCTTTTCCAGTTCTTTCAAGAACCCACCCGATGCAATGAATGAACCAAATTATCTACTGTTGCAGTGCCTGCACCCAAGTGGCTGAGAGCCAAATAGCGAAAATCACACTACAGGTGAGGTGCCAACTGTACCAGACTGGTACCACCATGAAGTCACACACAGTACTCAACTGGGTCCTCAAGATGGTTCACTAGTCCAAAGATTCTCTTTTTCTAATTAATTTATTGCACTGCTGTCCATAATGATTGTTTCAGACCATTTCCACCTCCTTGATTCTTTTTTTTTAAATTTATTTATTTTGAGAGAGAGCACAGAAGAGCTGAGTAGGAGCAGAGAGAGAGAAGGAGAGAGTGAGTCCCAAGAGGGCTCTGTGCTGTCAGTGCAGAGCCTGATGCAGGGCTCGATCTCACAAACTGTGCGATCATGACCTGAGCTGAAATCAAGAGCTCCGATGCTCAACCGACTGAGCCGCCGAGTCACTCCTCGATTCTCTAATGCTTTCCTCTCTGCCCCCACTCTCAGATCTGCTCACCTCTTATTTTACATAAAAAATACCTTTCATATGGAAACTTCTTAATGCCTTCCTACTACACATAACTCTCATCTTCTCCCCTGTTTTGCCATTCAGCTACATTGGAAAGATGCTCTCCTGTCTATACTCAATCCTTCTACCTGGTTCTAGATCTCATTTCCCAAACTTCCGTGACTTCTCACACCATAAACTATCCCCCTCCTCCTCTGTCTTCAATGTCTGCCCCCCTAGTGGATTTTGCCATTGGATTTTCGAATACTCAGGTTTCTGTCATCCAAAAGAGATCAATACTCAACCCCATTACCCTCATCATCTGCTCTGTTTTCTCCTCTCTACAAAAACTCTTCCTTAGAAGGTTTGTTCATACTCACGGACAACCTTTTTTAGTTCTCAATCCTCTCCATTGTGATTTCTGCATCCATGACTCAACTGATGTCATAATCTCCAAGTCCTCCCATGTCATTAAATTCAATGTAAACTTTTAAATTCTCAACTTATTAGATTTCTTGATAGTATTTGGCACTTCTGAATTCTCTCTTCTTCATACTGTCTTCATGTAGGAAAAGAAGCTAGGTATGTAATGGGTGGTAAACCAAGAGTCATCTTGCCAGTAATGGTGACAGAATTGCTCTGGTCTAACACCACTCTCCTTCCTAGTTGTAGTACTTGTATTTAACTAAATATTCAATAAATACTCCACAATCAGCAACCAATATGGACTATTCATTGGGCTATGCTGAGGAAAACTCTGCTCTCATGAAACATAGATTGGTGAGGAAAACAGATACCAATCAAAGAATTAAACAAAATGTAAGTGCCACAAAGGAAAACTAAGTGCTATGAGAATATAGAATGACATAGGGACCTGATGTCATTTAAGGGAATTCAGCAAGAATGATCCCTAGAACTACTGTCTGAACTAAGGCTCTACATGCTAGAGGTTAGCTCAGCCAAGGGAAGAAGGCAGAACATTCTAGACAACATGTATACTCCTTAATCATTCTCAATCCTTTGCTCCAACTCAGCACCTGGAAAACCGGCAACTAAGCCTTAACCCAAGAAGGAACCAGGCAGAGGCATTTTGTTCTTTGTTTGTTTGTTTGAGAATCTGACCAACCAAAGGATAAAGATCCAAAGATATTACGTCAGAGATTTCTCAAGTCAAGGTTCCAAACAGATCCCACATACAAAGCTAATAGTTAACTAACCTCACGCATACACTGAGTTTTTAGTCATTCAATGTTATCTATCAGCAGACAGCTAAAGATTATGAAATTTAAGGAAAGCCTTTAACAGGGTAAATAGAAACAATTTAAAAAACAGAGAAAAATACTCTGGAGTAAATTTGCTGGGAAGGAAAGTATGAAGATAAATATAAAAGGGAGGGACAAGATAAGACAATTAGAGAAACAATGTAGGAAGTCCAATATCTAACTAATCGCAATTCAAGAGACAGAGCATGCAGGAAACAAAAGAAAAGAACTCAGGAACATTTCTCAGAACTTAGAAACATACACCTTTTGGGGATGAAAGGACCCAGTACAGTGGATGAAAATAAACCCCCACCAAAGCAGATCATCACGAAATTTTAGAACGCTAAAGAGAAAAAGAAAATTCTAAAACCTCCAGACAAGAGATAATAGGTCACCTACAGAAGATGCAGAAATAAAATGGCTTCTAATGTTTCAGCAGCAGTCCTAGAAACTAGGAGGAAATGGAGAAAGGCCTTCCTTATTCTAAAGAAAAATGATTATCAATCTAGAATTCTATGCCACGTGAGGGTAGGATAAATGCATTCTGGGGGGGGGTGTAGTCTCACCTTCCTTCCCAGAAATCCACTAGAGGAGGTACTCGACCAAACCAAATAGAGAAACACTCAGGATCCAAGGAACAGGAAACCCAACATGAGTGAGAGGCAAAGGGAAATTCTAGGGTGATGGGGAATCGAAATCCTAGGAGGATAGCAGTTGGAGCAAGTCTGAAGGTTCCAGAAGGGATTTTTTGGTAAGAAAACGAAAATGACCATCTATTCGCCGAATTGAAATATTTTCATAAAACATTAAAACTGTTGGCAAAAAGTTTGGGGCTAAAATCGTGATGATTATAGAAAACTAAAAAAAAATGAAACAACACCAGGGAAAATGAAATATACCAAGAAGAGGTTATCCTAGTTTACTACAAGCCTCCTGGTTGTAATGTCATCGTGTTGTGAGGATGGAGGACAGGAAAGGTACTTGGGTTGGGGGATAGAAAAAGAGCCAGGTCCTCATCTCCCTTTATGATAAACAGATGATCAGAAACTGCTCATGTTGCTACTTATTCTTCTCAATGTTGTCCGCAAATTTTGTTGCCCACAAACAAATGGTATTTATTTAACAATACAGAGATGAACATCAAAATAATCAGCCAAAAGAAGTGAAAGTGGCTAACACAGGTGGGAGTCATCAAGAACTACATTTTTCATAGTGAACCGTGAATGTGGTAACCTCTTAAGGTCTTTCAGTCAATTTTTATATTTTTGCCACCTTTTGTTGAATATATTTTCTAGGTCACCTACAGTTCTCACAATATATGTGAATATATCATTTCTTACATGATTTCTCGCCAGTTGTTTCTGGTATATTCAAATGCAGTACCTCTGCTGAACTCAGTGACTAATTCTAATCATTTGACCCTAGATTTTCTTTGTTGTTGTTGTTGACAAACATATTGTGTGAAATAATAGCAGTTTTGCTTCCTGCTTTCTCATCTTCGTACGTCTTATTTATTTATTTTTTGTTTTGTTTTCTTTGTGCCCGCAAGGACCTCCATGACACAGCTGGTGAGAGTTGTAACTTGTTTCACTCCTGGTCTTAAAGGGGGGGTGGGAGGCTTCTAAAATTCACCACCAAAATAGACCATTAACTTCAGGAAGCACTGCTCAAGGCAGCGTCTCCCATGGTGTGTTACAATCTTATGTGGGTTGATCTTTCCTGGGCTGGAATACCTGCTTGGGTGAGAGACACGGCCTGCAAATAAATTTCAAGTTCACTCATTCAGAACAGAATCACTGCAGACGCTGCTTCTAGGAGAAACAGCAGCCAGAGATGCGGCTTCTGAGTCCTTCTCTGCCACCTGACAGAGGAGGGTCTCTGGGTAGATGGAGGTCAAGAATTTCATCGCCCGTTATTTACTGTTACTGTTATGTTCTATGAATGGCAAGGGATCTCGCTCTGCTTTTTATAGTGACCAATTTTTATAGTGATACAAAGTTTCTTTTAAAATTGAATTGAATAGGGGCGCCTGGGTGGCTTAGTCGGTTAAGCGTCCGACTTTCGCTTGGGTCATGATCTCGCGGTTCGTGGGTTCGAGCCCCGCGTCGGGCTCTGTGCTGACTGCCAGCTCAGAGCCTGGAGCCTGTTTCAGAGTCTGTGTCTCCCTCTCTCTCTGACCCTCCCCTGCTCACGCTGTCTTTCTCTCTCCTAAAAATAAATAAAAATATAAAAAAAATAAAATAAAATAAAATAAAATTGAATTGAATAAGTGATGTCGGTTTGGAAAAAATATTAAATTCATGTTGTACAGATGGTCCTAGCCATACAGCAGACGGGGCAAAAACCCCCAGAGTTGTTTGCAGAGGACTGGGATGGTCCAATGTGTCCTCGTATGACATATCATTGAAGATCCGGAAAGACATGGAGGGTGAGAGACCGGGGAGGGGGACGCCTGTCAAGCCAGCGTATCTGCTTTTCGACTAAAGGGAAGTCCAATGATATTGGACTTGCTATGTTCTCATGGTTGAACAGGGACTTTCCTAACATGTGGGTAACTTGTGTGGTTGTCACACCAAGTAGCAGGGGACAGTCTTTTAAAAGACACGGTCTCCTTTACATCGCCCTCATGCTACATTCTGGTAGGAAACATTTGAATTTTTATGGCTTTCCTGCAGTAACAAATTTTCCTCCAACTGTCAGGATTTGCTTCATGCAGAGTAAAGCAAGCAGCTTTCATTTTCCTCTCACGAATGGGAATAGGTAGAAATAATATGCTGCTATTCAGCCAGCTGAACCTGACCTGACTCTCTTTATTCGTAGGGAAATGCAAGATTCACAGAGAGGACATTTTCACTGAGGTAAATAAGCCCTCTCAACTGATGAGCACTATTATACTAATACCAAAGGAAACAAAGGCCAGAAGATGGGGGGCATTAAGTAGAGAGGCAAACAGAAAAATAGCAGGCAAAATCCAGCATGGGGATAAAGCAGGCTCTGCAACATTGAAAAAAATAGGGGAAAATCCTTTAAGCGAAAATTGCATGCAATTTTTTGGCCTCAATTAGCCTTTTCCACAAAGAGCACTTTTTTCTACAGAGTCCATTAAATAGCAAATGAAATTACATCGGTTTTCAGTTGCCATGGCATTGGTTCCTCCTCTAATGGACTTCTCTGGTCCGGAGTTTAATGTTAGCCTGACTTACTTCCCTTGTCTGTGTGCTGTCTTAATTCCCTGTGTCCAGCCGCAAAGTGATGTATGTGACTTCTCCTCAAAGTGCCTGCAACATAATCCAAAAGAGAAAATTCATCCCTTAACTATTCCCCAAGAGAGGGTGAAACTGACCAACAACTGCATTTCATTAACCATGAACACAACAGTTTCCATTTATTAGATAGCAGCAGTTCCCATCCATGCACTCAAGGCGCCTGGAGCCATTCCCAGATCAGTCAGAGACCATTTATTGAGTACTTGCTATGTGCCAAGCACTGTCCAGAGGCTAAAGACATTAAAATGCAAAAGAGGGAATGTAAGATGCTCACCGTCTTCTAGAGTTTCCAGACCAGGAGACCTACTGTAAGACCTTACATTTTCCTTCAATTTCTCCATCCGTAAAATGGGTGGACTTTTCCCCATTTACCTGATTCACATTTTGTTTTGCTTTTGATATATTTGCCAGGCACCACACGTAAAAAAAAAAAAAAAACAAAACACATGTTATCCTAGGAGTAAGGATCTAGACCAACAAACTGGCTTTTTTAAAGTTGCTTAGCTACAGCTAAACATTAGCTATGATACCAGGTTTGACTCTGATAATTTGGTTATTATTTTCTAATATGCACAATCATATATATTTTTTAGACAAATAAATTTATGCAGTTCATACTCTCCTCTAAACGTCTTTTTAAAACATTTCCCATGTCAATGAACATTTTTACAACATAATTTTTAATGTCCATATGATATGGAAGTAACACAGCTTGAAATTTTTCTCTTAACTATGCAAATATTCTTCAGTTTTTCAGTAATATAAGTAAATCTCTGAGAGCAAAAATAAATCAGGCAAATTTTTTGTGACTCTAAATATATTTAAATATGAAGAATGCCAATATATATATTTCAAGTTGTATATTTTAAATGTATTCCTTAACCAGTCAAAGCTTCTGATGCAAAAATATGAAGAAAACATAATGTAACTACAATATTTTGAAGGCTTATAGAATCAGGAAAAAATCTCTTAATTTCTGGTGTCCTACAGAATTGTGCATGACCAAGCACAATTCTATTACATGATAAATGTCTTCTTTCTTTCTCCTCAGTTATCTCTTTGACTCAGTATATAACCCTATGTAGAGCTAATGCCCAAAGTTTGAATTGGGGACCTTCCAGAAATGACAGCCCATCTCAGCCAAACGGTACAAAATTAGCCCTAAATCCTAGAGGGGTAATTTCTGAGTTACCAAAGTTTTCAAGCTTGTGACATTGCCCTCCAGCTGGTACCCAGCCACATCCCATTAAGAGTGTGTGAGAGCACATCTCGGTGTGTGTTAACAGATGTACTGTCATCTTTTGTATCTTTGTTAAATGTAGTTAATGACAACAAAAGCACCTGTCATCTTAATTAACATTTTACTGATAACCAAGGCAGGTGATCATTATGCTATCTATATTTGTTGTTTATATACTTAGGGTTTTTTTCCCCCTGAAATATCTCGGTCTTTTGTTCTCTTTTTCTCTCTCATTCTTTGTTGTTAATCTCCTTACTTTCATTTTTAAATTTCTTTCTTAAAAAAAGAAAAAAGCTTCTTTTCTATGTTAAGGGTATAAAGAGGGCCTATGCCTACATAGTCTCAAATATTTTTTCCCATTTTATCACAGCCTTTTAATGCTATAATTTGTTTGCCATGTGGACATTGACTATTTTTGCTTTCTCTAATTCATCTTTTTTTTCTTTACGGCTTTGGCCTTTGATGCCATGGATCTAAGAGTAAGTAGATCTTTAATTGACTTCCACTCTTCCTCCTTGATTGTTATTAGCCTAATTCATTAGTGTCAACCTACACGGATTGAACGATTGAACGTTGCTTGGTCTCTCCCAGCCTCTTTACTCCTTCTCATCTCCAGGTGGTCTCCCTATTTCAATAGGGATAAAGAAGATGCACAAAAAGCACTTCCTCTGGGAATGAGGCTCCCTCTGATTACAGCTCTGGAGAGTGAAAGCCTTGGCAGCTTTCTGTCAGTCTGTGGTTGATGAAGTCACGTGAAAAGGCAGCAATATGAAAAGTCAATAGTTCAACAAATAATATAATTTCTTAACTTTCTAAAAAATTTAAAAATGAAAACCTTAACATTTTGAATTAGTGAATTAAAATAAAAATGAAATCTAAAAACCATCGGTGCAGAAGTAAATGTGAATGGTGGTATTGGCCACGTGGTGTAGGTGGGTAAGCCCCAGGGGACACCTGCCCCTCTCCATGGTCTCTGCACTAGACGTTTCCCCTCAGGGCAGGCTAGAAAGAGAATAAGCGGGACTGGTTCCCCCCCACCCCACCATACTCACAGGTTGAGAAGACCATGGCATCTTTAAGCTTGTTCTACCATTCTTTCCCCCATGACTCTTCCATGCCTCCCGCTCTCATCAAAATGTCCACACTTTCTCTCTTGTTTTTGGCTCATGACTTTGCTTCATACATTAAGTGAGGGGGGAAAGCTATCAGATATGAACTCCTTCATCTCTCCACCCCCATATCAATGAACACTCTTTAAAGACATCTTTTACTTTAAACCATCTGTTAAACTTGGGGGTGTATCTCACAGTCTCTGGATTTCACCCCATCTCAACCTCAAAGATTTGCACCTCTCAGTTATTCTGTCTTGTGCATTTTCCAGCTGCTTGCTTTCTCTAAAACATCCCTTCAGCACACAAACATTTCCTTTTATCTCTACCTGCAGGTAACACTCTCCTGTGTCCCCCAAACCTCTTCAGCAATCATGCTCTTCTTATGTTTACATGTGCAGCCAGATATTTTTTTAAATAGTCATCTATATGTGCCATCCCTAGTTTCTTACCTCTCATTTACACCTTATACCATTCTAATGTGATTTCTACACCCACCATTTCCCCCAAACTTCTTTTGTCAGTGATCAGTCTGTCACCTAATCTAATGAACAACCAATTAAGTCTCTCAAATAGCCATTGATACAGCTGACCACCTCCTCTTTCTTGAATCTGCCTCTTTCATAGTCTCTACAAGACGAAAAATGCTCCTGGGTTTCCTCCGACTTCACTTATCAGTCCACTTCACTCCCATTTATTGGCCTCTCTCCATCCTGGTAGTATCTAAATGTAAGAATTTATCAGGGCTTGTCGTGGATTCTCTTTTGTCTTTCTACACTCTTTATCCAAGTGATTTCATTGATTTCCTTGGCTTCAAATACAATCTATAGGCCAACAATTTCTGAACTTACAGCTGTAGTCCAGAGCTCTCTTCTGAAATCCATTTGTTTATGTCAAGTACAGCCTTGATTCATTCACTTTGAGGTTTAAAAGAAATCTGAAACTTCTCATGTTTAAAACTGATCTGGGGAAACTCAATCTGATTTTGAGACTTAATATATAACTACAGAAATCAAGTGAGTGAAACATTAGCAAAAAGTATATAGATCAATGGATTTATACATTTCTGGCCACTTTGACAAAGATACCAAGGCAATTCAGAAGTGAAAAAACAATCTTTTCAGTAAAAGATTTTGAAGTAGTTGGATATATAAGATAATTTATCAATATATATATAAAAGATCAACCTCAACCTGTACTTTACACCATATACAAAGATTAACTCAAAGTAAGCCAAACACCTAAAAGTAAGACTTAAAATTATAAAATCTTTAGAAGGAAACATAGAAGAAAATCTTTGTTACTGAGATTAGTCAAAGATTTCGTAGGGAGGACACTCAAAGCATAAATCATAAGAAATAAAAAGTGATAAATTGAACTTATTCAAATTAAATTCTTTTGCTCTTCAAAGACAGAAGGAATGAAAAGTCAAAGAATGAATAAAAATATTTGCAAACCTCATATCTGATAAAGGGCTAATATCCAGAATATATAAAGAACTCTCACAAATCAATAAGAAAACCAACAACCCAATTTTATAAAGGGGAGAGGGAGCAAAAGATATGAACAGGTATTTCACCAAAGTGAATACACAGCTGGCAAATAAATACTGAAAACATACTCAACATCCTTAGTCATTAAGGGAATTTTAATTAAAATAATACTGAGACACTTTATATACTTATTCAATTTGCTAAAATAAATTTTTCTTTTAATCTGACATTACCAAATTCTGGCAAGGACGGAGAGCACTGAACTCATGCATTGCTGGTCAGAATGCAAAACGTACAACTACTTTGAAAAATAGTCTAGCAGTTTTTTTGTAAATGTATCATACAGTCCGTCATCTCACTCCTCAGTGTTTACCCAAGAGAAATGAGAACATTCCCACACAAGAATCTGTATGCAAATGTTTATATCAGTTTTTCCCCCCAAATTGCCCAAAACTAGAAACAATCCAAATGTCCCTCCACTGGGGACCAGATTAATTGTGTTGCATCTATACACAGAATACTACTCAGCAATAAAAGACTCAACATACTGGCGAATGCACCCACGTGGATGAATCTCAAAGGCATTATGCTATGCAGGAAAAAAACAAACCTTAAAAGCTACATATTATATAATTTAATTTATATGACATTCTGAAAAAGACAAAATTATAGGATCAGAAACTAGATCACGTGGCTGCTGGGGGTGGGGGTAAACCAAGGTGATTAACTACAAAGGGCATCAGGGGACTTTTTGAAATGACTCTGGTCATGGTTTCATGACTATGTGTTTCTCAAAAATACTGAATTTTACTGTGTGTAAATTATAGCTCTATAAACCTGGTTTTTAAAAAACTAATTTAATGATCTTTCCCACATATATACTTCTTCCTCAACTCTTTACATCTTAAAAAAGTGGTATCATGAGGCACTTGGGTGGCTCAATCAGTGAAGCATCTGACTTTGGCTCAGGTCATGATCTCTCAGTTGGTGAGTTCAAGCCCTGCATTGAGCTCTCTGCTGTCAGTGCAGAGCCCACTTTGGATCCTCTGCCTCACTCTTTCTCAACCCATCCCCTTTGCACTTACTATTCCTTATATCTGGACACTTCTTCCTCTTGGCTCCTTTTTTTGTCTTCCTCTTGGCTCCTTTTTTAATGGCTAGTTTCCTCTCATTCATAAAATTTCAGCTTACGTGTCATATCTTTAGAGAAGTCTTTATACATTTTATAATAGTTCACTCCTGACATTCTCTTCCATAATACTTTATTTTGCTTTTTTCCCAACTCATTATTACATATTTACAAATTTATTTTGCTAGTATTCATCTCCCTTACTAGAAAATAGTTTCTTTTTTTTTTAAACTTTATTCATTTCTTTTGAGAGAGAAAGAGATAGAGGGCGAACAGGGGAGGGGCAGAGATAGAGGGAGACAGAGAATCCCAAGCAGGCTTTGCACTATCAGCGCCGAGACCAATGCAGGGTTCGATCTCAGGAACCATGAGATCATGACCTGAGCCGAAACCAGGAGTTGGACAATTAATCAACTGAGCCGTCCAGGTTCCCCTAGAATATAGCTTCTTGAAGGCAGAAACTATTATTTTTCAGTTACTTAGCACATTAACTGACATGTCATAAGAACTAAATCAATATTTGTTAAATAAAGGTGTAAACTAATAAGCCTCCTACAATGAAAAAATAATGATTTCCATGTGATCATCACTAAATAACCTGGACCAACACATATAGTTATATATATATATATATATGTACGTGTTTTCAGGGCCCTCTAAATGAGGCTTATGAATGGGATGCCTACTTCGTTACCTAAAGTAGGTAAAGATCATCAGGTTCTAATACCATGGGTGTGCAAGTAGATGACGGTGTCAGCCACCCAGAAAGGCTTACCTCTCCAAACCAATTGCTTGGCACAGAGAATGGAGCTAGGAGTTGTACAGAAGTGTAAAGCTGTGTGTCCACTTAAGGAGTAGCAATTCAGCTTTGCTCCGTGGTCACAGAGGATTTTAACACAATCCAAGTTGGCCATTTCACAAGCCACATGAAGAGGGGTTTTCCCATTGGGTCTACAGTTGATGGTAGCATTGTGGTCCAGTAACACCAGAAGACACTCCACGTGACCAAACAAGACAGAGAGATGCAGGCCTGTCGCCCAGGAAGACTTTAATTTGTAACTAGGCAGCCAATAACCTGAAAAAGAAAAGGAAGAAAGCTTCATTTCTTGGCCTAGGATTTTTCTCTGTTTTGTGAGGAGGTTTACAAAGTCTTTTACTTTGGTCACATTTGTAAAATTGGGGGGAGTGATTTAGATGCTATAAACTAGTAACTGACGGGTCTGCAATGTTAGTTTAGAAGCATACTTGGATGTACTTGAGTGGGATAGGCACTCATGAGTCTCTCTGTTTCTACTATTCTGCATTATCTTGTGTCTTTATTTACTTTATCTTCCTGGCCCTTCAAGGCATTTGAGTTTGAGACCTCATTTACATAATTGCATTCGTTTTTACATGGTGAGTTACACGAGACTTTTATTGGTTTAAGTCCCAAACATTGTCTTGAGTGATTCCAAATATCTTAGTTACAAGCTTAAACTTTTTAAGCTTACTTTACCAGTTGTTGTCAGTCTAAAGTATGAATGTAGTTGATGTCTTTAAAAAATTTGTCATGCCAAGATTTTATTTGCCTGCCTGTTGATTTATACAATAGTTCTTTCCCAAGAAGAAGTTAAGGCAACTCACAAATTTTACACAAGATTTTTAAATGATCTAGAAAACAAGGGCAAAGGGAAAAAATAAGGTAGGAAAATAAAAAGTGATCAATGGGTAAGATAGGTACACAAAATATAAACTGTGTCCTATACACTAGAACCACATTGCAAATTTGCCTTTGAACTTCCTAGCAGCCAAAATAAATAGGAAAACATGATGTATTGCACAATTAACTATGCCCACAAGCTATATGCAAATTAATTGCTCAGGAGAAGCATAGCTGTTCCTAGAACTGAGATCTTAGATAAATTTTTCCCATTAGTTGTTGGAAATGCTCTCTCTCTCTCCCCCCCCTTTCTCTCCCTCTCCCTCCCTCTCTCTGCCTCTCTCTCACATGTCTCACAATCTATAACAAATGTAACTGTATAAACCTTCTTTCAGTGTCAATACTAGAGCCATGGCATTAAGCTCACTATGAGTAGGTAATGGAAAATAGCTTCAGAAAGATAAAAATTGATGGCCGGATGAAGATGTAGAGATAACTCAACACCTTAGAAGAGACTCCAGGGCTGAAACAACAAAACATATTTTAACATGGATAAAACAGAAGTTTCCTTTTAAGTTATAAAATTCCACCATACAATTACAAGGTAAGTGGAATATGGCTTCATGGTTTCATGGAATATGGTTTCTCAAATCTATTTGAGAAAAGACCTAGGGATTTGAGTTGACAGTATTCTCAAAAGGAGCCAACAGTGGGATAGAGCTGGCAAAAAGCTAATACGATTGTAAGCTACATTAATAAAAGTGAAGTGCCCAAAACAAGAGCACTTGTTGTAAAAGTTGTATTCTTTACTGGTTAAATGAGATCAGAATAAATTCAGAATATTGTGTCTACTTTTGGGCACCAACAATGAGCATCTGGAGGGCACGCAGAGGATGATGAACTTGTTACCAGTGAGCCGGGTGGTCAGGAATCAAAATCCCCTCATTTAAGTGAGAAACATTACACACCTGCTACTCCTGGGTATTTATCCTACAAGTATAGTTGCTCATGTGTGAAATGCCCTATAGGAGCCACTGTATTGTTCAACTTCCAAGGATACCATCTATACTGAACTCTTTGTGAAAAGTATAAAGTTCTCAGGAGTTATAACCTGGCCTGTGGACAAGAACATACACCTCACTATAGCATAGTTCTTAATGGTTGACAACTAGAAACAATCTCAGTCCTCATCAATAGGAGATTGTTTAAAAAATTATGGGGTGTCCATACAATCGAATACTAGACAGCTATTAAAAACAAGAGAGCAGTTTTGTGGATACTGATATGGAAAAATCTCAAGATACATCATTGAGCAAGAGAAGCAGGGCCTGACCAGTGTGCATAATATGCTATCATATGTGAAAACATTTATCAACCCCTAGAACAAGAAATTGATTATGGTGGTGGCCTCTAAGAAGTGGGGGCTAGGAGACAAGATCATAGATTTATGTGTCTTTGGATGCCCCGTTTGAGCTTTTAAATTCAGCATGTCATGCACATGTAACTATTTGTAAAAATAAGTAAAATTAAAATAAACTATTGCCCCCTTGTTTGTAGGGGAAAAGATAATTTAGTTTAAAAGGCCATCTATAGGGATGTACACAACACTAATTAATTCTGAGGTAATGAATGAGCCCAACCTGAAGTTTGTTTTTTGGTTGCCTACTCTCCAACCTAGACACACACACACACACACACACACACACACACACACACAGATCTCTTTTTCATTCCATTCAGAATTCTGACCACTTTGCTCTCCATCCCTCTCAACTCTCCCTTTATTCAAGTCTGCTCTTGAAAAAGAAATCCAAAGTTAATTCACACTAAAGTCTAATGAACTGAGAATTTTTTAAAGTGTGACCCTCTTAGGATTATCTGAATTTAGGTAGGAATCTGTATTCAACTTATCGAACTGAGTGCTAAGATACTCATTTGAGATTCCAGATGCTGACAATGGAAGGTATTTGTTGATATGGACTTTTCTCTGCCAGAGACAATTAGTATCACAGGTACTCTGGGTTGTAGAATGGTCATTTCTGCACTTGTATGTGTGTGTGTGTGTGTGTGAGAAAGAGAGAGAGAACAGGCACTCACACTACATGTGTATGCACCCATTTATACATTTCTTTTTATTTTATTTTATTTTATTTTTTAATACATTTCTATGTAGCTATGCACATTGACTCTGAGTTCTGAGCAGAGTTTTCAGGCTGTACAGTACGCAACCTGCTTTTGATAATGAACGAACCGCACTGACACCAATACCTAATCAGTCATTGCAGCGTTCAAATCTCCTCAACAGGCAATTCGCAAAGCCAGTCTCTTCTAACTGTCTCGGAAAGAAGCTGGTTCCAGATCTGGAAACCAGAGTATATTTTGCCTGCTGATTAGCAGCAAAGATTTGGCAGCTCTGCGCACCAACTGATTGGAAACTCGTGCGGGCTTCCGCAATGGGAAGAAAAATGATCTCGGAAAGGAAGCAGTCGAGAGCTGATTAAGAAAACACCATTTTGATGTAAAATCAGAGAACACACAGAATGTTAGCGCTGGAGGGAAGATTATCCAGTCCAAGCCTTTCATTTTCCAGATGAGAAAACTGCCGCCTTTTCAGCCTGCTAGAGCCGTAAGTCGCCCGCCTCAGTCCAGGCTAATGGACTCAGGGTGTCTGCGGTGCAGGGTTTCCATCTGTCTGTCCTTGTGGAAGCAGAGCAGGTTTCGCGCCAAGCCCGCTTCACAAACCGCGAGGAAGGAAGGAAGGACCTGAGGCATCTGAGAGGCGCCACAGCTCCGATAAGGAAGTGCAGGGCTTGTTGGTGTTTTACTTCTCCTACATTCCCAGTAGCACCTGGAGAGTCTCGCTGCCCACTTGTTATATGAATCTGTCCTCCTTAGTCTCTCAGCCCCTTTCATCTGCATGTCCTTTGCTCATAGTCAGCCACCAGTAAATCAGCCCCAGGGACAGCCAGGTTTGGGGACTCAGCCCACCCCGTGGGTGAACTTGCGGCTCTAATCCTCCTCTCCCGGATGGAAATGTTTTCAGGCGGATGACAGCGAGGCACCATCACTGGTGCCTGTAGAGGCCGAATAGGAAAACAGAAAGGGGGCAGATTATATATCTTGAAGTGTATCTTGAAGCCATGTTGCAGAACTTTTTGCTTGTGGTATGTGTGCTGGGGGAGAGGGGTAGATTCTGGATAATTCAAACCCCGGTTCAGCAGGAAAGAAACAGTCCGTAGCAAGGAGGCCACCACATACACTCACACCTTAAAATGAGGCTGCAGCCATGGGTCGCTTTCTATCAAGGAGCAACAGTGTCCTTTCTTTTTTTTTTTTTTTTTAGAAAGACTGCATTGGCCTTTTTTTTTTTAAATATTTTTTAAATGTTTTATTTATTTCTAGGAGAGAGAGAGACAGCGTGAGCAGGGGAGGGTCAGAGAGAGAGGGAGATAACAGACTCGAAACAGGCTCCAGGCTTTGAGCTGGCAGTCAGCGCAGAGCCCGACGCGGGGCTCGAACCCACGAACCGCGAGATCATGACCTAAGCGAAAGTCGGACGTTTAACCGACTAAGCCACCCAGGCGGCCCAAGAGTGTCCTTTCTATGACACCTACCCTCTCTGAGGGCCAAACCTGAGGCAAAGCCATCTTCAAAAACCACGGTGATGCAGCACCTATTACCATTCTTGTGTTCATACTGAAATGCCAAGACATCAGAATTGGTCCCCTAAAATATAACCAGCGGCCTTAGCAGCATAACAGAAATACAATTCGCTAATCGGACATATTCGTTCTTTACACTCATCCTTCTTTCCAGGGCAGGATTGTCCCAGAGTTGGGAACCTGGCACATGGTTGATTCTTAGCATTTGTCTTTCAAAGAGCCCCCCTCTGCTCACCTCTGCAGATGCCAGGCTGCCCTCTGTGTGTTCAGACGGACACAAAGTCCAGGAATGGAACGGAACCTGGCACCGAGCCCCCCAAGTGGGGGGGTGGGTGAGGAAGCCGCTGCCCCCGACTAACCTAAGCCACTCACGCCCGGCTCCTCCCACAGGTCTGCAGCCTGTGTAGCGATGACTCTAACAGCTCTCCGTGAGCCAACTCTTTAACCTAGAAGAGGAGAGGCTGTGCAAAACCCCCGCAGGGACTCTCAAATACAGGCCCTGCCCGTGTGGATTTATAGTATCTACAGTTACTTTTCACCTTCCCCAGACCATGACACACAATCTGTTTATATAATTTCCCCTTCATAACATCATAGATTATCAGCACGCAGGGGATTTAGAGAAGGTCTTGACAAAGCCGTCACTTCACAAATAAGAATAAGATTAAGTAGCATAAAGGGCTCATGCCTGTATAACTGGTACTGACGGTTCCACTCAAACTCTGGGTTCCCCCAAATCTTTAAACAGCCACGGGTGATCTGACGGCTACACGTATTTCACAGCATTTGTAGGCAAAAGTCCTAAAAGGATTTTAGAAGATCCGCGCCTACAAAAATATGCAGAGTAATCTTGTGTGTGTGTGTGTGTGTGTGTGTGTGTGTGTGTGTGTGTGTGTGTGTTTAATTTAAATGTGAAACCAAAGAGATATGCTTGAGAAACTGAGTGGAAAGCATCCAGCTCAGGAAATATGGTAAGGAGAAAAGTGTTTTAGAGCCATCTTTTGGAAGAAGGAATTGATTCTGAGACATGTTTAGGGGGATGTATGCATCTCTGGTAAACTTTCAGCTAAACCTGGGCTCTGAGACAGTTATCAGCTATAATGTTATCTGAGTTCAAAGAACCTAACACAGGAGAAGCCTCTGTTATTACCGCCAAAGGTTGGGCCTGCCGCTCGTGGCTGGATTAGCAGACAGTTGCTCTGCCCATGTGCACGTATTTACACAATCCTAAAGGATTATAGACTGACGCACAATTCTTGACAATTCTTGACTTTTTTTTTAATAGCTAATATTTTCAGGATAAATCTCAGAACTCCCCCAGGAAAGAAAATAAAAGAATCACCTTGAAATGCAAAATTTAAAAGAAACAAGTTTGAACATCCAGGGAAGGATAAGAACCCTAAGATCATAATAGGAAAGTAGGAGAGCAAATTTCTGGCAAAGAAGAAAATGAGGTGATAAAGAGATTATTCATTAAGGGAATGGAAATAAGAGCTTTCAAGATATCTGGGAAGAAGTTGTGACTTAGTAAAGTAGATAGAGTATCTGCCAGGAAGTTTTCCAGTGAAATCATTCATTGGTTATTTTAATTAAAAATATGACTACCAACCAAAGTAGCTGCTGCTGTGGGCCATAAACGAAGTGCTTAGAGTGCATTACACTGATTAATAAAAGGACTCTGATTAACCTTGCTGACTAGGGAATTTCATACCCAAGAGATAAGTATGATATTCTGCCTATATCATTAACGCGCCAAGGCTCATACATCAGAGAAAGAATCGAAATATGTAGTTGGAAAAACCTTGTGAAACAGCTTTATGGATGTTGGCATTTCCAGTGAGGAGAAAACTAGTGAGAACCTAGGACCTAGCTCCAGGTTTTCTTACAGACCCTGCATTCACTCTGGATCTTGCACGTTGGGCTCGCAGGAAACTTCCCATCATGGAAATCCCTTGACCTCACAACTACTTCTTGCATGGGGCACTTCAAAAGTTGGGCATGTATTTAACTTTTCTTCATGGCATTCCCATTTGAAAGTGGTTGTCTGGTAGAAGGAATTTTGCTTGCTTGTTTTTGCTTTAAAGACACATGCCTCTGCTCTGCCCCTGGAGTTATCCCAAATGCCAACCGGAATGTTTTTAATATTTGCTTTACAAAGTGTGAGACAGGTTTTTTTTTTTTTTCACTTAATAAAGACATGATTTTTATCTGAAGATTTGATTATGAAGTTTGACATAACTTTAAAAAAATAGAGCAAGATCTCTCTAACTTTAAGAATTATTTTTAGGGGGCGCCTGGGTGGCTTAGTCGGTTAAGCGTCCGACTTTCGCTTAGGTCATGATCTCGCGGTTCGTGGGTTCGAGCCCCGCGTCGGGCTCTGTGCTGACCGCCGGCTCAGAGCCTGGAGCCTGTTTCAGTCTGTGACTCCCTCTCTCTCTGACCCTCCCCCGCTCACGCTGTCTCTCTCTCTCTCCTAGAAATAAATAAAACATTTAAAAAAAAAAAAAGAATTATTTTTAGGTACTGGGTCTGGATGGGCCCCACAAATTGAACCTGACCTCTGGGATTTTGTTCTCTGTCATGTGAGCTGAGGAAGCAGAAGTGAACTTCCAGATGCTTTGTTCTGCCTCCCTCATGAAACCCACATTTACATTTGTTTCCATTAGTGTGTGAGTTAGATTGTGAATTTGGTGGATCCACAATTAGAACCCAAGTTGACTTCCTCACCAACAGATTTCTAGGTTGTCTTCCCAGAAATTATTAATTGACTTGTCTACTCACTTAGACATATCATATTTAGGGGGTTAAGTGTGGTCACTTTCTGAAATTCTATGAAAAATGCTGTATGTCCTAAAATAAGTAAAAATGGCTGGAGATTTTTATATCTCCAGTATTTTATATATTATTAATATATATTAATATTATTAATCGTACAAGCAAATTTAAAGGTAGCATGGTATCTTTCCTAGGTTTGAAACATTGTCTTGCTTAATAAGCCACAGAATAACTAAAACCTGAAGATTCCCACCTTTAAAAGTAAGCAGGTAGTGTTTCTGTTTCCACATCTGGATGCTGGCTATCTAAGTTTGTTTATTTTGTGAAAAATAATCACACTGTACACTTATGATCTATACACATTCCTACGTAGAGCCTTTCAAAAGCACTTGAAAAAAATAAAAAAACTAGTGCAGAGCAATCCAATAGCATTCAATGTCCAAAAAGTCTGCTAGGATTTAATAAAGTCTCACAAAGTTTAATCCAGCCACATACCCTTCAAGGTCATGCAGTAAAGGGTCTCATTCCTCAGCATTAGTCAGAAAGGAACTAACTCTAACTAACTAAGTAACTAATTAACCAGTGCAGCATGCTCAGCTCTACAATGTTCCCCAGGAATTCCTTTGTGATTTAAGAAATTGATATAGCCACTCAGGTCAACTTTGCTTGGCTAGCAACTAGGATTCTATTTATCACTTCCATTCCTGACTGAAATATTAAAAGATTTGATAATTAGGCTGGAAGACATGTGAAAATGTGAAAAAAAAATTAAAAGAAGCTTTGAAGAAAGATGAGGCTTTAATCTGGGTTTAAGATGGAAGAGATAGATTCGTATACCCATACATGTACTTCTTCTATCCATACAAACGTGTGCGCATGCCCACATCACAGTTCCCGTATAAACCCTGAGGATAAGACCACACATCCTCTTGTTTCTGTGCATACATTCACCTGGCATGCCTAAGAATCAAACTCTACTTTTTTCCTTTCCCAGAGAGTGTAATTTGCTGTTTCCCTAATTGAAAGTCACATCCTGTGGTCCTAACACGATGAAAACATCTGTTAGCATGAGTGAATACTTAGCTCTATGAGGACCATAGGAGTTGGGCATATTGACAGAAAGGATTAAAAATGCATCTTCTTCTGATTCAAGGGTGATGACACCGTTGGAAGCGGGAGAAGCAACACCCTTTCCTCCCTGGAGCCTGCCCTAAAACTTCCTTTCTCACAACTTCAGAACCTTGGGCAATCCATGCAGTTTGGCATATTTAGGAGATGCGAAAAGGCAGTCTTCACAGCTCAGTGTCACATAAATTGCTCCGACTTGGACCTCAGTTATTTTACATTAGCACAAATATAAGCTTAAAAAATACCTTAAAAATGTATTTAGCATTCAAACAGTCTTCCACTGAACAAATCCGTAAGGTGAAAGTAATCTGATTATATGGGATACACTCCTTCTTTTTAACAGAGCTCAATCAACCACTTTTAAAAAAAACAAAAACAAAAAACAGACCTCTTCATTATCTTCCAGTTAAAATAGCAATATCAATTTATGATAAAGCCCTCCAGTAAAAGTCATACACACAGTAACTGGTCTCCACTGTTATTTCCTTCCTTCAGTACTAACAACCAGAGTATGGTAAATTAGTGTGAAAATATATACCATCAACATTGGTTTCTGAACATGGATGGCACTGATGATTTGTACATGAATGGAAAGTACTTTCCACATGAAAAAAGGATTGCTATCTCTCTGCAAATGCTGTACACAGGACTTTATCATCTATTTTGTTTAAACAGAAGTGATGGAGAACACGGTGTTTGCTTGTAGTCTGCTCACCAGATGGCCTCGCTCCTCAAGTTCCCCCATTAACTAGCTGATTTGGGAAATCAGAATCTGCGCACTTCTAATTTATTTCTGATAATCTTAACTGTGGATTCTAGAAAATCCCCAGATAAAAAATTTCAGTTCTCATTTTTGTTATCCTTAGTTCTTTAAAAGGCAGATTTTCTGTATAGAGGATATCTACAATTTTGATCTATTCTTGTAGCCAAGGGAAAAAAAAGTTAACTTTTTGGTTTTGTTTTCAGATTTTTGCCTGAACTGAAAACTCATTGACATGTTGAGGATCATCAAGGTGCCTCAAGGCAGAGCCTTCCCATTCAGCAACCCTCCAAATGGGGTCAAAATCCTCTTTTTCATCCAGATCAATACAGAAATGATATATCTTCGAGTGGTTGTATTAATAGAGAGTTAGCAGCCTGTCCCCAAGGCAGTCACACTGTCTGGAATAGATTTTAGGAGTCTGTTTAGCCATGATCTGGAGATGTTTTCTTTACTCTATGTCAAGTTAGGCAGAAGTTAGAAACAAAAACAAAGTACATTAATAAATATAACTGTTCACGATTACAAATTCCATACACAAGGATAGAGAAAGAAGAGAAAAGAAAGAAAAATACACATTTATACTACCCATGATGCTGTCTAAAAAAGAGAGAAAAGATTAAATCAGAAATATATTTTAAACACATACTTAAACCACAAGAGTTACTAGTTTAGAGTGGGTGACCAACATTGTGCATTTAAAACAAATCTGTTTTCCATTGACTTCACACTTACACCTATAAGTTTTACCTTGTTTATAAGATGCCAAAACCATATTCTCATCTTCAACTTCAAAAACTGTGTCCACATCTATTTGCCTTTGGATTAAAATGGCCTTCAGTTTTCCGAAGTCATTTGACTTTAGAGCCTCCAGGAAATTTCTTTTAACTAACTTGGCAGCTGCAGATTTAGTGACAGGGGTGCTGCTGCCTTCCATCCTTCCTCTCCCTCTGGAAGCTTTGTTGTGATTTATCAGGAGAGCAGCACAAGGAAACAGGCACACGCCAGAGCCCACAAACTGTCGGCTAATTTTATCCCAAAGTTATGCTGATCCGTTCTATTTATATAGGGGATCATTTCAAACTTCAAAATATCCTTCTTGGCTGTCACTCCCTTTTCAGGTCTTTTAAACTGGTTCTATACTAACTGATTCATCGAATAATATATCGTGTCAATATCAAGGAAAACCCTCACCACGTATTTCGGAGAACAAAACGTCAGTATTATTTCTTACATGAGATCAAAGCAGGTGTAAGATTTAAAAGCTCTTCATGCTTTTTTTCGCCCCTCAGTAAAAACATATGGTGCCCAACTGGAAATCCAGCCACTTGCTTTGATTAACCAATAGGCAAAAATGAAAATTTGTTACAGTTGCTGGTATAGGCGCTCCTGCAAACCTATAACAATTGTGTAACATAAGCCTGCAAAACCAAGCACAGTTGTACACATTTGAAAACAAACAGAAGGCTTTCAAGTGACGTCGACTTGAAAAGTTTCAATGTCATGAGAGAAAGTGAGCTAGGGTATGTGGGAGGGTTGTTCTAGGTAAAAAAAGACAAGAAACGAAACAGCCAAGTGCAATGAGCGAATGAACTTCATTTAATGCTATATTTAAAAAACAGAACGGAGTATATATTGGAGGCACTTGTGGAAATATGAATACAGATTAGATATTACTTCATAATATGGAAGTACTGTTGATGTTTCAAGGCGTGGTGAAGGTATTGTGGTTATGTAGAAACATATTCTTACTCTTAAGTGATGCATTAAGGGGTAAATTGTCATGATGCCTAAATCTTCTTTTCAAATAGTCCAGAAATGAAAATAATGTATGTAAATAATATGTGTGTGCATATATACACACACGTGTTGTGCCTATGTTAAGTGTGTGTGTGGGGGGGTGTGATTAGAGGCAGAGAAAAAAAGAAAATGTAGCAAAAAGTTGAAAGTTGGCAAATCTAATGAAGGATCTAAGGGTGTCTGTTATATTACTTTTTCAGCTTTTCTTGTTTTTAAAATTTGTTTATTTTGAGAAAGAGAGAGAGAGAAAGTATGAGTTGGGGAGGAGCAGAGAGAGAGAGAATCCCAGGCAGGCTCTGTGCTGTTAGCATGGAGCCTAACATGGGGCTGAGATCACGACCTGAACCAAAATCAAGAGTCAGAGACTTAAACTGACTGAGCCATCCAGGTAGGTACCTCTCAGATTTTCTACAAGTTTGAAAATTTTCCAAATAAAAAGTTAGATAGAGAAATAATCAAATTTTAAATTTATAAATCATTGAACATTAGAAAAATGTTGACCGTATCAATTTGAATGCAGTGAAATCACATCTTATATATTGTTGGGAAGAGTCAAAACTGGTGCAAACTTTTTGCAGAATAATTAGCAACATGAATTTAAGAAAACTTAAAATGATAATTCTAAGTATTGGGTTCTTAGAATTTACTTAAGGATTTAAACATGGAGGCATACTATACAATAATCTTTTAATTTATTTTATTGATGTGTTATATAAATACAAGAAAGTGGAAAGGGACAAGTCATAAGCATACAGCTTGTTACATTTTTACAAAGTGAACACCCCTCATGTAACGGATGCCTAGAGTCAAACCATAGAATAATCCAAGTGCACTTGAAACAAATTTTACATCTTCTTTCAACCAAAACACTCACCTGAGCCCCAGTGACAACCATTATCTTGACTTCTAATCTGGTAGATTCATTTTGCTTGTTTTTTAATGTTTAAATGTTTTGTTAATATTCTTAATTTTTAAATCTTCAACCCTAACATAGTACAAAATATTTCACCTGAAAAGGATGGATAAATGAATATAAATGTGTGTGTAGTTAATTACATTGTTACTCGTAAAAATTTTTTTGGAAGAAATCTAAATGACCAATGGTAGAAATTTGATAAACAAATGATGACATATTCATGTAATGGAATACCCTTCAGTCATTATGATTAGGTAGATATATTTTTATTAAAAATGTCTGAGATAAACAATTTATAAAATAGTATATGTAGTATAAACATCTTTAAACATATCTATGTTTATATAATGTACAAATATGTACTCTTATATACTTTATACTTATATAGTTTGTATATATTTATATAATATATAAATGTATAAATACACATACTATATGCATACATAGAAAAGTCTATAAGCATCTATTTCCAAATATCATTTCCTAGTGGTAAAATTACATTTGATTTCTTTTGATCTCTCTCTTATTTTCAGACTTCATCTACAATAAACATGTATCACATTCATGATAAAAATCATATTTCTGTATATGTATATAGGTAACATATTAATAAGGATAACTGGTTAACTCAGAATTTAACTTCGGAAATGTAGGTTCCATGAATACCGAATTATTCCTATGTCCTCAGTGCTTAGTATGAATGAATAAATGAATAGCAGGTGAATAAAGAATTATCAACTGATTATTTACAAGGTCCTTAGCCCTGTGCTATGTGGCAAATAAAATACAACCATTTCTTTTACATCCACAGGGGCAACTCAAGTAGAAGTATAGCATTTATTGATCTGTTTTGTCCCTTTTTGGCAAAGCAAAAACAAACAAACAAACATTCCTGATAGAGGAAACAAAGCAATCAAGGAGTTGTGTGCTTTTGGAGGATAAGTATTGCTAGAAAAGTCCACCAAAATGGAATCTATGTAAAATGAAGACCAAATTTCACAACGGGGCGGGGGGTGGGGGGGGAAGGGGGTAAACTCATTTTAAATTCATCTTAAAATATAAAAGCAAAAGTTATGAGAAACATTTTTTTTTCACCTAATATTTAACAAAACTTAAGTGGACAGAAGCTATGTATAAGTTGTAAGACCAAAAATAAATTGTCTTCTATTTTTTGGGTAAGATAATTTTTCTGATCAATTTCATAACAACGTGAAGCAATATCCTTTGTCTTTTGAGTGCCTTTCGTCAAGCCAATATAAAAAGGATCATATTTACAAAAAGTGTTCAAGGGCTCCATCAGTTTTGCCAGGGGCCTGTCTTTATCGTTTGATATTCCAATGACTTTCAAACACAGTGGCTGGAATTCCACTGAAACACTTATCAAATCCTTATATTTTCAAACTTTTCTTATTCAGATATTAAGGTAATATCTTATTCAGATAAGGTAAAAGGTTTTATATGTCACTTGGGCAGTTCTCTTACATTTTCATCAATTTCACGAAGTCTTACCTCATTTACAAAATTTGCAACTTCATTTTGCAACAGACATCAGATAATGAGTGAGATATGGACTCAATAGTCAAGGATATGTTCTCAGTTTTGAGTTTGCCACCTTATGACCCTAGGGACTGAGATAACTGACAATCAGTTGATCGGCCTCATAATTTTTAACAGTAATAAAATTTTAATCTAACCCTACATTCCAAATTATACAGTTTTCTGCTTTCAAGAATATACAATGAGTTAAGGGGAGAGGGAGGCCAATACCAGTGAATACTGAAAGAAAAATACAAGCTAAAATATAATTCTCTCATCCTGATTCACAAAGCTATCCATTCCGTTACTGGAAAACGAAAGTCGGTATTTTTGTTACATTGAGCCCAAATTGCCTATCCATAATTTTTTTTTAATCAGGTCTAATTACGAACATGCAATCATACATTTATTCCATTTTCATCTTTGATGAATGTCTAACATTTGAAAATAGTATCCTATCCCTCATCAATCATCTGTTTCCTCAATCAGCATCAACTATTCCTTTTTTGGGGTGGTTTTCAGAAGTTTATTGTACCTGCTCTCTTCTGGGTCCTCTCTAGTTTATTGCTGAATGTCCTTCTTAAATTGGGTGCCTAAAATGGAACATAATCTGCCTAGAGGGAGCTGAAAACTACAGAGTATGGTGGCGGTCACAGGGGGACTCTTTGCTTTTGTTGAAATTGTATTGTGATTCCTTAAGGATACTTTGTAAGTCTGCCTCATGTTATAGTTGTAATTTCTTCCACAGATATTTATTGAGCGCCTACCATGTGCCGGATACTTATTCTGAGCACTGGAGATACAGCAGTGAGCAAAAGACATAAAAGTCCGTGCCTTATAGGATTTAGCATTGTTAATGGATTGAAGTGAAATGGAAGTTCCCAAAGCTTTCCAATCTCCTCTACACCAGAATTTGTCACAAAGCTGCAAATTCACCAAATTTCACAGAGAAACAAGGTGGTTTGTTTATATTCAACTAGTTAATCCGATCCTCCCTTTATGGGTTTTTCACTTTAGTGACAAAGGGAAGGACAACTTAATTTTAGTCCAGCTTAATATGTTTAGTGCAGTTCAAATTTTTAGTAGTCTCTTTAGGTAAATGCCCAGTTGCTATGGATTAAATTCTCTATTTTTGAGAGTTCCAAATTTCCTCTAAGATGGTTTCTGAAAATATGGGTTATATTAATAAGAACATTATTCAAAATACCAATATTTAACAACCAGTATCAGTTAGGTGACGCTTTGATCATAAATAATCAACATGGCCAGACTGGTGTGTACCAGATGAATATCAGTCAGAAGTAGGAGTGTAACTTATATGATCTCATGGCAGGAGGAGGAGTCCTCACATGAACTCATTGTCCTGAAAGCCCTCCTTGATTTCCATGGCAGAGTGGCAGGGTGGTTCCTCTATATTGTTCCTGACTGTGTTCAGATTTCTGGCCGCCACCATTGGAGCACACAATCCTGGCCATTGTCTCCAAACGTGATATCTTCGAACACAGCAGCCTTTTGGCTGTGTTATTGCAATGTATACAGAGGAAATTCCAAGTCCTCTCTCCAGGCACTCTGCCACTCCCTCACACTTCATGAGGAATTAGCAGCTTTGTATAGCCATTTTCTTATCATATTTTTAGGGCCAGAATAGACAAGGACCTTAGCTGAGGGCTGGAGTTCTCCAAGAAGTCTATATGCTTCCTGATGCTGGCCACTTATCTCAGTGTTCTTAGACACAAATCTCTGGTTGTTTCTAAGTCCTCTCCCCACTTTTTCCCACAGAAGTTATTTCAGTCCCATCTTTTGGCCATAAAAATAAATAAATTTAAACTCTGTGGAATAATTTGAGAAAACAAAGCAAATTCCCATGAAGAAATGTATAAAATGGAGAAGGCTACCTGTATTATTATGCTAAAAAAAATCAATCATTGACCAATCTAGTTGAGCAGCAGAGGATAAAACTAAGAGATAATCACTTGCACTTACAAAACAAATACCAGTTTAATTAAATTGCCTATCAAAGTCATTCTAACATATAGGAAGCAATGTGACCAATGCTAATAAGACACCTTTAAGATCTGCCTATATTATCCAGACCACTGCTTCAAGTCGCCATCTCTCTGGGCCTCAGGAGGCCAGATTTCACAGTAGTCATGTTTCATGCCGTCTATCCAAGCCTGTCAGAAATCCCTGTCTCCTCAACTTTTAAAAATGAAAACACTTCAATCTGTAAGATGAGTTTTTTTTTATTAGTATTTCACAACATGTCCAGGACAATGTCCTCTGCCCTTGGAACAAAGTGAAGAGCTTTTGGACAAGGTGATGATATTGTGGCAAGTGGCCCAGAAGACCTTCTTGTACTCTCCCGGGGACCTATGGGGGAAGAGGTGGTCCTAGAAGCCTGACTGCTTGTTTTCTTGACGTCTGTGTACAACAAAGTCTGGCCACTCATAGTATCTTCTCTGGGACACAAATAGCTCCTTGGTCCTTTATGGCATTTAAACATCAATTTGATGCTATTCAGCCAGCAATTACCTATCAAATGCAGTCATAGGGAATAAATTTAAAGCCAAAGTTTCTAAACTAAACCTATAAAACCCCAAATCTCTATGAAAACAGACCCCATCGGGCCTCTCTGACTCTCCCAGGCAGATGAATTAGGAAGTCTTCGCCATCAGCTCATAGAGATGGTTGATAGGATGCTCTGACATCCCTTTCTTCTTAGTTGTGATACTTAAGTCAGGAGTGTAACATTATACTCATTACATGTTGTCTTGTTTTGTTTGCTATTGTTTCATTTGTGTTAGTGTTAATGCTTTGTATAAAGAGCTTTTGGGTGTAGGTGACACCAGCCAATGGAACTGACTTAAACATTAAAAAATTATTCATTCATGTAATGGACAATTTCATTTGTGGTCCAAGTTTCCAGGGGTCTATATTGTCAACGGGAGTCTTCCAAGATGGTGGCAGTGTTAATAGCATAACCATAACTGCTATCATTATTTCTAGTTTATAGATTAGGAGAATCAAGAACCAAAGGCTGTAAGTGAATTATTCAAGGTCAAATGGCAAATAAGTAAGAGGTCCAAGCCTAAAGTCTACATCCTGAGACTCCCAAAACCAATGTAGGTATTGAACTAAGACTTTTTATAGTTTTATTTAGGTTAATAACAGGCATTATATTATGATCATTGAGTACCCTAGGGGAAAAAATCTGTTTACATTTATTCCTTAATTCAATGAATATTGATTGGAAACTTTTTGTGGGCCAGGTACTATTTGGCTATCGCTTGCTACATGACAAATAACCCCAAAATCTATTGGCTTAAAACATCAATAATCATGTCTCATGGTTTCTGTGGGTTAAGGAGATGGACAGTGAGAAAGGCTTGTCTATGATACATGATATTTGAGGTTTCAGCTGAAAGACTCAAAGGCTAGGAGGTAGAAGATCCCCTTTTAAAATGGCTTGGTCATTTGGCTAATAAGTTGATGCTGACAATTTGGTTCCTGTCCATGTACTCCATGGTGCTGCTCGAATGTCCTCACGATACAGCAGCTGGCTCCCCTCAGGATGAAAAATCCAAGAGACCAAGTCAGGAGGTGCAATGGCTTTTTTATTATCTAACCTAGGCACTTATACACTGCCATTTCCAACATGTTCTCTTTGTCACACTGAGCAGCCCCGATTAAGTGTGATTTGGGGATAAAAGAGAGACATGATCACTGGGAAGTGAGAATCACTGTGGTCCATCTTAGCTACCACTAATGATATTCCTCCACACGATAGATACATGCAAAAAAATTCGTACCTTATGGAGTTCGTAGGGTAGTAAAGGCAATCAGACAGTTTAAAAAGATGGGACAGTAAAATACACAGTTTGTCAGGCGGTAATGCATGCCACTGAGAAAAATAAACTCGGGAAGGTCTAGGGTCATGGCTCACCCATTAGTGACTCTTGTACAGATTAGGAAAAAGGTGTGCTCCTCTGGGCCAATAAATGAGGAAAAACATGCTGTACACTCAAGCTGGTCCTGGGAAGACAGTACAGCCCTCAAACGCATTGCAATTTCAAATATATGATCAGAATTATCTTCACTTTCCCTGAACAAAAACTTGAAGGAAATGTGAGACTGAGCCATGCTGATATCTAGGGAAAGAAGCAGGAGATGTTAAGGCCCTGAAATAAGGAAAAAGAGGTGGCCCTACGAGGCCATCTTTATTTAGATGCTTCCACCCCTCTTAGGTATTTTTGAAGCTCAATAAAGCTTATGAGTGGAACTGATGGATTTTCATTTATCTCAGTTTTTTAAGTGCAATTCAATTCTCTCAAAGTTTGGCCTAGATCAACTTCTTTATATTTACTGTTATGTCTGGCGTGATACCTAGTAGTCTCTCAAAAATGGCTTATAACTGATGATAAGTTTTTATTTTCCACAGATAAGCAGTAAAGTGCATATTTTATTTTATTTGTGGGTATTTGATATTGAAGTGGATCAAACACACGCAAAAAAAAAAAAAATAATAATCCAAACCGTATTAGGGTTCCAATTCTCTATCTTCCAAGGCCACTATGTCACCCTTAATATCGGGACATGGCAATAGGATTATAATAGAGACCTAAACAAGAGTAGAATTAGAACTATGCTTTTATAACAATGCAGATCAATTCTGTGTGTTAAGCATGCTATCTCATGAGAATAATTCCCATGGTTGTTAAGAATCAAATGAAACGACATATATAAACTTGCTTTGTATATTGTAGAGCATTCTTGAAGCATTACAGGATTACTATTGCTGCCTTTCATATCACTAGAATAACAGAGCATCATAGCTCTCCTGAGAAAGACTATATGGTGTTACTGTAAAAGAGCATTGGATTGGGAAACCTGTATAGTGTTCCCAGCTCTGGAGATCATTAGCTGTGTGTTTGAATAATTGAAAATATTTCTCGGTGACATAGTTTACTCTAAGTAAAGTAAGACCTACTAGACCCGCTTCTCAGCTTTTAGTTGAAATATAGAGTGTCTCCTGGATATTGGCAAAGTCTGACAGTGCTTTACAAGGGCAGAAGTTTTGGCTATGATTTTCTGAACCGGCTGCCCACAGACAGGCTCGGTTCCGTCTTCAACCAGTGGGGGGCGCTGGAAGAACTGTCAAAGCCCTGTCAGTTCTAAACTTCTGTGCATCTATACTCTGGGTGGTAATTACAAACCGGAAGTGTGTATTAGCTTAAAATCTGTTTTTTTAAAAATCCCACGAATGGGTGAAATGGTTGCTTTGAAAACGGAGTCCGAAACTCCTACTCAAGCACATCTTCGTTGAGAATTCGATTTGTGGCCTGCCATCCCTCACTTTGGAATGCCGATGTGATTCCTCAGCCACTACTGCACACTTACTGGAACTGGTATCAGCGAAGAAGCCAGCTGTCTTTCACGTAAGAGTGTTTAAACTGAATTTGTAGCGAACCGCTAAGCTTTCCTGGCACATCTTGGTCACGGGCAGGTTACTTTGTTCTCTTTCATTTGCTCCCTTTATGGGTGGCAGATAATAGGATGGCTGGATGGACACAAGTAATAACCAAGCCCTAGTCCACCTGAATTTTGACAGACTATACGTTTAATGTCATGCTTTGACTGTGAAAGACAAGGTTTCTTGAGATAAAACATCCCACGTACCCAGAAGGGCATTAGCTCTGTGCTCTAGGTCGCCTAGCAACTGACCTGCATTTACATGCCCTTCCACTTTAAATATCAACACCAGCTTGTATTTCCATCCCTCACCCTGCCCCACACATCGCAAAATCAACTCCGGGGAATAATTGGCCATAATTTTGTCTCATCAGAACATTAATCTCACGATTGTGCTCCAAGCAGTATTTGCATCCTCTTTCCACTTTTGACAAATTTATAAAGCAGAAGATGTAGTTAGGAAAGAAAATTGCCCTTTCCTTTCAGGTGTTAAAGACATCAGGCTGTTCTGAATTGTCTTTACTAATATTCTGGAACGTTTTTTTAAGACCTACAGCTCTCAGAAGCCGGTAAGCTGTTTACCAGTTTCAAAGATTCATCAACTTTATTTTCTGTCTGTGGAGATACCTAAACTATGAATGCCCACAAAATGCATGAAAGCCATTTGCACTGGAACGTGCTGAGCACCACACATAATCTCCGGCTTCTTGCGGAGAAAATTTTGCATGATGAGTCATGCAGACAAAGCTTCAGTTAGGGCTGCGGGAAGGGGTTGGAGAGGAAAGAGAGAATATTTACAGGAAAATCGTAGGAAAAGAGAACATTCTCGCTTTTTAAAGAACTTGTTTACTTATCAGGTTAGAATCACAGTATTGTAAACTGGAAACAGTTTTGACTTAAATGTATCAAACCTACTCTATTTAAGAAAGTACTGGGGCGCCTGGGTGGCTTAGTCGGTTAAGCGTCCGACTTTCGCTTGGGTCATGATCTCGCGGTTCGTGGGTTCGAGCCCCGTGTCGGGCTCTGTGCTGACTGCCCGCTCAGAGCCTGGAGCCTGTTTCAGTCTGTGACTCCCTCTCTCTCTGACCCTCCCCCTGCTCACGCTGTCTCTGTCTCTCTCTCTCTATAAAATAAATTAAAAAAAAAAAAAAAAAAAGAAAGTACTGAGGCCAGGTAGCTTAGGTGCCTTGCTCAGATTGCATAGTTAATTAGTGGCAACCTGGAGGCTCGGACCCAGGGTCAAGTTTCATCCTTCCAGCTTTCGGACCACATGGTGCTGCCTCCCTAGGAGTCCCCGCATCTCCTCTCCCTCAGTGGACTTCTGGTGTGCAGAGAAAACATTAGTTTACGTGATAAAGATGTTCTACTCCCTTTGAAGTGTGCACAGAAAACAGGCAGCCATGTTGGTTTACCTGATAAAGATATTCTACTCTTTTTAAACTGCCTAAGTTTATGAACACTTTACACATTTGTAAAAGAAGCAAGATCATTTATTATTTTGTATATGCAATAGTTTTAATGTGGTCACATATATGCGGGGGATTCAAAAACAGAGAATTCTTCCTATGGCAAGAGCTTAACGATGCTGCTTTAGAAATGAATCAATAAATCCAACTCCAAACAACAAAAGCACATTTTAAAGCCGAAAACCTTTCTCTGGAGAGAGCATCAAAATTAAAACCCTGTTGTCTTTTATGAGCTGTCTTTACCGCGTCCGGCCGCATGATGGCAGTGTTCCTCGGCAAATAAACCGGGAGGAACGGCTGCAGGATCCCTGGCGGGGGGGGAATCCTGAACGAATGCAGATAAAACGTGATCTAGATTAAATTGCAAATATAGATTAAAATTGGGGGGGGGGTGATCCACATAAACCATATCCTTCCTTATCATATTTTCCTGACAATGAATTTCACTGTTCGGAATTTGCCACGGGTTTATGATGTTATAGATGAATTTCAAGACACGAGCCACTAACAAATACATAAATTTATAAATGATACGTTGCTTGGAGGGGAAGGGGTTGTCCATTTCTTGTTTGTTTTCACCGCAGTGGTATTAAGAGCACTTAAAATAATAAACTAAATACGTTTTGTACCCGGTGTCTTCAGATTGTTTCTAGACCGTTATTGTTTTAGGAGTCTCTGTCTTTGGGTGTGGGAAAGCAAGACAAGCTTGCTTCTCATGCTCACAATTTTCCTCGTAGGCTGAAAATATTCCCTATAAGACCAGAGTGAGATTTCCTGAGTCTCTTATAAAAAGGCGTGAAGCCACAGATGGAAGTTAAAGCAGCAGCTACTGTCAGTCAAGGCCCCAGGCAAGACTGTGAAATCAAAGATTTGTTCCTGTTTCCCAGCCCAGGTCTTTTCTAGTGTCTATACGCTGCTCCTTGATAGCTCCAGGGGGTAAAAGAGCTGGGTTTGTCCCCGAGATCTTCCTTCGATTTCTTGATCCCTCCTGGATGGACTTTGTATTTTCAACCCGGATTGTAAGCTTTCTATAAAACTTAAGTAGAATGAATGTCAGTTACCTGGGAGGGAATATTTGGGGACAAGCAATCAATGTACCCCTAACTCATAACTGCTAATAGCCTTGGCCAAAGGCTACCTGATGACTCTCTGGGCTTGGCTGGTAGCCGTATGGCTGCATTCCACAATGCAACAACTATTGACAGAGTTATTACTATGTCTGGCACTGTGATAGGCATGGCATAAAGATGAGTAGGCAGCCCCTGATCTCAACAACTTATGGTCCAATCAAAGAAATTGGACAATACTGGCTACTGTCTAATTTCTTTCACTACTGTGGAAGAAATACCAAACACAGGACGGGGAGAGGCTAGGGCATTATACGGGGAGAGAGCACACCTTCCGGTTGAAGGATCAAAAAAGATTTCATAAAGGAAATGATAACTGACATAAGATTTTGATGGAAACCAAAAAGCTTGGGTGACTTGATACATTTGATCACGCCTTGACACCACCCAGGTTATTCTCGCCCTTAAATCTCCACTTATCAGAGGCCCTTCCCTGTCTTATGACAACTGTCCCCCATCCCAGGGGTGAGGGCATGGAAGAGAGAGTGGTAATCCAATTTCACTAAACTAAGAAGTATATGAACAGGAGAAGATAACATTCGAAACATGACTTGGGTTAACATATATATAGAAGGACTCAAATTCAAATAGAACAGTTGATGTTAAATGCAGGCTGTAGTGAGAATCACTAAAGTCTGCCAATACTCTGTGTTGTAATTTCACTTCCAAATTTTATTTCCAGTTGGGCATGAGGAGACTCTGAAGGAAAGATAGTCATTAACTATAATTTATGATCTGTCTATTCCATTGCTGCCTGGATTATGACAGTGGTTCTCAAACTTTAAGATATTTCAGAATCATCTGGAAGGCTGCTGTCCCCCCCCTCCCAAAGTCCTGATTAAGTTTAGATGAGATGTGAGAATTTGTTCAATGTCAGTACTGCTGGCCTGGGGAACACACTTAAGGAACAGCTGTAGAATTTATGGGCTTTATGGGTTCTGTAGAATATTTGCCACGTTAGAGAAAGCCACCTCATTCTAAGGGTCATACTGCAAAAATACTTAAGTCCCTCTTCCTTAATTATTGTTTTTATATTTCAATGATCAGGAACATCAGATAATTTTTTTTGTCTTAGCCACAGTCTTATTGGAGATAAAAAACATTCTACTACTTAAAACATGGTATGCATAATGATATGAAAGATTTTTTAAATTGTTTTATTTCCATCACAGGCCTCATCGATTTGCAACTGTATGTTAAGCAGTCATAACCAGTTATAGGGGATTAGAATAACTTAGAATATTGAAAAATATATACAAAAACAATAAAGATACAGGAAAAAAATTTAAATGATAATGAGCGAGACTACTGATGATGCTATTTGGTAAATTTTATTTATTTATTTTTTAATTTTTTTAATGTTTTATTTATTTCTAGGAGAGACAGAGACAGCATGAGCAAGGGAGGGTCAGAGACAGAGGGAGTCACAGACTGAAACAGGCTCCAGGCTCTGAGCTGGCAGTCAGCACAGAGCCCGACGCAGGGCTCGAACCCACGAACCGTGAGATCATGACACAAGCGAAAGTCGGACGCTTAACCGACTAAGCCACCCAGGCGCCTCAATTTCTTTAAAATATTAAAACATACAAGTTATTATTAAGTATTACCATCTATGTATATCCTACTTTTATATTTGGGAAGGAAGGAAGGAAAGAAGGAAGGAAGGAAGGAAGGAAGGAAGGAAGGAAGGAAGGAAGGAAGGAAGGAAGGAAGGAAGAGAAAGAAACCAATTGCTAAGAAAAAAATATATATATAGAGGTGCCTGGGTGGCTCAGTAAGTTGAACTTCTGGACTCGGCTCAGGTCATGATCTCGGGGTTGAGTTCGAGCTGAGTGGGGCTCTGTGCTGACAGCTTAGAGCCTGGAACCTGCTTTGTATTCTGTGTCTCCTTCTCTCTCTGCCCCTCCCCTGCTCATGCTGTGTCTCAAAAATAAATATATTTTTGTATATATATGTATTATGTACATATGTATATGTATATATAAATGACTGAAGCAATCATTAAAGTGAATAGCCAAGGAAAGTTAAGGCTAAAAAGTTCAAGACACTCAGGCTCTTGAGAGCTAACAGGAGGTCAGGGAAGCGTGTGACTGACCATGTGATCTTCAGTCTGGGCCAGAGGAGTCATGGGTGTGTCTCCACTTTTAGCAAATGCCACACATAAAAAGCCAACGTTACAGAAGAGGTCAGGATGCATTGAATGTTAAAGCTGGAAGGAGACGGGGCGCCTGGGTGGCTCAGTTGGTTAGGTGTCCACTTCGACTCAGGTCATGATCTCACGGTTCCTGGGTTCGAGCCCCGCATCGGGCTCTGTGCTGACAGCTAGCTCAGAGCCTGGAGCCTGCTTTGGATTCTATGTCTCCCTCTCTCTCTGACCCTCCCCTGCTCACGCTGCCTCTTTCTCTCAGAAATAAATAAAATGTTAATTTAAAAAAAAAAAGCTGGAAGGAGTCTGAGATAATTTATGACTTTATTTTACAGTTGAGGAAGGTGAAATTTAAAGATGAACCAACATGCCCAAAGCCACTCCGGTTCTTCTTTCCATCCCCCACCCCACCTAATCGGAGAGCCAGTGAGTAAATACCCGTCTCCTCTCTGATTTCCCACATCATTCATGGGCAAAGACCTCAGAGGGGCATTTGCTTACACCAGCCCTAGAGTCCCTCACTATTGTTCCCCATCTGTTGGCTCTGTCTCCCCAACAATGATTGCAAATGCCTCAAAAACAGGAGCCGCTCTTCATCCCTTTCCTGAATTCTCTATGGATACATTAAGGGGCTGATTATTCCCTTTATAAAAAAAAAAAAGAATCTCCAAATTACAAAAGCATTCACAATAGGATCTGTATTCTATAGGCTCTTTCAGGTTGCAAGAGCAAGGGAGATCAATTGTGCTTCTCTCGTTAATGGGGGTTTATTGTGAGCACAAACAGGACGCAGACTCAGCAGCTGCACACACAGCCGGGCCCCACCGGGAACTCCTCACTGCGTGTTATTGTCCCGGATGAACCTGTAGCTCCTGCGGCTGGCCAAGCAGCTGCTCTCCTAACTGAACTGCTTACCCTCTCTGTGCCTCGGGTCCTTCACCTTTAAAATGGAGATAATAATAATATCTACCTCGCTGGCTTGTTGTGAGGATTAACTAGGCGGACACATGTAAAGCCCTTACAAGGGTGTCTGGGGCATAGTAAATGCTAGAAGATGTTAGCCATCATTATGAATTCAGCTTAGCCTCACAGATCTTGAATATGAGGGTTTTGGCTCCTCTGAAAGAGAGAGGCATGGCATTCCCTTTTTGTCTTCTTTGAGAAGTTGGCTTTTTTCCTCTTGTAGTTTCTGTTCACTGGTATCATTACTGCCCAGGCGGAGGAAATGGGCTCACTACCCTTCACTTCAGAAAAGGCCTGGGAGCGACCGACTCCGTGGAAACTGGCCGTTGGTGAGCAATTGTTTATTCTAGTGCCAGACTGCTCAAGAATCCAGAGAGGAGATAGAAGACTTATCGGATTGGGTTCCTTGTGCCGAGGCGGTTTGATTTTCTCTACAAGTTCTTGCAAATCTTGACTTAACCATAACATGTCTAAAATGTGCAAAGACCGTGGGATGGCAAATACAAATTTCCAGGAGGACCCAAGTTGGAATTTTATACACAGACCTATGTTAGTCTGCAGGGGCGCTCCTTGGGCTGGCTCCAAATGGAGCTGAGGTTAAGAGTGTTTCATCATTCTGCAAAGAGGCTCCCTGGTAGTTAATCCGGCTGTTGAATTCGAGACTGTCCTGAGCCTTTTTGCTCCAGGCTATGCACGTGGACCTTGGCGGAGCATCGTTAAAGCCCCTATTAGTGAGAGCGGACTGCTTTCCCCTGTGAAGAAAAGTATTACATTGCAGTAAAATGCAAATCCATGAACAGGCAACTGCAGATTTATAGCACCGCAATTCCAGAGGAATCACAGGGAAACAGAATCTTCTCTCCCCTGGTAGATCGGAGCTGCAAACTTCTCCAGATTGCTCAGGATTGCCACATAGGACTGGCTATGTAGTTTGTGGGTTCACAGTGCAAAACAAAAATGCAGGACCTTTTGTTCAAAAAGTAAGACTTTCAAGATGGTGACAATAGAATGTTAATCCAAGTGCTGGGTCATTCAGACTACAGGGTCCTGAGCGACTGCCTAAGTCACTTGCCCATGAGGCTGGATCTGATTCCATGTGTCGCTGGAAAATGATACTTTCCACTGTGACTTGGACACATCATATGGCCAATGGGGGGACAATATGAGCCCAGATATCCACCTGTCTGCCTAATTCCCTCAGCCCTGGGCACAGCCACAGGATGGGGGGGGTGTCAAAATGGCCCAGTTGCTGTGCCTCTGCCTACTTTTATTACTGATATTGTAACTCCCCCTCATCCCCCCACCTTCCCCCCTACCGAACACACAAACACACGCACACATACACACATCTCCCTTTGCTGGAAGTTTCAGGGCACACACACTTCCCTTCTGGTCCTTGTGTTTTCTGCTTGGCATCCAGTAAGAGATCAGATGACACAGTGCTTACAACAACGGACTCAATACTACTGCTTATTGTACATCCCTGGGCAAGTCACTTAATCTTTCTGTGCCTCAGTTTCTTTATGTATAAAAATGTGGATAACAATAGTACCTATCAGAGAAAGCATAATATGTTAGCACACATAAAATTAGATTTGTCCTTGGCTTACCATAAGTGGTCTAGAGTTTTAGCTGTTACTAACCTGACACCTTTGACCCAGCTGTAGCCACACCTCTGTTGCTACCACCACTGTCGCCTGAACTCCTACAGGGCATGTGGGGCCATTCATTTATTGAATAAGAGGGCTTTGGGCCAGGACTCCAAATTAATTAAGGTACAAAGATTTAGACAGTTGTTTTTATTTCCAGATGAGGTTAGATATGCACAGTCACAGGGATAACACCGACAGCCTTGGAAGATCCTCTGTTCTTCTTACAAATGTAAAAACTATTTTAAGTACAATACAACACAATTTTGGCATTTCTTCATTCTTAAATATATCGGAGCCTCAAAAAATGGAAGGGGCCTATTCGGTAATGTCCCAGGCCATTGGCAGGGCCACTCACGACCTTCCTCTTCTTTCCCTTGGTTAGAAAGCCAGGGGAACTGGATTCCACATTGTTTTGCAAATGAGAGACCCCAAAAGAAAGAGATGGCAAAAGAACACGGGCTTAAGAACATACGTTCTCCCGGGGCGTCTGGGTGGCTTAGTCGGTTAAGCGTCCGACTTTCGCTTAGGTCATGATCTCGCGGTTCGTGGGTTCGAGCCCCGCGTCGGGCTCTGTGTGCTGACTGCCAGCTCAGAGCCTGGAGCCTGTTTCAGTCTGTGACTCCCTCTCTCTCTGACCCTCCCCTGCTCACGCTGTCTCTCTCTCTCCTAGAAATAAATAAAAAAAAAAAAAAAAAAAAAAGAACATACGTTCTCCCTAAGTTGTGACTGCCGATGGTCAGGCAGGACACACACTTCAGAAAACAACAGTAAGAATTGAGCCAAAAGGGAAAGGAAAAAGGGAGACATTTCATTAAGAATGGAATCACTCTGGTATCAAGGAAGGCCGAAAATGGGAATGTGACATAAATAAGAGTTGACTTTAAGACTCTAGAAGAACACAAGAAGTTGAGCTTACACTGTAAACAGGATACTCTACTATAAGTTATTGTGTGAATTTCTTTCTCTTGGTTAGTGATAGAGTAGGAAGAAATTTTAAATGAAACATGGAGATATCTGTCCTGATGGGGGGGAAAAGAAACCCCCAGCTTTGGTTTCAAATGAGTTCATGGATGGGCAGCGCTTCGAGAAGTGCTATTATATAACGGCGAGCGTTATCATCCTGGGGCTTACACTCAGCCCTCACAGCTGCAAGGCGTGTCCAAACAGCCAACAGGAAATGAGAAAGGAGCCTCCCCAGCAGCGGGTCAGCAAGGTTTTACCAGCCTCTGGGAGGCGCCCAGGGAGACAGAGAATCTTGAGCTAATGTGATCTCTCCGCTTTGTAGATAAAAAGAGAATTTTATTGCGCAAGGTTTATAAACGTGGCCTTGGCAACACGTGTTTGTTCATTTGTCTAAAACTTCTAATGGGAAATTGTATTTTATTTCCTTAGATCGTGCATTTTAAGAGTCTTTTAAAAAGCGTAAAAGAGCTCTTATTGCGGCATGAAGATCAAAAAGAGTTGATTTCCTCCCATAGCTATTTCTTATGTTTTTTTTTTAAATCTCCGGAATGTTATTTTCATCTTCTTCTTCTTTTCACAAACGGTGGCCAGAATGAAAAGGCAATCTGTATTTAAATGTTTGCATTATATTTCTTTCGCTATTCAAGAAATTGTGTGTGCCCAGGCATTTAGGGGTCAGATCACACTTAGAAGTAAACAGAACAAATATTCAGAAATTGTATACCTGCAATTTGAGGGAAATGTGTTCAAAATTAAAAAAAAAAAACTTTTTCTAAGAAGAGGGTCTGTGCACAGTGTTAGGATGGGGCTACTCTGATTCAGAATCTGTTGCCATGGTGACCGACCTGGGTGCCTCCTGGGCTCTGTAAGGGAGGCTGGCATAGTAATTATATAAGCCGAGGCTCTGCTGAATAACCCCTGGAAGGCTGGACTGCCACAGTGCAATTTCTAGAAAACCACTATTTTAAAATTCACACATCATAATGCCTTCTCCTTTTACATGGATATCTACTGTTATAGTATTTTTTTGTATATAAATCTGATAAGTCTGATATAGTGGACAATAGCATTCACTAAATCTAAAACATAAGAATAAGCCAAGTGGACCATATTGTACACTCATGAATTTGTTTCCAAGAATCCCACTTTTTTATGAATGAACATTGAACTAGCAATTAAATGCTTTACTTTTTCTCATAATATGGCATCTGCAACTTAGTCCTTTTCTTTAATATGTAATATATAGTAATTATAAAAGTATATGCAGGTGACTGCCTAGAACAATAAATCAATGCCATATTTAACTCAACACGTTAAATAGGCTAAGCATGAAGAACGATTAATACACATTTGTCAATGAAAAATATATTTAAGAAGAGGAATTCATACAAATGTTCTTCTTTATCACATGCTGCATTTCACATTGCCACATGTCATAAACCTTCTAGGAGAGAGATAATTACTTGACCTATAGGAAATTGGTTTCTGGTGATGATGTAATGAATGCTATTTCTTCATTCAACAAATAGTTATTTACTGAGAAAACTAGATCTTTCACCTTCGACAAATCTTTTCACTTCGTTCTTCACTTCATCAGTTTCCTCATCTGTAAAATAAAAGTTTGTACTGAGGGCCTTTCCAGCTCAATCATTTCATGGTCCAGAACTCACAAGATAAAATAGTCTATCAGTCACTTAAAACTTTTAGTTTGAAGTAAGGAAACTCTTTATTCGGGATCCTTCATATCCTGACACTGGACGAGACATTTTACTTACATACCTGTGGCACTGTAACGTAGGTACTGTATTTCCACTTAACAGACAGAGAGACAAGTTGTATGATTTTAATCTGTCCAAGTCAACTTTTTTTAAGGTTCATTTATTTTTTTAGAGAGAGAGAGAACAAGCGGGAGAGGGGCAAAGAGAGAGAGACACACACACGCACAGAGTCTGAGGCAGACTCCAAGCTCTAAGCTGTCAGCACAGAGCTCGATGTCGGGATCAAACCCACAAACCGTGAGATCATGACCTGAGCTGAAGTCAGTCACTCAACCAACTGAGTCACCCATGCGGCCCTCAAAAATTTTTAAGATATTTTTTAATGTTTATTTTTGACAGAGAAACACAGTGTGAGCAGGGGAGGGGCAGAGAGAGAGGGAGACATGGAATCTGAAGCAGGCTCCAGGCTCTGAGCTGTCAGCACAGAGCCCGATGCAGGGCTCAAAGTCACAAACTATGAGAGCATGACCTGAACCCAAGTCTGACTCCCAACCAACTGAGCCACCCAGGTGCCCTTGTACAACTCAAATTTCACGTGCTTTGCATGGCACCAAGCTGCCCACACACTAGTGAAGGATCCACAGCTACCTCTATGGATAGATTATTTTTTGTGAGGATAAAGAAATGGAAAGTGCGATTATATGGTATGTCAAAAACTCTGAGAGCATTGCTTTTTTTTTTTTTTGAATTATTAAAGAATTCTGGAATCAAAGTATCAAAGTGACAAAAGAGTAAATTGAACTGTTGTGACATAAGGACATCCAGATTCATCCAAAGGCAATGGGATGTAGAAAGCAGATGCTGAGTAGCACAAGAACAATCTTAAAACTGGGTCTTGGGCATTCGATTACTGTTCATTAGTGCCCACTTGAGTCTAGTCATACTCAGAGGGTTAGTCATGGATCCAGGTCTGATCAATTGAATTTTAGAAAAATTAAATACTGGTAAAAAATAATTATTGTAATGAGCACTTAACATGACAGATATGACTTAGCACAGGCTTCCTTCATTAACCTGGGTGTGTTTCCTACTGCTCTGCTGAAAGCACTTTCTCTCTCCCTATATTTGAAGATGAGGCTGATAATGATGCTACCATTCAGGTGTCTACATTTATTTGCAAAACCATTGTGTATCCAGCAAGCTCCCTCCATTACATATATGTTTTTCTGTGCAGTAGTTTTACATACTTTTTACTGAATCAATACTGGCCTTTTCCTGTTCTGCTCAAAGAAGAGGCCCCCCAAATGCTTTATAACTCAGTGAATGCAATTCTGCCTCTTTATCTTTGAGACTTTTTTGCCTCAATGTTATATATCCCAATGTTATACCCCATCTCGTTTTTTGTTATGTGAAAGAGTGGTCTGATGACAGATTTCATTTCCCAGAATTTATTACCTATTGTGCATATTGCTGTTCAGTCACAATGACCCCATCTGCATTTAGGTTGAATGGGGGGCCCCCACCCTGACCCAATTTAATAAAAAAAAATAATGAGGCCACTCAAAGCTCATAGATGTGTCAGCACTATGAAAAGGGTCTATAATCAATGCAAATGTGATGTTTTCCTGCTTTGTGGAGTACAGAGGTTTGACACCCATCTCTTTTGCTGGATCAAATCAGACTCCCTCTTTGCTTTGAGAATCTAATGAAAGGTATGGACTCTCCCCTCAAAAAAAAAAAAAAAATGCGTGTGGCTGGGTAATTTATTGAAATGTTAATTGGTGGGTTATTTCATGTTCTATTTTTTCCTCCCTCTTTTTCCAAGAATGTGGTCAAGCTTCTTGAGATGTGAATGGTGCCCCCGAGGCTGTACAGAGCACAACCTGCCAATCTACTCATGGGAGGCCCCCCAAAAGTTCAGAAGCCTTTGTATACTGCCCAAGGAAGGGGCTGGGAGAGTATTGATGATCACCAAACTTGGATTTCCTGCTTCTGAAGCAGAATGGGGCTTGAGGTCAAATTTAACTGGATTTAAAGTTTATTAAATAATGTGATGTTTTCATACCCTTGTGGGCAGACATAAGTTCCCATCTTCTGTATGGTTTGATGTTCCCACACAAAATTTTACACAGTATTTCTAAGGGCTCGTGATCTTCATCTCCCAACCCTTCCCACCCCACTCTCTGAGGTCAATAATAAGAATTTTAACACGTATATAGTGCTTACTACTGAGTTTTAACAAAGCATAATACACATATTTTTCACAAAGACAAGTAAGGGTTGAAAGAGCAGATAATTTTCTGAAGGTCACACAGGCTGTGTTGATAGAGGCAGGGTTTGAATCCACAAACATGGGGTAGTGGTTAAGTTATACTGTTGTCACAAAAGCCATTGCTCTAAGTTGCTATGCTGAGGACTGGATTTTATTTCTTTTATTTCTCTCTTAGTTTCCTTAAAAAAGCCCTTTAGTAATTCACAAACCTGAGCCCGGTCATAACATCTTCAGTGCAAATCCCCATACAGAGGTCAATCACCATTCATACTATGACGTGTGAAATGAGTCCCCTGCTGCACGCCATTACCTGTTATGTCCACTAGTCCCCCCCGCCACCCCGCCCAACATGCCTCCCCTCAACCCCCTGCCTCGTGCACCTCTTAGGAGAGTGGACTTCACTGCCTATTTTGCCTCTCAAGACTTGAGATTCCTTATCAGAAAAATGGGGATGATAAAAGTGCCTATGATACGAGATTGTGGTGTACATTATATCAAAAGCTGGGCACATTAATTACTTGGCATAGAGCCTGTACACAGTAAGAGTTCAATAAACAGCAGCTCTTTATTTATAATTAAGCTGCACTATTCTAATTGTGAAGACATGCCCTCAGTTGATACTTGTTTAAAAGCAGGCAAGGCGGTGAGTCTGAGAGGTCCTCTGTGATTCCTTTAAGCTTGTAAATTCTTCCTTTACGCTCCTAGAGTATTTTGAACATATTTCACTGTTGCATTTTAGATTCCATAAAAATTATATTTTCATGTATCTGCTTTCCCTAACTACATGGATAGCCTCATGTTGATATTTTACATCTCAGTATCGAGGACTGGAGCAAGCAGTTAGGCCAGAAACTCCACGGGCATCATTCATATTGTATTCATTGTAAACGGTGCCCTACCCCACCAGGTGTACCTTGCTGTGACCTGGGTATGCCCTGAGTAAAATATGGCTCTGATAATAATGACTTCGTGTGTTGGAATATTAAGCACGAACTCATATTTGAAATGGAACAGGAAAGAACTGTATTTTCAAATATTTCCCCACCTAGTATTAACTTTTCCCCCCAGCTTTATTGAGATACAATTGACATAGAAGAATTAATCTTTTTTCTGATTCTCCTAAGGTGTCATTTAATTTTCTACTGTAACAGAAAATGCGGTGTAGAGCAGCACTCGAAAAGGCAACATGCATCCAGCCATAAGCAGACCAAAGATTTGTTAGATGCCCTTTGAAGATTTAATTTAGACTTTAATATTGAGAAAAATAATGTATCATTGACAAAACATAAAACTTCTTGCTTCTCCCCAGTTTGTATAAAATGAGATCATTATAAGTCACGATTGGTAACATAAAATATCTTCAGAACTGCTGCATGGAACTCTGTGCCAGTCATTTAAATGAATTCTCAAAGACTTGAAAAGAATCCTGATTTCATTCAATTTACTATTGATGTGTCTCATGGAGAGAAAGGTTGACTATGAACAAAATAGACTCGAGGAAAGGTTTCAGGGAAAGAAAATGAAAAGCATTTAAATTTTAAAATGTAAATCAAGCTTTTTGCTTTAAAACAGAATATGATTCAGGCCAGACTAATTTCAGATTTATGATACTTTCATTAGCTTCATTGAAACTTTCCTTGATCCAATCTGTAAAAGAGGAGTTTGCTAATTTATAATTATAAAATATGGGAGATATTTAAAGCATTGTTTTCAAGCACTATTTGCATTTGTTGTTTTCAAGCACCATTTACTCACAAGCTGCTAATTATAATTTTAATTCATTTATTAATCTAAGTCTACAGAATCTCTAGTAATGTTTTATTATTCATTACGAATGTTATTGTAATTACTTAAAAATTATATAAATGCATTTATGTTCAAATAATATAATCCAGAATTTTTAAGGTAATTAAACTTCATTTTCTGGTGTAAGCTTTGTATTAGCTTTCAATGTCCTCAAAAGGATTTAACAGACAACCTCTCAATTCATACTCTCAACAGTATAGTGAAAGATGGCACTCATATTAAGAAGTTAGCAAATAAAACATTCTTACAAATATATTGAAATCCTGTCAATGATTTTTTTTACTAAGTCGCAAAATTTTTATCCATCTGTCTTAAACACATGTTCATCAGATAAAATAATTTGTTTAAGCTTTCTAATGCAATAGCACATCTTTCTACTTTAATTAAAATCCTTACATGCCCACAACTGTCATCATTTACTTTTGTTTCTTTAACTGCCTGCATTGGTTTCAGTGATAAAATAGTAAGTAACAGTAATTATTCTAATGGATGATTAAGGTGAAGAAAACTTCTGTCAATCTATGATTGCTTTTCAACTGGTACTATTTTTTTTCCTATAAACAATTTTATAGACTTATAGACTTAAACCTCTGACAAATCATTTTAGAAATGGCCCAGAGACCCTCCTTTCACTTTTCTCTGGGTTTCCCTTGGGATTCCCACCTAAATTCTTCGTCCCCCCTTTTACTTACCATTTAACTCAACTGTTGCTACGGAGTCAACTGCAGCAATGATCCCCAATCAATAGCTGTCTGATTTCTCAGACTCCGTTCAATGCAATAGCTGTGCATCTCTGTGGTATTTTTTATATTTGTAAAACCAGCATAATCTCAATTTTAAATGTTCAAATGCTTTATTAATTGATGCACATATTTTTGCTGAAGCTTGTATTTCTTTGCCTAATATTTTGTTATTCTCAATTAGCATGACTTAATGAAAGATAAATAAAATAAATTCACAGAAATAAATGTTCTTTATATTCTGGTTCTAGACTGATCCCATGTGGAAGCCTCTATCTTCCACAGTGAATATCTAGAAACAACAGAAAAGACGTGTGATTTAAAAATCTACTACCTCAGAGGAAAACATGAATGGATAACCTTGGAGTGTTGGGAGCCATTCTGAGCCCACTAGTCGAGAAAACTCCTGGTGAGGTTAAAGCAAGTTTGCACGGTCTCTTGCCAATCAGATGATGACCGATATACACCCCCACTCAATTATTTCTGCTTGAGCACCAACCCCTAAGGTACCTTGTTGATCAATATCAGGAGTGACTTGTCCCCTTATTCCGGCCCTGGTATGATGATTGTACCTTGTGAAGGAACTTATTGTGGGAACTTCTTCTTTTGATTATGGGAACAGACATCATGTCTCCAGCAGATCCTGTTTCCCTCAATACTTCCTTTGAGCTATGAATAGGATAATGACCCTTACTCATAAAAGATTGACCTTCACATGTACAATTCTGTTTCTACCGTTGCGTTAGTCCAAGATGTACATACAGCTCAACATGTAATCAGCTAACCAAAAATGTCTTCCATGCCCTAGCTATTCAAGAAATCATAAAACTAGACACAAAGGTAAATGCACTCGTAGAGGCTATTCTACATATTGGGAAATAAGCTAAACTCTTTAAAGGTATAGTTGGCTCTCCGGTGCAATAAAATATATAACTGGAAAATCAAGTCTTGCCCGGAGACAAAGAGCCTAACTTAGAGAAAAGGAACAGATAATGGCAGAAGATAAGTTAGTACATACACCTATGCTAACTGATGGTGTTTAGCAGTCCCTTCCCTAAGGTCTACTTTCCACAAACACCTTCCATTACTCTGGCAGCTGTGATGAGGATGGATAAGAGTATCTACAAACCTATGACTTAATCTTAGTGTTATTATAATGTGAACACCTTGTTATTTTCTTAGTTACTCAACCTCACTATAATTGGGGCTGTTCTGCAAGAAGACTTCTGTAAAACCTGTTTCTGTACATTTTCCAAAAACACCTTATCACAAAGAGCTATCCATTGTAAAAATTCCATTTTCTGATGCCATGTTAACATTTGAGCTATAAATAAAGACACCAAAACCGACAGGACGGAGATGCCTGCCTGGTGATCAGAAAGGATCTCGGGGCTCTCTCACTCTCTCTTTCACCGACACCGTCCATTCTTCAGGGACCCCTGGACCTGTCAGAGCTGGCGCAGCCTCCGACATTGGAGGAATCCTAGAAAGATTTTAATGAAATATATAGAATTAAATATGGAGAGAGACACTACTAAAACATAAACAGGAGCCTGATGGTTCCAGACATAATGGAGGAAACACATTCCATTTTATTCATTCCACTAATCACAATAAAAAATCTTAGAAAACTAACGTTTTCTAAGAATCTGAAGATAGGAGAAAATAAGGTGGAATGGCTAGAGATCTTGGGACTTGAGAAACAACCTGGCAGTGAGTTCCCTGAGTTTTTATTGTCTCATAAACACCACAGTCCGAATGCTAGACAGGCCCACAATCTAAAAATACCAAGAGTCACAGACAGAAAACAGCACCAAGAAAAGTCTGCTTTCTCTATCCAGAGGACCAGGAAAAAGGTGGTCTGACAAGAGAGAAACACTTTAACTATTCCTTCCTGTCCTTGAGGTAAACACTGAAAAACACCACATCCCTCTCCCCCTACAGCTCACGGCCAGGGTGCAGAGCTCTGTTTTTGTCCTTCTCACTGTGATGAGGGGGAACTGCACCTCCCAGAGACCTTGTAGGCAGAACTCTGACTTCCACATGCCCCTTTCGGCAACAAGTAGTGCTCCTTCCTGCAGAGTCCTGGGGCATAGCTTCAACTTTGACTCTCTTTCTACAATAACAGAAAGGTGCTCCTTGCCCACAGAGCCTGTCTGTAGAACTCTGATTTATAATCCCATTTTGGTTACAGGGAGGGGACCACTGCCACATGAGTCAGAGGTTAAAACCTTATCTTCCAAACTCTACCATGCAATAGAAGGTTGTATCCCTCCACCTACTCTGAGTGCTGAGAGGCTGTGGCACGCAGTGTTCTCATCTGAGTAACACAGGCAGAGCAGATCAGAATAATATGGCAGAGGCTTGAAAGACTTCTGACATTTGAACTACAGCACACAAACAGAGTATCAAGATATGCATTCTGAACCTAAATAGTTTACTAAAGAAGATTTCATAGGAAGTGGGGTCTTATAACACAACACTCAGAATGTTCAAGCTACAGTATAAAATTTATCATATGAAGAACTAAGAAAATGTAGACTTAAATGAGAAAAGACAAGTAACAGATGATAATATCTAGATGACACAGATGTCAGAATTGTCTGAACAGGATTTTCAAGAAGGGGTCAAAAAATGCTTCAACAAGCAATTGTGAACACTTTTAGAAAAATAAAAATTAGAAAATATCATCAAAGAATTAGAAGATGTAAAGAAAAACTAAATGGAAATTCTAGAACTGAAAAATACAATGATTTAAATAAAAAACTCAGTGGTGGGCTCACTAACAGAATGGAAATCAGAAGGAAAGAATTAGTGAACTTTACAATAAGTCAACAGAAATTATTCAAACAAAAATAAAAAAAAGGAAGGAAGGAACCAAGGAAGAAGGAAGGAAGGAAGGAAGGAAGGAAGGAAGGAAGGAAGGAAGGAAGGAAGGAAGACAGAAAGAAAGAAAGAAAGAAAGAAAGAAAGAAAGAAAGAAAGAAAGAAAAGAAAGAAAGAAAGAAAGAAAGAAAGAAAGAAAGAAAGAAAGAAAGAAAGAAAGAAAGAAAGAAAGAAAGAAAGAAATTGAGCCCTAGGAACCTATGGGATAATAACAAGAAATTGAACACTAATGTTATCAAAGTCCCAGGAGAAAGTAAAAAGAATACAGGACTGAAAAAATATATAAAGAAATAATGGCTAAGAATTTCCCAAATTTGATAAAAGATATAAACCCACAGATTCAAAAAGCTCATTTGAATCACAAACAAAAGAAATCCATACCTAAATATACCATAGTCCAAATTCTGAAAACTGAAGATGAGAAAACTTTTGAAAGCAGTTAGAGAAAAAAACACAATGTATTACCTAGAGAGGAATAATGACTCAAATACTAGCTGATTACTAATTAGAAATCAGAGGACAGAGGAAGTGGTACAAAATTTTTCAAGTGCTGGAGCGCCCCGGTGGCTTAGTCGGTTAAGCATCCGACTTTCGCTTAGGTCATGATCTCGCGGTTTGTGGGTTCGAGCCCCGCGTCGGGCTCTGTGCTGACTGCCAGCTCAGAGCCTGGAGTCTGTATCAGTCTGTGACTCCCTCTCTCTCTGACTCTCCCCTCCTCATGCTGTCTCTCTCTCTCTCCTAGAAACAAATAAAACATTAAAAAAAAAATTTTTTTTTAAGTTTCAAGTGTTGAAAGAAAAAAATTGTCAAACCCAAATTCTATATTCAGTGAAAATATACTTCAAAAATAAGAGGAAGCAATGCATTCAAACGTTGCAAAAAAAAAAAAAGCTAAGAGTATTTGTCAGCAGCATAATACAACAATAGCTGAAGGAAGCTCTTCATACAGGAACAAAATGATTCCAGAAGAAACTAAGATTATCAGAAATGAAGAAAGAACAGCTTAAAGGGTAAATATATTGGTAAGTCCAATGGGATATTTTTTCCTTGTAATTTTTAAAAATTGTGTTGAACAGTTAAAAGTAAGATTTTTTTTTTTTAGTTCATTTTTGTTTCTTTTGCTGTTGTTGTTTTTACTGAGCCTGGGTAGCCTGAGTCCAGCTCAGGTCACTATCTCATGGTTTGTGGGATTGAACCCTACGTCAGGCTCTGTGATGACAGCTCAGAGCCTGGAGCCTTCTTCTGATGCTGTGTCTCTGTCTCTGTCTCTCTCTGTCTCTCTCTCAAGAATAAAATAGAGAACATAAAAAATAATAAACAATAAATATAAATCCATAAACATTTAAAAGAGTAAAATTTATAACAATGCCTGATACAGTCTTGATGTATATAGAAGTAGTATTTTTGGATGACTATATTACAAAGTAGGAGGGTGAAGTAATCTAAATGGTGCTGATGTATTCATTCACATCCCACGTGAAGTGGCAAAATACTCCTAACAGCAGACTACAATGAGCTATACCTAATATAATGCAGAGAACAACCACTCAGAAAAAAAAACTGTATGAAGAGACAGACTGAATAAATAACATCATAGATAATCAAAATGGAATACTAAAAAGTACTCAAGTAGCCCCCAGAAAGACAAAAGGGAACCTGAGGGATAAGAAACAGAGGGAGGAAATAAAACAAATAATAAAACAGCAGACATAAATTCCGAAATATCAATAATTACCTTAAATCTAAAAGGCCTAAACACATCAATTAAAAGATGAAGATTGGCAGAGGGATTTTTAAAAACGACATGACCGACTAATACTATATATCTAACACACCTCAAATGTAATGATATAAGTAGGCTAAAAGTAAAAGGATAGAAAAAAGAGAGCATGCAAATACTAACCAAAAGAAAGTTGAAGGGGTTATGGTAATATTAGATGAAGTAGACCTAAGAACAAAGAAAATTACCAGAGACAAAACAGGGTATTACATAATGCTACAAAGGTCAGTTCACCAAGAGACTAACATTCTTAAGTGTGTAAGAGAGCTACAAAGTACACAAAGTAAAAACTTAGGGGAATGAAGAAAGAAATAGAGAAATCTATGATTATAGTTGGGTATTTTAACACCTCTTTGTTAGAAGTTTGTAGAAACAGCACAAAAAATGTCAGCAAAGATTTTAAAGAATTGGACAGTATTACCAATCAGTGAAATCTAATTAATATCATGAGAACATTTCACCTCAAAATGGAAGAATATGCATCTTTTAAGGGTTCAGAGGATATTCACAGGAGACTGTTTCTTAGATCATAAAATAAACCTTAACAAATTTAAAAGAATTGGACCCGTGTAAAATATATTATCTGATCAGAATGGAATAAAACTAGAATTCAACAACAGAAAAATCACTAAACACTTAGAAATTAGACAATCTACGTCTAAGTAATCTATGTGTCAAATAAGTAGTCTTGGAAGGAAAATTTTTAAAAAATCAACTGAATTAAAATAAAAACACAAAACTGTGGAAAACCATAATGACATATCACTACATACTTACCAGAAAGGCTAAAAAAATAAAATAAAAGATAGTGACAATACCAAATTCTGGTGAAAATCTGAGGAAACTAGATCTTTCACACATTTCTGATTCAATGCAAAATGGTACAGCTACTCTACGAAATAGTTTGGCAGTTTCTTAAAAAACAAAACATGCAACTATTATACTAACCAGCAATTGCACTCCTGGGCATTTATCTTGGAAAAATGAAAACTTATGTTCACACAAAAATTGACAGATGAATGTTCGTAGAAGGTTTATTTGTTACAACCAAAAGCTGGAATCAGTCCAGATTCCTTCAACGGGTGAATGGTTTAACTAACTGGGGTACATTCACTGACCATGGAAAATTACTCAGCAATTATTTAAAAATGAACTATGCAGCAACTTGGATGAATCCTCAGGAAATTCTGCTGATCAAAAAAAAAAAAAAAAAAAGCCAGTCTCTTAAAATTACATATAGTATGATTCACTTTTATAATGATTTTGAAATGGCAATTTAGAAAAAGAAGGCAACTCTTCTGGTTCCCCTGGGCTCTGGGCTGGGGAAAGGAAGGGTGGAGAAAGGGAGGTGTTCACATAAAAGGGCAACATGAGGGATCCTGGTGATGGCGGTGGTGGAATTTTCCAGTATCTTGACTGTGGTGATGGATACATGAGCCTGCAGAGGTGATAAAATTATATCGTGCCTATGCACACACCCAAATGAGTACAAGTAAAACTGCTAAAACTTGAATAAAATCAAAGAGTTTTCTCAATGTCAATATCTTAGTTGTGATAGCATACTATAATTTGTTACACATTATCATTGCAGGTAACTGGGCAAATTATACAAGGGACCTCTCTGTACTCTTTCTTACCACTGCAGGTGAATCTACAATTATCCCAGTAAAAGTTTCAGTTCAAAATATCTGCTCTATGTGGCTAAAGCAATACTTAAAAGGGAATATATGGGAATAAAATGCTGAAATTAATTAAATTGGCCCCATGGCCATTAATTTTTATTCAGAAAGCCCTGATTGTGCAGAACCTTGAACATATAGGTTGTTTCTGAACAAATATGTGTGGTAGATTTAAATGTAAAATGTAATGCTATGAAACTTTTAGAAGAAAGCATGAAGAAAGTCTTTGTGACCTAAATTCAGATAAAGAGTGCCTAGGTATGACTCCAGAGACATGGTTCATAAAAGAAATAAACAATGAATTGGAGTTCATAATAATTTAAAATATTTGCTCTGCAAAATACCTGTTTTTTTTTTTTTTTAGATTTATCTATTTTTGAGAGAGAGTGCAAGCAGGAAAAGGGCAGAAAGAGAGGGACAGATCAAAAGCAGGACCTGTGCTGACAGCAGTAAGCCCAATGTGGGGTTCGAACTCAGGAGCCGTGAGATCATGACCTGAGCCGAAGTGGTACACTCAACTGACTGGTCCCCCTGTAAGTTACCCTATTAAGAAGATGAAAAGATTAGCCCAAAACTGGGAATGATATAAACAAATTGCAAATCATATATTCAATAAAAACATTCATATCCAAAATATACTAACATTCTAAACTCATTAGTGAAACAAGCAATCCAATTAGAAATGGATAAAAGATTGGAATGGATGCTTTAGCCAGGAAAATATACGAATGGGTAATATGTACTTTAAAAATGTTCAGGGGCTCCTGGGTGGCTCAATCGGTTGAGAGTCTGGTTCTTGATTTTGGCTCAGGTCATGATTCTAGCATTGTGGGATGGAGTCCCACATCAGGCTCCACACTGAGCGTGGAGTCTGCTTAAGATTCTCTCTTTCTTGGGGTGCCTGGGTGGCTCCATCAGTTGAGTGTCCGGCTTCAGCTCAGGTCATGATCTTGCAGTTTGTAGATTCGAGCCCCGCATCGGGCTCTGTGCTGACAGCTAGCTCGGAGCCTGGAGCCTGCTTCAGATTCTGTGTCTCCCTCTCTCTCTTTGACCCTCCCCTGCTCATGCTCTGTCTCTCTGTCTCAAAAATAAAGTATAAAAAAAATTAAAAAAAAAATAAAACATTAAGAAAAAAAATTTCTTTCTCCCCCTCTTCTGCTCTCCTCTGTGCACGCTCTCTCTCTCTCTCTTTCTCTGTGTGTGTCTCTCTCTAAAAAATTTTTAAAAATGTTCAGTACCATTAGTGTGGTAGACAGAATGATGTCCTCCAAAAGATACACACCTCTTAATTCCTGAAACCTATGAATATATTATTTTATTTGGCAAAAGGGACTTTGTGACTGAGATTAATGACATAGAGATGGGGAGATTATCCAGGGTTAAGGAGATTGGCTGAGTTTAATCACATGAGTCATAAAATGATGAGAAACTTTCCTGGCTACAGTCACAGATATGCAACAACAGAAGAAGGATCAGGGAAATGCCATGTTGCTGGTGTTGAGGTTGGAGGGAGCCCGAAGCCAAAGACTGTTGGTGGTCTCTAGAAGCTTGGAAGCTTTCCTGCATGAAGACTTTCCTGCACCAGGATTTTAACCCAGGAATGCCCATATCAGACTTCTGACACATAGAACTATAAAATAATACATGCTTTGTTTAAGATGCTAAACTTGTGGTGATTGGTTATGGCAGCGGTAAAAAACTAATACAAACAGCCATTATTGAAATGTGGATTAAAACCATGATCATCTCCACACCCATTAGAATAGCTGAAATAAAAAATATTGGCAATAGCAAACACTGGAGAAGATGCAGAAGCTGGATCTCTCAATTGTTAATGAGAATATAAAATGGCACAGTCACTCTAGGAAACAGTTTCAAAGTTTCTTTAAAAACTAAACATGGAGAGGTGCCTGGGTGGCTCAGTCAGTTAAACATCTGACTCTTGGTTTCAGCTCAGATCATCATCTCATGGGTTCGTACCTTGCATCGGGCTCTGTGCTGGTGGTACAGAGCCTGCTTGGGATTCTCTCTCATTGCCTCTCCCTTACTTGCACTGTCTCTGTTTCTCTCAAAACAAATAAATAAACTTAAAAAAAAAAAACTAAACATGGAATTATAATACGATCCAACAATTGCATTCCTGGACATTTATCTTAGAGAAATGAAAACTTGGTTCACACAAAAACCTACAAAATAATATTCATAGCAGATTTATTTGTAATAGCCCCAAGCTGGAAACGATCCATATGTCCTTCCATGGATGAATAAATAAACTGTGGTCCATCCATACTATGGAATGACTCTCAGTAATAAATAGAAACAAAATACAACAACTTGACACACACAACAACTTGGATGGACTACAAGAGGATTATCCTGAATGGAAAAAAAAAGTATATCAAGAGATTAAATATGGTCTGATTTGCATAACATTCTCGAAGTGACAAATTCTAGTGATAGAAAACAGATCAGTGGTAGCCAGGGATTGGGGTTGCAGAAAATGTGTGATCATTAAGGGATAACATGAAGGACTTCATTTGTGATGATGAAACAGGTCTGTGTTCTGATTGTGCTGGTAGTCATTTGAATCTATGTGGTGAAATTTCATGTAACTAACCTCCCCCCTCCAAAACAGCATCATTCATCATAGCCAAAAAGTGAAAACAACCCAAATGTCCATCAATTGAAGAATGGATACACAAAATGTGGTATATGAATACAATGAAATGTTAGTTGGCAATAAAAAGGAATGAAGTACTGATACGTGCTTTCACATGGATGAAAACATTAAGCAAATCTATACACACAGAAGGTAAATTAGCGACCGCCTAGGACCAGAGGGAGGAGAATCAAGAGTGACTGGTAATGGATACCGTTTTCCTTTTTGGAGGTAATGAAAATGTCCTAAAATTAGATTGTTGATGGTTGCACAACTCTGTGAATATGGTAAATCATTGAATTGAAAACTTTAAATGAGCAAATTTTGCAGTAGATGAATTGTATGGCATATGGTATATGAATCATATCTCAATAAAGCTTTTTTTCCCCCCCTTAAAGGAGTGCATGTAAAAACTGGTGAATCTGAATGCGGTCCATACTTGAGTTAATAGTACTGTAACAACATGAGTTTCTTGGCTCTGACAATATACTACTTATATTGTACTGAGTGCAGAGTATATAGGAAGTCTTTGCACTGTTTTGCGACAGGCTGTGAGCCTTAAACTATTTCAAAATAATTTTAAGAAAGGGAAGCTTCTCCCTACACGGGGCTGGGAGATTTGAAATAGGGGGGAACCCTGGGGCACTGATGGCGACAACCGGATCTGCAGCCAAGTAGATCAAGCACTCCGTGCATCTCTGCGCCCAGCAACAGCAAGAGTGGTCCTAACAATTCGTGTAGGGGCCTCTGTTGAAAAGCAAGGGCTGGGGCGCCTGGGTGGCTTAGTTGGCTAAGCGTCCGACTTTTGCTTAGGTCATGATCTCGCGGTTCGTGGGTTCGAGCCCCGCGTCGGGCTCTGTGCTGACTGCCAGCTCAGAGCCTGGAGCCTGTTTCAGTCTGTGACTCCCTCTCTCTCTGACCCTCCCCTGCTCACGCTGTCTCTCTCTCTCCTAGAAATAAATAAAAAACATTAAAAAATTTAAAAAAAATAAAAGCAAGGGCTAAGGCCTTGGAATAATGGTCACAGTCAGGAGGAATGAGCAGTGCCCATCTCAGAGACTAGCCGTAGGTGCAGCCCCGTCAGTAATCTCTTCTGCCGCTCCTCTACAGTGACTGGAGGCGGTCCGCCAGTCCACTGCCAAGATCACACAGGAACCTCCTCCATGTGCAGGCTGGAGTCAATGGATAGAGCTTTTCCGCAATGGCCTAACAGGGTGTCCCAAATACAAGATACACATACGACAGCTTATCGGTTGAGATAAGCCAGCATCACCAAGCATGGAAGAAAGCAATCACACAGAAATAGTTAATAGAGTGGGTGGCACTGGATTTTAGAAACACCACCAGTACTTCATGTAGCACATATTTCTTGGTGTCTCCAATGTGTACTCGTCACTTTTTTTAACTTCTGGAAATACAATGGTAACCCCAACAGTCAAGGTCACTGCCATCACAGGCATTCCAATTTACTGATGAAGACAATGAGAAAAGTAAATGAAATAAAGTATCAAAGAACAAAAGAAGCGTAAGTAAAGGGTGGGTGAGAGAGAAAGAGAATGTGTGTGAGGGCACTAAGTTGTTTTGGATAAGGTAGTTAGGAAGTATCTCCCTGAGGAAGAGGTAACCTTTGAGCAGAGATCTGAATAATGTGAGTAAGCAAGTCTTCTGATATTCAGGGGAGAAGAGGGCAAGCGGGGAGAAGGAACAGGTTTCTGTATTGGGAGGGTTTGAAATGCTGACAGCCGCAGGGAGACCACAATGTTTGGAGCGGAATGGGCAAGGTGGGGAACATTCAGAGATCCACAGGAACCTGCTCATCTAGGACATTCTAGGTCATTATAAGAACTCTCAATTTTATTCAAAGCTTAATTAATTCACTATGTTCCAAGAGATGCAAGAAAGTATTTTAAACAGCAATTCTTTAAAAAGAATCAACCAGTAGTCATGAAAATAAATTAAAGGCTTCATCTTTGAAATGAATCATTCAATAGATGAGAAGAAGAACAGACGGACACAAAAAAGGAGCAAATTAGGAAACTGGAGGAAAAACCCAAATATTTCCCCCCCAGAATACAGGACAAACATGCAATTAAGAGGCAAAGTAAGAAAAGAAAGGTAGAGACTAAAAAAATCCGTCCAGAAGAACCAAATTTTATCTAATAGAAGTGTTAGAAGATACTATCAGAAAGTCCTTTTAGGAAAAATGAAGAAGAGATGATATTCAAAACAATATAAACATATAATTAAATAATTCTATTTAAAGTCTTCAATATATAAGAAGCAGCAAACCCTGCATATATATATATATTTTTTTTTAATATTTTTATTTATTTCTAGGAGAGAGAGAGACAGCGTGAGCAGGGGAGGGTCAGAGAGAGAGGGAGTGACAGACTCTGAAAAAGGCTCCAGGCTCTGAGCTGGCAGTCAGCACAGAGCCCGACGCGGGGCTCGAACCCACAAACTGCGAGATCATGACCTAAGTGAAAGTCGGACGCTTAACCGACTAAGCCACCCAGGCGCCCCAAACCCTGCATATATTAAAGATATAAATACTTATCAAATATCCATGGATCATTACAAAATTTGACCATGTATGACACAACAAGATACAAGTTTATTTTATAAGGTTATTATAATCTCAAAATGGAAACAAGGCAAAGACTGCCCAAGAAATAAAATTAAAGGAACGCCTGGGTGGCTTTAGTTCAGGTCATGATCTCATGGCTTATGAGTTTGAGCCCTGCTTCTGGCTCTGTGCTGACAGCTCAGAGCCTGGAGCCTGCTTCAGATTCTCTCTCTCTCTCTCTCTCTCTCTCTCTCCCATCCCTCCTCACACTGTCTCTCTCTTTCAAAAATAAACCTAAGAAAAGAAAAAAAAAGAAAAGAAAGAAAATTATTTATTTAGGAATCTACCTATTATTATTAAATTTCATTTAAGAACATAGAAGTAGATTACTAAATAAATATTGGCAAATCAAATCTGACAGTGTATTTTAAAAAAATGATCAGGTAGAGTTTGTCTTTCTAGATTAACATTGTTCACTACTTTTAAAAATCGTATGTGCAATTTACCATGTTAACAGGTTAAAGTTGAAGCAACATTATGTTAGATGATGCAAGTAAAATTTTAGATACATTTCAGCATTCATTTATAACTTACTTTTTAATTTTTTCAGATACAAGATATTTATTGAGGAAAGGCTCCCAGAACACACCAGGAGGTGAGTGCGGGAAGGACAGGGAAAGGAAGGAAGTTGAGTACTGGTGTGATTTCATGTGAAGTCCCAGCCTTGACCTGCTTGGCTTTTCATAGAATGGTCAAGCCAAAAGTTCTCATGATCCACAAATCACTTTTTCCAGTATTCAGAAGACTGATGTCTTCATTTATCCTTTCTCTAGTGTTATTCCTTTCTTTATGTAGACTTGGCCTATATGATTTTCTTTTCTCTGAAAAACTTGTTTTAACATTCTTACATGGCAGATCTATGGGCGAAAACAAATCGCTCCATTTTTTCATCTGAGAAAGTCCTTATTTCTCCTTTACTTTTTTAAAATTATTTTTTAAGTTTGTTTAAGTAATCTCTACATCCAACATACGGCTCGAATTTATAGCCTCCAGATCAAAGGTTATATGCTCTTCTGACTGAGCCAACCAGGAGCCCCTCTCCTTCATTTTAAAGGTTCATTTTGAAGGGTACAGAATTCTCTGTTGGTAGGGGATGGAGGTGGGGAAGATTTCCTCTACACTTGAAATATTTCATTTCACTCTCTTCTTGCCTGAGTGGTTTCTGAGAAATCTAATATACTTCTTATCTTTGCCCGTCTATAGATTTTTCCCCCTTCTGGCTTTTTAAAGATTTTTTTTTCTTTATCTTTGATTTTCTGAAGTTTGAATATATGTCTTGGTATACTTTTGTTTTTGTTTGTTTGCTGGGTGTTCTCTGAGCTTCCGGCATCTGTGGTTTTGTGTCTGACAGTAGCATGGGGGAAATCCTCAATCATTATGCTAGAGTAGGAGGTACGTTAGACGTGAGCTGGAGACGAAGATGGTGATACACAGGTGACACATTAGAAGCCTGAGGTCACAATGTCCTGACATTGTGGGGTTTTGGGTTTTATTTTGGTGTATTATTTTTATTTAGTTTCAGGCTTTTATTTTAATTACAGGTCATTAGCATATAGTGTAATATTAGTTTCAGGTATTGAATTTAGGGACTCATCACTTACATACAATACACAGAGTTCTTCAGAACAAGTGTCTTCCTTAATATCCATTATCCATTTAACCCACCCCCTGCCCACCTCCAGCAACCCTCAATTTGTTCTCTACAGTTAAGAGTCTGTTTCTTGGTTTGCCTCTCTCTTTTTTATTTCTGCTTGTTGTCATTTTCTTGTTTCTTAAATTCCATATATGAGTGAAATACAGTATTTGTCTTTCTCTGGCTTATTTTGCTGAGCATAATACACATCGTTGTAAATGGCAAGATTTCATTCTGTTTTATAGCTGAGGAATATTCCATTGTGTGTGTGTATATAGATACATATATACATATATATATGTTTATATCATCTTCTTTATCCAATCATCAGTCAATGGACATTATTTGGGGTGTTTCCTTAATTTGGCTATTTTTGATAGTATTGTTTAAACATTGGGGTGGATGTATCCCTTTGAATCAATATTTTTGTATCCTTCAGGCAAATACTGAGTAGCGCAATTGCCAGATCATAGGGTAGTTCTATTTTTATCTTTTTGAGGAATCTCCAGTATCAGTGAGAATGCATCAGTTTGCATTCCCACCAACAGTATAAATGGGTTCCCCTTTCTCTGCGTCCTCACTAACAATTATTTCCTATGTTGTTAATTTTAACCATTCTGACAGGTGTAGGGTAATGTCTCATTGTAGTTTGGGTTTGTAGTTCCCCGATGATGAGTGATGTTGAGCATCTTTTCATGTATAAGTTAGCCATCTGGATGTCTTCTGTCGAAAAATATCTATTCATGTCTTCTGCCCATTTTTTTAAACTGGATTACTTATTTTTGGAGGGGGTGTTGAGTTTGAGTTTGATGAGTTCTTTATGGATTTTGGATACTAACCCTTTACCAGATGTGTGATTCGCAAATATCTTCTTCCTTTTTGAAGGTTGCCTTTTAGTTTCATTATTTTCTTCACTTCGCAGAAGCTATGATCCATATCTCTGCAAACGTAAAAAGAATGACACCCCTACCCCAAGCGAAGTTACCATCTCTGTGACTTCCCAGTTCCCTACCCTGGGAGTATACTGTCCTTAATAAACTGCTTTGTGCTTCTCACCTTCCTTCCGGCTGTTTTTACTTGAACGTGGATCCTCACATAAATCTTTCTCATAGGGAACCCAAGAGCTGAGACCTCCATTCACACAACACAGACCTTCCCACTGGTAATGATTTTTGCTTCAAATATTGTTTCTGTTCCTTTCTCTCCTCTTCTGGTATTCCCACTTGGCATATATTAAGGTCTTCATAATTGTGTCACAGTTCTTGGATATTCTGTTCTGTTTTTTCAGTCTTTTTTCTTTTTTCTTTTCAGTTTTGGAAGTTTCTATTGTCATGGCCTGAAGCTTAGAAATTCTTTCCTCACTGTGTCCAGTACACTAATAAGCCCACCAAAGGCATTCCTCAGTTCTGTTACAGAGTTTCTGACCAGTAGTATTTCCTTCTGATTCCTTCTTGGATTTCCATCTTTCTGCTTACATTAGCCATCTGTTCTTGCATATTGTCCTTTTTTTTTCTTTCCATTTGAGCCTTTAGTATATTAATTATCATTGTTTCAAATTTTTGGTCTGATCATTCCAACAGCCCTGTCGTATCTGATGCTTGTGTACTCTTTTCGCACTGTTTTTTGGCTTTTGGCATGTCTTGTAAATTTTGGCCTAATAGCAGATATGATATACTGAGCAAAAGGAACTGTTTTGAGATGACCTTTAGCAATGCTGTGGTTAGGTGTGGGAGGAGGGGAAATGCTCTATAGTCCTATGATTAGGTGTCAGTATTTTGGTGAACCTGTGCCCCTAGATTGGGACATTTAGTGCTTTTTAGTTTTTTCCCCTCTTAGGTGAGACAGGACGGCTATAGGGAGCTGGAGATGGATATTTCCCTTCCTCCAGGTAGTGTAGGCACTGATAAAACCCCAGCAAGTTAAGTTCTGGTAAAATAGTTTCTCCTGGGGGCAAAGTTCATTGAGCAGAATAGAATGGCATATTGAAAAAAAAAAATTTTTTTAGAGGAGAGAGTGAATGGGGGAGAGGAGCAGTGGGAGAGAGAGAGAGAGAAAGAGAGAGAGGGAATCTTAAGCAGGCCTCATGCTCAGGGCAGAGCCTGATGGGAAACTTGATCCCATGACCCTGGAATCATGACCTGAACTGAAACCAAGAGACATGCACTCAACTGACTGACCCACCCAAGCGCCCCTACAATGGCGTATTTTAAGATGGTTACTTGTTCCCTCTCTCTGCCAGAAGGACAGTGGGTTTTTCTTTGCTAGTCACTGTGAGAAACTAGTTGAGATCCTAGCAGTAAAATTCACAAGTGTGAGGTTGCCACACACCCCTCCCAGGACTGGGTCCCCCTGGAGTTTTTAACCCTCAAACTGGTCCAGATTGAGCCTATGGCAGTTCACTAGTGAGAGTTCAGGTTCCCCCCCACAGCACTGGTTCCAGAAGAGGTTTTTTTCCTCATGGGTTTCTGTTCCAGTAAGTTATGATTCTCTGTCTCCCCCTGTCTGTCACTCCAGTGTGGGGGACGGTGGTTTACCCAGTCAGCTCACTTCTCTGATAGATATAAACGAAGTTGTGTCTTTTTCAACTTGCTCAGCTTTTTATTTGTTGTAAGGATGGAATAGTGATTTCTAAGCCTCTAACTTGAAAAAAATAACTTACCAAAAACCTGAGCCATATTCAATGATAAAGCTTTGGAAACATTTCAGTTAAACTCATTTTTGCTCTTTTACTATAATTCAATGTATCATAGAGGGTTCAGATAGTTCCAAAAAAAAAAGCAGTACAATATATAAATACTAGAAAAAGTGAAAAAAAAAAACCCCTCTTTACTTGTAGAAAATACTATCTTCTGCTAGAAAGTCCAAAGCAATAAAATAACAAACTTCTAGAACTACAAAGAAAGTTTAGTTAGGCAGAAAATACAAGATTAATTTTTAAAATAATATTTCTATATATCAGTAAAAACAAAGTAGACAATACAATCTTTTAACAGACCTTTTCACATAAGCCACAAAATCATAAAGTATTTGAAATAAAGTTGATTTAAAATTTGTATAAGACCTTTGTGGAGAAACTATGAAATTGTATGGAAAAACATTTAAAAAAAAGACTTAAATAAATTGAAAAGAATTCAACATTTTATTAGAACTCCTAAGCAGTGAAAGAGATAGAAAAAGCGGAGTATGAATAGTGGAAAGAAAGATTTAAAATTGGTCTTTTTTGCAGTCAATAATATTGATTGCTCAGAAAACTAAAGTGAATCCAAGAAACTGGCAAAGTATTTTCTTGGATTTTCAACGAAGGAGAAGAGAAGTATGATCTACATGCAAAAATTAATATCCCTCCTATATCCATTTAGTAACTAATTAAAAAATAGGTCTTAAAATAGTAAGTTTCTATTTGTAGTGGGTTGAATAGTGTCCCCCTAAAATTCATGTCCATCCAGAACCTCAGAATGTGATTTTACTTGGGAATTAATCTTTGCAGATGTAATTAGTTAAGGTTCTCAAGGTGAAATCATCCTAAACTTAGTATAGGTCCTACATGTAATGACTGATGTCTTTATGAGAGAAGGGAGAGGGAGGCTTTGGGGACACAGAGACAAAAGCCACACAAAAACAGAGGCAGAGATTGGAATATGCATCTCGAAACCAAGGAATGCTGGGAGGCAGCAGAAACTCGAAAAAGCAAGGAAGAGTCCTCTCTCCTGTCTATACCGTGATTTCAAACTTCTAGACTCCACAACTGTGAGAGAATAAGTTTCTGTTGTCTTAAGCCACCAAGTTGCTGGTAATTTTTTATGACAGTCTTAAGAAACTAGTACAACACTAATGATACCACATAAAATTATAAATTCCCTAGGAATAATTCCAATTATAAATGTACTCAATCTTCATGACAAAAATCCTATATTTTTACAGAAAAGCTAAAAGAAGATTTAAATAAATGGGCAAGTACCAAGTTCATGGATAAGACAACTCACCATTTTAATATCAATCTTCCAAAAATTAATCTACAAAATCAGCATGCTCTGCATCTGAAGTCATTAGAACTTTTCATAAACTTCTACATGTTAATTATAAAGTTTATATGGAAGTGTAAAATTTTAAGAATAACCAAGATATTTGTTTCAAAAAAATTTTTTTAAATGTTTATTATTTTGTGAGGCAGAGAGAGACAGAGTGAGAGCAAGGGAGGGGCAAAGAGAGAGGGAGACATACAATCTAAAGGAGGCTTCAGGCTCTGAGCTGCCAGCACAGGCAGCTCACAACTGTGCTGACAACAGGCTTGAACTCATGTACTGTGAGATCATGACCTGAGCTGAAGTCGGACACTTAACTAACTGAGCCACACAGGAGCCCCAAGATATTTTTGTTTAAAAGAAGATAACTGGGCTGGAGCAATTAAATATGCCCAATCTAATATGTAATCATATTACAAATTTATAGTGATTAAAATAGTGTGTTATTGGAACACTAAAAAAAAATAGATCAATATAAAGAGAACAAAGATTCCAGAAACAGACCCATGAATATATAAGAAAGCCAAATTGCAGAAAAATTATAAACAACAAGAGAATATCTAAAAAGATACTTGGTTTCACAAAGATTCTTAAGAATACAAATAAAAAGGAAAATAAGATACCTTTTTTCATATAAGAGTCTGGCAAAAAAAAAAAAAAAAAAGCTTAACAATATCAATTGATTGCCCCTAGAGGAAAAGGTGTTTTCATATTGCTGTTGTGTTAAAATAGTATAGCCATTCTGAAGGGCAATTCCACCCTAATCAATTAATACTGAATATATGCATCCTCTGAGACTTAGCAAATCTAAGTATGTACTCTATAGAAACATGTGTACTTAGCACAGGAAAACACCTTCAAGATTATTTATTGCAGAATGATTTGTGACAGGGAAAAATTAGAAATAATCTGAATGTCTATTGATACAGAAACAGTTACATAAACTATGGCACATCTATTCAGGGAAATATTACACATCAAAGAATGAGCGCCTTTGGGGTGCCTGGGTGGCTCAGTTGGTTAAGCGTCTGACTCTTGCTCAGGTCATGATCTAGTGGTTTGTGAGTCTGAGACCCACATAGGGCTCTGTGCTGGCAGCTTGGAGCTTGGTGCCTGCTTTGGATTCTGTGTCCCCCTCTTTCTTTTTTCCTCCCCTGCTCTCACTCTATCGCGCTCTCTCTCACAAATAAAGAAAGAGCTTTTTTTAAAAAGTTAAAAAAAAAAAAGAATGAGTGCTGCTATGAGATCTAGTAACATGGAAAATATACATAGGTGACCACACAATCATCTATAATTTAAGCATCTATAAAAATTTTATGAGACCTTAGTGATAGGCAGTATTGACAGTGTATAAAAAGAATTCAGGTAAGATTCATGCAACCTCAAAGATCTCTGAATTAAATAGAAATACATTTACCTATTTTACCCTTAGAAATGTACAATTTAATCAAGCGATGGTCCCACCCCAGGTAAGATTTCACAGTCTAATCCAGTAAGGACAGGACTCAAATCCAGGGAAGGAAACGACGTCTGTGGACAGCCCATTCTTAACATTACAGAGTCACTGGCTTTCTAACTTTTCGAACAAGTAAGGATCAGTGCATGTCATCATCACAGTGATCCAGTTATCTAACACTCTGTATCTTGTTTGTTGTACAACTCCATCAAGCAAAGAAAACAACTCCAAAATTATATGGGAAAGTAATCTCAAATATGGTGTAAGATAAGATTACTATTCTTGAGTAGGTAACATCTCTCAACCCTAAGAAAGTTTGAAATTAAGTTTATAAATGTCAAGATAAGCAAATCTGTGTTTTCAATAAGTTAGCATTTAAATTCTTGTATATATTTATATTATGTATCCTGTAATATTTAGAATTTGGTCTAATGGAATAATAGCTAATTAGAGCAATAATCTTGGATCCCAATGTAATGTTCCTAGGCTTGTGATTTTAACTTAATATCTGTTCTTCATAATCATTAGTGAAACATTAAGAGAACTTAAGAATCACCTATTTATAATTTTTGATACATGAGTTATTTAAGTACTTGGGCAATTTTTGTTTGTTATATCAGATGATGTAGAACTTTAAAAGGCAATAAAATAAATAAAAAAAACTAAAAAAAATTTAAGAAAAGGGCAATAAAATATATTAGTTTCATGGACACAGGTCAAAATAAAAAATTTAAATAACTAATTTTGTAAGTTGGTTTTAATATTAACAAAAACCTCCTACAAGTGATTGTTAAAATTTGCTATGAACAGATAATATTTCTAAGTGCTACTTTAAACATAAGAAATGGGTTTCCTATTCTGTAACTTTAATAAACTATTAGCTTTTATTTCAAAACCAAAAATAACTTTTAAGAGTGTTTTTTGTAGCAAAAAAGCCATCCTTAAGGCACCAAAAAAAGAATTAGTTGACAGTATTGTTTAGTAAACACACATTCACACAATAATACCATATGTATCTATAGGTACAAATAATAGACAAAGAAAAGAATACATACAAAAGTATGAATAGTGCTTTCTTTCAGAAAAAGGTCTGGGAGATTTTAATTTTATAAGTAACCTTTGAATAGTTTGCAGTGCAAAAGCATTCATGTATTGCTTGTGTAAGTAAAAACAAAGGAAATCTTTTTTCAGGTCATGTGTACCCATTTGGGGTTAGATAATCAGGGCCAATATACTTCTGACTTTCTATGTTGTCTCAAAATAAGTCTGTATAAGACAAAGTTATTCGTGCTTCTTTTATAGCAACATAAAGTCACTCTCCTAGCACTAACATTTCCAACCACCTTCCTACTTGAGGGGCTTTATATAATGGATAAAACTGAAAAATACAAACAAGACTTAGAATGTAATTTTGGTACTAATGTTGAGAGTTTAGTTGTATTTGTCAATATTATCATGGCAAAGGTGAAACATCTTATAATGGTTTAGGAAATATCAATGAAAAGAAGTAGAAAAGCTTGCTCAAAAGGGGGCTCTGGGGTGGTGAGTTATTGACATACAAGACCTTATTTTCCAAGCATAGCCTGGAGAAAACGTTTGTTATTTTGGAGAGTTAAAGGCCGAATTCCTCTAAGACATTTGTTTGTTTGCTAGCAAAGAGACCGGCAGCCAGGTTGGGAGTGAAATGATAGGCTTTGAGACACAGTCTGGAAGAGAAGAGAACAGAGGGAAGGCTGAAATCCTTGGCATAAAGATTTCATCCTAAGGCAAAAATGGAACGGTCCTAATATTGAAGCCAAGTGTCCTTGGATCGAAGTCCTTTTAAAATTATCATCTGTGATCCTGTCGTGAAGAGCAAACAGGCAAAATAAAGAGCCTGTGTACACAGGTTTTTGGAAGATGGGACGTTTAATTAAAATTGCTGCTGCCTGTTAAAACCTTGTGCTTAGAAATTTTATTAGTTTGTAAAATTATGGAGTTTTAAAATTTATTTATTCTTATTCTGAAGAAGAAATAGATCAGTAGTACATATTGTCTTCCCTGGCTGAGGCTTTAGTAATATCTGATAGGATTACAAAACTCCTCAATAAGATTGTGTGTAAAAATTTGCCCAGGACAGGAGATGACTCCACCCTAACCTGACTAGAGCCAGAACCAAAAGATGTGCCAGACTTCCTTTGCTCCTACATGTTAAGGCTTGGAAGAGCAAGCCTCAGGCTGTCCCAGTGAGATGCCTAACTCCTGGGTCCAGAACGACCCCTCTCTTACCCAGGTGGCAGTGGCTCTCCACCCCCCCCGCCCCCCACCAAAGGGCAATCGCTAGGGATGGTGGCAATTAAAGATCATTTCTGTTCCCACATAGTCAGAATGTTAGGGACAATTAATCCATGAAAGGCTCATTGGAATTATTTACAGAGAAACAACTTTCAGTGCTTTCCTGGGACAATGAGAAAACACAGAGTGTTGTTTTTGCCCTTGAAAACTCAAGAGGGAGAAAGACGTGCTGGAGAAATGGATTGATGGACCAGGAAAATGGCAGGATAACTGAGCTCAAAGAGGAATAAGAACCAGAGAGAGAAAAGTCCAGTGATGGAGATGTCTGAGAGCTAGAACAAGGGTAGGTAGAGTAAGGTAAAGGGATGGTAACTTTCAGACTGTTTATTTGGCTGTGCTGTGATGTTACTCTCCTCCAACCCCCGCCTACCCAAATTTCCAGCGGCATATACGTTAATTGTCTCAATGGTTCTTAGTTAATAATAAAGGGAGTAGAGCTGAGCCGAATACCACGGGATGGAGAGAAGAGGAGACACAAAGTACAAGACACAGAGCAGAGATGGAATTCCAAGTAAACAAGAAAGAAGGGTGATATGAGCCCCTGACTTCATGCCAAGGAGTCTTTGTGGAGATTTAGTGTACCGCTTATGTGAAACGGGGCTTGAGCAAGTATAAAGAATACATTAAAGAGAAAGATAATCCCAAAGTTGGTGGTCTGAAAACCATCAAGGACACTGCCATGTGGATTATGCAACCATGAACGCCAGACGTGGGTACATGAAAAGCTCAAAGAATGGGTCTATGAATTCCAGTGGACTCAGAGATTCATCACGTACCTCTTTATCCATTCATCTGGTCATCCATCTATTACAGATTTGACCTATCAACCTGCCTACCCCCAATTTTCCATTTCACTTAAGCTTTTTATGGTTTTTTTTCCCAATGTTTGAGAAATTTTTTTCTTTTCCTAAGTAGAACTAGTAAACACCAGTGCAATCTGTGGCCATATCAACTTAAATCCAACGAAAAACAAAATTCCATGCAAGCAGGAAAACTGGGTGGAGTGAGAAAAAAATATTTTTTTCTCACTGTTTCCCTCTTTGGTGGCAAGAGGTGGCTTACTAGAGATTTAGGAGATTGCATGGGTGAGTTTTTCTGGATCTTCTGTGGTGTCATTGGGACAAGTGTCAATCCCAGGTTGCGCCACAGGTGCCCTTGGGCTTGAAAGAGGTCAGCAGTCAGCGTTCAGAGACAATCACCAGCCTAGTCTGAGCAAATGCTGTTGGCCCACATTCCCACTGTCCCCTTTTAGGTCCTCCTCCTGTGTGTTCCCCATTGTCCAATTCTGTCCAAGTTCCTTCACTAGGAATTGTCCATTATTCCAATGGCCTGTCTGGACTTACTCCTGTAATTTCTTGTGATTTATGGACCTGTAGGCAGTATCTCACATTGCAAGAATTGGCATCATTTTCCATTCTTAGGACTCTCAAGTAACTTTAATTTCTTCTCACGTAGAAGAGTCACAAGACTTTCTTTTAAAATATATACATATATATTATATATATTACACACATATATAATAAGGAATGTAAAAGAGTTTATTAGAAATGAAATATTAGTTTATCAAGAATACAGAGGACTTAAGTTAGTATCCCTTTCCTCCATCTCTGTAGTTAATCATACTTCATGTAATTAACTTTTTAAGTCATAAACCATTAGATCAACATATATGAGACCCATTGTCTATGCTTGAAAAAAGCAATAGGCCTGCCCCTAACTCCCATGCCAATAGGGACCTCATCTTCCCCTTAAGGCACCCAGACAAATTCAAACTCCACAACTTCTGTGAAATACAAAATAATGAAAAGAAAATGTACAGACTTAAAAAGAAATAATGATAATAATGATAAAACCTTGGAGGCGCCTGGGTGGCTCAGTCGGTTAAGTGTCTAACTGGCTCAGGTCATGATCTCATGATTCGTGGGGTCGAGCCCTGTGTCAGGCTCTGTGCTGACAGCCAGCTCAGAGCCTGGAGCCAGTTTCAGATTCTGTATCTCCCTCTCTCTCTGACCCTCCCCTGCTTACGCTCTCTCTCTCAGAAATAAATAAAACATTAAAAAAATTTTTTTTAATAATAAAACCTTGCTTGTAAGAATAATAAATGAAAAGCAGAAAATGAAATAAGTCTCCAAAGTAATTCCTTAGGACTCTCATGTCTATCTTCCTAAAATAATACATATCAAATAAAATCTAAATTCATCCTGCTTGTCTGTGCCATACAAAGATAGTTTATCAGCAGAGTAGCTGGGGTTCTTGGAAATGCGAGCGTTAACTGAGGAAGCATGATCCTGGTCTGGATAATATTGCCCCTACAGAGATCATTCTTGGCCTCACCAACTGCCCGTCGCTGTCCCTCCTCTGACCCCAGCACTGGTTGTCTTCGGCTTCCACTTAGTAAAATGCCATCTTGCCCTCCCAAGCTGCAGTTGGGTTCATGATGCCCCTGACAATGTCAAGGACTAGCTCCAGAGTCTGATAGTTGGCTAGCTACTCCTAATGCTGTTCCTCAGATGTTACCTTGAATGGGCTTTGAGTGTCCGTCTACAACTGAAATCTGCTGTGATGCTCTTCTTTTGTGTCCCGTGGCAGGCTCAGTTCTATCCCTGGCACTGCCTTTGTCAGCCTGGGCGAGTCAAAGCTGTTCACCAGGACAAAGAATAAATGGCAGGAAAGGATGCTCAAAAGAAGAAATAAAGCATTTTTCAGAAAACTTGCCTACTTGAAGACATTAGCTGAATAGTTTTGCACTAGTTCTTACTAGAAAAGGGTATTTCGTTACCCTCAGAACTTAGGAAAAATGTATATAGTTATAGTCTACTACTCTACATTTATATAATGCTATTTCAGTGAAAAACCACCTTATCAAGAATTGGCACTGTGGAAAGTGAAATTAAATGGAGTATGTATGAGTAAGAGGCAATAGCTTTCAAGAAGTAAGACATCAAAACAAGGTCAAAAATTTTTCAAAAGTGAAGTGATAGAATAAGCTGAAAAGATAAGAGGCAGTAGTGGTAAAATAAGATCTTAAAATTGAGAATTTGGAAGTATTGTAATTATTGGTAGTGGCAAAATCGTAGAACCATCGGAGTAGGTGGCAGACTAAGGTAACAACAAGGTCATTGGAGGAAAGGAAGTCATGGAACTAAAAGGTTGGGTCTGGAAAAGTTACAGATGTGAATGCAAATGTTAAGATCACTAAGAACTGAATACACGTAGTATAAAAGGAACTGATTGTGAGCCAGGAGCTCGAACCTTCTAGAACAGGGGGAAAGTGTCCTGTATGGGGATCAGAAGATAACACAGAGGGGCACCTGCATGCCTCAGTGGGTTAAGCCTTTGACTCTTGATTTTGCCTCAGGTCATGATCTCATGGTTTGTGAGCTTGGGTCCCCCACTGGGCTGTGTGCTGACAATGCAGAGCCTGCTTGGGATTCTCTCTCTCCCTCTCTCTGCCCCTCCCCCACTCTCTCTAAAAGAAGCAAACATTTTTAAAACATGAAGACAATGCAGAAAGTTGTAGAGGATATTAAGGGAAGACGGTGAGGATCTAGGGCATTTTGTTATGACTATGAGTTCCAGAGCACACAACAAAAGCATTTTGGAAGTTAAGGAGGAACAGGGAGATGGGAGAAGGTACTCAGCCAAGTAAGAAGAGAGTCTGGAGGCTAAAGATTGACCCCTTCTACCGTCATCTTCCACATGATTCCCAGTCTCTATAAAAGGATAGTAAATAGGTTTCATTTTCCATGACTACAGAATGACTGCCTACAACAGCATGGTATGAGCAACTTCAAGACCATGCCCACATTCAGGAGAAAAGGTAAACAGCCACGTTTATGCCAGTCTCTGCTTTCCCTAGTTTAAGGTAATTCCCTGAAGTTCAACTCAGTTCCTAATTCTTCATCTCACTCGTCACTGAGCCACTTGCCTCCTAGCCAGTTTATACAAGGCAAAAGTCTTAAGGACTTTAACTTATCCCACTTCACTTCAGGCTACAACCTCTACGTTTCTTGAAAGTCATTGGTCCAGTCTGCTGCACTGTCTGCTAATGATCCCCAAGTCTCCTTGTCGAGATAAGACCTCATTCCTGAGCACCAGAAACTTGTCTGGAATTGTCTCCAGGGCTTTTAGTACATCAGATGAGCTCTTCAAACTGCCCTGTCCCCGTTGGCATAGCCCCATTTGCCCATTGGAACCACGCATGTCATCTTCAACACTCCCTCCCCCCATCTCATCATTCACCAGTTTCTATGCATTCAGCCTCTCACATTCCTTAAATCGGCTCCCTCTCCTCCCTGCCCACTGCTTCTGCCTTGTTCACATCTGTCTCCTCTCTCAAGCAGACTTTGGAAGTACACTTCGGCTCCCCTTCCCACAGCCATCAGAGTGACCTTTGTAAACCAATTGTTTCTCCCTTCCTTAAAAGGCTTTAGTGGCTTTACATCACTTACAGAATAAAGGTCAAAGTTCTTAGCTCTTGACACACAACATTGCATATGTTTGTCCAGGTACCTCTCTCTCTTGCTAGCCTATGACCGCCACCGGGACAGGAATGTGGACCTCCTTTATTTTGAATTCCCAGTAACTGCTTAGAGATGCAGAACATACTCAATAAATGTTAAGTGAAGTGATATAAGCAGGCAAAGGAAAAGTATACAAAGCAACCTTGTTTTAAAGACCCTGTCGTGCCTGTTGACATGAGATGTTTTTCTACAGCTCTCACCACCAGCTCAATCCTTTTTCTTCTTACCACGAATAGCAGAGGTATAGAAATCTTTATATTGGGCAATTAGTAAAAGATATATGAAGGGTGGACATGGAGTCTTGATATAAATTTTCTAATACTGGAATCTGGCTTCGCCATTCTCCAGGTGTGTAGCCTTGGGCAAGATACTTAACCTCTATAACTTCTAACCTCTGTAAATTGTACCTGATTCAAACGTTGTGCAAATGGGAATTAAATGATGCAGTGTATAGAAAGTGTGCAGAATAGGAACTGTTCAGTAAATGATAACTCTGGTTGTTACTCTGAAAGTGGTTGCATGCATGGTTCATTCATAGATAACTGGACATGTTCTTGCTGTTAGATAATAAGAAACAAGCATATATTTCCTAGAATGGGGGGAAACATGTCTTTACTCCATAGAGTTCAGGCCATACACAGTCAGCCTCTGAAGGAGACTGGGAGATTTTGTCTCTGGTCTCCCCAACTTTTCTTTCCCAGTGTTTTCTACCCCTTTGTCCTCTCCCCGCAGAGTCCTACTGCCCCTGGAAGAGAGAGAGCAAATCGTACAGCTCTCTGTAGAAACAGGCTTGTGTCTAGTGGGGACATGTAGGCTACCTTGTTGACTTTAAACATTATCTTAGAATTTGTTTATTCTTATGTCATAGCTATACCTTGATCCAATTGAATAAACCCATTCATTTTACACTTGAGTTCCATTATTGGACCACAAATTACATCGTATTTTGTATTCGGGTGTTTTTGACCTGACAAAAAACAAGTTCGTCCTGTTCAACCTAATCATTGAAGAGCGATAATTTGTTAACTCTAAACATTAAAATATGTATATAAACCATTTTTGTCATTGCATTTCTTCATATTTTAATGTATTGGATTCTCAACAAAATGACTTGGGAAGGAAGACTCCTTTACTTTTCTCTGAGAAGCCAGAGAATGAAGCCACCTACAAAGCAATTCTTTCTTTTACTAATAATAATTATAATAATTATCTTTTATAACATCTCTTCAGTGTATTTTTGTGTTACCCTTTTAAAAGAGAGGTAAGGACAGGGAGAAAAATAAAAGGAATATGGAGGGGCCATCTTGCTACCACACAGTGTATGAAATGACAATAATCATGAGCCACTTATTTCACAAATTACTGGGGACATTACACATGATAATATAGGCAAAGAACTTTAAAGAGTTAAAAGTACAATCGTGAAAGGCAGTCCACTTACACTGTGCTCCAAGGACCATTTTCAATCTGTGAACTCTTTGTTTCTGGCCCATGGTGAGATAAATATGAAAATTTGAGGGCAAGCATTTAGAAACTGTTATAGAAATTTGACAAACTAATTTTATGTCTGTTGAATCAAATAATAAAAGATTTGGGCTTGTATTTTGCATCTGATTTTTTACTTCATTTCTAGTAATTATTTTCATTGTACTTCACAAAGGCAAAGAAAAACCTGTCCTTCAATACACATAGTTTGAGAAGCATTGATAAAAGGTATTATTATTTCTGAAATTTGCTTAAGAACCATTAAATTTCTGATTATAAACTAGTTACATGTCATTATTTGAGAAACACCATTTCTTACAAAGTCTAAAGAGTTGCCAGAATTCAGACGAGTTCCAGAACAGGTTTGTTTTGTATTGGGCAACTTGGTTATTTAAGAGTCAGAAACCACTTTTCTCATGAAATAGCATAAACTCAGGGGGAACGTTCTTGGTGTAGCCTAGAGATCCCAGTTATGTCAAAAGATTGCTAAACTATACCATAACATTTAATAACAGGTACATACCGCAACATTTAATAACTGGACTTCTCCCATCCTTCTACAATGGAGAAGCTCGACTTCTGATTTCCAGATCAGAAAATCTCTCTCTTCCTCACCTACCTGTGAGAAATGGTGATTCCCAGCCCTAGCATGGTGGTGGATATGGGGCAAGAGTGGGGACTACTTCTGCTGAAACTCAACAGCAACATTCAGAAGAGTATGGAGACACAGCACTCTTCATACAAATTTAGGAGATGGAGTTTGAGGGAACTCACTGGTCGTGTTAAGAACATTAATCGAAAGTTTCTCCAAGATTTTCTGAGATTGAGATTACGTAGATTTTGCCGCACTTGAAAGCCCTGGTTCTTTCCTGCAAATACCTCCATCCTAAACCCTGGGATACAGTTCCATTGGCGGCCCAGCACCCATTGGGTCTTGGCTTCATCCTCAATTGAGATTTATCTGTGCCAGAGGGAGCCATGACACAAAGAAATGTAAGCCTTCCGTTCCTTCAAAAGACAACTATTTATCTCCCTATCATTCAAGATAGCCTAATATCCCTTAGGATTGAATCAGAGATACAGAATACAGAGATACAGAAGCTGAGGGATCTTTTTTATTTCCCCCCGGTGGGGCGAGGAGCAGATGAGAAATTCGCATCTGCTTTTTTTTTTTTTTTTTTTACTGATTGTTTAAGAAACTGATATTTGTTGAAAATTGGGAATTGTGCTGGTTTTCTGCCTACACGCCGTATGATGGCAAATAAGCCCTGGGAACCATTAGAAGCCTATTTCAGGCATATTTCATCTAACTGTCTCAATCTTAACCAGTAAGTTTCCCTTTTACACTTGTTTTTCTTTCTTTCTTCATGTGATGGCTCCTAAAGTAAAAGAAAGCAAAAAACAGTTTTCCCATAAACTGAGTTGAGATCAGAAACTTCAAGTCGGCAGGCCTCGAGTCCAGATGAAGCATTACCAGGAGCATAATGTCTCTTTCCTTCCGTCTACACCCTGTTATAAAGAGTAGTGACTCCAACACGAGTTATTTACAAGACGGGACCCTGTATCTTTTCCTGTAATGAGAAAGGAATCTTTAAAACTTTATTTAGAAGTTTCTTACTGGGATACGGAGTAAAGAATGTCTTTGAAGACTAGGAAGATGAGAAAGGAATGCGGGCTGCCTTTCCAATCCTCGGGGGTTGGGCTGTTTGGGAAAGGAGGTGAAGGAATTCCAAATTTCACGCCCTCAACCTAAACTGGGGCATCCTGGGAAAGCGTCCGGGGAAGCTGGTGGCGACAAAGGCCAAGGGTTGGGCCGACGGCGGAGACGGGGCGGAGCGCGGCCCGAGCGGGGAGGCGGGCGCCGCCCACCGTGCTCCCCGGCCCGCGCGAGTCCGGCGGCGCGGGCTCCCGAGCCATGGGGCGGCTGGTGGCTCTGAGCTTGCTGGGGATAGCGCTGGCGCTCCTGGGCGAGAGGCTCCTGGCGCTCAGGTAGGTGGGCCCTCTCGCACCGAGCCGCCGGCGCGCGGCCCGGCTGTGGGACGGCCTCCCCGAGCGTCCCCCGCGCTCGGGTCCCCGAGGCCCGGGTGGCCGCCGCCGGCTGCGGGAGAGGGCGCAGGCCGTGCAGGGATTCTCCAGCCGCCGGGCTGAGAACACCGGATTGCTCTCAGCTCCGCAGCTTGTGGAACACCTCCAGTCCCCACCCCAGCTTCTAGCAAAACCCAACACAGTTGGGGCTGAATCTCAGACTTTCTGGGAAGTTGAGGAGCCCCAGCGAGTGCTGTGTAAGGACTTAGAGGCAAGCCCTGCTCTTTAAACTTGGAAGCAAAACTATTACTCATGCGCTGAAACTTTAATTGTAAAGACTTATTTCAAGTCATTGATGCTGCTTCTCTTTGTTGCCCAAGCCAGGTGCCTTCCTTAGTACAATTGTTCCCCATCCCTACCTTGTGTAAGTTTGAGAAACTTTTCAGCTTTCTAATCTTAGCGCCGTAGATGAAAGATACTTGAGATATTCAGCAACTGTACTTACATCACTTCCTTATTTATCTCCACTCAGGAACCCTGAAGCCAGAATGTCAAACAGCACAAGCCTGGTCCATCTCCCAATTTAATTGTAATGAAAACCACGGATGGGGAGACATGCTAGTTTCTAAATTGCCAACTCAAATTTTATAAGCCTCACGGCAAAAAGATTCCAGAAATATGGAGCACCAGCTACCTGTGGGGTACTGTAACGGAGTAAGGCACCGTCCTCACCTTTAAGAAGTTCACTCTACTACAGGGCAGGAGAGAAGTAAAACAAATGTATCAATTAGGATGTCCAGGACAGGTACAACCCCTGCAGACTTAAGGAGGAAAGATGGAGCCCCTGAAGGTGGAGTTCAGGAGAAAGTGTTTGAAATTGGCCTTGAAGGATGGGTGAAACACACATGAGGAAGAAGGAGGCCATCGCAGATGGAAAACGAAGCATGAACAAAGGGGAACAGGTGGGGAAGTTTGGAGATTAGCGGTAGACCAACTTGAGGGGACTTTAAGGGTCGGGGAAGGAAAAGTTTTGAGATGGCTAGCTAGGAGTTCAAAACTTGGGGCCTCTTTTGATAGGCAAAGGAGAACTATTGATGTTTGGTGCATGTGTGCGTTTGAACAGAAAACTGTTGAAACCATAGAAGGCATAATTAGTTGCTGTGCTATAAAGCATAGTGAGTTGTGCTGCATAGAGATGAAGCTAGAAGGACGGATTGGAGGAGAGCAGTTCTCAATCCTGACTGTACATTAGAATCTCCCCCAGAGATTCTGATTCAGTTGGTCTGGGTGAGGCCCAGGCATAAATGGTTTTAATTTTATTTTATTATTTTAAATGTTTATTTATTTTTGAGAAAGAGAGAGAGAGAGGGCCAGAGTGAGCATGTGAGTGAGGGAGGGGCAGAGAGAGAAGGAAACAGATCCGAAGCCCCCTTACCTGACCTGAACTGAAGTCTGATGCTTAAGTGAGTGAGACACCCAGGTGCCATGAGCGTTGTTTATTTAATAGATTCTCCTTATAATTCTAATATGCAGTTAACAATTGAGAAGTAGTAGAATAGAGAGTAAGCAGATGTGGGGAAGCTGGTTAAAGTATTACAGTAGTTTGGAGAGAGTCACAAGACAGGGGCCCAAACTTGAGCCCCAGCGATAAGGGGCAGGAAGTCGAAAGTGAGGCCAGCATTTCTGTCTCTGCTGACCTGTAGCTGGAGCTTTATCTGTTGAGAAAGGGGTGCAAGCAGGGGCAAGAGTGTGTGGCAGAGGGAAGAATTCTTACTGGTGGGAAATGGACGTGTTGACCTTAAATTTCATGTTATGTAAATGCCCAACTTGCTCTCAGAGCATTCTTGAGTTGGATGATTTTGTACAATCTGTCCAGCTCTCAGTTTGAAAGGAATACCACTAAAATTCACAAGCTCATTAAATTGCCCTAAACTTCAAACCATCAGTGTTCACAGGTTGAAGTTTTTCCAGATCATGGGTTTTTCTTCTCACTAATCTTTAAGCATTAAATTTAAGTCCCTTTAAGTGAGTTATAGTTGCAAACCTAAGAAAAAGTAAATGAAGCTTATTTACCTAGAATGTACCTTACAGGTAATTTACAATTTAATGCATCTTTTCTTTAGAGAGATTTGACTGCAATAAGTTTTACCAAGCAGTGACTTTCTAGGGTGTAACTTCATTGGATAATTGAAGCCCCCAATTGGCTAATGTGAGAATGTTAGGATATGTGATAGGTGACTAGATTTAGAAAATATCACAGGATGCCCAGCTAAATTTGAATTTCAGATCATCAACGAACCATTTTGTAGGATAAGCATATCCCATTGCGATATTGGGGCATACTGATACTAAAATATTATCATTTATTTGCAATTCAAATTTAGGCATCTTGTCTTTGATCGGGCAACCCTGTGATTGTGGAATACCAAGTGCCTGCTGTTGAGAGTTAGAGGTGGAGTGCTCAAACTCATAGCATCTCTCCTTGGAGGCCCTTAGAGTCTATTTTGAAAAGCAGCATGGTCCTACCTCCCCATAAGGAAAGGCTCTTCAAAAAACAGACTTTTGGTTTTGGTTTTGGTTTTTTTGCTCTCATCTGGTGCCTCCTTCTTCATTATTCTATTTTTAGAGATGGCGCATTGGCACTCAAGTTATTTCTCTCCCCCCAGGGCGCCCACTTAAATTTCAACCTGAATTACAGATAAACAATGAATGTGTGTGTGTGCGTGTGTGTGTGTGTGTGTGTGTGTGTGTGTACGTATGTCCCAGATGGATAAATGAAATCAAAGCTGTCTCTTTCCTTCTGAACTGTAACTGGCTAAAGTTCCCAGAGGAGGATGGCATATTACACCCAACTTTTCCACTCCTCCCTAGTTGAGCAATAAAGGGGAAAATAGAAAGACAACAGATTTCCCTGGGCCAGTTGCTACCTGCTGCAAAGTACACATACTTGAATGAATCATGAGACTTGAGTACATCAGAGACCTCTGCGTGAGCAGGAATGCCCCAAACAAGCATCTGAATATTCTGCTTGTTGCTTGATAGATTTTATGACAGCTGCACCAAAAAGCTGTCCAGTCTGCTTTTGGACACTTCTGAAAGTTCAGATTTTATTTTTAAACTACCATCCTCCTTATCATTCATTGTGTGACTGCTGTGTGCTGGTCATTGTGTCAAAGTTCTTTATATTAAACCAAAATGTACATTTACTGACATTTGGAAAGAAATTCATTTTACATTTATGCCTCCACTTAGTCTTCACATATGCCTTGCCTCCCGTATTATATGTGTTAAAATTGAGGCTGGAGGCAGTCAGCTAGTTAGCTCAACAGGTAATTAGTGCTGAACCTAAACTCCAAACCAGGTCTCATTTGCCCCCAGCTTCCCCACAGCCTCCTAGCTTTTCTGCCTTTGGAGTAAATTACTTACTCCCAGCTTAACATGCCTAATCACAAATTCTTAGTTACTAAGTACAAGCATTATGGGGCCCCAAAGAATTCCAATGGGGGTGAATTCCAAGAAGTTATACAAGTCTGTATGCAAAAGATAAAGCCCCTGTTTGTCTATATTTAAGCCTGTACTTAGAAGATAAAGCCCCATCAGTGGTTTGTAAAGTCAAAGGCCATGAGATATGGAACAAAGTAATGCCAGGTAGTAACACTGTGTTCTTAGTTTGCTGAAGATGAGGCAACATAATAATGAACTGCTCCTGTCTTGTCCTGTTCTGGATGGGTAATGCTGTTTCCTAAGTGAAAGAAACAGAAGTTGATTTCATGATAATGACTCTTGATTAAGGGTTCATGTTCTGTGGCCTAGATAGCCTGAATTCATTCCTTAGCTCCACTATTTACCTGGGACCTTTGTTTTTTATTTCACCTTTCTGTGCCTAAATGTCCCAATCTGTAGGATGGGAATATTAATACCACCCACTCCATAGTGGAGCTATGAAAACATGAAGGAGTTCATTCTTGGACTTGTAAAGTGCTAAAACAATGCCAAATACGTAGTAAGCACTCAAGGAAAGTTACCTGTAATGACGGTGTTCAGGCAAGGTTCTTAGACTTTTGTGCCATAGATCCGTTTGGCGGTCTGGTAATGCCTTGACTCCTTCTCAACATTATACTTTTATTTTCTTTTTTACTTTTTTGTGTGGGCCCTCCCATCTTTTTTTTTTTTTTAAGTTTTTATTTTAGTTCAATTTAGTTAACATCCAGTGTTATATTAGTTTGTGGGGTACAGTATAGTGATTCAGCACTTCCTTCCATCACCCTGTGCTTTTCATGACAAGTGCTCTCCTTCATCCTATCACCTATTTCACCCATCCTACCCCCTGGTAACAGTCAGTTTGTTCTCTACAGTTAAAAGGCTGTTTCTTGGTTTGTCTCTCTCTCTCTGTTTTCCCCTTTGCTCATTTGTTTTGTTTCTTAAATTCCACATATGAGTGAAATCACATGGTATTTGTCTCTCTGACTAATTTTGCTTCGCATTATTCTCCCTAGCTCCATCCATGTCATCGCAAATGGCAAGATTCCATTCATTTTTTATGGCTGAATGCTGTTCCAGTGTGTGTGTGTGTGTGTGTGTGTGTGTGTGTGTGTGTGTGTGTGTGTGTGACATCTTCTGTATCCATTCATCAACCGATGGACACTTGGTCAGCATCATGTTTTTAAATGCATAAAATACAATACATACGACTCCAAAACAAAATTACTCTTTAACTATTTAAATACTAAATACTTAATTTAAATACTTAAATTCTATTACTAGCCTATTTTATAAACCCAATATATGATATAATAATGTCATATTCTTAATTAAAGTCTTGAATAGATATAAAGGTAGATGAATATGTAGCAATAGATATTCTGAAGTTGCAGTGAGTATAAACGGTATTTTGAGATATCTATAGCATCTGACATGTGATGTAACAATTTCTGATTTCTGTTATTGACAAGAAGACATAGGTACTGCTAGTAGAAAGTTCTGTGGTTTCTTGCCTGCACTCATCATTGAAGGAAAGCCTTAATTTCAGTTAGGTTTAAATAAAGATATATATATATATATATTTTTTTTTTTTTTTTTTCCCCATCCATGTCCATGGATCCCTGAATTTTGCCCATGGACTCCTTAAAGGCCACTGGACCCCTGATGAAGAATCTTGATGTACATGTTTCTGGTAGGGGCATTTGGGAAATGACTCCTGGTTCAGTTGAAGGAAGACAGTGTATATTCTTTGCTGCACTACACCTATCATATAGCTGTAACTAAAAGGGAAATAATTAAATTTTAATGAAAAAGAAGAAGAAAGTGAGAAAAACAAAAGAAGCCTAGAGCAGTAGTGGTTGCCTAGAACATTATGTCTAAAGCTGGCTGTGGGTTTAAGAAGAAGAGTACTATGACTGATTGGCAATGTCTGCCTGACAGCAGACTGCCTTCTCTGCCCTAATGCAGACACAAACATGCTGTGGACATAAAGTGTTAGGGAGCATATAGGATATAGCAAAAATGTCACTTATTTGCATGTGTATCATTTATTTATTTATTTATTTATTATTTTAAAAAAAATATTTTTTAATGTTTGTTTTTGAGAGAGAGACAAAGTGCAAGTGGGGGAGGGGCAGAGAGAGAGACACATACACAGAATCTGAAGCAGGTTCTGGACTCTGAGCCTAATGCCTGGCTTGAACTCACAAACCGTGAGATCGTGACCTGAGCCAGTTGGCCGCTTAACCAATTAACCAACTGAGCCACCCAGGCACCCCTGTGTAACTCAGTTTTCATAGCAAACAGTCTGCATATTTAGAGGTGATATTGTACAGCTAAACTAGTTGATGAAGGTTGCCCTATTAGCAGTGTGTAATCATCAGTCAGATATGCAGACCTAAGTTGACTGTAAAAAAATAACCCAACTACACTGTTCAAACACATCTGAAGTGTATTTTGTCCATATAGTTTATCTTTGAAATAGGCAGATGATGATGCTCACCACGCCTATTTATATTGTTAAATGGGCATCGTAGTAAGTTGTATAAAACTGACACCCAAGCCAATGCATGGTATAGAAACTTGACGAAGCCACAGCTGGGACCTACTGACATGTCTCCATCTGTTTCTGGAATCCTACAGTGTCCACTGAACCTGAGAGGTCATCCAGCCTCATGCTTATTTTACACATTAAGAAGACTGAGGCCCATAGAGATTAACCTGCTGAGGGTCAGGCAGTCTTGCTTCTAAGGCAGGAGCTCAGATCTCTTCACTCCTTTCTGAGACAAATACCAGAGTGGGGTAGAGCACTGTGGTGGAAGGTTCTTCCCAGCAGCTGTCAAACCTCTGAGTCACCCAGCAGGTGAGCAAAGTTGTCTCACCTCTGAGTCACTGCTCTCATTCCTAAGTAGGGAACTACTTCTTAGGGTTGTTTTAACAATTCAATGAAGGCATTCAAGCAAATCACATAGAACAGTGGTGGACCCAGTGAGTTTTAGCTGTTTTTATTATTGATTTCCTTTTACCACCCATGGCTATCAGCAGTTGCATTCCCATTATCACTAATGTTACTGCTACTACTACTACATTAGGGTAAGTATACGTATTTTCCACCTTTAAATCACTCCCGGGGGCTGGGGGGAGAGGTGGACTGGGTGGCTCAGTCAGTTAGGCTTCTAAGTCTTGATTTCAGCTCATGGTTCATAGCATTGAGCCCTACTTGGGTTCTGTGCTACCAGATTCTCTCTCTTCCTTGTTCTCTCCGTTACTCTTGCTCGCACGGTCTCTCTATCTCTCTCAAAAAAACCCCATAAAATTAAATAAAGACTAAAAAATTAAATCACCCCAGGAACTTATAAGTGTGAAATTTATTGTATTTTTTCTTGCTTTACTTTAACATTTTATTTTATTTTTAATTTTTATTAGATCTACATATTTTATATATTTATTTTAATTAAATTTTATTTTATTTATTTTATTTATATTTTCTTCCCTTTAATTTTTATAGCCTTTTTGCTATATTGTTTCAAGAAATTTGGACACTATTTGAGTTATATGATTCAAATAACAGACTGATTGACATTTTAATTTACAGAACCTTTCTATGTGATACGAGTTGGCAGAATATGTGTTTGCTACCACCTGTTGGTAATTCTGGGTGGGGTAGGCCTCAACTTTCTACCATGTTGCCGAGATCAGTGACTGTCCCATATTCGGTGTCTAGAAGCTAGACGCTGTCGAGGGTATGAATGGAAGAGGGACATGCAGCAACTTGTCATTTTTGTCTCTTAGATGTGCGGTATGTGTGACCCACTTTGAAAAAGGTAAACTACCCTGCCAGCACTCATAACTATTCACGACTGTAGAGAAGAGACCAAGGAAAGGGAGACCGTGAGCGAAGAGAAGACAGAGCCTAAAGCGTGTGGCTTTAAAAGCAGAGCTCCCAGAGGTGTTCGCCCAAACTGCCCTGTGGCCTCTCTGGTGGAGGAGAGGAAGAGGGGGAAGTTCGTTGTTGTTGACCATTTTCTCATTATCTCTTCACTTGATTTTTTGCCAAACAGCAATGGCAAGTAGTTTTGCTAAGGTAGCTGCTTGATGTACTCTGAAGTCCTTCCCCAATGCATCCTGGGTTTGGGATGGGCCCTCCTCCACCCAGTTCTTAACAGCTGCCTGTAGGACATCTTCTGGGGGCCTGGCTCTGAAAATCCCATCTTCTCTTGGCCTCCTGCCAGACACTGGGTCATTTTGGAGAGGGTCTGAGCACTTTCCGGCTCCTGTGGCCCTCCGGACGAAGACAGGGCTGCCGGCTCCACATCTGGAGCTCTTCCTCCAACACCAGAGCTGCTGCGTGGAATGTGACCTGGTGCTGTGTTGGCATTTGCATAGGAACTTGCATAACAAGCTTTATTTGTTGAGTATTGGCTTTCTTTTATGACCCACATCCACACATACAACTTTGTGATACGCATTTTTAATTTTAACTTCATTTCTGGTGCTCTTTAATGTTCCTACCCTTGTTTTTCTCTCTTCTCTTTTATCTGTTTTAGATTTATGCTGTGTTTTATGTATTGCTGTAAGCTTCTTTAAACCCTGTCTGCAACAAAGCAGTGAATACATAAACAGATAGATTTTTTTTTTAAAACAGGAATCGACTTAAAGCCTCCAGAGAAGTAGAACCCGTAGACCTTCCAAACTGCCACCTCATTAAAGGAATAGGTAAGTATGAGAAAATGTTTGTTATACACCTTACATTGTTTGGCCAAAAACACAAAAAAATCATTAGCAATATTTCGGCACACCACCAGTGTTTATCAGAGGAAGAATCACATTAAATCAACCAAACTTCTTTAGTTATCTATCTATCTATCTGTCTATCTCACACACCTGTATTTCTTCTGTCCCTCACTCTTACTGCAATTTGTTAATTATTTGTGTAATCCTGTGTTTATTTGATTTCTTGCTTGTCAAGTGACTTTACTGAATGAGTTTTGTAAAGTTTATGTTCTTCGCCATGTGTGGCCCCTGGAAGCTGTGCTCAGTCAGCTAGTGAAGGTGTCGGAAAAGAGAGAATTTACAAAATGGAAAATGAAAATCTCTCAACAAAATCTCCACCTTGCACAGGAAAAACTCCACAGACAAAGTTTTCCTGATACGACCAATTCAAATGCGAACAAATACATGCATACATATGTATTTTTCACAAATTGCATCTTATGTAAGATTATATTCTGCAACCTGTTTTATTCCCAATGCAAGGTGAACAGCTTTCCCCATCAACTCATGTAGACCTACTGCATTGTTTTTACTGTTTGTACGCACCACAGTTTATTTAATCATTTCCCTCTTGATGCTCATTCGGATAGTTGCAGCTTTTTGCAACCACAAACGAATCAGTGAATATCATTGTACATATAGCTCTGGTATATCTGTAGGATAACTTCTTGACGGTGAGATTGTTGTTCAGGGAGCGTACGTGTTTAAAGTTTTGATAGTCGTTGCTAAATTGCCCTGGAATTGGCATTGCAAATAAACGACCTCATATTTAATAACCACATTCACTAACAGACAGGGTTCACAGGGTGCTTTGAGCAAAAACAAAGTAGTGTTCCTTTTCTGGACCAGACACAGGAAGGCTTCATTTTCATGAAACTTATCAGTTTTCAGAGCAGCCATCTGCACTTCAGAGTTTCTTTCTGGTTCTGTTATTCACCCCTCCTTTCCACACCTGTTTTTTTTTTTTTTTTAAATATTTTTATTTATTTCTAGGATAGAGAGAGACAGTGTGAGCAAGGGAGGGTCAGAGAGAGAGGAGAAACAGACTCCAGGCTCTGAGCTGGCAGTCAGCACAGAGCCTGACGGGCTCGAACCCACGAACCGCGAGATCATGACCTAAGCGAAAGTCGGACACTTAACCGACTAAGCCACCCGGGCACCCCCACACCTGTTTTTATGTGCCCTTGTTATGCCCAGATCACGATCTCCTCAAAATCCCAAGGCCACCAAGGAGTCCGAGTCACGTATGCAAAAGCAAAGGACGTTTATTTGGGCTTAAGCTCGGGCTCCCAGACCTCACCAATGCAGTGGATCCGTGCTGAGAGCCCCAAACAATGGAGGAGCAGGGTTTTTATGGGGTTTGTGATGGGGGAGTTACAGAAGTTGTGACATGGGAACAGTGATCCAATCATAATTATTCAACATCATTGACAGCGGGTTTAACCATACACGTTGTCTAGAGTATTCATTATTTTTTGGGGGATCCAATTACAACGTTTAGAATCCCTTTAAATTCAACCAATTACAGAGCGAGCCTAGGGTCTTGTTCGGCGACTAACGGGTTAACTTTAACGTTAGGTAACTGGGTCCTATCTACAGTTTCTATCTATAGGCCTCTCCCTCAGTAATGTGGAGGGTGGTCGCTGGCCTTTCCTGATTGGGTGTTGCAAGGGTGGTTTCTCCTGCCTTGGGCAATGTGTCACTGCCTGATAGTTTCGGGGAAGCTGGAACTTAGGCCTTCTAGTTTAGAGGGGAAACTTAAAGCCTGTCATGGAGTCAGTTTGGTTTAGATGTTTAGATTTGTGGCCTTACATCCTGTCTCCTATTCTCCATCGCCGCTTCGGTCCTTTCTCTCAATCTTGTCTCCCTTGCCTAGACTCCTTGACTTCTTCCTCCTGGGGCTTCTCTTCATTACTGCTGCCCACACACTTAGCAGCAAGATACAAACTCAGTATCAAATACCACATGGGCTAGATCTGTGCTGGATAATGAAGACAGTTCTAGAAATAAGGTTGTCTGGAATCCCAGGATACTCAGCACCTGCATCCTGCCTTCTGGCCGCGTTCATAAAGAGCCCCTTCGGAACTGGCCACTAAGCAAAAGCCAGATGGCATCGGTGAGGGATGTGGTGCAGAGTTGGGAGGGTGAGTCAGTGATCTTGAAGGTTGCTCTTGCTATGGAGTTAATAATTGCCAAATTATTAAACAGCCCTTGGCCCCAAGGAGCCTGCCTTCTGTGAATTCGAGTCCCAGAGTAGACAATAGGGCACAGCCAGACACATTCCAGGATGAACTGCCAAGGGTGTTGCTGTTACAAGGCAACGGGAGGGAGGGCTCCTCGGAGAAAAACAAGCCTAAAGACATTTGTATTCTGAACAGGCGTCTGTCTGTGTTTGTGACCTTTATGTTGTGATGTGTGTGAGCTGCTGTCTGGAATTGGAAAGAATGAGGAAATATGTCACCTATGGCCCTTCTCGTGAAGTGTTTAATGCCTCTGAGGTACTTCAAAAGGCAACAGAGCGAAGACGATGAGTGATTAGAAGCACATTTGGGATACATTTTTAGACCTAATTAGAATTGTGCTTTCTTTCTTTCTTTCTTTCTTTTTTTTTTTGTTTTTGCTCTGTGGTTCGCACACACTATATGAACATTTGTTGAATGCTATGTTAGTGATGCATAGTGGTTAATATTAGGATGTGGTTATATATTTTTAACAACAGTCACTTGTTCAGTGGTCTTTGATTACGAAGAATAACAGTGTGCTGGGCGTATATATGCCATGCAGCCAAAAGCAACTTCTTGTGGTAGGCAACACGGGTAGAAAGGTTCTCTTTGTCAGTTTCCATTTTGGGCGATAGTAGTAGCCATGCATTTGGGGCCAACTGTCTCTCCAAGAGGTAAGACCACTCTCCCCTTGCTTCCATCCCCATCAACACCCACACCACACCCACTACAGTGCTACACTCACCGTGGCTAGAAATAAACTCTTTGCAACTCTTGGGTGCTCTGTACATATCATCTCATGTCTTTCTGTTTTAATAAATAATCATCTACCACATATCATACCAGATGTGTGCCTTCTGTGGGGCACCACATAAGCTCACTTTCCCATTTTGCGTTTTCCTTCCCATTGTATCTTACAGACAGAAACCAAGCTCTCACACACCCAAGATTAGGCCTAATATCAATATCTAGATAATAAAAAAATATAATGACAGGAGTTAGGGAAGTCTATTTGAGGCTTAAAAGCCTAAAACATTTTCTAAATATCTTTGAAAATGCGGGCATTCAAAGTCCTGGACTAAAAGAAAATTTTGAATGGATTGTCTCTCTTGAATTAATTAGTGGTTTTATACACTTGGCAATCAAGACCTTTACAATAAATGCTGCTGGAGAGATTTTTTTAAAAAAGCATTAAAGTTTGTAGTCCTTGTGATCAGTTACTTTATAGTCTACCTATGAAAGGAAACCAAAATATACACTGCTGTGAGATATAGATTTTTTTCTTTTTTCTCTAATGTGTATAATAGATAAGAACCCAAGGCTCCGAGACGCTAAGTAACTGGCAAATTCTCTTCCCAATATAGCATCTTCTCCCAGAGTGATTAACACACATACCTCACCAGTGAACCAAAAAAGTAGAGAATAGCAGATACATTACATATTGGATACTCTTTTGGGAATGGCAAGGGCTGATTTGTTATAAAGTTACACCTGGCGGAGAAGAGAGAGAAATTTATTTCCTTTTACATGGCAGTCCAATCCAAAGACAAGCAAATGGCCTCGGGTGATTAGATGGTTGTGCTCCATGTGGGACAAAGGCTGATGAAGCAACACATATTGCTTCTTTCTTGGTCCAAGACTCGAACAGGAAGGGATACAAAGAAAATTTACATGGAGATTATTTTTAGTTTGTTTTACCCAGATATTGCATACGTATTGTACTCTCGAACCTAGGCCAATGCCCACAACTATCCTAAGAAAAGATAGAAAATGTCCTTAGCTGGGTTGCCATATGCCTGTAGCTGAAAAGGAAAAAGGGAAATATGGATACTGGGGAGCAGTTAGCCATCTCTGACATAGGTAATTACCAAAGATATAAGAAAAAAGAAATCAAACCTACACGTGCTATGCTAGAAGACTTTCTAGAGCGAGAGGATTTTGAAAGAGGTTTTAATGAAAAGTACAGAATATGGATTGGGGAAGGTCTTAGTAGGAGGCACGGAAGCAAAACTTTCTGGGAAAAAGCCAACACATGAAATTGACCACAGTCAAATTTACAAAGTAAAGTGTCTTTAGAGAGGAACCAAGGGATGATTCTGACAGAGAAAATCCATTCACTGCTAGGTTGTGTTTTTTTTCTGTGTCCTTTTAAGTCAGAAGGAAAGGACTTGAGTCCCAGCTTCCCAGTTTGTGACCTTGAACAATTTGCTTAACCATTCAAAGGCCGTATATTCTTCACTCTAACATAAGAGATAATGATTGCTTCTTAAGGATATGGAAATTATGTAAAATAACGTATGTAAAGTACTTGGTAAACACTATATCTAGTACTACGAGTAGTACTACTATTACTAAATTAGAGGAGAAAAAAAAATTCTCCGGCATTGACTACGCTTACAGTAATCACACCAAAGAGGTGATACGAAATGATGAAATTCTGTGAAGATGGAGGGAGTAGATCTGGAAAATATTTTTTTTTTAATGTTTCTTTCTATTTTAAGGAGGAGAGAGAGAGAGAGAGGCAGCATGATTGGGGGAAGGGCAGAGAGGGAAACAGAATCCAAAACAGGCTCCAGGCTCTGAGCTGTCAGCACAGAGCCCAATGGGGGGCTCGAACTCACGAGCTGGGAGATCATGACCTAAGCTGAAGTCAGAGGGTTAACCAACTGAGCCACCCTGGCACCCCAGATCTGGAAGATATTCTAAAGAAAGCTACATATAAGGCTTATTTTATTTTTCTTGGAATTAGGTGATGGGATTAAACAGAAAGAAGTTACCGTGTAGTTGAAATGAAAGTACCTTTTAAAAACATTGTTCTTTTCTTGATTACTAAAACAGTACTATTATTGGTAGAAAACATCAAAGAAAAGTGTAAAGAAGAAATGAAAATCACTCATAATCCTACCACCCAAAGAAACATTGTTAACTTTTTTCTATGTATCTTTTCTTGTTCTACGTGTATAAGCATGTATGCATTGAAATTATTTCAAGTAATTTTTCAGGAACAACAACTTTTATTTAATTGACTTCCTACTAAGTGGGTCTAGAAAGCGAAACTTGGACTCACAAGTGGATGTGAGTGTGTGTGTCTGCATGTTTGTGGTTGCATATACATACATACATGTGGCTTGGAGGCCCCTGGTCCCTGCTCATTACCAGTTGAGAACCACCTTGGGACTAGAGTCTAGTGATTCTTAACTTTGAGGTATTACAGACCCTTTTTTCAACCTGCTGAAAGCCAAGGATCCTTTTCATAGGATTTCTTGGCCGTACATACAGATGACATTTTGTATTACATAGAGTTTCAGCGAGTTTATAGATTCTGAAACCCATTTGTGGCTCCTTAGGAATCCACAGACCCAGGCTAAGAACTCCTCCACCATACCATGCTTAAGTATATCTAGATCTAGATCTAGATATCTAGATATATACAATATATCTTCTTGCCAAGGAACAGGCGTTGCGTATATTCATGATTGCGGTCATCTTTACAAAGTGAAGTTCTTGGCATTTTTATTTTCTTTTGCTTTTCTCTACTATGATAGAGGCAGCAACACTGGAGGCAACTGGCCAAATGGAAACTCATGAATCAAAACCAAAATGGCTGCGTAGATGCTGTTTGTTTTTGACAACCTAGAAATAATCTTGGAGAAATCCTTTGGAGAGGTCTTAAAGGGGAAGATTGGATTTTGTGGACTCAGAGAATGTGTCATGATTTGGCTTAATCTAAGCCATTTTTATTCCTCTTTTCTTGTGTTTGGGTCTATTATCTGTCTGTGGAATTTACACAGTGAGACCACTGGGAAGGTCTTATGTCTAATTATTTGCTGTGCTGTGTGGAGTGCACTGCAGGCAATCAATAAACAATCAATAGTAATTGTAGCCTGCTCAGAGACAAGCGTTAGAAGATTCAACTGGCTTAGGTGCTTGGTATTTTTCATTAATTTTCCTTTGCTAGTTGTTTTCTGTAGTTTAAAGCCTAAATTTAAAGATTAAATGGAAAGCTTTCTTTGCTTATGAGAACAAGCAGGCATTGTTTTTAAAAGAAGGAATATATAATCCCAGGTGCTTTATCTCTGTTAATGAGAGAAATGTCTGTGTTTGCTTCAGATTGAATGAGCAGAGGAGGGACAAGGATATTTGCATGGTTAAATGACTATGAGCCCTTCACTCTGAAAGTAATATTCCCCTGATGTCAATTACTTTTGTACAGACATCTGGATGTTCATCATAAGAGTGTGCAGATGTCAACTTTTTCTATATTATAGCTGGAAATGTGGTGATTACTTGACTTTGATTTGAGCAAACATAAAATATCTAACACTTAAAGTTAGAGGTTCACTGCAGGAAGGGATTTCAAAGGATGTGTATTAAAGAGAGTGTTTCCTCAGAAACAATTGGAACTATTCCGAAAGTAAAGAAAGCCCCCATTAATGCTGTATCTAACAAATAGTGGAATTTGAACATAACGTTTATCTGTTTCTTGGACTTACAGAAGCTGGCGCAGATGATATTGACATACTTCCCAATGGTCTGGCTTTCTTTAGTGTGGTGAGTATCTCCTTCCTTCCCCAGTCTCAGTGGAGGAGGTACAAGAGAGTTCGATGAGGCCTACAGGACAGTAACTTGTTCTTTTAATTCCTCACTTTCAAAAATACGTTTTGAACAAAAAAGACCATGTAAACGAGGTTTTGGAAAATGTCTTCAAACTTATCCAAATGTAGAGATAAACAAGTCTTTGCCAGCTGACTAACTGCTCTTTACGTGCCTACTGCATTGCACTAAAATATTCCAATGCACTGCAAACTTTCAGAAGTTTGTTATTAGAAAGGATAATTTGGGTATTATTATGGATATTCCATACTACATTATATTTTTGTTTTTCAAAAAAAATTAATTATGTTTATTTATTTTGAGGGGAGTAGGGGGATAGAGAGAGGGAGACACAGAACTCGAAGCAGGCTCTGAGCTACTACACAGAGCCTGATGTGGGGCTTGAACCCACAAACTGTGAGATCATAACCTGAGCCGAAGTCAGACGCTTAACCAGCTGAGCCACCCAGGAGCTCCTACATTATATTCTTTTATAATATAGCATCTATTGGGGTGCCTGGGTGGCTCAGTTGGCTAAGTGTCCAACTTTGGCTCAGGTTATGATCTCATGGTCCGTGAGTCCAAGCGCTGCATCAGGCTCTGTGCTGACAGCTCAGAGCCTGGAGCCTGCATCAGATTCTGTGTCTCCCTCTCTCTCTGCCCCTCCCTCACTCACACTCTGTCTCTCCTCTCAAAAATAAATAAACATTAATAAATAAAATAAATAAATAAATAAAGCATCTTTCTTTCCATTAGATCCTCCAATGTAAGCTCATACTCTTGCTGTTATTGTTTATTTTCAAACTATACCAACTTTACCAGATCAAGGCTTTTTTTTCTTTCTTTCTTTTTCCCTCTCAATAGCCTCTCATAAGTAGAAAATCATCAACTAAGTTTATTTATACCCCTCACTTTTGCCTTGATTCTTAGAAGATGAAAAATAGTCACTTTTCTGGGCATACAGTAGAAAGACTTTAAAATTGACTGTTTGCTGGCCTTTACCAGTAGCTTCTAATTGGAAAACTGTGTAAGTGGGAGATGAGGAGGTTCTGATCACCTTTCTTCCCTGGCTTCCCTGTCTGTGACATCATTGTGGGTTTGGTTTTTCTTGAGGAAGATGTATCAGACTTTTTTTTTTTTTAATGTTTATATTGAGAGAGAGGGAAAAGAGAGAGAGACAGAGTTCAAGTAGGGGAGGGGCAGAGAGAGAGGGAGACACAGAATCCCAAGTAGGATCTGGGCTCTGAACTGTCAGCACAGAACCTGATGCGGGGCTCGAACCCTCAAACTGAGAGATCATGACATGAGTTGAAGTCGGCTGCTTACCCGACTGAGCCACCCAGGTGCCCCAAGACGTATCAGATTTTGAAGGCAGCCTGTAATGATTCTGTTCCCTCTCAGCATCCATGGTTTTCAGGCTCTGAGACTCAGGTGTGTAAACCATAGAGCGACTTTTGAAGTGTCACAGCACTAATAAAACTGGTGAGATGTATGGGAAAACTGAGAGAACTTGGCTTAGAGGAGAAAGAGGGTTAAAACACTTTCCAGGTTGCTGATGGTTTCTAGGTGAAAGACTGAGCAGCTGGTTGTTACCACTGAGGGAAAAAAGAAACCTTGTAGGCTTTGGCAGAAACACTGATATTTATATGAAATTTTAAAAAGACAGTTTCAAAAGACACACTTTATTTAATAACCTACACAGAATGAGTAAAACGATATGTCTAGTAGGTCTCTAGATTGTTTGTTAGGAAGCACATGCTTGCACATATGTCTGTAGGCTTAGAAGAAAACACTGGGATTCCTCATCAAAATTATTCATAACTACAGGTGCAAAACTCCTGAAAAAAGTAGAAAGCACTTGCTGGGGTGTGTGTGTGTGTGTGTGTGTGTGTGTGTGTGTGTGTGTTTCCTTTTTGGTTTTGGGTTTTTTGGTTTTTGTTGTTGTTTGCAAAGGAAGTGTTCTCAGAGATTTGTGTAATCCAGAACTCACCTCTTTCAAGATCTCAACCACCATAGGGATAAATCTGAATTAGGAGAAGTGAGATCTTCAAGCACATAAATCTATAGCCATTTTCACTGAAGGGCTTAGAACAGTCAGAATGATCTTGTCGGCATGTCAACAGAATTTCTTCAACTTTTTTGTCCTTGCTTGGTTATATGACTGTCTTTGATTTTTTTGAAATTTAGAAATAATCCCACTTAACTGCTGTTTGTAAATTACTCAGCCTTGTCTCTACTGTTTCCCAGAATGCACGCCTTTCTAAATGAGTAATGGGTACCTCATGGCAGCTGTTCGTTCTTCCTCTGAGCATGTTAGCCCGTCTAACCCATCCTGTTCTACACTTTCCACAGCTTTGGGTTTAACGGTTACCTCCGATCCCACATCACCCTTACTGAAGAATTGCATGACACAGAATAGAATAGAAAAAATACTTAACTGACAATGCGAGTGTACTTAACACTGCTGAACTCTATACTTGAAATGGTGGAGGTGGTAAATTTTGGTATGTATTTGTTGCTGCAAGTAGAAATAAATGAAACTTTTAAAGAGATTGAAAAACCGGATTTACGGGATGGGCAGTATTAAAATAATCATGAGTAGTTATCACCATCCCTGTTTTCTGTGCATTAAAGTCATGCTCTTGTTTAGGGGACAACGATCCGAAATAGAAGTGGCCATGTAGCAGTAGTACAGTTCCCGGTTTCTGCTTACTGAGCCTGCCAGCCTTGAGGTTAGAGCATTTTGATAGATTTGTTTTAATTGGGGAGAATTCCTGTTACACAGGAGACCTAATTTTTGTATACTCTTTTAAATTCAACTGCAAAGATTTGAAAGAGAAAAGACTTAGGTCATTTCAATGAGTCCTGAGAAACACTGAATTAGAATTCAACATTTCATTCCTGATTGAGGGATCCTAGAAAACTAGAAATAGAAGGTAATTTCCCTGAAACCTATGGCAGACATCGTTCTCAGTGGTGCATCATTACCACTGGTGCAGCCTTCCCATGAATGTTTAAAAAAAAGGGAGACAATGCCCCCAAATGCTGTGACCATCAGTAATCTACTAGAGCTCTTTTCATTATTATTATTTTTAAATTTAAAACAATTTTTTAAGTTTATTTACTTGGAGAGAGAGCATGTGTAAGTGGGGTAGAGGCAGAGAGAGAGAGGAGAGAGAGTCCCAAGCAGGTTCTGCACTGATAGCGCAGAGCCCGTGGGGCTTGAACTCACGAACTGTGAGATCATGATCTGAGCTGAAATCAAGAGCGGATGATTAACTGACTGAGTCACCCAGGTGCTCCTCCACTAGAGTTCTCAATAACCCAATAGAACAAGAAAAAAAAATGAGGTTGAAAAAAAAAGTCAAAACTGCCATAATTTTCAGGCATCGTCATTACCTGCTTTTAAAACAATCCAAGAGATTCAGCTAACAGACTGTCCACCTAAGGGAGAAGAGTTCAGTGAAAGAGTTGTATCAGGCTATTCAGAATGAACATGTAAAGCTCCCTGGCTTTCCTGTGCACTAGGAAAAACCAAATAGAAAATATAATAGTCATAAAAATAAAAAAATAATACTGTTCCATTCAGAACAGCAACTTAATTTTCAAAATTTATTCAGAAAAATAAATGAGCAAAAATGTTTAAGATTATTTTGTGAAGCTAAAACAATGAAGTGTGGGATATCAGGATTCACTATAAACATATTGGCTGTGTGTGTATATATATATATATATATAAGTATATGTATAGTCATGTATATATGTATCTTATAAATCAAACTATAGAGTTAAAAAGTGATATATTGGTACAGGAATAGGCATGAGTCCCCAAACAGAGCAATATATAAACAGGGATCTAGTACATGATAAAGGTGATAGTTACAATCAGTGGGAAAAGGACAAACTATATGCCCAGCACTGCTCCGGGCCCTGGCATCTAGCAGCAGACAAGAGAGGCAAAGTCCTGGTTTATGTTCCAATGGGGAGAGAATGAATATGGGTCAGATGGTGGTAGTACTTTTACAGGAAATAAAGGAAGGTGGGGCAGTGGAGAGGGATAGCCGTGCTGAAGGTGTGGTTAGGCTGCCATTTAGGTATGTGTAAAAATCTATGTCAAATGGCAATAAGTGACATTTGACACAGAGATAAAGAATCTAGGAGCCCTAGATATCTGGTGGGCAGTAGGGGTGGGGAGCATTCCTAGGCAGAAGGATCAATGGATATGTAATGGCCCTGAGGCGAGAATGTGCCTGGTTGGTTTGAAAACTACCAGAGAAGCCAGTGTGGCCAATAGGAGAGGGGGGCAGAGACCTAGTGGGTTTGGGGTCAGGGAAGGTGCCGGAGGGTGAGCAGTGCAGATCATATAGGGGCTTTAGTAAGTCACAAGAACTTCCACTTTTTAATCTGAGCGAGATGGAGTTTTGATCAGAGGCGTGACATCATCTGCCATAATTTGGATGCTGGTGGGAGCCCAGTCTTCCGGAGGGAAAATCCCGAAAAAAACAGAAAGGGCAGCTGTGAGGCTATTGCCACGATTGTGGTGGTGGTTTGGGCCAGGATGGTCGTGGAAAAGGTCAGGAGGAATGTTCACATTCTTATGAAGGGATATATTTTCAAGGCAAAGTCAATGGGATTTCCTGACGGATCGGATCTGGGGTGTGAGACAGGAAGGCGAGTCTTCACTGAAACCATTCACCAAGACCTCAGCCCATATATAAACTCTCTCTTCTCCCCACCCTCAGCTCTGCCTGGTATCTCCCAGGCCACCAACCTTCTGGTCATTCTCATAAGAGACTACACCCCGAATCTTGTGCCTCAACTCAGAAAAATCATTTCTTGTTCACCTTACAGCTCACTAGCCCCCAATTCCTATTATTTCTATTGTCTCCTCTCTGCTTTATTTGTTGTTTGTAGCTTTAGTGCCACCACCTTTAACCAAATGATCTATTTATCTTTTATTGATACTGCCCATTGTAGCCCATAAACACACTTAAGCCTTTATATTTCACTTTTTTCCTCTGTTTTGAAAGGGTTTAAAATGCCCAGGACTCCACAGCTTTTCTCCAGATAAGCCTGGAGGGATACTAATGATGGATCTAAAAGAAGAAAACCCGAGGGCACTGGAATTAAGAATCAGCCGTGGGTTCAACTTGGCTTCGTTTAATCCACATGGTATCAGCACTTTCATAGACCGTGGTAAGAGCCAATGAGCCACCCACATTAAGAAACTTATCATGGTTTGCAAATGACCGTGGAAAATAATTTGGATCATGTCTATAGTAAGAGAAGGACAATTAACTCATGAATTATTTCTGTATTCTTCATACAAATAAATTGATCATTTGACTCTCCAGCTAGCGGCAACTAAGGCTACATTTGAAATTTCGAACAGTTAACACCTGAGAGAATGTTTAGATTTCATAACCTTTTTCACAGACCTATGATTATTGCATTAAAAGAGAGCTATATTTTTGAATTAAACTATAAGTAGATTATTCATGAATTCTGTATATGGAGTGGGAAACACTCTTTCTTAAAGGTCAGGGGACCAACGATCAGAAATAACACCAGCCAGACGGTGATGGGGAAAGAAGGGGAAGAAGAATGATCTGTTAGGTCGCCTAACAGTTTATACATTCAACCTTTCTTCGCCTGTGGTATTTAAATGTCAGTGTCTGCCCAGAGGTCCTATCGTTATGTCTTGTAAATTAACTCTGTTCTTTCAATTCTTTAGATGACACAGTTTATCTCTTTGTTGTAAACCACCCAGAATTCAAGAATACAGTGGAAATTTTTAAATTTGAAGAAGAAGAAAATTCTCTTTTGCATCTAAAAACAATCAAACATGAACTTCTTCCAAGGTACTCAGTGTTTTTGTTCATGCTCTGATTTATCTCTGGCATTTCCATATATTCCCCTTGATGGTCCTCTCAGGCTTGGGAAGAGGTAAAATACATGTATATGTACACATACAGAAATGTGTTTGTGTGTGTGTTTGTGTGTGTGTGTGTGTGTGTGTGTGTGTAGCTTCCTTGTAGAACAGGGAAAATCACTGGCACTCATAATAGTTAATGTTTTGTGAGGACTCCCTTTGAGAAATGATGAAGCACTGGGTTACAGACGAGATGCTCTTCAGGGCCATCTTGGGAGTAGAAGGCAAACCTCTCTGATTTTCCTGCTGTCACCTTCCATTTCAGATGACTTATCAACCAAATACTAATACTTGTCCTGCCAAGGAGGAGTGGCCTACTACTTTAAATGAAGTCTGTGTGCTTTGTATGGCACCGATACAAAGTGCTTTCACAGGGGTAGTGGTAGCTGTGGGCTAATGGCCGCACAGAATTGGAGGGATTCGAAGTGCATCACTCCTGCTTCCCGGAGATACAGCCGGTTGATAATGTGGCCAAAAGAGAATCATGTGCATCATCCCGGCACAGCTTGCATTAGCCTACTGCTTCTTTTAAATCTGAGCTTGATGAATATTTTTAATTTCTCCATCCCTATCTGGGACTTAGGCATGGAACTTCCAATCATTCTTCCAAAGATGCACCTCAGGATAAATAGGAGCATGAATACTGTCCAGGCAGGCCCTGTAGCACGGGGCTCTTTCCGAAAGAGGGGACTCACCTTCCTTGTAGCTCCGTTTTCCACTTAACAAAGAGGAAAGCAGCTCCTTCAGAAATTTTTGCATAGGGTAATTGGAATTTAAATTTAATAACGCCCTTGCCTAACTGGTTTTAAAAACGTAATTGTTTTTCGTGTATAAATCTCTCACCTGAAGCATTGTACTATGGCAATTTCATCATCCACCTCTCTGCAAGTGTTTATCGAGTGCCCGCTCAGTCTCGGCAGGTCGGCTTTGTGAGTCAGGTAGAAATTGAACAGTCGGCCTTTACTTTGACTAATCACTAAGCAGACGAACTCAGGAAAATCCAGCAACTGAGTAAATGGAAGCGAGGTAAATGTTATTGACGGCCTAAGCGGCTCGCCAGCCAGTGAGGTTCTACCCCGCTCTGTACTCTAGACAGCCATAACCTTTCTTATTGCTGTTCAGCCCTACATTTCTTGCCGTCAAAGAAACAAACCCTTTTGGCACCAAGTTCTCTTTTCTTTTATAATAGTCCTGGGATGATTGCTAAATGACCTGTCTTCTAATTACCTGTTATCATACAAAACTGTTCTCTGAAAAAATGATATTATGGTAGATTGCACGTGACTACAGCCATGCAATTTTAGCTGAGCTTTTCCTGCAAGGGCTTTTACCAAAAAATTTAAAGCACATATTATGTACACCTTTTAGACACTTCATCTTTAGTATGGAGACCAACTGGCTTTTTATTTTCTCTCACACGTTATTTTTTCTCTTTCAGCGTGAATGATATCATAGCCGTTGGACCGGCACATTTCTATGCCACCAATGACCACTATTTCTCTGATCCTTTCTTAAAGTATTTGGAAACGTACTTGAACTTACACTGGGCAAATGTTGTTTACTACAGTCCAAATGAAGTGAAAATGGTAGCAGAAGGGTTTGATGCAGCAAATGGGATCAATATTTCACCTGATAAAAAGTATGTTTCTTTGTAAGAGCATCTTCATTTCTCCTTAGTTGTGGTGCTGGGCCAAATTCTTCACTTTGGTTTTTCTTTTTCTAGTGTCCAAAGCTTTCTTGATTTTGTTTTGGTCTATGGTATATATATATATATGTATATGTTTATATATGTAAGTATATATTATGTGTTTATATACAATATCTAAATTTTGGTATATATCATTGTAGAATTTAATTTTATAAATGTAAATTTTTATGAAGTGGGACCATATTTACATATACATATTAAAGTATGAGTTGGGTGTTTCCTTTAAATAAATATGTCTTTGTTTTATTGGCTGCATATTATTCCGTTATAGGCAGGGTCTTAAACTAATTTAACCAATTATCTGTTAATGGGTATGTAGGTGGGGGGTTTTCTGTTTTTTTTTTTTTTTAATTTCTAGGAGAGAGAGAGAGAGAGAGAGAGAGACAGCGTGAGCAGAGGAGGGTCAGAGAGAAGGAGTCACAGACTCTGAAACAGGCTCCAGGCTCTGAGCTGGCAGTCAGCACAGAGCCCGATGCGGGGCTCGAACCCACGAACCGCGAGATCATGACCTAAGCGAAAGTCGGACGCTTAACCAACTAAGCCACCCAGGCGCCCCTGTTGTTTTCTTTTTTAATGAAAACCATTTGCATTTCTCATTTACCACCGAAGCTTCTCCAGATATTTTATAAACTATTTTTTATAGTTTATTTATTTTGAGAGCGAGCGAGCATGAGTGGGAGAGGGGCAGAAAGAAGAGAGGGAGAGAGAGAATTCCAAAGCTCCCCTTTGTCAGCATTCCTCCAGATATTTGTAAGGAACAGTCCCCTAAGGGGGCATTACAGCATAATCCACCTTCAGGTTTGGGGATGATGCGGAGAGACGTGGGTTCCCAGGCCAGCTGGACACTGGCTAAATGTAGTGCTGTGAACCCTTCCTCTTTGCACGTCTGTACAGGTGTTTGGTGAAGAAACTGCTCAGAATAGAACCACTTACTCAAGGAGTGATCCCTTTAAATGTTCCCTGGTATAGATGTTGCTGAATCGCCCTCCCCGCCCCCCCTCCCGAGTTATCTCACTATTTCTATATGTCCAACCATGGCGTACGGAATGGATATTAAGTTTTATTAACTTTCCCTTTTACTGCTTGAGCACACTGAGCAGTTTAATGAGTACAAATATAACAGGAAAGAAATTTGGCATTCCTTGACAACTAAATGTCGTTTTTCATGACACAGTTTCTACTTTCTTGTTGATAACAGAAAATGAATGTGGAATCATTTAAATGGTCTGTAACTCTCCTGCCAAATCTGTTGTTCTCCCCAAACTCTCATCTTTCGATTATGAGGGGATCAAACTTTCCAGCACCCAAGCGACAAACAATAATAGTGGAAGAGGATTCAGCTCTAACTCATTCTCTTTCACCTCCCCATCCACCGGAGCGTCTGCCCTCGTTTGAGTCCCCTTTTCTTTCCCCCTGACACCTGCCTAGTTTAGGTTGTCAGCCTCTCTGGCTAGCGTATTAGACTTTCTTCCAGCTTGTCTTTAGGCCACTTCCATTTTTGGCATTGTTAGTTGTGTTGTTCTGTGTTCCGCTAGCCTTTGAGGCCCTCCCAGAGCCGGGCTCTGTGCGCTCCCTCTTTGACTCCTCCTGCTGAGCACTGCCAGGTGCAGAGCAAATGCGCAGTCCTTGTTGAATGGAACTGACCGTTTGTTACTAGGCCACTTTGTTATTCTAAAAATTCAGTGGGTCCCAATTGCTTATCAAATCAAGGCAAGCAAAAGGGTTAGACTTTCTTTAATAGGGGAGCTTCAACTTCCCTTTTCGACCGTTTTCATACTTATCCTGCTTTAGACAAAGAACTCATTATTTTGCAAATACGCCCCTCTCCTTCTTGCCCCTGTGCCTTTGCTCACATGTTTTCTGCCTAGAAGGTGCTTTGTCCTCATTTCCTCAAATCCAGTCTCTCCTTCCACATCCACTGCAGATGTGTTTCCTTTGTGAAGCCTGTGTTCTCAGGAGTTAGATATTTCTTCAGTCTTTAGACCCGAGGATTCTTCACGGTACCAGTCATGCTATATTATTTGTTTAATGTGCATAAACCAGTCTGATCATCCCAAAACACTATCAACTTTTTGGGAAAAGGCTGCCTCTTCTTTCTGTCTATCACAATACTGAGTTCATGGCTTTACACAAGATAATTGCTCAATAGAACAGTTGCCATGGAACAGTCAATTCAACGAGTAAAATTACCGTCAAGGAGTCCATTAATTCACCGTCCTTAGATGTAGACAGATTGCTCTGAATAGATACTTATCTCCTGCTCCTAAAATTCTCAGTATGTTCATAAATATTTCATCAAATGTGAATGACTATTAATAAATAATAAAGTGTGTTCTCTTCCATATATTTCTACATGAAAATGACACCTAGAAGTATCAAATCATATTGTGGAATATAAAAGCTTTTTTTCTGGAAGTCAAACATTTTGTTTTGTTGTCCTTTCAGCGGCAAATAGCACAGATTTTATATTCAAGATAATGTCCTATATTATTTTTCTTACAAACCTTTTGAAAAATAATTTAAGCAATTCCGTGATTGTAGCAACAACGAATTGATGTTGAAAGCCTACTTTTTAAATAAAAATTGACCTTTATCAGGCGGTCCTTGGGGGCCCATCATTGATGAACTTCTTGGCAGGTTATTAAGACTTATTCTTCCATACTGTATTAATGAAGCTTCATACCAGCCCAGAACTCTAACCAGTGTGTCCTTTCTGTGAAGGTACATCTACGTTGCTGATATACTGGCTCATGAAATTCATGTTTTGGAAAAACACCCTAATATGAACTTAACTCAGTTGAAGGTAAAATACTTAATTTACACATATAAAGTAGACATTGATCTATTACACTTTGTAATTACATAGTTATACTGTATTACAACAATACTTCCCGTAGAACAGAATATGATGCCAGTGTTGCTATTCTGGGTTTTTAAATATCTCCGCCCTGAAACAGGCCAAGTCTCCTGTCCCCAGCAATCACAAGGACTGAGGGATTACACGCAGCAGAGGGTTGGGAGTGATATTTGCATCAGATTTAAAGCCCATTGCATGAAGTAGTGATAGAACCCAATGAATTCCAATAAGAATTTTCACAATTGAAAAGACTAATAGATGGGTTCCGCAATGAAGATTTATGCACATTGTCAGCTCTTTCAATAATAAATGAAGGTAGAAATTGTGTTCCACACCATTATTATTTTCTTCCTGCTTGACACAACACATATTTTAGATTGATTAAGAATTTCCTATTTTGCTTTGAATGAGTTCCTTGAGCTAACTGATCATTGTGCATCTTTTAAGGGAAAAGGAGTCCATTTTTTAGAGAGATTGATTATCGCCCTAACTTTCTTAATTTCAGGGAAGATGAAAAGTGGCTCTAAACCAGTTTATTAAATTTATTTTAAGCAATATTGGTGCTAAAAGGGTGGAAGCAGGGAGCAGTGTATAACTTTCCCACGTGTAAAGAGGCAAGAAAGGTTAGCCCCAAATTATTTAATCAAGCTTCGCATGTCATTTAGATATTGACATTATTTCATTTGGAAGGTACTCAAGTTGGATACACTAGTGGATAATTTATCTATCGATCCTTCCTCGGGGGACATCTTGGTCGGCTGTCATCCTAATGGCCAGAAGCTCTTCATTTACGACCCGAACAATCCTCCGTCATCAGAGGTTTTTCATATTTTTTAAACTTTAATTTTTCAACTTTAATTATTCAAGTCCTTTTGAACTGTCGCAGGGATGGTTTGTGTAGTCCTTTTAAGCCAATAATTCAATAAACTTATGCAGTGATTTTGTAAGTGCTCTAAGCCAATAATTGGCAGAATTTCACTTATTCAAATACTTTTAGAAAGATAATCTTTTGATGTGTTAAATTATGGTGGAAACTCGTCAAAAGGCGTTTTCTATAAAGACATGTGCCCTCCTTGTGCGGTACACTGGCAGTTTCAAATACCTGGTTTATTGTCAGCTCACCCCATGACATGACTTCTGTTCCCGCTAAAGTAGTGCGAAAGTACTCACATTGGTGTGGAAGTATTTCCATTAATGCTCAATTACTATAATAACGGTAAATCCTGTGTTGGCATGCACAACTAAATGGTTTAAGAAAGTACTTTCTTTAAAGGTTTAAAAAAAGTACTTTCATTTAAACATTAAAAAGACTGGTAACTGCTGTTTTCAACAGCATGTCCTCTTAATCATTGTGTCATTGTGGGAGACAGGGATTATTGGTGATTGAGTGACATGGGTGTATGGTGGTTCTATATTAATCTTTTGTTTCCCCTGAATAGGTTCTCCGCATCCAGAATATTCTATCTGAGAAGCCTACCGTGACTACTGTTTATGCCAACAACGGATCTGTTCTCCAGGGAAGTTCTGTGGCCTCAGTGTATGACAGGAAGTTGCTCATAGGCACTTTATACCACAGAGCCCTTTACTGTGAACTCTAGATTGTACTTTTGGTATACAAGTGTGCTAACTTCTTTTAACAATTGATTTTCTATGAATTGCTAATTCTGTGGGGATTTAACTATGAAAAATGGACCCAGAAATGTATGACACGAATCGTTTCAATTTTATTTCAGCAAGGAAAGGCCCCTTCAGTTCTGATAGCACTTTTAATATAAAAGGAAGAGGGCCAGTATTTAAAACTGCTGAGTAATAAAGGAGAGAGAACACAGCTGCTTCCAGTCAAGTGGATACACTGAACAAAATAAGCCTCATCTCTCTGCCTCCCAACTGCCAGAGCTTGCATTCCACTGAAACAGGGTAGACTGAATTTCCTTCAAATGTGAATGACCTCAGCTCCGACAGTGTGACCACTGTGAGTGTTCAGGACTACTGAGAGATAACATTAGGATGTTTTCTACTTAAATCTTTGTTTACTGTTAACAAGTTGGAGTTCTATTAAAGGCTAACTGAAATCCACGTTTTGCCCATTGTTTGCTTCTCAAGGCACGGCCTCGGGAGGGGACTGGGAAAGTGGCCCCTTCCTTGTGGGGTTTCCTTGGGATCGGCAGGCATGGCAATGTTAATTTCTTCCATTGAAAGCTGAATGTAAATGAGCTCTTTCTCTGAACAAAACTGAACAAAGAATTAACTAAATATTGCAGCTGGAATTCTCAGTGAGTATGGAGCGTTCCATCAGCTCTCTTCCTGAATGGGGGCACATCTGTCTACAAAGACCAGATAAAAGGTTGGTGCTCATAGGTCATGGCACCTCCCTATTTGAACACCACTGTGATCTTCACTGGGAGAGATGAAGTCAGCTGTCCAGGGCCACATGGTCAATCCTGGCAATGCCAGAGACGGGGCCAGGGGTGTCTGCCTCACAGAGGAAAGTTCTTTCCACTCATCCAACGAACGTCCTGTTAAAATCATCTTAAGCCCTGGAGAGAGACTTGCATGTGTTTCTATCCATGGTAACTTCCCAAGCCACTTTGTTTCTCATACTTGTTTTCCGTTATCAGGATCATTATCATCAAAATCTTTGCCAGTTACTTAAATTTGCCAGATAATGCACGAAAAATGGTACATTCATTATCTCATTGAATCCTAATTACAGTCCTGAGGGAGTAGGTATTGATATTACATCACTATGAACATTTCACAGATGTTCAAGCTCGTCTCCTAGTGAGGGGTGACTCCCCATCTATTTCTCATGCCACAGGCTGTATTGTTACCCACTACAGGAAGCTACTGCCAGGGAACTAATGGGGAATCTCCTTATCTACTCTGTTGCCTATTGTATAGTTTCTTCTGGGTTTTTAATTAAAAAAAAAAAATTTTTAAACATTTATTCATTTTTGAGAGACAGAGTGTGAGCAGGGGAGGGGCAGAGAGAGAGGGAAACACAGAATTGGAAGCAGGCTCCAGACCCCCTGCTGTCAGCAAAGAGCCTGACGTGGGGCTTGAGCCCACGAACCGCAAGATCATGACCTGAGCAGAAGTCGGACGCTCAACTGACTGAGCCACTCAGGTACCCCACTTCTGTTTTGTTCTGTTTTGTTTTGTTTTTTAGATATAAGGTTGAGTTCTGCTTTTTGATGAATCTTTTAATGACTTATTTTTTTCAAGTTTATTTATTTTCAGAAAGAGCACACGAGAAAGCAAGCCAACGCCGGACAGGGGCAGAGAGGAGAGACAGAACCCCAAAGCAGGCTCTGTGCCATGAGTGCAGAGCCCGAGGAGAGGCTTGAACTCACAAACTGTGAGATCAAGACCTGAGCCGAGATCAAGAGTCAGATGTTTAACTGACTGAGCCACCCAGGTGCCCCTTAATGACTTCTAAATGTAAACTGCAGAACTATTCTTAACCTTGGCCTCTGTCTACTTCACCGGTGTTTTTACTTACATCTTAGTCTCTTGTGTATATCGGAACTATTTCATGCTAAAATAATGGTTGTTTTCATTATCCATAAGAAAAAACATAAATGAACATATGAATGAAGCAAGATGAAATATTATTCACTAGAGATCCAAAACCAAGAAGCATATGTTTTAGATAACAGTGACTATCTGAAAATCTACATTCATGAATAGTAGAATACAGTAGGCATAAAATAAACTTGTTTTCTGTTGTATTTGTTAGAAATCTTATTTGGACAAAAGTAAATATAACTGAATAAGCTCATATATTATTTATTTTAGAAATACAAAGAGAATTTTTTAAATAAACTCCAATTTTGGTTTGTGTGGGCCAGAGATTTTGTTTTATCTAATCACAAAGGCTGCATTTATATATGGTAATCTTATGGTAGTCATATATTGGGTTATTAAGAAGCTGTCATTCAAAAGGACTGAAACTGCAATTAGGATATATCACCACTAGGTGGATCCAGGTTCCATAGGGGTGTGAGTGTTTTCATTCTTTTTAATCTGACATCCTGTGCAGTGACAATAAGTATCATTTCGTTTTTTCACAAAACCTCAGCTCCTTTTACACCAGCTAAACGTGAACATGAACCCCTAATAGATGAACAAGGGAAATTAAATATAAGCTGTGATACAGTATTTTTTTTTCCCATTGTATATATGGATGAATTATGATAACTCCTCTAAGGCTAATCTTTTTTTTTAAACTTTGATTTGCTCAGTTTGAATCTCATCCCGCATTCACAACTTAACTAGGCTGGGGAATGTCTATCCGGCAAAGCAATAAAAAATTAAACAGCACTTACCACCAAACTATGCACTCCCTCCTCTCTTTAACTACTCATAATTTTTATTCCTCACTCAACTTTTCCACAGACGGATTTATTTCTTTTTTCTTAATGTTTTTTTTTTTTATTTTTGAGAGAGACAGAGACAGAATGAGAACGAGAGAGGGACAGAGAGAGGGGGAGACAAAATCTGAAGCAGGCTCCAGGCTCTGAGCTGTGAGCACAGACCCTGACTTGGGGCTCCACCTCACCAACTGTGAGATCATGACCAGACCCAAAGGGGAATGCTTAAGGGACAGAGCCACCCAGGGGCCCCTTCCCTGAAGGATTTCTGAGTGTGGAAGGAGGGTTGAGAGAACCCCAACAGGTCTCTTAGTTTTCTGCTCCTGGTTTTGAGGATTTTTATTGCATAAAGCAGAAGGCAGAGAAGAGGAGGAAAAAGCTAATCTAATTTTTATAATTGCAAACAGAATAACTTTTGGTTCACTCAGTGAAGTATTTTAATACATTGAATGGCATGGTGTCCCCTACCTCCTGTCTCTAGGACCTATAAATACAAAAAAATGTTTCTCTGTCTTCCCTTATGGCCACACGTAGCCGACCACTTCATAAAAATGATATGAACCAATTGATTTACTTTGCCTTTTTTCCCTCCCCCTTCCCTCCCTTCTCTCCTTCTTTTCTAACTTGGCCTTCTAGGTCTTGCCAACCTCGCTGGATTCAATTCTTACCATCTTTCTCATAGTCCCTTATGCTCAAGCCCAATGGTCCTCAAAGTGTGGTCCCCAGACCGTTAGCATCAACATTATATGCAAACATGTTAGAAATACAAATTCCCCCACCCAAAATCTAACAAATCTGGGGCTGGAGCTTAGCAATCTGTGTTTTCACAAGCCCTCTAGGTAATTCTTATCACTTTGAGAACCACTGCTCTATCCTGACTGGACTTACCTCATTCTGGTTCTAATTGCCCAGTATTTTGCAAATACCATGTCCTCTATCTAGGAGCCTCGCCACCCCTTCTTTTGCCTGACTTAACTCGTACTTCTCCTGGTCACATAGTCCATCTCATCCACTGTCACGTAGTACAGTCCAGTAAACTCAAGGCTCAAACCCAAATCCGTCACACACAAATGTCTACTACTAAAGGGGCATGAAAACTGTCCTATCATCTGTTATTCTATAAACTCGGTGAAGATCCAGCTCTGTCTTCTGTATTTCAACAAGCACGTGACAAAAGGGTTAGTCTGAGACAAAGTTTCAAAAGGAGGGTTCAACTCACCTCAGATCAAAAAGCAGAATCTTCCTTGTCAATAGGGCACACAATAGTGTTCTAGAGTTAGTGCTGTGGTCTTTACATTTGTGTCTCCCCAAACTTCCAAAGTTGAAATCCTAACCACCAAGGATATAGTATTAGGCAGTGGGGACCTTGGGAGGTGAGTGGGCTATGAGGGTGCAGCCTTCATGAATGGGACTAGCGCCCTTATAAAAGAGGTCCCACAGAGCTCCCTTTCCCACTCCACCATTTTAGGACACAGCAAAATGACCACAGTCTGCGAAGTGGGCTCTCACCTGACAGTGAATTTGCCTGCACCTTGATCTTGGACTTCTAGGCCTCCAGAACTATATGAAATAAAGGCCGGCGGTTTATAGACATTTCGCTCATGCTTCTCTTGTTACAGCAGCCCAAATGGACTAAGACAGCTACACACCTCTACCTCTGCCTAAAGTGAAGAATTTGAAACCAATTTATATATGACACAGGACTTTCAATAAATTGCTCAAGAATATGCCTCCTTCCTTCTCGCTGCCTTCATGCTACGCTGTGCTTCAAGCACAGTGACAAGGAACATGTACTCTAGAGTCACTGGACCTGAGCCCAAATGGGATCTTCTTAGTTATGTTACCTAAGCAAGTTATTAACTCAACCTCTTTACGTATCACTTTCCTTATTTGTAAAGTGAGGATAAGAAGTCATGTGATAAAGCATGCAAATATGCTTAGCACATAGGACAATTATTACCACTTCATCATCTACTCTATTTCTTTTTATGTTCCCAATTTTTCCTTCTGTCAAGTCCACATCTTGTACCCATCCCTCTAATCAGTTTACTAGCGTATCTATTAAGTACACCATTCTGTGGCTGGCACTGGAAGACCCAGTGATCAAAGGGATGGGGGTCTACCCCACAATGAGCCTATACTCTCAGGTGGAGGTTCAGACTTAATTGATGGTTAGTGTGCATTGACTTCTTACAATGCACCGAGTGTGGTGTTGAACACTTTGCACTCATCAAGACATTTGACTTTAAGCCATCTAGGGGGGAGATATTCTTTTACAGAAGAGGAATCTGCTGAATAAAAAAGTTAGTTGGGCACCTTATGCAATCATGGATCCAAACCCCGGCAGCTTGAGCCCCAAGCCCTGCATGCATGCCTGTGTCACACCTGTCACCCCTCAGGTTGGGGCTCATTCTTTTCTTCCTCTCTCTCCTCCTAAATCCTTATGAACACACCATTAAATTCTTCCTTGGCTTGGGATCTTAAAACTAATCATCTTAAAAATACATATCTTATTAATACAACTCTAGATGTTACAGTACTCCTTCAGTACAGCTCTTCTTCCACAGCCTTGAGGAACACCATGGTGATGGAGACAGGTCTGGAGCCAACTGCCTGACTGCCACTCACCAGCTGTGTGACGTAAGGCAAGTTACACAGTGATTCTGTGCCAGTTTTCTCACCTAAGAAACCGGGTTGTTAACAGCCTCAGAGGTTGTCCAGAGAGTTAAAAGGTAAAACATAAAATGCAACGCAAGGCACATAGGGAGTGTGGCATAACTGGTAGCATTGTTATTCATTCCATAATCATGTATTCATATTGTAATCACATGTCCCATAAATCAGGGACCAACTTTTCTTCACATCTCCAGGTCTGGTAAATATTGTTCTCTGAACAGTATTTACGTAGTTGAACTCAATAGAGCCATTATTTCTTTCTCTTGGTAAATAAAACCATTATGCTCGAAGATGCTATTTTGCTCTGTCCTAACTCCTAAAGTCTTCCCCAGCTCCAGCCAGCTCCTAATCTCTCTCCGACCTAATCTTCATTATGAGAGGGAAAAATTCATTCTTCGCCTGGCAGGAACTCAAGACCCAGAAGAAAGAAGAATCAAGGAGTCCTTTGAAAGGCTAACTTTCCAAAGAAACTATTCCCTTCCCTCCACTTTGCTCATCTTCTTGTTTCCGATTTCTTTCTTTGCCTTCACTTGTCCTGATGTTCTTTATCCCATCAATGATGGGGATACAGACAGTCACAAATCCACCCAGTCAACAAATGGAACTGCGCACCCACCATATTCAGCATTCTGGGACAGGGCATAAGGGCCAGGAAATAAGGCCCGGTGCCCCAAACCTTGGAGGAGGGTGAGTTAAAGCTCATCGCTTCGATGTCTTCGAGGAATCGCTCTGTCCAGTGTCTCGGGATCAATTCTCCGTCTCATCTTCGGTCTTGACTCCCAGAAACGCCAAGATTCCGGCTCTGAACTCAGTTCCCTGACTTCCTCTGCCCCTTCAGTCCATTCGAGTTGCTGGGGTAGAATTCCGCTGCTTTTAGCAGCAAGCTCCCTCTATTGTCCCAAGGAAGAGTTTATTCTTGCCGAAGCTGCGCCCCCGACTTCCTCCTGCACGTGGAGCCTTGAAGACAAGAGGGAATCCCCGCGAGTAAAATCTGCTTGGACCTGGCCCTTGGAGATGACCTTGAAGCCACGGCGGCGGGCCGGGGCGGGGCTGCGAGACCCGGACTTGGACCTGGGCCACAGCGCGCAGGTAGCGCACCTGACCCGAAGGACCGGGGAGAGGGGGGCGGGCACCACTCGGGGGGCGGAGCATGGAGCCCGCCGGCCCAGCCCCAAGGGAGTACACTGCGCCCGCTTGTCGCCACCGGGTCCCGGAGACCATGGGGAAGCTGGTGGTGCTGACCTTGCTTGGGGCCCTCCTAGCCCTAATCGGGGAGAGATTAGTGGCGTTTAGGTGAGTAGGCATCTTGGTGGGGGTATCCTTGGGTCTGTTTCTCCAAGTTGCAAGGGCTGTCCCGTGCGGCCTTGCTAGCAAGTAAGAATGAACGTGTTTGGAACTTCACTCCTCAGGCCCACCCAGCAAACTATCCCTTGAGAAGCACTGATGTGGAGAGTGAGCTGTTTGCCTTTCCTAAAATGGCAGAACAGAATTACCCCCCATTTATGTTCGGGAAAGTCATGGCCCCCAGCCCCTTTCCCTTTTCCTGGTTGCTCTCAGCATTCTGCTCCTGAGAAAAACAAACTCAGTTGGAAGTGCTGGACCTGGAGGGGACCAGGCTACCAGCTGGATGTTTATGGCCCAGGCAGACACTGCCCAAAGCCAGCTAAACATTGATGAGTACCTGGATACAGAACTCATCCTAGATTAAAAACTAGCCAGACAGCAGGGAAATGAGCTGAAACCGGCAGGTGGTAACTGGCATTTTGCAGGAATTAGGACCTTTTGAATTGGAAGATCTAGTAGTGATAGCCGGAAATATCTCAAGAAAAGCCAATATACTGGGCTAGAAAGAAATATTAGGTATGATATGCAATTCTGAGTGCGTCTTATGCCTCTGCTTGCCTTCACTTGTCTTGGGGTTGTTTTTATTTCTTCAAGTGTAAGCTGATCTCAGAGGTTCATGTTAGAATCTGTTGAGAAGCCTGATTCCTTTTGTTAATACTTTTCTACTTCAGCTTGAGAGTGTTTGTTGTTACGTTTGTTCCCAGTGCACCTGAGTGAGAGACTCATAAAAAAAAAATTATAAGGTAGATCTAAGGTACATATTTAAAAAAGTGACAGTAAGATAGATCTAAGTGTAGAATCTTCTTTCAATAAAAAATTCAGATTATCTCTGGTATTCAGAAGAATGGTTCACTGTGAAAACAGGAATACTATAGTGAAAAACAATTGGGCCAGTTGTTTAAGTTGTGGTCAGTTTGATGGCTTCATATACTTGCAAAGTAAGTCAGCATAATTTTTTTTTTTTTTAAATAATGAAGTTAAAACAAAAGCCACAGGGTTTAGCTATTAAGAGATGCTTGAGTTTTGGGAAAGCATTTTGGTGGGGGGTTCAAAAGACAAGACTATAGGTAATTAAGGGGAGCCAAAGTGCAGATTTATAATAGACAATGCTTTAGCAAATTAAATTTAAATGTACTATTCTGTACATTTAAAGTAATAATACTGCTCAGTTCCTCATATAGTATCATTTACTGGGCAGCGCAGTGTTGTCCTTGTGTAATGGCATTTTAGTCTTTGAACAATAACTCGGTGAGATTAGCTGATGTATGCACATTGCTTGCATAATGTCCACGTTATGTAAATAAATGTAAATAAAAGGAGGTGCCTACTTATTTGTTACATCACCCATAAATGATGAGAAGCGAAGTTAATGAGCAAGAAGGGGATCAAAGGCCATGTTTCAACATTGACTTTGGATGTTGCACATTGACCTCTAGTGTTTTTATCTTCTATAGACAAAGAACTAATGCATCTCAAGAAGTGGAACCAGTAGAGCTCCCAAACTGCCACCTTATTGAGGGTCTTGGTATGTATGTGACAGTACAAGTTCTTGGTCATTAGCCACCTGACTGAGGCTGCCAGCTAATTGAATTCCCTGTCACTCCTTAGATCCCCCTCCCGCGGCCTTAGCCCCATGCACTTTACCTGAGCCACTTCATCCCGGGTGTCCAAGGGTCCCCCTAAATGTCAAAATCTGTGGCTTTTTCCCAGTCCTGTTTTTCTTCCTGACACATGTCCACCATTTCAAGGCTGTCCTGCCCCTTACTAAAGGTTCCCCTCATCCCTTCTGGGCCATTTCACTCCCCTCTCTCTTTTCCCCGTGCCTACCTTACTTCTTTTCTCTCTTCTTCTGTCTCCTCGGTGATATATCTGGCTTCAAAATTTATCTGCACATACCAAGAGAAATATGACCGAGCCCTCACCCTCCAGAACCTCACCGCCTACTCAGGCGTCTTCAGAAAACTTAATGAAAACCTCATAGGTGGCTCCCTGACCTCTGAAACGGCAGGCCTCCTTTTCCAGTCTGAAACTACTTTCCATTTCTGTCATTTCCTCCCTCATACCCTCAGCCACAGCTAGCTCCCCTTTAGACTGCTCCTGTGTTCGGTAACCCCATCCCCAGGGGAGACATTTGTTTTCTCATTGTCCCATGTGAGACTCCTCGGGCTCCACCTCCTCTGTGGCCCCACTCGGAGAGCATCTTACCTATTGATTCCTGCGGGTTACTACTTTCTGCTCCTTAGTGCTTGTCTGCTGATTTGAGCTCCAAGCTTCCCATTCTCCCTGACGCTGCTACTAGAAATACAGTTCCATGTAGATTCTGTTCACTGTCCAGAGAATACGCCTTTTCACTTTCTCATGGTTGCTCATGAAATCCTCTCCACTGATTTCTTCATGTTTGCTTGCTGAGACCGGCTGTACCCCTGAACTCCCCGGTGCTCTGAAACCCTCATTCACTTGTGACATCCACCACGTGCTTTGTTTTATGGCTAGCAGTGTTCTCTCTTTCTCTCACTAGCAGGCTGTAAGCTCCCTAGGGTCAAGGACTCTGACTTATTTATCAGTATGTGGTAGGATGACAGTATACTTTATTTTGATATGAGTCTGTATTTTATTTTTCTTGATACATGTATTTCTTTATATATGATATATTTTGACTATCTATGTCTATATCATCTATATCTATATCTATATATGAGAGGGAGGGGAGGGGTGGAGAGGAAGAGGTTTGTGCTGCCAGCTAGAAAACAGAAGGAACTGAAGACAAATTCTTTCCTGACTTCTGTTCTCAAAAACTGGAGTTCCTTCACAAGCTTCTGAGGGACAAAGGATACGAATATGTGGATTTTTTTAAATAACAGGGATCCTTTCCCCACTGCCTGAGGGCATTCTGGGAGTGGTGCAGGAAGCCAAAAGAAATGGCGACACGGTGTTTTTAAGGGAGGCCGGATTCTTTGCACTGTGTTTCCCAGCCTGAGCAAAGATCGGGTGCCCATCCAGGACTTGGCAGTGACAGAACTATGTAAATGGCAGGGAAAGCATGGGCTTGGCAGTGAGTAATTCGCTGGTGACCAGTATACAATAAAGGCCAGATGGACTTTCCCAAACATTCTACTTCTTAAAAACTGGCCACTTACAACATTTGCAAAACCCTGGCCGAAGACCCAGTAATGACTGAGATTGAATTTCCCTTCAGTTTAGTGGAATGTGGGTTCAGGATCAGATTTAATTTGATTTAAAAAAAAAAGAAGGAAATGGAACATTCACTCATTTGTTTACTGTTTTGTGGAGTAACATTCATATTTATTTCACATCTATCTCTCAAAAGATATGAGCCTGCCAAATAATGTAGAGGGATAATTAAACTAAATGATTTCTGAAGTCTAGTCTGACTCTCAGATATATAATGCAAATAGATTTCAGAAGCTAAAACCAGGACTAATATTGTAAGACATAGATCAATGTTCTGATGATCCAAATATTTTGAAAAGAATGGCTTAAATGGTTGGAAACTGGCCGGGAGCAGAAGAAAAAAAAAAAAGGGACTTCTTATGTCTATTGGCATTTTTCCATTTTATATTTGGAGAACTAAATAAATTTGTCAATAGGACAGTATTGATATATATCAAAAAACAATACCACTGCTTTTTAAAAGGCCTAGTGTCTACAAACATTCTGCCAAGTCCTTTACAAACATTTGCCTCATCCTCACAACCGACCTGTAAGGTGGGTGCTCCTTCTGTCCTTGCAGATTAGGAAACTGACACACAGAAGCATGAAGTTACTTGCCCAGTGGTCTGGAACGAGCGAGTGACGGGCCTAGATTATGAGCCAGTGTGGCTTTCTTCTATGCCTTGTAGTCTGTTGTGTGACACGGCCTCTCTTATCTACTGGCAACACCTTTGGTTATGGAAGTATCAGAGACTAGGATGGCAGCAGAAAACAAAATCTGAGATGCAAAAAGGTGGAATATTAATAAATAGAGCTGACCTGGGGCGCCTGGGTGGCTTAGTCGGTTAAGCGTCCGACTTTCGCTTAGGTCATGGTCTCGCAGTTCGTGGGTTCCGGCCTCACGTCGGGCTCTGTGCTTACTGCCATCTCGGAGCCTGGAGCCTGTTTCAGTCTGTGACTCCCTCTCTCTCTGACCCTCCCCTGCTCACACTGTCTCTCTCTCTCTCTCCTAGAAATAAATAAAAATATTAAAAAATAAATAAATAAAAAATAAATAGAGCTGACCAAAACAAGGCAGGCTGGATATTTAAATAAAAAATCATTAGTGAGACCACCTTCGCAAGACCCAACCATGTGATGAGTGAAAAGCTTTATGAAGCAATGGAAAAACCACTAGAGGATTTTAGGCAGGGCTTGGTACACAGTAACAGAGCTGGAGGAGAATTCTGACTTAGATTTTCTTCAAGATCTAGGCTTTTGTGGTTAATTTTAATTGATGGAAGAAACTTTCCATTTTCTCCCCCTTCCCAGTATTCTTTCTACAAAGAAAAGTTGAAAAGAGAAGTATTTCTAACTTCTAGAAGCCATACCTCATAACTCCTTCTGTATTAGGTTTATGTTTTTTCCAAGGCTTTGAAGGTCAAAGATTGTTTTAGCCAGGAAGTGATTTGGCTGCCTTTGGCATCTAATCAAAGCTGCACGTGAAATTCGGATAGCTTGCTGGGTTTCCACCTTCGACAGGATTATCAAGTAGACAGTCGTTGAATTTGGTGTCTTTCTATCTTTCTCTCTATCCCTTTTCCTCTCCAGCAGCTTCCCATATCTCCAGCATCTGTTTCTACTCCATGGTAGGTTCCTTATGTTTTGATTGTTGCCTGTCAGAATCTTCTTTCCAAGAGGCGAAATGGTGATAATATTAGTTGATCATAATGTTTGTGTGTGACACTTTCTCAGGGCACCTGTAGAATATGAGCAAAGGCCAAAGAGACAAAGTTATGCCAAGTAGAGAATGGACAGGTTAAAAAGCAGTAGACACCTATTCATAAGACTGATTTTAGACTTCTCAGCGGGGTTTTAATGATAGCTGTGCACAGGCTAGTGAGTATGTAGGGAAGACTTGGGAGAGGGTCCCCTGGGGCCTCTGACTCCCCGAGGTGTCACTGTTGCTGAGATACACTATGGTGTCATGCAGGTGGAGTGTAGGTGGGGGAAGTGGACAGGAGGGGTGGGAATACTGTGCAGTCAGTATTCTTCTTCACATCTGAGTGGAAAGCACCAGCATCCCTGTGCTCCAGATTAAGTAGGTAAGTAAAGACAAATACAACACTTCCAGAAGACACTCACTCCTAGTGTAGCTGAAATTATTGAGGTAGATTAGTGCTGCCATGGAAGATATGTGAAATGGCATTTGGAAGATAAACGGACCAAACCAAAGAAAACACAGTTGAGGATGTCTTGTACTTAGAGATTAACACTCACCTGTCAATAGTTTAACCCAAAGACAAGACAGAGTTCAAGAAACTAGCATGATTTATCTTATTTTGTCAGTCGGCCAGCTTTTATTGAGAGGTTTTATAGTGAAACTGCAGGTATTATCTTGGGTGCAAAGCTAGAGTAGCAATGAAAACTGGTCCTTATTCCCAGGAAGTTTACTGTCTAGTAAGAAATCAACAAGTCAATAGAAGGTTACAGCCTAGGTGTGAAGAAGATATCATGGTGTAGGTAGTCACAGGTGACCGTATTAGCACATAAAATGGGCGCTGGAACCGAGAGAGATTGGAAAGGCTGAAGAGGTGGTCCCCTTGCTCTTCTCTGGAGCCCGTGATACTCAGCCAGAGGGAAGTGAAGGTGGTGTGAAAAAGATGTGGGTTGCCAAGCAGGGGCAGCGGTATGTGCTCAGGCATACAGGTGAATGAGTCTGACACGTTTCAGGAACTCCTAACAGAAGAACCGCAGCACAACTGGTATAGAGACTGCAGAGTGGGGCCCATAACAACTGGGACTGGAGCCAGCATGTGGAGGATTTGGAATCCAGGCCAAGAGGCTTAAGATTCATGTTGCCAACCATAGGGGACCTTTGAAGGGTTTTTAGCAGGAGAGTGACAAGATCGACTTTGCAATTTAGGATGATGACTGTCAGCAGTGCAGAGAATGGTAGTAGGGAAGCAAAGCTGACCTATTAGAAAGCTATTGTGGAAATTCAGAGGTGATTGCTAGAGCTCAAACGATGATGACCAGTTAGATTTGGGAGTAAGGAAACAAAAGCATCAGAGGCAACTCCAAGTTCTCTGATTTGGGTACTTCGGGGATGGAATGCCATCCCCTGAAATCAAAATATAGAAAATGTAGCAGGGGCACCTGGATGGCTCAGTAGGATAGGCATCTGACTTTGGCTCAGGTCATGATCTCACAGTTGGTGGGTTCGAGCCCCACGCTGGGCTCGGTGCTGCCAGCTCAGAGCCTGGAGCCTGTTTCAGATTCTGTGCCTCCCTCTCTCTCTGACCCTCCCCTGCTTGTTCACACACACACTCTCCCTCTCTCAGAAATAAATAAAATATAAAAAATTAAAAAAAAAAAAAAAAAAAGAAAATATAGCAGATTCAAAGGGGATTTGTCCAGATCAGTTTGGGACACATTAAATATGAGAAGTAAAAAAGCCAGGTAGGAATATCCAATATACAGGTGAATGTAGAGGTCTAGAAATCGGTAGAAAGGTTTGGGCTTGATTTAAAGATTAGAGAGTCAAGGCACTCGGGTGAAAGCTGAAGACACAGGACTGGAGTAGATTGCACAGGTAGAAGGGCCACTCTGCCATGAGAAGCAGCCAAGGGCGGGTACAGCCTGGAGAATATCCACATTCAGAACAGAGTTGAGAAGGAGAGTAAGGCAAAAGGAAACCGAAAAGGAGTGTTCGGAGAAAAAAAAGGTTGGTTCAAAATTTAACCAACCTGTATGCAATGTGATTTTTCCAATTGCTTTATTCAATTTGCCGGATTTTCCCAATGTCTATATTACTCCATGTGGAAATAGCACTAAATATTCCAGGCCATCAAGATACCATAGATACATAAATCCTGATTAACTGGACTGTTTGGAAAATGGAAAGCTCTGATTAATTTAATTTTCAGGTTACTAGTTGGGGATTAGTTTCAGTAAATGAACACATAATGAAATTTCCCTCCGTTCTCTAGTCTTCAGTGCCCATTGCTCATTATTCTGTTGATTCGAATATGCATTTTACTTGGCTTTGTCCCATTTTTCTCTCCCCCTCCCCTCAATTGCCTTTTGACACACTAGCAACCCATTATCCCATGTAACCATTTCTCCACATGGTCCAATTACTATAGCTGTGTAACAAACCACCTTAAAACTGAGTGACTGACTCAAATGACAATTATTTTGCTCATGAATTTGCAGTTTTAACAGGGCTCAGTGGACACAGCTCTTTGCTGTTCTACTTGCGTCAGCTATAATGACTCAAAGGCTGGGAAGTGAAGTTATCTGACACTCCTCTAGTATCTTCTCTACTTTGTGTAGTCTCTGTATAGTCTCTCCTCTGTAGCTTCAAAGTACCCAAACTCCCTGCCTTTAAGTTCAAGGTCCCCAAGGTGCATGCTCACAGAGACAGAGACAGAGACAGGGAAAGGAGGGAAGGGAAAGGTTAAGATGGGAAGGGAAGAGAGAAGAGAGGAGAAAGAGAAAGAGAGAGAGACTGAAAGAAAACCAGCAACAGCTATGGTTATGACTTTACCTTGTATGTCATGGGGCATAATTTCCCCCTCATTTTATTTGTCAGGGGGAGAGAATACAGACCTTACCTCCTGATGGAAGAATATGAACATCCCATTTTAAGAAGGGCATGTGGCTATGATGCATACTACTTCCACTGTACTTGTAAAATACTGTTTGCCACAATAGATAACCATTGCCTTTACTCTCAGTCCTACCTGCTTGGGGCTACCTCCTATGTGGGTCTATCTCTCTATTAGGAGCCATGTGAGCCCCTTTTTTATTCTGTTTATGGTCATAAGTCACGTATTATATGTCTCTTTCCATAGAAGAATGCTCAGGACCAGCTCTCAATGAGAAAGAGAGCTGACTACAGTTTTTTTCAAATTTATCTATATTTGTTAGTCTTTCCTAAGACCTATTGCTTTATTCAAGATGACAATTACTCAGTGATTTCCCAATATGACTGGGTAATGATATATTTTTAGGCCTCAACAAGCTGCAAGAGAGAAATGTTTGGCTGAGAGGCCTTTAAGAGACCTTCACAATGGGGACTTTCCACTGTTATCACTCTGTCTGTAGGATCAGCCTTCTATGGGGAACAAGGCTGAATCTCTCAAGGCATACCCTAGAAGTTGTTATTCAAAGAATAAATCTAGGATTATGAATTTATTTGATAGTTATTTGTTTTTTTCCTCCTGAAAATTGAGTTATAAAAAAAACAATTTAGTACTTAGGGAACCTGACTCAGGTTTCCCTGTAGAGCAGCATGCCTACGGGGTTCTTGGAAGTTAATGTAGTTTCCCAAGTACATAGTTGAAAAAGTCAATATAGTTTCCAAAAGAAGTTGGAAGTTTTGTCTGTGGTATTTTCTTTTAAACCTTCATTCATGCATCTTCGTGATTCTCCACTTCTTTTGCAGAAAATGGCTCTGAAGATATTGATATACTTCCTAGTGGGCTGGCTTTTATCTCCAGCGTAAGTATCTTCCATGCCCCTCAGATGCTCATGTTCATGCTGTATAGAGCGTACATTAATATTGCTGACCAGAGCTGCCAGATGGACCCCTACACACTCATCCCAACTGTGGGTAAATCGGTCAACCACAGAAGCCAGAACCGGATTCCAGTAGGCTAATCAGTGTGCCACAGGAGTGCCCTGGCTTGCATGCCCCACGTGGGCAGGTCCTTATAGGCAGTTCCACAGTCAGTAAGGTCTCAGTAAATGTTTTTGATTTCCATTCCAATCCTGGATTAGTCTCCAGATTTGTGCATCATTCCCTTATTTTGCTGGACCTCATCTTCTGGTAGTCGTCTTTGTACTAACTAGTATCCCTCTTGCTATGCCTGCCTGTGTTTGGAGCCCAGGAAATGTTTGTGAAGCATGTGTTAACCTTGTTACTCAATTCAAAAGCCTGAGCATTTTCCATCTTGAGTTCCTTGCATTCCTTCCAACTCTTTTCAAAGATAAGTAGAGAAGATCCTGTGCTTTATTTCCAATACTACCGTCACAGGTTTGGGGTATTCAGGAAGCTAGGTGAAGGACTGATAGATAAATTAAATATGCTAAATTAAAATATGTATGTTATGAAGATGTCAAAAGTTGCCATGTGCTTGTTGAACAGTTGCAATTTGGAATGAGACCTAAGGTTTTGAAAAAGGAGACTGACTACATTTCAGTGTGAATGCCAATTGCTGGAATTTCATGTCCTAATATTCCATTTTGACTGGTAGAATACTACCATATAACATGAATTTTAAAATCTGTATCTTTTTGGCTAAAAAGAGACACATATAATAACACTTAAAGGCCTGAATTTCTAACTTCTTAAGTATGCCTTGTATAGTCACGGTCTCCGTTGGATTTTATTTTTTTTTAAATTTTTTAAAATATTTTTATTTATTTCTAGGAGAGACAGAGAGAGAGAGAGAGAGACAGCGTGAGCAGGGGAGGGTCAGAGAGAGAGAGGGAGTGACAGACTGAAACAGGCTCCAGGCTCTGAGCTGGCAGTCAGCACAGAGCCCGACGCGGGGCTCGAACCCACGAACCGCGAGATCATGACCTAAGCGAAAGTCGGACGCTTAACCGACAAAGCCACCCAGGCGCCCTCTCAGTTAGATTTTAAAATGCTGTTGGTGTGATATGTGTTGGGGAGGAATTTTATTTCTTTAGTTTTCTTCCAAAGCCAAAGGTAAAATAAAGCTTGTCTAGAAAAGTTTTCTCTTTGTTGACTTAAATTTTCTATTGTCAATTTAGATTTTTAATGTCACTCCAATAGACTTTAAAAAATGGTTGTTCTACAACTGGGAGATTTCTTCTTTGCTTTTAGGAAATAATGTTTGTAGCTCCAACTGTACACCTTCTATTTTCACTGGAACTAAAAGTACTTAACTGTTGCTGTGTAGAACTAGAGAATTTCACCACAAATAATTCCCTGAGAAATGTTAACATGGACCTTTAAGTAATAGAGCTCTTTTCTTTTTCTTTTTTTTGTAAACTAACTAACAACTCATAGGCTAAAGATGGTGCTTTTGGCTCACTTTAAATCTTTCTGTACTGCAAATAGTTCAAGTTCCTATTCTTGGCTTTTCCTATTGTCCATTCTTGCTATCATAGAGCACGTTTGGAAGCTGCTGATTTAGAGAGAAATTCTGTGCAATAGTTAATTTTAGTCTGCAGAGAGGTGTCAAGCAATCTATTTGCTTTCTTACCTTGAGACTTGGCATTGGCATACTTCCCTTTGCCTGCTTTCTTCACACATTACAGGCCAGCTCCGCGTTCTCTGTCAAGCCTCACTCTGGCGGCACTCTAATTCTGCAGCAAAGTCTTCCCTAACACTCTTCCTGGGTGATGTGCCTCTTCTATGCTCCCTCACATTCTTTGTGCTTAGTCTCTTACATACCACACTATATCTGATGTGGTCGTTGGTGCTGGCTCCCCAGATTTCAAGCTCCTTGTGGCCAGGATTTTGCGGAGCATCCGTTGGCATGCTCAGCACCCGATACGCGACCTGATGTGCAGAAGGTACTTGAATCTTACTGAATGCATGTGCTGGTGAATGAAGGCAGTAGAGAATTTCAATGCCAACTCACATACACATGTAGACTGTTGGGAAAAATAAGAGGCCTGCCCCTCCATGGGGTTTTCACTATTTTCAATGGTGAATGACATTGAAAGAATTGTTTGCTTTCACTTGATACAAATTCCTACCCAACTGCTCAAACAGAAAACAGGGTGCATATGAAGCCACTTATTGGAAGTGTTTCAGTCATCATGACACTTAATCTAGGTCAAGTTTTTTTTTTTTTTACAATGTCCTACTGTTATTTACTTATTGAATCATTTCCATTTCTAGAACACTGAGTCTGTAAACTGGTGTTTACAGTGGCACCAGTGCCACTGGCAGTGCCCTTGTGTGTCCCTAAGCTACCCAGGTGCCTGTTGTGGTGTTCTTCCTTAAGCTGCCTTCCTCAACAGTGTTCTCCACTTTCAAACCTTTCTGTATGGTGTGTCGGAAAGAATGTGCACAATTAATGATGTGAGTGACTTAATGAATTCACTTCTCTGGGCTTAATTTGTTTCAGGGGAAAAGGGAAGAATTAGATGTCTCTGAGTTGTTGTTGTTCTTGTTGCTTTTGGGTCCATTGTGACCACCACCTAAGCCACTGGGCTTGGTGGCAGTTCGACTATGGGAAAAGGGTAGGCTTGAAGCCAGAATTCCATGGCCTTATATTGAGGAGAACAGTGATGCTCTTCACTGAGAATAATAGATACAGATGAAAGGAAGGATTTGAGGGGAGAAAGTTGACTTTTGTTCTGATAATTTGATTTTGTACTAATCTCAGGAAGCAGTTGGGAATGCAAACGAGAACTCCAGAGAGAGGTTCCAGGTAAATGTGCAGATTTGAAAATAATGGGCATAGAAGGAATATGTGAAACCTTATGAATAAGATGTACAAGGAGGGAGTATAGAGCAAGAAGGAAAGAAAGATGGATGAGGATAGAAGGGGAAGGGGCAGAAAGAGAACCAGAACTTCAATTTGGCCGTCCTACTTTTGGCTTTTTGGCAAGGAATAAAGGGGTACATCATAGTGTCAATTGCTATAGATATAGAGCTAAGGAAAGGTGGAGGGTTATCAAAGAAGATATCTTGGAGGACACTGGCATGACTTTATAGAGGCATTTCTACAAACTGGTGAGAGTTGGAGCAACTCAAGGCAGGCAACAAGCTCAAGTGATGTTTCCAAGAGATTTGACCACATGGGGAAAGCAAGATAAATGTGTGCCTGGAGGAACAGTAAAATTAGAAGAAGATTTGTTTCAAGAAAGGAGAAATGAACAATTTTTCAGGCAAATGAAGGGGGCACTGGTGAAAAATGAGTGGTGAAAGCAAGAGAGAGAATGTAATTTCTAAAGACAAGTCCCAGAGAACAAGCAACCAAATAAAGAGGTGACAAAATTAATAAACCTAAGAACAGAAGAGGGATACCCATTCCTTAAGAAAAGCGGGAGAATGGAACAAAATTGATAAAATTGAAGAAATACTGAGACAGAAAAGAGGGAGTCAGAGAAAATTCATGTTGAATGGTATTTTTTTCTTCGGAGAAATTAGAGGTAATGAAATAAATTCAGAGTAGAATAGAATTTAGACTAGCCCTATATAAAAGCTAGACCAGGGCAAGGGGCGGGGCGGGGGGTGGGGGTGGGGGACATGTAGGAACCTGATCAGGAAGCAATAAGCAAAGAGTGTGGCTTCCTTAGGAGACTGACTGTTGTTGATTGATGATGATGACAGATTCCAGGTCTGGAAGAAGTTGGTGGCGAGGGGCATGTGGATCCCTCCTCCAAGTGAGGTGACCTAAGAAAAATGAAAGAGTGGATAGTGCCCCTCTGATGGGCTTCAGCAGTGCCATTGTTGTCTGGGGGAAAGCCAAGCTTCTGGTAAGATTTAGGCATAGAAGTACTACGTAGAAGTAAGTATGTGTAGTTGTACATGTATATTTATAAGGAAAGAAGGGACCAGGGACACAGAATAAGAAGGAAATAGTCGACTATAAATGGACATGAGGGTATGAGGAAAGATATAATGTTGATATTAATATATATCAGAGTGATAGGGAAGGGATACAGGGAGGAAGTGAGCTGAGTTTTATAATTGGTGTGACACAAACCAGCCCCAAGTTTTGACACAATGACCCGGGGTGTGGCAAAGGCCCATTGTGTTCAAGATGCCTAGTATTGGTTGGTAACCACACATAATTGGTCCTACCGGTAGAAAGAGCCACTGTCCAAGTTAGTGGAATAAACTTTTTGCAATATTTGAAGAAAAGGATTCATATCCAAATTTTCAGATATATCTCTAGGCACAAAATAGGTCAGAAATAGTCAACTGAGGAGACTGGTTCCCCTATGTTAATTCTTGGCTGAGTCTACTATTTGCCACTAGATAATATGATAATAGATAGGGGCAATATAATGAGCGCATACACCCCTCCTCTCTGCCTTGAGGAAGGCTAGTTGCATATTATCAGGACTGGAAAGAATCTTAGCAAATAGACACTTAAGCCTTCTTATTTAAATGAGGAACCGGAGGCATAGGCAGGCCAAGGGACTCACACAAAGTAACCCAACTCAGTGTCTTGCATTATACTTTTTGAGTTTGTTTATTTTTGAGAGAGAGACAGAGAGTGACTGGGGGAGGGGCAGAGATAAAGGGAGACCCAGAATCCAAAACAGTCTCCAGGCTCTGAGGTATCAGTGCAGAGCCCAATGGGGCTCGGACTCACAAACTATGAGATTATGACCTGAACCGAAGCCAGATTGACTGAGGCACCCAGGTGCCCCATTGCATTATGCTCTATGGTTTATCCCCCTCTTCTTGTTCATAATTAAATATGGGTTCTTGACATTTCCCATTCCCATGGCCTAGATGACATTGGTAATCTCTCAGATCAGACAATGGCAACAGCTGATTAGAGTGAAAAATCCCAGAAACCTATAGGAAATTTAAAGCTTTGAATATTTTTGTTAGGCTTTGAGATTTTCGCTTCCATATGAAAATATTGTGAAATGTGGGGCGCCTGGGTGGCTTAGTCGGTTAAGCGTCCGACTTTCATTTAGGTCATGATCTCGTGGTTCGTGGGTTCGAGCCCCACGTCGGGCTCTGTGCTGACTGCCAGCTCAGAGCCTGGAGCCTGTTTCAGTCTGTGACTCCCTCTCTCTCTGGCCCTCCCCTGCTCACGCTGTCTCTCTCTCTCTCCTAGAAATAAATAAAAAAAAATATTTAAAAAAAATGTTTAAAAAAAAGAAAATATTGTGAAATGTATATATATATGCTTACTTATTTTATATTTTTTCCAGGGATTAAAATATCCAGGCATGCCAAACTTTGCACCAGATGAGCCAGGACAGATTTTCTTGATGGATCTGAATGAGCAAAACCCAAGGGTCCAAGCACTAAACATCAGTGATGATTTTGACAAAGCATCATTTAATCCACACGGAATTAGTACTTTCATTGACAAAGGTAAAGCCTGATTAAAAATAAGGGGAAATGAGGCAGACACAAGCTACTCAACCTTAATGACTCAACATGTATGTGAAAGGAGGGAAAATTCTATTTCACCATGAAGATGTATATTTGCACGATAAAAAGCATGTGTCAAACATTTTTAAACACTGCATTAAAGTAGGGAGAATAGAAGGTGGCCATTCCTTCTTCCTCTTATCTTCTTCTCTTTTCATTTGACCTACAAATCAAAGTTTAGAGATTGTTCTAAAACATCTAATATATAAACTAAAGGTCCTTTGAAAATAATTCTGTGACACTAGAAAACAAAACATGAAGGAAAACAAGAGATACACAAGATAGAATTAATTAAAAGCTTATTTAAAATAACAGTTGCTCATGTTATTTATTACTTGTTCATAGTTCATAATTCCAGACTAATTTAATGTTTAAATATTTGTGGGTCCATAGGGCAAGTAGAGAATAAAAACAGTGAAACCTCCCTAATAGTAACTGCATGAAGAGAAGGCCAAATGAAGTGTTACGATTCCAAATTCTTCAAGAAGTGGTGTGTTAATTCTTCAAATATACAATGTTACAATGTATTGTTAAGGAGAGATCTGCCGGAGTGATTCTTTTTAAAAATTTTTTTAATGTTTTATTTATTTCTGAGAGAGAGAGAGAGAGAGAGAGCGAGCATGAACAGGGGAGGGTCAGAGAGAGAGGGAGATACAGAATCTGAAGCAGGCTCCAGGCCCTGAGCTGGCTGTCAGCACAGAGCCCGACACGGGACTCGAACCCACAAACCATGAGATCATGACCTGAGCCGAAGTTGAACGCTTTAACCAGCTGAGCCACCCAGGCTCCCCTAACAGGAATGTGATTTGAATGAATAAAAACGATTGATTAATAATTATTTCTATCCAGTATCCAACAGATCTTTGTTTAATTCCTTTGGTCTGCACTAGTAGACTTGTTCATTTTTAACTAAATAGATTCCTTTTAAAATGCTCGATTACTCTTTTGCTAAGTGGGTTAAATATTCCCCTTACTCTATATATGCTATTTATTTGCTTAGCAAGCCCTTCTTTAAAAGATAATTGTACGTAGTGAGGCCATATAGTTTACAAGGCATTTTCATATATAATTTACTTATTCCTCAAAATAAAACACTGGGCCCAACCTGGATACTTCTCCTCTTCCTGCCCCAGTCAGTCACCTAGTTACAATGTCGTGTCCAATTTACCCTTCAAATGTCCCTCCAAGCTGTTCACCTCTCACCTCCTCACTGCCACCATCCTAGTCCAAGCCCCCAACGTGTCTTCTGTGGATTCTACAATGGCCCCTGACCATATTTTCCCTCTTATACCACCTCCACCCATTTTCATAAGCAAGAGTAATTTTTTATGTAAATCTGATCATGTCCCTCCCTTCTTAAAATTCTCCATATTGTTTCCATTACTCTGAAGAAAAGCCTCAATTCTCCAGAATGGTCTGGGCTCCTAGGCACTACCCTATGTATATATTCTGGCATCTGGTGTTCTCTCCAGCCTCACCCGATACCACTTTCCCCTTGACTCTCTGGACCAGCCACACTGGATTTCCTTTAGTCCTATAAATGTTCCATACATCAGGGCCTTTCCATTTGCAGTTCCCTCTGCATGGAATGTTTTTCCACCTCTTCTGACTTACTCTTTCTTATCTTTCGGGCCTCAGTTAAAATGTCACCTTCTCAAGGAAGCCTTTCCCCCACTTGTTCAGGGTGAAACTTTATTATGTTTCTTCTAAGTGTACTCCTTCTTTAACACTTTAATCTTTACTCAAAATGGCAATTAAAATTTTTTATCAGTGTTGAATGATGCCAACCTTCTTTCTCTCTGCCACTATTGCCCTATAGTGAACTCCTCCACATCTTTAGATCCAAGCTTGTGATTTGAATTCTTCAAGCGGGTGCCACTCTGTGCAGAAAGCATCTCCTTTCTCCAGTATTCTTGTATTTACTAATTATTTCCTCCCAAATTTCTTCTCTAGAATACAATCACCATAAAAGCATGTGTGACTTATTTATTGCTGGATTTCCAGACTCTAAGATAATGGCTGTTGCGTAGTAGGTGGTCCATGAATATATATAAAATAAATGAATGAACCCCATGAGACAGGGCAAATATTAATACTTGGTTTTATAGATGGAGTAATGGAATTTGAAGAGATGTAGTGACATATAACTTCACATCTGTCATTAATAAATGAAAGTTCCAGAACTAGAACCCAAGTGGTCTTATTTCTAATCCTATACCTTTAAAAAATATTGTTTTAATGTTTTCTGAGAGAGAGGGAGAGAGAGACAGAGCATGAGTCGGGGAGGGGCAGAGAGAGAGGGAGACACAGAATCCAAAGCAGTCTCCAGGCTCTGGGCTGTCAACGCAGAGCCTGACATGGGGCTCGAACTCACAAACTGCAAGATCATGACCTGAGCCAAAGTCGGATGCCCAACCAACTAAGCCATCCAGGAACTCTTAATCCTATGCCTTTTACTTGAGTGAAATTAGGGCTTTGGGATCTATTGAAATTGTTTGAGTTACCATTCTTTTTGCTTGACCTCCATCTAGGCACTGCCATTGAAGAAAGTATAATGAGTGACTAGATCAACTTGGAGCTATTTTATTGCATGAGCTATTTTAATCCATAGTGTTGGATTTGTTTTGTTTTGTTTTGTTTTGTTTTAGGAGTGAGAAGTACGGGTTGGTTTTTTGGTTCTGTTTTGTTTTTTTGTTTGAGATGGAACCAGTTTACAGATTCACCCTCAAAGCATCTATTTAATCAGACTTTCTGGAGTTGAATATATTATGATTGCAATCTTATTTGTTACCTCCTTTAATTATGCATTTAATTAATTAGGGCAAAACATTACATGTAAGTTGGAATGGAATGAGAAGACAAAAACAAAACTATTCTCACCAAGCCTCTCTTATATGGAAGGAAGGGTCCAATAGATGCCTAAAGAAGGTGTAAAACCAGAGCAGCACATAAAATGTGTCTGGCAAGAGTGTCCGGCCGAAGGGCCATGTGGGAGCTACAATCTGATTGGAGCTCTGCTTGCCAAGCCTCGGGCCCCAGAAAGGGCTGCGTCAGACTAAAAGAATGATCCATCTGCGAGAGAGCCACTTTCCTTAATTTGGGGAAAGGTACCTGTGTGTTTCAGGGACCATGCGTATAAGCCCTGCATCTCAGGGCTTGGACTCGCTCTACTGCATGGTTGGAAGCCCTGTCAAGAAAGGAAAAGGGGAGATGAACGCAGATCAAGGCCTGAAATGAGGATGGGACCAGGCTCTTTCAGATGCCAGAGCTCCTCTTACCTAGAGCTTCTTTCAGGTCAGAAAACAGTATTTTGAGAAAACAGATTCCCACCCTCAATCTTGTTCACAGCAGTTCACATTTCACTACGAAAACAGGTGAACATTCTCGGGGTCGGCGATGCCTAGAATTGATGCGCCTGTTTTCTCTTGCATTCACATTCACAGTCCACATCCATTAGGCTCATTAAATATTGTTATTGCACACTTAGGTAGATGACTTGTGTCAGTTTATACTCTAGCTGGGACATGTTGCTTATTTTAAGATATTTACTCAGCCCTGACATTTCTTGAGTGTGTGTTGTAATATATGCATTTCTCACAGAAAAGAAACTTGCTTCTCCTGTTGAAGGGCCACCCTGGGAAACCACATCTGTTTATATGCCATTGTAGCTCTGTATCTTCCTGTGGCAGAAGGTATGTAGGTGAGGCTGAGGAGACCACTGAGGAACGTCTGCCCTTGGCTCTGCCACTCAGTGGTGGGGAAATTGTGCATGAGTTATTCGCCTCCTGATCCTGTTTTCTCAGGTGTACTGTGGGGATCAAATGCAAGGTGTAGAAGAAAAGTGCTTGAACATGACCAAATTCTACACCAAGTCTAATAATAGTTGCAACAGAAGTAAACTTCTTGGAAATTATGCCTTTTTCCCACTTTAGACCATACCGTGTATCTTTATGTTGTGAATCACCCCCACATGAAGTCCACGGTGGAGAAATTTAAATTTGAGGAAGAACAACGTTCTCTTATACACCTGAAAACTATAACACATGAACTTCTCACAAGGTATGGAATTAAAGTATTATGCATTTCTATTTATTTTCCACCTCTGCTGTGTGCTTTGTTTTCTTTGGCTCATGTAGCAGGCTTCAACTTTTGTTTTGTAACATTTTTTCCCTAAGGCTTTCAAGAGGTTCCCATGGTGACCCTGCCCAGCACCTCACTAGACACTGCTGTATTCAGTATTGAATATTTTTTTATTTTCCAACTTTGTGAAAGCATTTTAATCTTATAAAGGTGCTCAATTAGATTCGCAGCTCTAATTCCATCCTCCATACCACAAGAATGCAATACCTACTATTGGGCTTTCTTTAAACACCTACACCTTTTTCTAGTTGTCCCGGTAGATTGTACTGTGAAAGCCGCACCCACTGGGTGTTATGACCGTCTCCAGATGGGCCATTCCTTTCTTCAATAAAAGCTTTAAAGCAGAGTTTGAAAAAAGCCTGTGGGCACATATAAAAATTTACATTTATTAAGCATTGACTATGTGCCAGGCACTGTGTCAAAATGGTCCATTTTATTCTCACAACTGCTGTGAGTAATAGATATGAGTAAACGGGGACTTAACAAAGTTTCGAGTTAAGTAACTTACCTGAGTTGCGTAAGTTGTAAGTTGCAGAACCAGGGTATAAACCTAGATCTATCTAAGTTCAAAGCCGGACTCTCAGTCACAGTGGTGAACATCCCTCTTACTATGCTGAGAAAAAAATAGGTAAGTGTTTTAGTGGGTAGGCTGCCTGTTCCAAGGCTGTAACAAACAATGAAGAATTTGTCTTTTATAAAATGGACTCAACACGGAAAGACTAGTTCCGAGACAGTAGAGGTTAATCTTGTCTTGAGATAGAAGGATAGGGAAAGAAAAGAAAGGAAGGTCACCTTCTCTGCTTTGCTCTCTTTCTCAAAATCACATATCAGTTTCTCCCCATAGAATTTGGGGGTGACAAAAGCAGAGGCAGAAGAAGTAAGTGCAGCTGGGGTCACCGCACTCTTCCCAGGAGGCATTGTATGGAGTTCTGAGGCCCTGTGGGGACAAGACCACCAAGAGGTGCCTGAGAAACTGTGGACAAACCTCTTAACTATGCTTCAGTTTCCTCAGTCAAGTGGGGGTTCTCTCACCGGCCTGACTTACCTAACTCCTGATTTTGAGAATCAAATACAGTAACATATGACGTCACTGAATGAGTTCTTTTCATTGAAGGTATGGACCAAGGGAAAACCCAATACACAACCACTGTATTAGAAAGTTACCATTCCAGGGGCGCCTGGGTGGCTCAGTTGCTTAAGTGTCCTACTCAGGTCATGATCTCATGGTTTGTGGGTTGGAGCCCCGTGTTGGGTTCTGTGCTGACAGCTCGGAGCCTGAGGCCCGCTTCGGATTCTGTGTCTCCCCCTTTTCTTTGCTCCTCCCCTGCTCACTCTCTGTCTCTCCATCTCTGTCAAAGATAAATAAACATTAAAAAAAATTAAAAAAAGAAAAAAGAAGGAAAGAAAGAAAAAAGAAACAAAAAGAAAAGAAAGAAAGAAAAGAAAAGAAAGAAAGGAGGAAAGAAAGTTACTATTCCAGGCGCAGAAGTGAGATACCAATTTTGGGTAAGGAGACATGAATATTATGGGTTGACTTGTGAGCAACTTGAAAAGATATGTTGAAATTTTAACGCCCCCACACCTCAGAACATGACCTTATTTGGAAATAAGATTGTTACAGATGTAATCAGTTAATATGAGGTTATATTAAAGTAGGGTGGGTCCTTAATCCAACATGACTGGCATCTTTATAAGAAGACAGACAGGTGGAAGAATGCACATGGGGATGGAGAATGAGATTGGAGTGAAGTATCTACAAGCTACAGAGTGCCAGGGGGCTGCTGGAAGCTAGAAGATACAAGGATGGACCTTAGAACCTTCAGAATGAGCATGGTTCTGTCAACACCTTGATTTCAGACATCTTGCAGCCAGAATTGTGAGACAGTGCTGTGGTCTAACCCCACCCAGTCTGTCGCACTGTGTCACAGCAGCACCAAGAAACGCACACAAGGGAGAGACTACAGCGAGCGTGTTGTCAAGCCAGCCACACTGCTAAGGGCAGCTCGCTGCTAGAAATCATGGCATCGTCCTCCAGTAAACAACAGAAGTTCCATTTCAGGACAGTGTGGCCAAGATGAGAAAAGGAGAAGTTTATTCAGCAGGCCCATCTCTTATTAGTCAAAAAGGAGTTCACTCTTGCACATTCCTAGCTGTGCATACGCAAGTCAGTTCTGGTGATATCTTGTCCTTTATATCAGCAAAGAGGCCCAGAAGTAGGAGCCTGAGGCCGGCAACAGACATGAGGTAAGGCACTATAAGGCTGCGCTGTGGGAAATGTGTCCGAACCATGCAGCAGTAGTGGAAATAGTACCAACTGGAACTGGGCAGGTGAAGCTTCGAGGGCCTAAAGAAGATTTTTGAAACACAATATTTTGATACACAATATTAACCAAGCATTTCAAGGGGTAGAACGAGGTGCTATGGAAACAAAGTGTCAAAGGATCTAACTTAATCTATGGTGTCAGCCAATACTTTTTGGAGGAAAGAATGCTTAAGCTGAGGACCAAAAGGTAAATAGCCTGATGACCTTGGGAAAGTCATTGTACATCAACATAGTATTTTTTTTGTTTTTGCTTTTGTTTTTGTTTTTGAGAGAGAGAGAGAGAGAGAGAGAGCATGAGCAGGGAAGGAGCGGAAAGAGAGGGAGACAGAATCCAAAGCAGGCTCTGCCTTGTCAGCACAGAGCCCGATGTTTGGCTTGAACCCACAAACTGTGAGATCATGACCTAAGCCAAAGTCGGATGCTCAACCAACTGAGCCGCCCCAGTGCCCCTGGAATTTTTTAATCCAGACTACTTCATGTATACTTTTTCAAACTGATGAACACAATTGTCTTTGAGATTTAGTGATTTGGACCACAATCAAAATCTTTAAACACTCCTTGGGTTTTGCCCTCTCTCTTTTTTTCACTCTAGAGTGAATGACATTGTGGTTCTTGGACCAGAACAGTTCTATGCCACCAGAGACCACTATTTTACCAACTTCTTCATGGATCTATTAGAAATGATCATGGATCTTCGTTGGACTTATGTTCTTTTCTACAGTCCAAGAGAGGTCAAAGTGGTAGCCAGAGGATTTGGTTCTGCCAATGGGATCACAGTCTCACTAGACAAAAAGTAAGCTTTATAAGTTTTCAACACTTTGCTCCTGATATTTCAGTGGACTCCTTCCTTTAAGTGGTAGTTATTTCCTGAGGCTTAAGTAGTCAATATAAGTGTGGAGGGATCCAGTGTGGCCAGGGCTCACACTCTTACGTGTGATCATAAGTACACCATATGTCCTCTTGCACGCCAGGCTTTCCCCCTGTGAAACGAAGACTCGACTCAAGAATGCAAGGTTCTTATTCCAAATTATCATGTGAGTCTAGAAACATAGCTACCTAACACACTTAAAAGGAGAATAAATGCAAAATATCTCTGCCCTTTATGAGGATAATGGTGTTTAATCACTACACTAAGTCGAGTTATCTGAAAGTTCTTTTTAGAGGAGACTTGACTTCGATTGGGCATTATGATTGCATAAATTTCAGGTTTACTGACTTACTACAGCAGGATTTTCTATAAGAAAAATACAGTTTTATGTAGCACAAAATTTTCTGAGAAACTCTTTTAAAGTGTTTTAAAAGAAAGTTTTTTTTTAAAGTACCCATGAATGTTAATGTGTAAACTCAAGATAATAGAGATAATCCCTGTAGAAAACAATTCTAAGTGTTCTTTCTTTTAAAAAAATGAGTGTAATTGAGCTTGATGGTCATCTGATGCTTCTTTTCAAGCACTAGATTTTGGAGATATAGATTCTTTTGGCCTCCTTTAGGTCTACCTACCTCTATCCAATTTAAGGAATAAATTGTGACTCCTAAGTAACGAGTCTGAGCCTGTATATCATCTAGAAACACCAAGTTCATTACTTTATAGTCATTATATCATATTCGAAGCCTACTTAAAGCACTTAAAGAATATTAAAAGGAAGACTGTTATCTTCTTGTTCTATGGTTTAGGAAGATATTGCAGTGGCACTTAGGACTTATTGTGAATTTTTATACCTCTTTTCCAAAGTAAAAGTTAATGTCATCTCTCATTATTACTTGCTTACATGTGAATGTTATTTACTTCAAAGGTATATCTATGTAGCTGATGTATTGGCTCAGAGCATTCATGTACTGAAAAAACATGATAACTGGAATTTAACTCAAGTGAAGGTAAAAAGACCCTTGGCTTGCCCATACAACATGACCTCTTACATAGCTCCTGTGCCTGATCTGAGAATGTGCTCCTTGAATGGAGGAAGCATGACTATTTTAGAAGAACATCAGTGCATTTGTGCTTGGGCTTCGAAAATTCAGTAGTAAGGGCCCTTCACAAGATCTATTTCAGGAGCCAGAAGGCGCTGGTGGGAGGGAGGAGGGGTAGATAAGAAAATTGAAACAATGTCTTTATATTTCCTCTTTGTTGGAAGGTAATCCCGTTAGGCACCTTAGTGGATAACCTAACTGTGGATCCTGACACGGGAGCTATTTGGGCAGGATGCCATCCTAATGCCATGAAGCTGTTCATCTATAACTCTGAGGATCCTCCAGGGTCAGAAGTAAGTTCCTATTCTTCTCTGAGCTCACAGACAAAGTTGCAAGAATAATTTGTTGAGGAGACTTGGGAGAATTTAGTGGGTCACACGTGATGTTCCAGAACTGAATAAGCAGATATTTTGGCAGGATGGGAAGATATGGCCCATTAACCGTTTCAGGTCTCCCGGTGCCAATTTGACATCAGTGCCAGACAGCATTTCCCATCCTTGCAAGGGCTATAGTTGCCATCAGGAAGAATAGGTAAGAACAAGCTTGATTAGTCGCATAGACCTAGATTGCATATTGTATTTCCGATCAGGACACAGGCTCTGATAAATATAATATGATTTCACTCATATGCGGAATTTAAGAAACAAAACAGATGAACATAGGAGAAGGGAAAGAAAAATAAGATAAAAACAGAGAGGGGGCAAACCAAAAGAGACTCTAAAATACAGAGAACAAAGTGAGGGCTGTTGGAAGTGTGTTGGATGGGGGGATAAGTGAAATAGATGATGGGGGTACTTGTTGGGATGAGCATTGGGTGTTATATGTAAGTGATGAATCACTAAATTCTACTCGTGAAACCCTTATTACACTATATGTTAACTAACTTGGATTTAAAGAATTTTTTTAAAAAAAGGATATAGGTACTGAGCAGAGCCTGAAATTAGGCAAAGGGAGAGTCCTATATGGAGGTATCTTCCTTCACACTATCTACTATGAAACTCAGATGGAAAGATTTAAATGATTGTAGTCTCAAAACAAAATTAGTTTTTGGCAGCAAGTTGTAATATATAAGATAGTGTTGAAGAATGTCTCATTTTAAAGATATTATTTGTGTTATTTAAAGCCTCTTCTAAAACAAGAGCATACACCATCGAATTTTATATAGCATTAAAAACAATAGCAGCATTGTCTACAGCATTGAGTTTAAGAATAACAAATCTCTAGTAAATTCAATACAGAGATAAATTCTTGGCACACATACTCTGAGAAATTTATTCGCAAAAAGTTATTGAGCATTTATAATGGATCAGATTTTGTTCTAATGTTTGAAATGTATTATAAAACAAAATATACAAAGATCTCTACTCTTTGGGAGGAGGGAGAGCCTATGAACAAAAAGCATAAGAAATTAGCAAGTTACATAGTAAGCTTGAAGGTGGTGAGTTCTACGGAGGAAAATGTATAACAGAGTAAAAGGGATCAGAATTGCGGTGAACTGGGGGGGATGGGCAGTCCTATTATTAAATACAGAAATCAGAGGGGCCTCATTGAGAAGGTAAGGTTTGGAGAAAGACATAATGTTTGAATCTAGGTTTGGGGAGCTGGGAAATTGAGATTCAAACCCTAGCCTGCTAATTGGCCCTGATAATATACACTTAATTCTGCTTCCAATATTGTTGCTCTTCAATTAAAATTTTTTTTTCTGTAATTTATTAACATATTAGTCACAGCTTCTTAGAACAAACAAAAGCAAAAACAGCAAAAAAGTATTAAGAGAAGCAAAAGTTCAGTCTGAGCCTAGAGCCTCACCCCAAGCTAGCAATCTACCTTTGCCTCAGACACGTGCCCTCCAAAGTAACACATACTGCTTTTCTACAAACACCCAATGATGTCTGCTTTAAGAGAACAAAAATATGACCCATAGCATAATTTGAAAATTATTTAGGATCTTTCTCATGTCTCTATTTTCAAGTCTATCATTTGTTTATTTAAAAAAATGTTTATGTGTTATTTAATTTTGAGAGACAGAGACAGGGAGTGAATGGGGAAGGGGGCTGAGAGAGAGGGAGACACAGAATCCTAAGCAGGCCCCTGGCTCTGAGCTGTCAGCACAGAGCTGGATACAGGGCTCAAACTCATGAATCTCGAACTCACGAACCCCGAGGTCATGACCTGAGCCGAAGTCAGACACTTCACCGACTGAGCCACCCAGGCACCTCATCATTTGTTTATTTTAGATAAGACTTCTTTCTTCACAATGATACCCTTTACTTTTAGTTGAGACTAATGTTTTCTATAAGAGTTTCAAGTTTGAGTATTTTCATGTACCAAACCTGAGTGAAGGTATAGGATCTTCCCTAAGATGAAAAAACAAAACTCAACTAAACTCTATTCTAAGAAGTGTCAATATATATTCATGACTCATGAATTTCTAATTGGTTGTCCTTAATTCTTATCATGTCCTATTTGAGTGAACTTCTTCATCCAGGCTGTTTAGAAAATTGAGCACTTTTATGTTTATTGATTAGCAAAGTAAAGTGTGTTAATCTTAAAAAAAAATTTTTTTTAATGTTCATTTATTTTTGAGAGAGGGGAGGGTAGGGCAGAGAGAAAGACACAGCAGAGTCCAGGCTCTGAGCTGTCAGTACAAAGCCTGATATGAGGCTCGAACTCATAAACTGTGAGATCCTGACCTGAGCTGAAGCCGGACGCTTAACTGACTGAGCCACCCATGTGCCCCTAAAGTGTGCTAATCTCGAGGATCAATAACAGTAGTAGGCAGGGATATGTCAGATTGAATTCCAAAGTATGCATTCTTTCTTCTTCCTGACACTTTGCAGATGTGAGGGGAGCCCCCTCGGTGACAACTACTGTCCTACTGAATACGAGGTTGGGTTGGCTTGCTAACTGGGTGACCATCATTTCATCCTTTGTTTCCCTCCCCATGCAGTAGGCCTTTTCAAAGGCCAGACCCTTCCCGTAGAGGAAGACTGTTCACTCAAGAAGTAGATAAGAGTGGGGCACCTGGGTCATTCAGTCGGTTAAGCACGGAACTACTCTTGGTTTCAGCTCAGGTCATGATCTCACACTTTGTGCGTTTGAGCCCTGTGTCGGGCTCTGCATGGACAGGGCAGAGCCCACTTGGGATTCTCTCTCTCCCTCTCTCTCTGCCCCTCTCTGGCTTACTTTCTCTGCCTCTCTCTCAAAAAATAAATAAATAAACATTGAAAAAGTTTTAAAAAAGAATTAGATAATAGCACTCACTGGATCTCAACTCCTTCCTCTAAAGGAGAACTATCAAAATTAACTAAACCACCTTGTTTGGGATTTTGGCTAATGTCAGATAGCCAACTAGTCCACTTGACTGCATAGATATAATTAGAACATTAATACTTTCATGAGAATAAGAAAAAAATAATCACATACAAATTTTAGTGTATTGATTTCTGGAGTATTAGTCCTGGAGTATTTGAGAAGGAACATGTCACTGGCAGCTGTTTCCTCATATAGTATACTGACAAATATTCTTCTCTTGACAGGTGCTTCACATCCAGGATGTTTTGTCTGAGAAGCCCAAAATAAGCACCATGTATGCCAATAATGGCTCTGTGCTTCAGGCAAGCTCTGTGGCTTCTGTGTACCGTGAGAAACTTCTCATAGGCACCGTATTTCACAAAGCTCTATACTGTTTGCTGTAGACTCTAGGCATTCCAGAAAGTCTTGCCAACCAACAAAAAACAAAACTGCAGGCTGCAGAATAAAATAACTGTGTTTATTTGGGGTCTTAGGGATTGCAATATGGGAGACACAAATTCCACTGGAATTGAAAGGTTGCTCTAGAGAGACAAAGTTGGTTAGAGTTTTTAAAGAGGAAAGAGGAGACTTACATAAATTATTTGAAGAAAATGTGCTCAGTGTTGGTATGGGTACAGTTACACTAATCTATGTGTGATTGGTTGCTAGGGCTAGACAGTGCATTTAGGTCCACTTTAGCTTTTTATTTGATTTCATTTTATTTTTGAGAGAAAGTGCACGTGTGTGCACATGCACACGAGGGAGGGAGGGAGGGGCAGAGGGAGTGAGAGAGAGGGAAAGAGAGAGAGAATCTTAAGCAGGCTTCACACCCAGCACAGAGGAGCTCAATCCCAGGACCCACAATGGTGACATCATGGCCTGGGCTGAAATCAAGAGTAGACCATGAACCAAGCCACCCCATTTATGTCCATTTTAACACATAGTAGATGCCTTTGCTTTTAGCTCAGCTTAGCAAAACTTCTGAGAATTTGATAGAGAAGATGTGCATAAGCTCCACCTCCTCAATGTCCTCCCTGCTCCATTTTAAATAACTCTATTAGTAATGGTTACTCCATTTTATTGTCTCTGTTGTCAATTGACATGTTTAGTAAAAATAAAGCCCTAATTATATGATCAGTGGAATTGAACATGAATGACAAATACCCACGAAAGTGTATCTGGCTTTTCTTATGGATAGAAGTAAAGAAATAGAGTGATTATATAGTAGCCACAAAAATTGCAAGTCAGATTAGTGACAGTCCAGTAAGAAGTCATACCTCTCAATGCTTTCTTGTCTAGTATTCCCAATATTCTTTCTATAATAAAATGTGTGAGCTGTGGTGAGTGAGGTATCTAGTTCACGTAGCACTCCTAACTAACTGTGAAGCAAAACTCCCTCCTACCGCAGGCCTTCTGAGCCTCCAGATCAGGAGAAAACCTAAAGCTCAAATACTTACAGTTCCTCTTCTTTTCCTTTGATTATACCAGACACAAACTGCCGGTCAAGTTCCTAGCCTGTGAATAAAAGCAAGAATTGACAGTGTTTTGCCTAAAGCCCTCTTTAAATTTGTAGTCTCTCTTGTTCTGGGAATCAGGTTCTGGAAAATCCAACAGTGACAGGCATCACTGGCTACCTTAGGGCAGAACAGGGTGGATCTGTTGTTCTTTTGTAATAGGTCTTTATTCGTAGTGATATCTGTATCTGAGGTAATATAATCAGCTTACCTCTGAACCATGAGTGGAGCCTTAAGGCTGTGGCCTTCAACTGCTTTAACCTTTCTCTTTTGGTTAATTCAATAAACACCTATTAAGCAACATCCTACAGGCTTAAGTCTAATGAATCAGAAATAAATAATATGGTTCTGGCTGGAAGTCCTCTCTTAAGGACCAACTCAACCTTAGTTTGATGAGAATGAATCAAGATACCCCTTTCTTGGTCAAAAAACTAGGACAACTTTTAGCAAATCACTAATGGGAATCAGTATACCCAAGAACCCCACCCTCTTCTCTTTTTGTGACTTCCGCTCAGGAGTAGTTGGTTGATTTTTTGTTTTCCTCTTCTGGGGTGGGGAATTGAGAAGGCTTCTTTGTTTCCTAAAGAATTTTGCTCAATTAGATCTAAATTTAGCTGAAAAGTTTTGTATCAGGGTAAAATTCTACTATGCAGTGCATGCAACATTTTCTGATTTAGACAGTAAGAACGTAGTTTCCACTGCTTCAGGGGAGGAATGCCTCAACAGAATGTTCTAGTTAGTTCTTAGACTTTGAGTTTCAAGAGCCTAATCATCAGAGAGACACAGAAGAAAATAATAACTAAGAACATGTACACAGATTCAAAAAATATATAACAGTCTTATTTTCTGTCCCTAACCCTTACACCCAATGGGTTCAGAAAGTTTACCAGACTAGAAGTAACATGGAGAGCCAGAGATGGGAAAACTAAAGGCATTTAGATGCTGGTGGGGTCCTGTGAATAGACCCTGTCCTGCCCCAGGCCAAGTTGGGAAAGGCTGGATGAGAAAACCCATACAGATATTTGGGGGATCTGATTGCTGAGGGAGAGTGTGTCCTTTCACAGAGAGGGCCTACGAAAGTCACAAGGCTCTGGGGTTCTCCTTCCCCAATGCTCCTAATCTTTATGTGAGTATCTTGAGCCTCTTCTCTCACTTGGCAGGTGGGAAGGAGAGTGATGGCCCCTCTAATAAATGTTCCATTTTGATGACTCATTGTAATCCCTTCTCTGGTCTTTCCATTTAAATTACCAGAGACATGGGTGGGGATATTAGGGTGATGATTAGGGATAGTTCAGCTCAAGAAGGAAAATAGTGAAGATAAGAGCAAAAACCAATGTGATAGCCAGAGCCAAGATAGCCCCCAATGATCCTTATGTCCTGGTACTCATTCCCTTGCATAGTTCCTTCCTACATCAAATGTGGCTCTCCTGTGTCATCAATAGGATATTCTAGAAATGATGATGTGTGACTGTCACCGCTAAGTTCTATAAAAACATTACCATTTGACCTTGCTCCCAAAAACTGTGCATCATGATAAAAGTTTCTGACTGTTTTAAAATGCTAAGTTCTGGAGTTATATTATAATTTGTTATAATAATTAGTCACCTAATGAAACAGGAAACCATGTGTAATGTAGAGATTCAACAAAAGCCAAAAAGTTCATTCTTTAAAAAGATTAATAAAAACTAATACACATCTGGTGAGACTTATCAAGAAAAAGAATGGCTCAATTATCCAGTGTCAGAAATGAAAAATAAGACATGCAGATTCTATAGACATTAGAGGGATAAAAAGAAGAGTTGATGAACTACTTTATGCCAACAAATTTTAAATTTTTATGAAAAGAACAAACTTCTAAAAAGGATATAACACTCTATTAACTAGGGTAAGACTAAACTACTGTCATGCATAGAATAAAAACACAATGCCTTTTATAGAAATTGTTTATTTGTCTTTCATTTTCCAATTCTGAGAGGAGTGATTGAGGGACAGCTTCCCTTGATGGGGCCATTCAGGATCTTGGGATCTTGCAGGAAAGAGAAGGCACAGGGCTATTGAGGGAAGTTCTCTAAGGGAACTACTGACACAAGAGTATGAAGGTTTAAAGGAAACTAACAAGATACACTAATATATCCAAGTGCTAGCAATGGAGTGGGAGAGATGGGGGTGGCGGGAGGCCAAGGACTCAGTTTCTAACTGTAGGTTTGAAGGAACAAGGGATAGAAGCAGCTACCAGAATCAGAAGAGAATAGATAAAGTGGAGATAGGTTGAGCAAAAGATCCTGTGGTCATTGGTAGTAAGCGACAGGCACCCTGTCACAACTCAGCAGAGAGAAAGCAGAGGAAATAAATATCTTGACTTACCGCCCTTTCACTCTCCCAACAAGAAGCCAAAAGACAGGAGAACTATTAATGGAGCCCATAAAGCTTCCAGGATGCAGAGCAATGGGGACTTACATACAGAGTGGATCTTGAACTGCAAATGTCTTCATCATGTCACTGCACCATTGCCCAGGGGATTATAGTTATCTGCATGGTGAAAGCTAGGTCTCTACCGTATCTGTGTTTCATCAAACTGGAAGGAGAAAGAAGAGAGAGACTATGTAGGAGAAATACCCAGTGTCTTAAGATCCAGGACTGGAAACAGTAGTCATTTCTTCTTTTCCGTTACTAATGGTAGAAACTAATGACATGATCACACCTAACTAACTTTAAGGAAAATTGAGGAATGTATCATGACTGGAGAAGCATATGTTCCAGGAAAAAGAAAGAATAAATTTTAGTGAACAATTACTAATCTGTGCCACAGTCTACTCTTTAGCCACTAAATATCCCTCTGCATCCTTCTCTCTTGCCAAGGAATATAAGCTAAATATCTATCCAATTTCTGTATCCAGCTCAAAGCACAGGATCTCTGAGTGATGTTTTGACCTCTGCATTAGGTTCATATATGGCTGCACATGGCAGCCTAGAGAATAAAAGCATTGCCCCCCTACATTCAATTACAATGGTTAAGTATGAACAGAATAACTATAGTAAACACTCCTAGTAAAAGAAAGGAAGAATGGAATACATTCAGCTCCGTAACAATGAGATATTTCCACCAGAGAGGAATTGAGAAGATTCCCTGTCTTGGCAGTGATATACTTTCCCATGTCCTCTGTGATTCCAAACTTTGCCCTTTGGGAATATTTCATAGTACATTATTCTTTAAGGCCACAGCTGAAGTGGATCTTGGAAAGAGAGTAATTTTAGTAGCCTCCTTCCTTCAGGTATAGTTTGAGAATCTGAGGACGTTTTCAGGCCAGGCGTTGGTTGCTTTGGAAATTTAAGTATCTAAGAAATTCGATAGGCTTCTGCATCTGTTTGTTTTCATTCAATGCCATGTGCCAACAACAATGCTCAGATTTCTTTTTGGAACATAATTTTTAAGCCTACTTTACTTCCTGGTGTCCATGTCAGCCATTTAGCCCATTTAAGTGCTCTCTCATTTGAAGCTATCTGAATAATGGGTAAAACGAGGCAACACCATTAATATAGCCTCCCACAGTATCAGATCCCATAGCTTTCCTAATTGGAAGGCATGTGGGAAACGCTATGAGTCACAGCAAGCCTACATCTTGCTGTTGGGGCACAGAACCAAATCTCTAGACCTTCTCTATGGTTTTCTGCTTTGTGTCCACTGGTTTCTACATGAGCACATAATATTCTTACTGTGCCCTACTAAAAACATCAAAGAACAATGAGCACATCAACATTCTTGTTACTCTCTGGGTAAGTGGCCAGCTTTTCAGGTTACTGCAGGAAAGTGTTTTTTGTGTATTTTTGTGATGACATTACAGGGGTCTCCAATTTTGCAGCCTGTTGTACCTGTTTCCTCAATTCTAGTCTGACTACATAGTTAAGGTTCTTATTAGAAACCCATTTCTGGGTTCAAATTTCTATATTTCTAAGGTCATGCTAAGCTGTTGTGCCAGAGTGACCCCAAATACAGAGGCTTAAAGAATATAGACATTGCTGAAGGGTGCCACATCTTAGTAGGTAAGAACACAGATTAGGGAACCCAATTTTCAGATTTGCAATCCCAGTTCGGTTACTAACTCTGGCTCTCTCTGAGTCTTAGTTTTGTTATCTTTGGAGATGATAATAGTAACTACCACCTAGGGTTAGTAAGAGGATTTAAAGAGTTAGTATATACAAAACTTAAAAGAGTGTTTATTACATGCCTGTGTTATATAAGCACTTGATAACTTAAAAAATACATTTATCATTTCTCTCACATAAAAAAATTCTGATGAGTGTTCCTGAGACAAATCAGTATGAAAACTCAGATTCTTGTGGTACTCCAGGGACCGAACAGTTTCCAAGCACTTGGCATTTGTTCTGTAAGGCATTATCATCTTCATGGCCAGGCCTCATCCTGGATTCCATCCCATGGAAATGGGAGAGAGTATGGGTAGGTACATGACATGTCTGTAGGCCCAACCCGGAAATGGCACAAACTGCTCCCACTGACATTCTATTAATAAGAGCAAAGTCATATAGCTATACCTAATGGGAAGCGAGGCTGGAAAAGTTGGTTTACTTTCTTGTGCCCAGAAAGGAGGGATTTGGGTAGGTAGTTAGTGTCATCTACCATAATACCTTAAATGGACTCACAAAAAGAGTTTGGAAATCATGATTTTATATTCATTAAAAAATTTGTGTTAGAAATTTAAAGCAATCCTCACATTAAAAGAAACTAAAATCTATAGACAATCAAGTGTTGATAAAGTTGAAATGGGTAAATAAATGATAGTAAATCTGTACAGTGAAATACTATTGAGCAGTGTATACCATAATTAGAGATATATACAATGCCAGGGACAAATTCCACAAATAGTGATGAGCTAACAACAACAAAATGAATACTATGCTTCTATTTTTGGAAAATTCCAAAAGAAGCAAAATTAAACGTTGTTTGAGGAGGCATTAGTAAGCAGTTAAGTTAGAACAGAGAGGTTCTGTCTCTCTAGCTATCACCAAAGTTAGGATAGTGGCTACCTCTAGGGAAGGTGTGCTTGTCGTCAGGGAATCATAGGGAATCGCACATGGGGAAACTTCTGGGGTACTGGAAATATTACATTTCCTGACCTGAATGGTGGTTTACACTGGTATTTCTTTTATAATCATTCTATAACTGTATTTATATATTTGTCCATAGATCTTTGGCATAAACAATGTATCTCACAATAGAATTTTCACGCATATGGAAGAGCTAAGTTGACTTCAAAAATTAAAAACGAAGGGCAGAAGTAGGCCTAATATTTCTCATATGGCTAAACTAAACTAAAAACAGTTCAGTATTTGTGAAAGAAAAAAAATAGGTAAATCAGTGGAATAGGATAGAGATCTCAGAGATATGTCTCTTTGGGGAATTAATATAAAATAAAGTTACCAGTACCAATTAGTAGCGAAAGGATGTTTGCTTAGGAGATGACTTTGGGAGCATGGACTTACTTTATGAAAAGCAATAAAACTATGTCCTACCTAACATCACTAGGTAACTACCAAACAGGTGTTTATGACCTTTGGAGTTAATAGAAGACATGATAAGAGAGTATCTTTATGAACTAAGGGTAGGGAAAACCTTCTGGAACAAAATTTCAAAAATATAAACCTGAAGACAAAAAAGTTGATTGAATTTGAGTCATCAAAATTAAGTATTTCCATTTAAGCAAAGACATTATTGACAAAGATAGTAGATGAATATCAGAATGAGAAATATAATGTTAAACTGACAAGGTATTATTAAGCCCAATATTTTAGGAACTCTAGAGAATAACAAAGTGGAGATGGTAACCACAAAGAATAAGAGGCAAATGGCGTGAAGAAGCAAGCAATTTACAGGGGAGTGGGAAAAAATGAAGCACATGAAAAGATGCTCAGATGCTAAAAATCCTTAGTAATTGGAGAAGTGTCATTTAAAACAGCACTTTAGGGGTCCCTGAGTGACTCAGTTGGTTAAGCACCCCATTCTTGATTTCAGCTCAAGTCACATTCTCACGGTTCATGAGTACAAGCCCCACCTCTGGCTCTGCACTGACAGCGTGGAACCTTCTTGGGATTCTCTCTCTCCCTCTCTCTCTCTCTGCCCCTCCCTGCGTGCACTCTCTCTCCTTTTCAAAAATAAGTAAACCTTAAAAAAATAAAACAGCACTCTAAGTTGCTTTATACCTACTAGACTACCAAAAATTAAAAGGGTCATATTGCAAAGTGCTGATAGGGTGGTGGGAATACAGGGGACATAGGAACCGTGCCTCATCTTTGGTGACAGGGTAGATGGTTGTAGCCACAACAGGTGAGATCCAGAACCCAAGGAATCATGAAATCTGTAGGGTTCAGAGCCATGTCTGTAGTTAAGGTCCACAGCAGCAAAACAAATGCCTGTAATACAGCTTCTTTCCTCAATCAGTTTCGAATTTTAGCCTTCTGATTTACAGACACAAAACAATATCTGAACTGTGGCTTCAAGATTGTTGGGGAAATATAGGTTCTAGTTTCTACCTCTGCAGAACAGGAAGGCACATTAGAAGATGAGAGGCAGACTACCTTCTCCCCAGCCCCCTGCACCTGAGATTCAGATACTGGTATTTAATCAAATCTCTCTGCACATATCTAATATGTGCCAGGGTTTTAAAACATTGCATCCAAAGGATGTTGCAAAAGAGGTGGAATGTGCTCTTTAGCGTTTCTACCACACCACACAGGAGTAAGACCTGGATGCACACTCGGTGTTACCTATGAACTTGTGTTCAGATTGTTACTGAAGGAATTTGTCTATAGCAAGAAAACAAATCATGTACCTTCTGCCAAAACTCATTTTTCCCACACAATGAGGTTGTTCAGGAAAACAATTTCCTGGAAATGTAAAAGTCTGTAATTAGCAGTCAAGAGGAAGTGATCCCACTGAGGAAAACCTAGAGGAATGTGCTGACGTTGGAGCAGAGAATATAATGGAAACTCAGTTTGATACTCTCTAGAACAGACAGTAGATAAAACCCATTCCATCAAGGATGACTTTGGAAATGGTACAATGAATACTTACCACAAAACTGTGCTCTTAGAGCTCCAGGTTTTGCCCACCACGTGAGCCCTGTGGTTTCTAAGAGCTAACTGGGGAATCACACAAGCCTGTAGAATATCATTGATTCCATTAAGAGGTAAAACCAAAATGAAGTGCAGATGGAGCATTACATGGACTGTTAGCAATTTTCACTACAGAAAAAATAGTGGCTTCCGCAGCAAATCTGAAGATTGTCTGTGGGTAGAATGTAAGCTCAAGATCTTTGGAAAATAACTTGTGTGTGAATGGATTTCAGAGAAGTCCATTAGCATTCAAAACAATCACATCGTATGCTAAAAGTCACATACATACACACACACAGTGCATGCATAATAATTGGAAATAGTAAAGTCAGATGTGCACTACCATTAACACATTGAAATATCTTGGTCCTTTCCCTATCTTTGTTTTTTGCTGCCCTCATTCCTTTCCAAATTTTTTCCTAATGAAGTCTCTGTCACTATATCTCTCTCAATCTCTACTTTTAAGGAACCAGACATAGACACTGAACATCATTCACATTTGCCCAAGAGAGAAGCCACATACTCACCTTCTCAACCCCCATGGTAGCTTGGATAATGGTGGTCCAACTACTCTGGTTATCTTCTTGGTACGCTATCCTCAGCAGGCTGATTCAGCTGTTGAACTCAAGAGTGGCCATATGTCTTAGTTTGGCCAATGTAATATTGGTAGAAGTAATAGATGTCACTTTCAGGTAGAAATTTAAGAGCTGGCATGTGTTCCCCTGTATCTCTTTTCTCTTTGTCCCCGAACTGGTAGTATTCTAGATACAGTCTGTTCTGCCAAATTGGATTCTGATTGGTGATGACAGGAAGCAAAGCTTCAGCCAACCTGCAATAGACATGTAGCATGAGAGATAAACTATCATTGTAAGCCTCTATTACAGGATGCTGCAGTAGCTCATTCTTTCTCATTTGTTGTGTATAGTATTTCATTGTATAAAGAGACCATAATTTATTTATCCATTCCATTATTGATAGACATTTATGTTGTATACAAGTGTTTAAGATAGATGCACAAAGCTGCCATGAACTTTCTTTTTTCAATGTACTTTAATACACATATAGAAATATTTCTGTTAGGTGTATATGCAGAATTAAAATCCCTGGGTAATGGAGTACACAAAATGCGCAGCTTCAGTAGATCCTGAAAAGCAGTTGTCCAAAGTGGCTATATCGATATACTCTCCCACTAATGATGTTAAAGTTCTAGTTGTTCCTCTTCCATGTCAACACTTAACAGTGTCAGTTTTCCATTTTACAAAAAACAAATTAACTATTCCAATGGGTGTGTTGTCATATCTCATCATGATTTTTATGTGCAATCCTCAGATGAATAATGGAATTAAACATCTTTTCCTGGCCTCTTGGAGGCTTCTTTGGTACAGAGAATGTTCAACTGTTTGGTCATTTAAGAATTTGGTTGACATTATTTTTCTTATTAATTGTAGGTATGAGTTCTTTGTGAATACCAGTATTGAAAATATATTCTTCCACTTTAAAAAATTTCATTTATTTATTTATTTTTAAATTTACTTCCAAGTTAGTTAGCATTAAGTGGAATAATGATTTCAGGTATATAATTCAGTAATTCATTACTTATATATAATACCCAATGCCCATCCCAACAGATGCCCTCCTTAATGCCCTTTGCCCATTTAGCGCACCCCCCCACACCCACCCACCACCCCTCCAGCAATCCTCAGTCTGTTCTCTATATTTAAGAGTCTTTTATGTTTTGTCCCTCTCTGTTTTTATTTTTATTTTTTTGCTTCCGTCCCCTTATGTTCACCTGTATTGTATCTTAAACTCCACATATGAGTGAAATCATATGATATTTGTCTTTCTCTGACTGACTAATTTCCCCTAGAATAATACATTCTAGTTCCATGCACGTTGTTGCAAATGGCAGGATTTCATTTTTTTTTATTTTCGTATTCTTCCACATTCTGGTGATTTTTCATTTTCTCAATCATGTCTTTGATAGACAGAAAATTTGCAATTTTAATGAAATCCATGTATCAATACATTCTTTTATGAATGTTGCTTTGGGTTAACCATTTAAGAAATATACCGTTTAAGTAGGTTATGAACTATGCTTCTTTGTTATCTTATACACGATTTATTGTTTAATTTTCCACATTCAAATTTCTTACCTATCTGGCATATATTTTAGAGTGATTTTTTGAGTAGAAATAAAGATTCATTTGTAGTCACACCTATATCCAAGTGATATAAAATTATTTATTGAAAAGAAAATCCTTTCCCCGCAGGATTGCAGGAGCACTTTGTTATAAATAACAGGCCATCCGTGTGTAGATTTACAGCTGGGCTCTTTATTTTACTCCACTGAATAATCTGTCAATCACTGTACCAATATCAGATGGTTTTAATTATGATAGATTTATACTAAGTCTTGATTTTCGGTAGTAAAACCTCCATATTTGTTCCTCCTCAAAATTTTTATGGCTACTCCTCTCTCTTTACACTTCCATTTAAATTTAGAATCTGCTTGTCAATTACCACAAAATTTTGCTAGGATTTTGATTGGGATTGCAGTGAATGTATACATTCAATGGGGATCATGAACACCATTAAAATTTGAGTCTTCTAATAATAATGCATGTTCCAGATTTTCTTTTCTTTTTTAAACTGGATTTATTTATTTATTTGCTCTAGTTTAATATTTTGTTAAGTTTATTTGTTTATTTTTGAGAGAGAGAGAGAGAGAGAGAGAGAATGGGGGAGGGGCAGGAGAGAGGGAAAGAAAAAATCCCAAGCAGGTTCTGGGCTATCAGTGCAAAGCCCCACATGGGGCTCCATCTCACAAATAGTGAGATTATGACCTGAGTGGAAACCATTAGTGGAACTGAGCCACCCAGACACCCCTTACTCTAGTTTAATATTGCATACAGGTGATAATAGTGAGTATTCTTGCCTCTCTGTCAATCACCAGGGAAATCTTTCAATTTCTCATCAGATACGATATTTGCCATAATTCCCTTTTAATTACTGCTCTCAACCTAGTTAAAACATTTTCATTTCATTTTTAACTTACTAGGAATCTTTTTTAATTACAAAAGAATATTGAATTTTTAAAAATATTTTTTCTGCATTTATTGGGATTATTATTTATTTTCTTTTTTATTCCATCAATTTTATGATTGATTTAAAGCTCTAAGCCAAACTTGTATACTAGGTGTAAACTTCACTTTGTCGTAATATATTATCTGTCTATATATGGTGGATTCAATTGGGTAATTCTTTAAGATATTAATATCCATATTCATGATAAATGTTGACTGTAATTTTAATTTCCATTTCTTGTAATAAATTGTCAGGTTTTAGTATCAAAATTATGCTGGCTTGGTAAAACAGTTAAGAAAGAGTTTTTCTATTCTGTGGAAGAGTTTGTATAAAAATTAGTATTTTTTCTTCCTTAAGTGTTTGGAAGATTTATTTATGAAGCTATTTAGGACTGAAGACTAAATTATAGATTCAATTTCTTAAATAAATATAAAAATGTTGAGATTTTCTGTCTTTTCTTGTGTGTCTTTTGCAATTTTAAGAATTCACTCTTTTCATCTAAATTTGTAAATATGGTGGAATAAAGTAGTTCATAATATGCTTCTATTTTTAAAAATATCTTTAAGACTTGTGGTAATATTCTGGTCTTCATTCCTCATATTTAGAATTTTTAATCCCTGTCTCTTTGTGGGTCTTATTAGGCATTTATAAATTTTATTAGTACTTTCAATAATCAACTTTTGAATATTTTGTCTTCTTTATTTAATTTTCTTAAAGATTTGTTTGAAAAACATTTTTTTAAATATTTATTTGTTTTTGAGAGACAGACAGAGCATGAGTGGGGGAGGAGCAGAGAGAGAGGGAGACACAGAATCAGAAGCAGGCTCCAGGCTCTGAGCTGTCAGCACAGAGCCGACGCAGGGCTCCAGTCCACGAACCACAAGGTCATGGCCTGAGCTGAAGTCCTACACTTAACACACTGAGCCAACCAGCCATCCTTTTATTTAATTTTTTATTGTAAAATTCACATAACATAAAATTCACCATTTTAACCATTTTAAAGTACGCAGTTCAGAGGCATTTAATATGTTCCCAGTGTTGTGCAAGCATCAGCACTATCAAATGCTAGAATATTTTCATAACCTCAAAAGGAGGTTATGCCCATTAAGCTGTTACTCTTTCGTTACCCCCAGTCCCCGGTTGGTACTAACCTGCTTTGTCTGTGCCTTTCCCATTCTGGCTGTTTTGTATAAATGGAATCATAATATGTGGCCTTTTGTGTCAGATTTCTTTCACTTAGCATAGCATTTTCAAGGTGCATCCATAGCGTAGGATGGACCAAGACTTCATTATTTTTTATGACTGAATAACATTCTATACAATGGACATTCTTTCTTTAAGTCTGTTTTTTATTTCACTGATTGCTGGTCTCATCTTTATTATTTCCATCTATCTACTTTCTTTAGGTTTTTCAGTTTTTGAGACGCACACTTAGATAATGGGGTATATTTCTGTCAGTTTTGCCTTATATACCTTGAAGTGCTGTTTTTAGGTGCACATAATTTAGTATCCCCAAAGCTAGACATACACATTTGGGGCTCTTACACTTCCTTTTTTTTTTTTTTTAATGTTTTATTTATTTCTAGGAGAGAGAGAGAGAGAGAGAGACAGCATGAGCAGTTGAGGGTCAGAGAGAGAGAGAGTCACAGACTGAAACAGTCTCCAGGCTCTGAGGTGGCAGTCAGCACAGAGCCCGATGCGGGGCTCGAACCCATGAACCGCGAGATCATGACCTAAGCGAAAGTCGGATGCTCAACCGACTAAGCCACCCAGGCGCCCCAGGAGGCTCTTACACTTCTTAATTAGATGACTTTGCATAAAATGGGGGTAATCGTACTGGTCATATCCCATTTACCAGGATATTTTGAGATTATGTAGCTGGAGCACTTGTTTAAAGTGCTCATTTCTCCACTTGACTAGAATTTTACTGTTTGCACTGCAATTGCTGTGTGTCTACATTTGCAGTTATTTTCTCATTTATTTCATACAACAAGCCCACAGGAATTATCTTCATTTCACAGATTTTTCTGCAAGTACAGAATTTCAGAAATGACCATGAATCTAGTATTCAAAGTCCAGTGTTTTTATTTTTGTATTTTTCATCTAGGGTTGCTACCACTGTTTCAGCAGAGTAGTGTTGCTGGAGTTCTAAGGACACTAGAATTTCACACTTTCAAACTCTCTACTACATTGCAATTACTGCCAACAGGGTTCAGCATCCTCTAGAGGAAGACGACCAAATTAACTCTTTTGTGCTTGTCTCAAATTAAACTTGACAAACCTGGCTCTGGTTCTCTGCCAATACATTGACATGTTTTCCCCGAATACTCCGTGAATTTGGGGTTTTGTGGAAAAATAAAAGAATCAGTACATGTGCTTTGTACCAAAGATATTTAGGAAGTGATGCTTTAATGTGTGTGAATGAATATTTAGCACATGAAAACAAGGTAAGAAAGGAAAGGAATTATGAAAGTCAGTGTAAATTGTTTACTAAGTTTTGAGTTTTTTATAGGATTTTTCTTTTTCTAATGTTTGGTTGTAAACTGCCCGTGATAAAAAGAAATTCTAACTTAAAAAGCTGATAACTTTCCATAAACTTAAAGTTTTAATATTTCATGGATTTGAATATAGTCGTTTTTATACATTTTAACAACTTTGAGATGGGAAATTAGCATATAATCAATAGTTTCTTAGCATTGTGTTGTAGATTGATATTTTATTTCTTTCCTAGTATAGTAATAAAATAAAGTAATAAAACAGACAATAAAATAATTATATATTTAACACTGATGATATTTTAAAGTCAATAAAATATGGTATATTAAAGTATCCCAGGGGCTCCTGGGTGGCTCAGTCGGTTAAGCATCTGACTTCGGCTCAGGTCATGATCTCATGGTTCATGGATTTGAGCCCTACGTCGGGCTCAGTGCTGACAGCTAGCTCAGAGCCTGGAGCCTGTTTCAGATTCTGTATCTCCCTCTCTCTCTGACCCTCCCCTGCTCACGCTGTCTCTCTCTCTCTCTCTCTCAGAAATAAATAAAACATTACAAAAATTAAAAAAATAAAATAAAGTATTCCAGAGGCTCCTTTAATGCTTTTCAAACATTCATTCAATTCTTTAATCAATATATATTGGGGACCTAGACTCTATTTGATGCTAAACCAGCTATCAGGGCTATAACAATAAACAAAGCAGAATTGTATGGGTTTATAACATAAGGAGAAAATCGGAAAAGGAATAAGATATTAAAAATACAGAGTGGTAAGAATAATAAAGAAGTATGGTGCAAAGGACATATGAAAAGGATATTTAAGAATTAGGGATCAAGAAACACTTAGCCGAAGTACATTCTGAATGTATGCCTGAAGGAGCAAGTAGTATTTGGTTATATCACAAGTGAGGAATAGAGAGGTTTGGGGAAAAAAAGTGTTTCAAATGAAAGTGTAGTTGCAAAAGCCCAGAGCAAGGTTCCCATAGACGGTAGACCTTTAAAAGTGATTGGTGGTGGAGATCATTAACTACTCAAGTATTTTCACTTTTCTTTTAGACAAGGATTCTTAGTATCTGGCCCTGGCACCTAGGGCTTCAGTGAAATACCAAAATCCGGCACAAGTGTTTTGTGTATTTATGAATCCAAGGGAAGGATTTACTGCATTCATCAGGGTCACAAAGTTACGCGAGTCCCTTCAAAAAAAGTTAAGAATGACTGCTCTATGGTCTCACAGAGTAAAGCAAGTACCTGGAAAGGATATTCAGAGAGTGCCTAATTTATTTAAAAAATGGATTAGTAAGTTAATAGATTGGCTGGATCAGAGGATGAGGGCACGGCATCCCCTTGTGTCTCCCCGGCTCACCCCCAGCCCCTTCTCCCCCCGCGATCTTTATGCCCCGTTTGCTGCCGTTTGTTCATTCTTTCATTCCTTCTCCAAAGTTTGAGCACCTACTGTGCCAGAAACTGTTCTAGGAGTTAAAGAGGGGGCAGATGCCAAATTAGTCAAGGTCTGTGCCCGTCTCAAGTTTACTAGTGATGGAGGGCAGGCTGCCTACGAGTAAACAAATAGATAAACAAGATGGCTCCATATAGTGAAGAGTGTGTGGAGCAGGGATGTTGGAGTCATTCGCAACCTGTATAGCACACCCCCGGCCAGTCACAGCTGAAGGGAGCCCTATGTAGATGAAGAGTCTCAGAAATTCTGTCATGTCAGGAAATAACTTCTTAGTTGCTGGATCATGACAAAGTACGTGGTGTGGGGGCAGAGTTCCAGAGGACGGGGAATGGTCAGCATTGTGGAAGACCTCTTGGGGGGTCAGAGGAAGTATTTACTGACAGAACAGAGAGATGTCACTATTCTAACAACCTGTTGCTCTATACTGGTGCTAACTATTTCACATCAGCCGTGGGGTCTTAGTGACTGGTGGTGGGCAGAGTGTGCAATGGGAGACTACGGTAAATAGTAACGTTGAAAAAGGCCTCATAGGAGAAATGACATTTCAGCTAAGACCTGAATGGAAAGAAAGATAAATTCAAAGAGCGGTCAGGAGCAGGTGAACATAAGGAATGGGGAGAGCGTTCTAGTCAAAGGATAGAAAAGGCAAAAATGATGAGGTATAATAAGACTGACATGTTTACAGAGTGATAGGAAGACTAATGTTGCTGAAACATTATGCTGAGTGAATGATAAGAAATTAGGTCAGGTGAGAGGCACAGGCCAGCTCTTGTATGGCCTTTCAGGCCATGATAAGAAAGTAAAATGAGAAGTGGGGAAATGATATGATCTGACTTACATTTTTGAGAACTTAACTCTAGCTGCAATGAGAATGGATTGGGGATGAGGGAGAGAAGAGTAAAGAGGAGTTTTTCTGAGCCGAGAGACAATGGTAGCTTGGGACAGAGTGATGGCAGTGAAAGTAGAAAAAAGTGAGCTGATTTAAGATTTATTTGCAAGTTGTGGTGGTTTTAAAGATATGTGCACACATTCTTTGATATGCCTCCGTCGAGAGGTGGAGCTTAATTCCTCTCCCCTTAAAAGTGGACTGGAGTTGTTTGCTTCTAGCAAAGAGAATATGGTGAAAGTGAAGAGGTGTCATTACTGTAGTAAGATTGTGGCTCCCATTTTGGGGGCATGCTCTTTTGTTCTGTTTTCTCACCCTGGAGGAAGCCAGCACTTTATATGCTACAGCTCTGTGGCAAGTTCCCTGAGGCAAAAGACCAAGAGCTATGTGAGTGATCTTGGAACCTGATCTTAACTCTTCCACCCCACCCCAGATGAGCCTTCAGATGAGAGTACAGCTACATTGGTCTGGGTTCTCCAGAAAAACAGAACCAATAGTATAGATAGATGATAGATAGATAGATAGATAGATAGATAGATAGATAGATAGATAACCATGGGAATTGGCTTACATGATTATGAAGGCTGAGATATGCCACGATATGCTATCTGTAAGCTTGAGAGCCAGGAAGGCCAGTGATTTAATTCAGTAGAGTCTAAAGGTCTCAGAATGAGGGGGACACTGGTACAAATTCCGGAGTCTGAAAGCCCAAGAACCAGAAGTTTTGATGTCTATGGGCAGAAGAATATGAATGTCTCAGCTCAAGTAAAGAGAGAGAGAAAGAGCATTTGTCCTTCCTCTAACTTTTTGCCCTATTTAGACCCTCAAAGACTGGATGATCCCCACACACATTAACGAAGGCTAATCTACTTACTCAGTTTATTGATTCAAATGCCCATCTCTTCTCACAGACACACCCAGAAATAATTTACCTGCTATCCAGGCATCCCTTACTCCAGTCAGGCTCGCAAATAAAATTAGCCATCTAAACAACTCTGGCTGACAGCTCAGCTACCAATTCATGAACGATGTTGAGCCAGAGATACCCAGTTATGCCACACCTAGGACACTGATCCACAGAAAGTATGAGATAATAAATGATTGTTGTTTTTTAACTGCTAGATCAGCAACAAATTTTCCTTCTTTTACTACAGAAGGAAGGCTTATGGGACTGACTGATATGTTTGGTGCAAGGAGGTATTAAGGAAAGGGGTGGGTGCATGACGATTGGCTAGGTTTTGGATTTGAGCAATTGGATGTTAGTGGTGCCATGTACTGAAGTGTGGAGAGATTGGAGGACATGACGTATTGGGGTATGGAATCAAGAATTCTGCTATGGACACATTTTTAGGAGACTATTAGACATTCTGGTGGGAATATAAACCAGGCAGCTAGTCAGTGAGCCCAAAATGAGTGCTCACCAGTCTACCAGTCATTAAATGTTTCATAAAGGACTACTCTTTGCCAGGCTCTTTCCCATGCTTTGAGGTCATTATGGGAAACAAGACAAAACCCCCAACCTCAAAGGACAACAGACCACAAACATATAAGTAGATTAACAAGATTATTTTTAAAAATGAGTAATGAAAAATATAGGATAATGTCAAAAATTGCTGGAGGTAGGGTGTGCTACTTTAGCTAGAAAGATCAAGGATGATTTATTAGAGCCACAGTAATAGACTTGAGCTCAGTGTGTATATTCTGGAAGCACTAGCATACTAATGGTATTTAAATCCACTGGAATTGATGGGATCACCTCAAGAGAGACTGTAGAAAGAGAAGATGTTTTAGAACAAGTCTTAGGGCTTCATCATTTAAAGGTCAGAGACAGGAGGACCTGCAAAGAAGATGAGGAAATTAGGGGGAAAAAAATGCAAGAGGATGGAATCACAGAATGCAAGAGAGGTAAATATTTGAAAAGAAAGGAGTGGTGATCTTTGGCCAACATGATTGAGTATGATTATAGCAGAGAAGTAACCACTAGATTTGATAACATGAATATTATGGGTGGTTTAATAAGAGCAAATTCTGTAGTCGAGTTAAAGGAACACAAGGTATATTATAATGGGTTAAATAGAGAATGGGAGATAGGAGATATTCCCTAAAGTTAGTTGCTGAACCAATCATTTTCTTAAGCTTATAAACAATGAGTAAGGAATTTGGGTAGGGTTCAGCAGGTAGATTCTTCTGCTCCACCTGGCATCAACTGGAGTGATGCCAATTCACAGTGGTATTCAGCTGGTGGTTGGACTACTCTGGAGTGTCCAAGAAGGCTTCATGTATACATCTGGCGCGTTGGAGTAGACGACTGGAAGGCCAGCCATTTTCCCTCTCCATGTGTTCAGAACCTTGCATGTGGACAATCCAGTGGACTGATCAGATTTATTATGCTGAAGCTCAAGGTTCAAGAGCAAGTATTCCAAGTGACAGGAGGTGGAAACAGCTCGTCTCTAAGGCTGTTCCGGCAAACTTAACATGTTTAAAATAAAACCACTGTGGTTTAAAACCACTTAAATTAACACCACTGTGTTTTAGGAATTAAGGCATTCACAGAGTCAGTACCCACTTGAGGGGAAATGTCCTGTGCCTCGCTTTTTAATAGGAGAAATATTAAAGAATTTGTGGCCATCATTAAGCTGTTACAAGAGATGATAAAATGGAAGCATCAACTGTTGGCAAATCTTTCAGAGCTTTAAATCTCTCTCTCTCTCTCTCATTAGAAAGAGGAGTGAAAGAGCACTTTCCCCAGAATACTATGAGTGACACTAAAGCACGTTGGTACCCGATAGCATTATTCCAGAAAAGAGGAAATGATGGATGTTGCCTTAGAGAGAGGTGTAACTGGGACCAAAATCTTTGAGAAGAAAAGAAAGGGAGGGACTGGCCTTTAGTGAAGGAGGAAACACTTCATTCATGGTAACAGGAGAGAAAGGAGACATGAGTATAAAGAGGCACCTCCTTTCCAGCTTTGTTCAGAAGTCCCCTTAACAGGGAGGTTTTCCTCAGTACTCCGTATCTTTCTTCCCTGCTTTATTCTTTTCCATAGACTACGTGCATGTCCTTAATGCATGCATGCATTACCCACAGCACTATATAGGCAGTAATCTTATATTTTACTGATTTCTGGCACATAGCAGGTACTCCACCAGTGTCAGCGAGTGCCCGGAATGAATGAACACTGCAGTGATGTTCTTGCTGAGCTGTAAGGTCAGGAGTGGTGCTCGGAGACTGAGCACCGGAAATCCAGATGTTTGAAGGTGACACACAGTGGTAGCCTGGTGAGAATGAACTTAGATTGTAAGGCTTCTATCCACGGCCCTTCCTTCTGCGCTGCTTCTGGCTGAGTCACTGTGATCACATTACTGAACCCCTTGGAGCCACAGGGATTAGGGCCTTGTTGGCAGAAAATGAGTGCTCATCAAAGCCTGGCTCCCTTTTCCCACAGCTCTCCATTTCCACCAATCGACATGCTCTGCCCCTCTTGCACGGTGTAGGCAGTTCTCTCTCTCCCCTCTCAAGTCTCAGGGAGCAAGCAGCTCCTGGCCTCCACAGTGCCAAGGGGAGGGTAGGGAAGGGGCGGGGCAGGGCGGGAAGGCCGGATCCAGGGACTGCCCCTGCGAAGTTCAGGCTGCAGGCAAGTCAGTCTCCTGGCCATCAGGTTTATGAGCCCAGCCATCTGTTCTTACCCAAGCCATGGCGAAGCTGGTGATACTCACGCTCTTGGGGCTGGGACTGGCACTCTTCAGGGATCACCGGGCTTCTTATCAGTAAGTTGGGTTGTGGTGAGGGCTGCAGCCCAGGTCCCCCCATCTCAGCAACCCCAGGAGCGCCGCTGAAAGTGGGGTGTAGTCTTAACCAAAAGTCCGAGGCAAGTTTTAGATGCACATCCTGCAGGGTTTTCAAAAATGATTGTCCAGCTTTCACGCACCACTTGAAAACATGTCCTTGTTCGCGGCCTGAGGCATGGGGTAAGGAGACAGTTGTCACTGGTGTGATGGTCAAGTAGTTGGCATATGTAAATTGATTTTTCATGAAGATCCATGAGCCTTGGCAACAGATTCACTTCTCAATCTCTCTTCAGAATAGATAACCAGACTAGGGACGCCCCCGCCCCACCCCCCTACTGTGTTGGTCAGGGAAGTAGCTGCTGGGCCTTGGTGTAAATCTTCTCAGCTTGGAGATTCTCACTTTGAGGCCACTCGGAGACACAGGACGCATGTGGAGTAGAGCAGGTGTGAGCAAACGCACTCTATGAGGGTCTGCTCCCCACCTACCATCCTCTCCAGTGGGGCATGGGTGGGGGGTGCGGGTAGGAGAGAACCCTGGCACAGCCCATATTTGATGTCCTGGGTCCTTGCTCTGTCCCTTCCATTATGGGATCTCTGGCAAATCACTTCAATCTTTAACATTGTCTGCTTGAATAAGCCTGAGCCAATAATCCACACTCATATACGAAGCAGCTAACACGGTGCCTCAGATACAGTAACTGTTCAATGAAAGTTAGTGCTCTGTTTCTTAAACTACTTATAAACTCTAAGGTACTGTAAAAAGGGAAGAAAGTTTGAAAGAATTCTGTTTTGGTAGTTTGATGGTAACTTTACAGAGGTTCAAAGTCTAGAGATTGTCCTGGTTCCTAAGATTTAGTCAACATCTTGTTATTTACTTTGAAGTAAAACATTACTAAAAATCAAATTGAACATTTTGGATCTTTAAAAAAATTATATGACCCTAACCTAAGCTTTCATTCAGAATAACTTTTTGTAAACTGTTGGGTTTTTTTCTTCCAATTGTTGATTATTTTTGTAATCACAAACTTTTAGAGAAAAGTTATGGAGAATTGGTGATTTGGGCTTTAAAATCATGTAAAAATTGCAGTTTTTGGATTTTCATTAATCACAGTAGTATTTGATGCTAAAGGAGAATCTCTCTCTCTCTCTCTCTCTCTCTCTCTATATATATATATATATATATATATATACATACACATATATATATACATACATATACACACATATCTATCTGTCTATCTATCTATACACACACACATCTATCTATTTATCTATATATACACACACATATCTATCTATCTATCTATCCACACACACACATATGTATGAATATTCCCCTCTTCCCAGTGTATGTGTGCATCATGGTATTATCCTGGGATGAAAATAAATGGGATATAAAGATCTAAGACCCCTTCTAGGCTTTGTCCTTTCCATTCTGAATCTATACCTGGGTTTCTTCTGTCTCCACCCTTCCAGAAGCCCCCACCAAGATGCCTTACAAAGGATTACAGATCTACCAGGAAGGAGTAAGGGTCTATCTGGCTTGCCTTCCTTAATGTACTCTGAGAATGGAGACTGTAGGCATTTTGTATATGTTTTTGTGTAACAGCACAGCTGCCCTACCCCAATCCTAAAACATTTCTCTCTCAACATGTGGTCTTCGTGCATGTGATTTACCATTAATACTCGCCCAAGTTTGTTCCTAGGAACATGAACCATGAGACTTGCTCCACAAAAAAATACGTTCCTTGAACACATACATTTGGGAAGTGTTGTCTATTATAGTCTTTCCTACAGATTGGCACTGCACTCCGGCATGCTGAAAGCTTTGAGAGCTCTTCAGTTAAAATAAGCAACAAAACAACAAAATGATTTTCTATAAGTCATCGTTCCCCAGACTTCTTTGCCCACATGTCCATTCCCCTTTTGGGTGCCATCTATCAGTATCCCGTAGAGCTCCCTGGGACACAGTGTGAAAAGGACTCTCCTATAGCAGTGACTTGCACTGAGACAAATTTCAGACAACCTGAAAAAGTTGACACCTGGCCTTGGGCAGCAAGGGGACCTTGGCCTTAGTTTCTGGGCCTCTAGACTGATCATGATTTGTCTGAAAGGACAAGTATAATGATAACCTGACATCACATCAGTCCCGCAAGTCCCTCTGTTGGCCTTACCTGTGGTTTCCTGTTGTGGATCATGTGTCTGCAGGAGATGCTCTGCTGTGGGGCTGCCACAGTGGGAAGATGTGGGGTCTGGGTTGGATTAGGAACTTACTGCTTTAGGGGCGCCTGGGTGGCTTAGTCGGTTAAGCGTCCGACTTTCGTTTAGGTCATGACCTCGCAGTTCGTGGGTTCGAGCCCCGCGTCGGGCTCTGTGCTGACTGCCAGCTCAGAGCCTGGAGCCTGTTTCAGTCTGTGACTCCCTCTCTCTCTGACCCTCCCCTGCTCACGCTGTCTCTCTCTCTCTCCTAGAAATAAATAAAACATTAAAAAAATTTTATAAAAAAAAAAAGGAACTTACTGCTTTATTTTCAGTACCTGGATTCAGGGAAGGGGGAGGGAGCCTTAATCTTTAAACTTCTCTGTAGTCAGACAACCAAGAAGGGAAAAGGAAAGTGGGAGGGAGCTGGGCCTCTGGTTTTAAAATGGAAAGGGGATCCGGAAGAACCTGAGGGAAAGGAGCAATACAGGACCAAGACGATGATGGTTATGGAGACGGAGGATGGGGGCAGCCCAGACCAGAGAAGGAAGGGAAATGGCAGGCACTATTCCAAAAGCCCTAAACCCTCATTCCTCAAAGGAACTGCAGACCAGATGCATGACTGAGCATCATCTGCGAGCTGGCTCTAGTTACAGACTCCCAGGCCTCACCCCACACTATTGAATCCTCGTGGGCATTATTTAACCAGTTCCCCAGGGAGATTTGTACACACTTCTTTTTTTTTTTTTTTATGTTTTTTATTTATTTTTGAGAGGCAGAGAGAGCAGGGGAGGTTCAGAGAGAGAGGGAGACACAGAATCCGAAGACAGGCTCCAGGCTCCCAGCTGGCAGCACAGAGCCCGACGCGGGGCTCAACCTACGAACGGTGAGATCATGACCTGACCTGAAGTCGGACACTTAACTGACTGAGCCACCCAGGCGCCCCTGTATACACTTCTTTAAAGGACATGCAACTCCTACAGCACCCATGCCAGAACAGAACAAGAGATTCTGGAGGCTCAGCAAATTACCTTTGTTAACCCTTGTAGAAATAAGGCCCTTGAGTCCCAGAGAAGATCATGAGTCTGCCCAAGGAAGAGATTATGCCCCGAGGCCTGCATCAGGAGCAAGCCAAACCCCCACAGTGGATACAACATTTTATCTTCAGAGATCGGGTCCACAGGAGTGGGTCAGGGACATAAGACACTGTATAGGCCTAGAGCTGAATGGAACTTGGGGAAGGACACAAAAAGCATCTTAATGGGGTTTTCTGATGCTCTCGAGGTGATAACAGCACAGAGAAAGGAGCTGAGAGGGCTCCCCGGGATCAGCAGTCTCCCCTGTCCATCTGTGAAGTCAGCTGTTGTGACCTTGTGGGGTGTGCACGTGCAAGTCCAGGGGATGCCTTGAACGAGAAGATAAACAGTGCCCTGGGGGTGTGGAATGTTACAGCCTGCATCTCTACAGCAACTGCCCCATTTGTAGGTTGTTGATTGTAACATGTGACGCCATTGTTTCCCTTCATTAAAAGGTGACTGCAAAGCTGGCGTTAGCATTTTGCCACCTGGTTCCCTGTCCACACTCCATACCCCCGGGGGTTAGAGGGCAGTGGTGGATTCCAGCAGACCTGGGCTGGATGCCATTTCTGCAACTTCCAAGTCACTCTACCATGCTGAGCCTGTCTCACCGCCTAATAAATTATGGGATAATAATACATATCACAGTGGGATAAATATACAGTCTGGCACACGGAAGGTATTCTGTAAATGGTAGGTTTTGTTACTGCCATATGCTATCTCAGAAATCCACCTATCAATGATCCACCTAATGAGTGATGTTTGAATATATGGTATAATAATGCTTCATGAGACCCTACGCTCCAGTCTTCCCTATCAATGCCACCAACACCGTTTTCTCCATCTGATGCACCAGCCTATTAATTCCACAAAACAACTCAGCAGACATCTATGGAGTACCTTCTCTCTGCCGGTGCTGGGTTCCTGCTGGGTCACAGGGATGAACAGGAAGCAGTATTCACTCACAGATTTCAGAGTTTACTGTGACCCACAAGATCAAAAACTGATAATTGCCAGACACTAGGGTAAGAGACTTGATAGACGTATATGTGGAGGTTCGTGAGGATAAAGAAGTTATTATTCCTATCGCAGTAGATAAGCAGGAGCTACAGAAAGTCATGAGTAAGAGTCTTCCCCCTGGGTTAGGAGGCACGAGCATTCTAGATGGAGGGAGAAGCTTGAACAAATGAAAAGCAGCGTAAGAGAACATATAGAAAAGAGCTGCTAGTATCATGACACCTCATTTCAAATACCAACTCTATCCCTTTAAAGAAGCTTTGCTTCTCTGTGCCTCGGGCTTCTTGCCTATCAGTCGGGTAACATATTAATCATTGTCTCAAAAGTAACAAGGAGAGGGCGCCTGGGCGGTTCAGTCGGTTAACCATCCAACTTCTGCTCAGGTCATGATCTCACAGGCCATGGGTTCAAGCCCTGCATCCAGCTCTCTGCTGACAGCTCAGAGCCTGGAATCTGCTTCAGGTTCTGTGTCTCCCTCTCTCTCTGCCCCTCCCCTGCTTGCGCTCTGTCTCTCTCTTCCTCTCAAAAATAAATAAACTTTAAAACATTTTTTTTAAAAAGGTAACAAGGAGGAAGTATGTGTAAGAGCCCTTAACACAGAGCTTGGCACACAGTAGGTCCCAATAGCAATATTGGATGAGTGAGGATTGTGCAGCGACAGAAAGTAGACTGATGGGGCTGCATATAGCCCCAAGGAACATTCCAGAGTGGATTTCTTTTTTTTTTATTTTTATTTTTAAAAGTTCATTTATTTTAGAGACAGAGAGAGAGAGAGAGAGAGAGAGAGAGAGAGAGCACAGTCAGGTAAGGGACAGAGAGAGGGAGACACCAAATCCAAAGCAGGCTCCAGGCTTTGAGCTGTCCACACGTAGCCTGACACAGGGCTTGAACCCATGAACTGAAAGATCATGACCTGAGGCGAAGTCAGCCGCTAAACCGACTGAACCACCCAGGTGCCCCCAGAATGGACTTCCTAGTGCATAAACGAAAGACTCTCACTCTCTTTTGTAAGAAGCAAGCACATATTTGCAAAGAATAATTGATAACAGGGATTGTGTGATTTCTGGTCAGACTTCAGAGGCCTTAGGAATCAGGGACATACCTCAGACATCAAATTTTATCCCTTAGACCTGGAATATTTGGACCTAATCAAGCCCTTGACCAGGTATTTCCTGATAATTAAGACTAAGGCAGGAAAATATGAGCTGGATTACAGTAACGCAGGGGGAATGGTCTTCTGGTGGTTCCTCCGGGTTGTAAGTAGTGTCACCTGTACACTTTGCCTGAGGAATAGGACTGGATGTGAGCTTTGCATTTGTACTTGAGTTCCAATCCCAATTCAGCCACTTCCTAACCTTGTAGATTTGGAATGCCACTTAATCTTTGTCATCTGTAAGATTGGGAAAATAATGCCTCAGAGTGGTGTTTGAAGGTTAATTGAAGGCATATATATAGTACCTGAACTGTAGTAGCAATGATTACTCTGTTGAGATATGACTCGTTTTTTAGCCATGAATTTGAACTCAAAGCAACTGAGTGCTGTCATCATGCCTCCTTGATTATTCTGCCTTTTGCAGGCTAGAGAGCCTTCCGTTAGACAAAAGGCTGAATTGGGATTGGGGCTGATCTGTTCCGCTTTTCTTTGCCTTCTAGGATCCCATCAGGCCTGATGAGCCTGGTGAGCCAAGCAGTGCACCTATTCTTTCCGCATGGTTTTGATTCTAAGAAAAGCTAATTTGACCACCCTTGGTATTTTTCACGAGTCTGGACCTACTCAGTAATTTCACATCATCGAGTCTCTTCTTCTGTGTCACTTTCTGTGTTGCTTTGTATAAGACCTGCACCTCGCACATTTTTTGTGTCTGTCTTTGAATACCTGGGGGCACTTTACAAATATTCACTGAGCTTTCTCTTGACCACTGTTTTTCAAAATGGTGATTCACAGGGGCGCCTGGGTGGCTTAGTCGGTTGAGCTTCTGGCTTTTGCTTGGGTCATGATCTCGCGGTTTGTGGGTTCGAGCCCCGCGTCGGGCTCTGTACTGACTGCCAGCTCAGAGCCTGGAGCCTGCTTCAGAGTCTGTGTCTCCCTCTCTCTCTGACCCTCCCCTGCTCACGCTGTCTCTCTCTCTCTCTCTCCTAGAAATAAATAAAAATATTTTTAAAAAATGGTGATTCACAAAAGAAGTTTTAGTAGATTATGGCCAACATTTTAAAATGAATGAAATAGACTTGAATAGAAAAATTAGGAACGTATTACATATGTTAGGGTATTTTTGTTTGTTTTAGAGGTAGGTGGGGGTGTGTGCATGCACATGTGTGTGTGTGTTATATGTGTGTGTATGTGTACCATGCAAAATGCTTTTCCTAATGCATCATCACTGTCTTTATTTATCCTTTTTATTTATTGTGAACTTCCATGATTATAATGTCAGATTCCCGTTTTTAAATGTCAGATAGCTTTTACTTTTTAAAATCATGGGGGCAGATTCCAACTTTCCTTTGAAAGTCTGCTTTGTAAGTTCAAGCCCATCATTCAGGGACCCACCCTTTGCTTGCAGGCCAGGCCTTCCTCATCTTGTCACCCATCTCTGGAGCTCTAACACCCCTCCTGGTAGCTCCCCACTCTGATTGTGCTTCGGGGATAATCCGTGGCGCTTTAGCAAAGCTGTTAGTTCAGACCCCTTCCAAAATTGGACTTGATAGCCAATGTCACTGTGGTAGCAACATGTTACTTTTTTTTTCTGAATGAAAGGATGAAAGATCAAGCACCCCCTAATTCCCATCATTTTACACCAAACCGAGAATTTTTATCCAGAATGTCCCCTAGCCCATCCTCTTCCTCCATAAGACTAAATTATGAAGAATTTCTCAGCCCATCTCTAGCCAACTAAGATTTCTGGCAATCCTTCCATAACTGTTGCTCCTCACGAAGACTATATTGTATCATTAGTTCTCAAAAACAAAAACAAAAACAAAAACAAAAAGAATGTTGATTGTTTAACTCTCTTGGCTGTGCTGATGTTGTGGTCCAGTTCTTTTAAATGCCTCATCAATAGTTTTGTTCTGCTTAGGCAGCCTGCTCGTACTTCTGTCTCACATCTGTCCTTTTTTCCTATGTCCTTCACTCAAATATTCCCCATGATGTTTATGCACTCAGATTTAATAAGTTGCTGTGTGTGTGTGTGTGTGTGTGTGTGTGTGTGAGAGAGAGAGAGAGAGAGAGAGAGAGGGAGAAATGTCTTTTTATATGCTGGCCTTGGGTATGATTTTCTAAAGTTATAAATCCTTTAAGCACACCTGTGTTTTTCAAGTGACACACCCGGGAGCAGATGCCCAGTCCAGGCTTGGGAGCCAGACTGGGCAGATGGGTAGGAGGCCCATCTGTCAGCAGCCCTAAAACATCAATGGAGTAAATTGGAACCATGTTGCTATTTAACCCAAATTTCCACATAGGACTCCTTACACAGCCAATGAAATAGTTCCTATTTCTGCCAAAGTGCACAGAGCTGTGGAGAGGACACTGTGTATTTCCTGTGTGGATCTGTCCACCTCTGCTAAGTAAACACTGAATGTACCCAGAGGCCCCACACACCTTGCTGTGGCCTTGTCTGGTAGAATTGCTCAGACTTCAGGGACCACTAACCCTGGAATTGAAACCCAAACAAAGTCCGGTTAAGGAGAACTTTATTGGTAGCTTACTTGTGCAACTTAGCTATCATTTCTGAGTAGTTTCATGTGTGTTTTGTTCCTTTTTTTCTCCCCCAGAGCACGACTTAATGCTTTCCGAGAAGTAAAGCCAGTAGAACTTCCTAACTGTAACTTAGTTAAAGGAATAGGTAAGTATGCGAGCGGAGGGAGTATCTCATTTGAACTTGCAGTACCACCTTGCTATTTATTTGATTAATACACCTGCTTAATTTTGTTCAAAAACAGAACTATGAACCCAAAGAGAATGATTAAGCCAGTAGTTAATTATAAATACCAATGTACTTGACTTTTGACTTCACCAACTCATTGCCAAGGTATCGACAGTTTTCGATAGTTCGTTTTCATTTGGTCAGTTTAGCAAAAACAGTAGAGCAATAATTTTATGGTAATACAACCTGAGGGACAGAGGAAAGAGAAAAAGCAGTGAGTAAAGGGACACATTTTCAAAAAAGCCTTTGCACACCTTGGCAGTTATCACAAGGCTTCACCTCATGCATCTCTCTCTTAATATCTGGGAGGAGTATTTTTCCTGGAAGTTCTCAGCAGATTTCCCCTTAGATCTCATTAGTCAGAGGTAGACAACAGGCTGCTGCTCTAGCTGCAAAGGAAGCTGGGAAAGTAATTACCGGGCTTCCATTGCGGAAAGCAGGCTCTGTCAGTAAAGATAAAAGGGCAGGGGAATAGCACCGGGTAGGCAACCAACAGAGAGTGTCACAGGACTCAATTCCGCATCTGGTTTCAGCCAACCACCTTTGTTATTTGAGGACAACTTGTTTGAGATCCATGCTTTTGTTACGTTTTGTTTTGTTTAGAGTTATTTATCTCAGTTGACTAAGGTTGCACAGGCTAGGCAGTCAGCATCAATAAGGTTGGCCAGATATCTTTCAGTGCAATTTTTTCTAGAAAATAAATGTGATATTGATATTCGATATCATTAGATATTTGAAAAACAAATATGTCCACTGAAAGTATCAATACAGGGGCATCCGGGTGGCTCAGTCAGATAAGCATCTGACTTCAGCGCAGGTCATGATCTCATAATTCGTGGGTTCGAGCCCTGAATCTGGCTTTTTGCTGGCAGCTTGGGGCCTGGGGCCTGTTTGGATTCTCTGTCTCCCTCTCTCGGCGCCCCCTCTGCTCATGTTCTATCTCTCTGTTTCTTTCTCTCTCTAAAAAATAAATAAACATTTAAAAATTAAAAAAAAAAACAGTGTCAATACAAAATTAAAAATCTCGTTTGTCTCTAGATTGATTGAAATTTTTAAAATTTATGTGTACTTAAAGTATAATTGGGGCACCTTGGTAGTTCAGGCGATTGAGTGTAGACTTTGGCTCAGGTTCTGATTTCATGGTTTGTGGGTTCAAGCCCCTCCTCAGGCTTTGCACTGACAGCGTGGCACCTACTTTGGATTCTCTGTCTCCCTCTTTTTCTGCCCCTCTCCTTCTCACAATCTCTCTCTCTCAAAAATGAATAAACATTTATAAAAAGTATAATTAACTTGATATTTTACTGATGTTTATAATTAATAGTAAATGCATATTTTGTATGTGAAATGTACCCCCATTTTAACTGAGCACTTGGACTTTGCTTATATTTCTGATATGGTTTTCAAAGAGTTTACTGGATTTGGAGTTACGTATTAGTATATGTTCATAGGCTCCTCTGTGTCTTTAACAAAACAGCAAGCTATTTTCAAATTATTGTAACTTTTATAAACTTTGTGAATTTCCATGAACTTTCTGTAAGAGATTTCAAACTTGGAGGAAAAAGTTCAGGTCCATCAATTTTAAAAGTATGCCTACAGGGAGCCTGGGTGGCTCAGTCAGTTAAATGTCTGACTCTGAATTTTGGCTCAAGTTATGATCTCACGGTTAGTGAGCTCAAACCCCACGTCAGGCTCTGTGCTGGCAGCATGCATTCTCTCTCTCTCCTTCTCTTTCTGCCCCTCCCCTGCTCACATGCTCTCTCTCTCAAAATAAATAAATAAATAAAGTAAATAAATAAATATATATATTAAGTATACATTTTAGTTACACTTTGTTATGTTAATGTCTTCTAATGTTTATATAATCATATTCGTCAATTTGAATAAATGAAAGAGTTAATTATTCTGAATCTATCAAGTAAGAGCTAAATATATAGCCTCCTTTTCCAGTTGGGAGTGATAAAGAAATGGATCAGTAGCTCCCTGCAATAGTCTGCAATGACCTGTCCTGACTAGTCTGTTTTCTGGCAGAATCTGGCTCTGAAGACTTGGAGATACTTCCTAGTGGACTAGCTTTCATTACCTCCGTAAGTATTTTCTTTCTTTTACAGTGCTCTATATCATTTTCTAGAACCAGCAGCTGAAGTCTTTCATATAAGCCTGTTATATACCAATGCCCACCTTCAAATAAAATAGGCGATCATATGGTTTAAAAAACAAACAGCATATGCATTTACACTGGTGTTAAAATTATGACTGTATGCTTTCTATGCCTATTTGTATTCCTGCGTATATGCGGAACTCTAATATTACCTTAATCTTCCACTTAGTAAAGATTTGTGAGTCTGATGAGTTTAAGAATGGCTTTCCATCAGTGGCCTATTCCTTGAAGCCCTTAAGTGGTATACTCAAATATTTATTGAACTGGCTGTATGTTTATATATATATATAAACATGTCGGTTAGATTTTATCTTTTCACACTTTCCAAATTAAGCCCTTTAATATAAAATTGTTGATAGGTCATCCCACAATTCCCACACTTTGAATAGTGAAGCCATCATGTTGTTGAACCTCTTTTGCATGCAAATCACTGTGGTCACGAGACAGCTCAAAACAAGAGAAGCCAGTACCCTTTGCTACCTGTTGTAGTTTATTTAGTCCAATTTCCTCCTTTGAAGATGCAAAACTAGTCATCTTCTACAGCAGTGTCTTCCGAATTCCTTTTTTTAAGCAACAGAATACATAATTCCAAGCAAAATCTTATGTGCGATTCCAACACTGAAAACAAAAACACAGCTGTGTTGTTCTGATTGAAGGCTAAGAAAGTGGTTGTTTCTGGGCTCATTAGACTTCCCCTAAGTGTCTCCCTGAGATGTTTCCAAGGAACCTGTCAGGAGACATTTTAAAAGCCATAACCAATGTTCTCTCTCTGTTCTTTGCTTTATATGATTGAAGCCCATTAGCAATTGCCCATTTGGTCTACTCTGCCGTTTTTGATCTTTGTCATGATTTGGGAGCTGTGGTGTGAGACACATAGGGCTTTGCTGCTGCTGGAATGGTGTGTGCCCGTGTGTTGTATGGGGCAGCCTGGTGGAGCATATGGCCAGACTTTCAGGGCCCTTCACTAACCTATTGCACAAGCCGATCAAGAGGCTTCCCATGCAGCCCAGTAGTCCGAAGCAGATGAACACATGTGTGTATGAACCCATGTGCCATCTATCACCTCTATCAGCTTTGGAGGTATTTGTAACTTGCCTGTTTTTTTCTGCTTAATGTTTTATAAGGGATTAAGATATCCTGGATTAAAGAGCTTTGAGCCTGATAAACCTGGTAAAATACTTCTGATGGACCTGAATGAAGAAGATCCATCAGTGTTAGAACTGAGGATCACTGGAAGCACATTTGATCATTCTTCATTTAACCCTCATGGGATTAGCACATTCACAGATGAAGGTAACAATATTTAATGTTTAAGAACAAAATCAAATTTAAAAACTGTTGAAGACTGAGTATTTCCTTCCATTTAACTAAAATACAGTCATGGTTAATGTTACTATTCTGTTAAACTTACCCCCTATGTTAATGAAATATAATATTATAACCACTTTAATGCTTGAGAATGCTAACATACTTCAAATCTGTAAAGCACTTATTTTTAAAGATACTAACATGTACATTATCTCTATCATTACACTAGCAATAATATTTAGCCTTAATCATTATGGGTTTTTCATTTTAAACAATTTTACAGATACAGAAATTTACAGGGATAAATTTTTCTTTCTCTCTTTTTTTAGTGTACTTCTTTTTATTTTAATTTTTTTTAGTTTATTGTCAAGTTGGTTTCCATATAACACCCAGTACTCATCCCAACAAGTGACCTCCCCCATGCCCATCTCCCCCCTTCCCCTGGCCCCATCCCCATCAGCCCTCAGTTTGTTCTCCATATTCATGAGTCTCTCATGGTTTGCCTCCCTCCCTCTCCCCAACTATTTTCTCTCCTTCTCCCCACCATGGTCCTCTGTTAAGTTTCTTCTGTTCCACTTATAAGTGAAAACATATGATATCTGTCCTTCTCTGCCTGACATATAGGGATAGATTTTTCTAACTGAAGGCATTAGCAACCTATAGATCCACTGACATAGAGTCACCATGGTCACTTTTCTCTCAGCCCTGTCATCGTCAGTCCCTTTCTGTCCACTGGTTTGTCTGTTTTCTCTTTAAACTATTTTCCACATTTTATTTTTATTTTTTTTAATGTTTTATTTATTTCTAGGAGAGAGACAGAGAGAGACAGCGTGAGCAGGGGAGGGTCAGAGAGAGAGGGAGTCACAGACTGAAACAGGCTCCAGGCTCTGAGCTGGCAGTCAGCACAGAGCCCGATGCGAGGCTCGAACCCACAAACCACGAGATCATGACCTAAGCGAAAGTCGGACGCTTAACGGACTAAGCCACCCAGGCGCCCCTATTTTCCACATTTTAAAACTATCAACATGTTGCCCCCATTCCTTATGCCTTGCTCCCATTTTTTCCTTCCTTCTCCCCCCACCCCCACCTTTTTTTAGGAGAGAGAGAGAGAGAGAGAGCGAGTGAACACAAGAGCAATAGAAGGAGAGAGAGAAAATCTTAGGTAGGCTCCATACCCAGCCTAGAGCCTGACTTTGGGCTCGATCCCACCACCTCACAATCATAACCACAACCCTTGGATCATCACTTGAGCCGAAATCAAGAATTGGCTGCTTAATCAACTGAGCCAACCTGGTGCCCCCATTTCTTCCTTTCTGTTTGCAGCCATTTCCTTGGTCTCTACATTAATTCTCAAACCCAGGTGCACACAGAATCCCCTGGGGGATTTTATATCAACTGATTTTTGTTCTTTTCACCTTTTGACCCTTTGTTTCTTCCACCCTCCACACCCCACCTCTGGCAACTATCAATTTATGAGCTTTTTTTTTTTTTTTAATTCTACAGATAAGAACTATCACATGTTTTTGTTTTTCTTTCACTTATTTCACTTAGCATAATACCTTTGAGGTCCATCCATGTTGATACCAATGACAGGATTTTGTCATTTTTTATGGTTGAATAATATTCCTCTCTGTGTGTGTGTGTGTGTGTGTGTGTGTGTGTGTGTGTGTGTGTGTGTGTGTGCTTATCCATCACTGGACACTTGGGCTGTTTCCATGTCTTGACTATTGTAAATAACGCCCCAATGAACATGGAGGAGCATATACCTTTTCAAGTGAGTGTTTTAGTTTTCTTTAGATAAATACTCTAAATGACATTTCTGGATCATATGGTAGTTCTATTTTGAATTTTTTGAGGAAACTCCATACTGTTTCCGTAGTGGCTGCATGAGTTTGGATTCCCAATAACAGTGCACAAGGATTTCCTTTTTCTCTACCTCCTCACCAACACTTGTTATTTCTTGTCTAACAGGTGTGAGATGGTATCTCACTGTGGTTTGGATTTGCATTTCCCTGATGAGTAATGATGCTGTTGAGCATCTTTTCTTGAACCTGTTGGCCCTCTCTAGATGTCTTCTTTGAAAAAATATCTTTTCGGATCTTCTCCCTGTTTTAAAATTAGATTATTTACTTCTTTGTTTTTGCTACTGAGTTATATGGGTTCTTTATATATTTTATCAGATATATGATTTGCAAATATTCCCTTCCATTCAGTAGGTTGCCTTTTCGTTTTGTTGATTGTTTCCTTCGCTGTGCAGAAGCTTTTAGCTTGCTGTATCTCCACTTGTTTGTTTTTCCTTTTGTTGCTTTTGCTTTTCGTGTCAAATTTAAAAGAATCATCACCAAGATCTATGTCAGAGAACTTACTGCCTATGTTTTCTTCTAGGAGGTTTATGGTTTCAAATCTTCTGTTAAGTCTTTTCTTTTTTTTTAATGTTTTATTTATTTCTAGGAGAGAGAGAGAGAGAGACAGCGTGAGCAGGGGAAGGTCAGAGAGAGAGGGAGTCACAGACTGAAACAGGCTCTAGGCTCTGAGCTGGCTGTCAGCACAGAGCCCGACGCGGGGCTCGAACCCACGAACCGCGAGATCATGACCTAAGCGAAAGTCAGACGCTTAACCGACTAAGCCACCCAGGCGCCCCTTCTGTTAAGTCTTTAATCCATTTGGAGTTAACCTTTGTGTATAGTATAAGAGAGTGGTCGAATTTCATGCTTTTGCATGTAGCTGTCCAGTTTTCCCAATACAATTTATTGAAGAGCCTGTCTTTTCCCCATAGTATATTCTATAGTCTTTGTTCCTTTTGTCATAAATTAATTGACCACAAACCATAAATAGGTTTGTTTCTGGGCTTTCTATTCTGTTCCACTGATCTATGTGTCTATTTTTATGCCAGTCCCACACTGTTTTAATTTCTATAGCTTTGTAATATAGTTTGAAATCAGGCAGCATGATACCTCCGGCTTTGTTCTTCTTTTCCAGAGCGCTTTGGCTACTTGCGTTTTGGTTTGTGTGTTTGTGTGTGTGTGTGTGTGTGTGTGTGTGTGTGTGTGTGTGTGATACAAGTTCCAAGACTGTTTTTCTATTTCTGTGAGAAATCCCATTGGAATTTTGATACGGACTGCATTGAATCTGCAGATTACTGTAGGGACATTTTAACAATACTGATTTTTCCAATCCAAGAGCATGCTGTACCTTTTTATTTGTGTCTTCTTCAATATTTTTTGTTAATGTTTTACAATTTTCAATATATAGGTCTTTCACCTCCTTGTTTAAATTTATTCTGAAGTGTTTCATTATTTTTGATACAATTGTAGATGGGATTGTTTTATTTCTCTTTCTGATAATTCACTCAGCATATAGAAATACAATAGATTTTTGTGTATTGAAGTTGTATCCTGCAACGTAACTGAACTTGTTTAGTAGTTCTAACAACAGGGAGTTTTAAAAAGCCTATGGCACCTGAGTAGTTAAGCCGGTTAAGCACCTGCAGCTCAGGTCATGATCTCACAGCTCACGAGTTCAAGCCCCACGTTGGGCTCTGCGCTGACACCTCAGAGCCCAGAGCTTGTTTCAGATTCTGGGTCTCCCTCTCTATCTGCCTTTCCACTGCTCATGCTCCATCCCTTTCTCTCCAAAAAAAATGAATAAAACATTTTAAAAAGTCTAATGACCAGATCCCAGCCCCAATAAATCTGATTCAGTCAGTCTGAGGAAGGCCTGTGTGGCAGTACTTGTTAAAAGTTCTCCAGGTGGTAAAATATAAGGCTAGGGTTGAGGACCATGTCTATACCCATGGCCTCCATCTCCTCAGCAGATAGTCCCTCCTTTCCCCTTTCTTTCAGACTTTCCCTGTTGTGGGTGACTAAAACTGCTGCCTTGAAAGTCATCAGCAATGTCCTTATTAACAAACCTTCTTTCTTCCAGTTTTCCCTCTCTTCCTTCTTTCCTTCTTTCCTCTACCTCATTTTATGCTGTTGACCATTTTCTCCTTCAAGTAAATTGCTCCTCCCTGACAATCCAATATACTTATCTATCTTAGTTCTAATCCTACTACAGGTCTTTTCCCTGTTCATTGTTTCATCATTTATTTCAGATTCTTTGAACATTCTCCCAAAGACTGATCTTTTGCCTCCTCTTTATTTGTTCTATTTCAGAAAGTTCAGCCAAGTCACACCCCTTAACTGTCCCTGCTTTCTAGGGGAATACTGTTAATGGGGTATTCGCTTTTCTTTCTTTCTCTCTTTCTTCCTTCCTTCCTTCCTTCCTTCCTTCCTTCCTTCCTTCCTTCTTTCTTTCTTTCTTTCTTTCTTTCTTTCTTTCTTTCTATCGGCTCTTCAGCTCCATTTCTTTAGCTTACTAGATTATTCCATCTGGGGTCCTCTCCTATAGCTGCTTTAAACTCAAAATGTTGAAAACTGATTTTCCAGCCTTTTATCTTTTTTTCTTTACCTTTATACCCCATACAAAGTCTCTTCTTTTATATATACATGTATAGTCCACCCATGAGTGATCTCTCCACCCATTTATCAACATCATATTCTATTTTTAAAAGTTATAAGTGCAAAGAAATATGCTGTTGAGTATGCATACACTTTTAAAAATAGAAGGGAGTAATATTACACAAACTCTTCTATAAACTGCTTTTGCATTTATCGTTACATTATGGACTCCTTTCTATGATTTCTATGACAGTGCATTTAGAGCTCCTTTGCAGTGGCTGTTTAGGATTCAGTTGCATGGGAGTGCTGTAATATAGTTCTTCTGTTGATGGATATTCAGTCGGTTCCTGCCTTTACGCTCATTGCAAACAATGCCAAAATAAACATTCTTGTATATATATCTTCTGCGGATATTTCCTTAGGATCAGTTCCTAGAGGCCGAATCTGCTGCACACAGTATGAATCTGGGTTTCTGTCCTCACTTCCATTTGACTTCTGCCTCCCCCAACCCTCAGCCATCATCGGGGAATTTTGATACTTCCTTTCAACTGTCCTCATATCCTTTCTTGCCATTTCTTGTCTATGCCCGGTGCCCTCCCCCCATACCTGGATTACTACTGTAACTTCAGGTCAAGCTGCTCCTTGGCTCCAAGGCCCCCGTGACTTAGCCCTGGATCCTTACCTTAAGACTGGCCGTGGCTATCTATGTCTGTGGCTGCAGGCTTCCCACTCTATCTTTCACTCACTCTACTCCATCCACAGCCTTACTATTACGTGAATGTGCCAAGGAAGCTCCTGCCTCAGGGTCTTTGCACTCTCTCTTCCCTCACCTGCGAATGCTTTCTCTAGATACTCACATGATTTGGTCCCCTATTATCATTTCATTTTCTGCTTTAGCATCGCTTCTTTAGAACTTACCTGACTCTCAGGAAGAAAACATCTTACTACCTTTCATTCCTTGATCTGGTTTTGTTTTTCCCTTTGTAGCACTTAGCACCCATTAAAATAAACACTTGTTTGTTGAATGGACAAACTGCAAGGAGCTTTCTCCTTGGATTCTCCGTTTAAATCTCTTCAATCCAACCCACTACACTTCGCATTGTTTTTCTTTAAACACCAGTTTGGTTACATCAAAGGTTTCCAAAGACTTACTGCTTCTTAAGGCAAAGACTGCAATAATCTAACTTCGCTTGCCAACTCTAATCACACCTCTTGACCACTTAGATGGGTCTCTTTTATGTCTTAAAGCCATACTGACTCAGGGAAGCTACTTCCCTTTGATGGCATCTCCTGGGTGTTCTTTTTATGGAATTTATCATTTTACACTGTGTAAATTATACCTGAGCACACCTCATATTGGTATTCTCCACATCTTTTATCTCTTTTATCTCCATTTTGCATCTTGCTGAGACCATTTGCAGTCGAAAGCTTAACAAGCTCTTTGGAGTTTTAGTGTCAAGCTTTGCTCATTCTTAAAGTGAGGATTCCCTCCCTTCGCCCCAACCCCTTCCCCTGTGGAGTTTGGAGGGTTTTTAGAGACTGTCACTAGTTCTTCTTTTAACCATTTTTCTTTGGAGCAATCACAAGTGCTTCTCTCTACAAGGAGATGAAAATATTCCATCTGCCTGACACCCTAAGTACTATTTGGGGGTGGGATGAAATTGCTTTCTGGAGATGGGGCTGACAGCTGAGAGCTCAGTTAATGTTTCGATTTTTGTTTTTAATCTCTTCTCAGATAATACTGTGTACCTGCTGGTGGTGAACCATCCAGATTTTAAGTCCACAGTTGAGTTGTTTAAATTTCAACAAGAAGAAAAATCACTTTTGCATCTGAAAACCATCAGACACAAACTTCTGCCTAAGTACTGAGATGCATCATATTTCTATTTTCCTTTCAAACCAGTAGGTGGTTAATATACTTTTAGTTTTTCCTTTTAGCCAAAGGAGGAGGGGAGATAATGGCTGGTCAACCCTCCTTTCTAATGATCACCAACTCCTCCAAATGTTCTTCTACAGATACTTTTGAGGATTAAAACCCTTGACTGAAGACGCATTCTCTACCTCTCTCATTTAGCAGGCTGCCTGGATGATGACTCAAGGCTCTGGGCTCAAAATGTCCAATTGAACTGTTCTGGAGAAATAGCCTTACTCTTCTCCAAAGCCACACTTAGTATTTCAAATTCAAACCAGTTTCACAGATGAATTCCACATCTTGAGTTTGCTTATTTATTCATTTTTTTATTTTGTATAAAATATAGAATCTTTGATGTTTCTATGAATTAGAAACATATGCCCAATGGAGACCTGAAATCCAGTTGCCTGTAAGACCTTCTTGTACTGCCTTTACTGCCGTTGTTGGCACGTGATTTATGTAATAAATTTACCTGTGGTTAACACTCAGCTCCAATCCTAGACTTCTTGACAATATAACACAAAGAAAAAGAAACCACTCAGGGATCCCTGATCAACTCTACATAAAATCAACTTCCTCACTTGTCTTACGATTTGGTTTATGAGGCTAGTGATGAATTTGGGACAGTCTTCCCAAACAATCTTTTTCTTTTAATCATTAAGATTTTCTAGAATCCCAACCTTTATTTGATTGATTAACAGACAGCATTGGCAGGATTTGTAAATCTGGGTTTCTTCTAAACTGTGTGATATTCATATGAAGGGACCCAGCAGAGGGCCTAGCACTTTGTATGCACTTAGGGTTCCCAGTATCCCCTCCTCTTATTTCTTACCTGGTGTTTTTGAAGACAGAGAAACTGAAGTTGGAGAGAAACTGAGTTACTGGATGAAGGCCAATCAACTAATTAGTAGTTGAGTAGGTACTATATGGCCCAAGTCTTTTTCTGCATCCCTGGGATGGGTGAAACTTCAGAGAACAGCTTCTGGTGGGACAGCTTATTTACACATTTATTCAACAAATAGATTTTGGAAAGAGAATGAGAATACTGAGTGTCTGGCAAATGTACTGCATACTAAGATCTCAATTAGGGAAAAGTATACAGAATGGAAAAGCTGGGCTAATAATAATAATAACAATAACAATAATAGCAACAGTGAGCTTTAACTATAAGTTAGGTGCTGCAATAACCAAATTTAAACTGATGACTTTATTATCTTTTTGCAAATGCCTGCTTAGTTAAATGTTATTATTATACCATTTTAGATAAAAAAAAAAACAACAACTTTGAAGTCTAGAGTATTTAACTTGCCACAGATGATACCATCAGTAAAATGGTGTAGCTGGGATTTTAACTCTGATAGCTTGAAGCTGAGGCTGTTCCTCTGAGCCATTATGATATAGTGAAAACTTAGTTTATTTGTTTCACAATTTGACTTGGAAATCTCAGATTAGCCCAGTCTCTCAGAGTTAGAGTATTTTTTTTCTGCCCAACTGTAAAAATATTTATCTTTGGCAATGTAGAGCCAAACTGAAAATAACTGTAGTGTCACAATTAACCAAAATTCTGTTCTCTGAACCAAAAGACTAGCCATGTATATGTTCTGCTTTGTATCTGATGGTTGTTTATACTGTTGTTTATAGCATTAATGCTCTTATTACTAATCTATTATGATTTAAGCATGTTATTAATTATAACACAATGGCCATGATTGGTCGTCTACTATATGATGGCATAATGTCAAGGTCTTTGTAGTCATTCTTCCATTTTGTTTCCCAACCGTTAAAGGTACAGAGAGGAAAGTGAGGCTTGGAGGTTAGTGACATGCTATGGCCCCATATATATAACAAGCAACGTCAGCATTCAAATGGGGTTTACAAGATTTCAAAACTGTAGGGCTCCTGGATGGTTCGGTTCGGTTGGTTAATAATGTTTCAGCCTTCGGCTCAGATCATGATTTCACCTTCTTGGATTTGAGCCCCGCGTCAGGCTCGGTGCTGACAGCTCAGAGCCTGGAGCCTGCTTCCGATTCTGTGTCTCCCCCTCTCTCTGCCTCCCCCAGCTTGTGCTCTGTCTCTGTCTCTCTCTCAAAAATAAATATTAAAAAAAAGATTTCAAAGCTATTACTCTGGCACACCAATCTCTGCTCCTTTTTATGAAAAACAGGCAAATGATTATAAAGTGTACTCATTTTTGGAAGTTTACTTTTAAAAAGGAGAGGGGAAAAAAGAAGGTTAAGAGGCTTATGCTTGGAGTCTGTAAACACTAATCCTGAATTCCTAGACCTTTTTCCTCATGTTGTGATAATGGCCACCATTGATTGAGGGTTTAGTGAGTGGCACGCTTTCTACAAATCACACAACAGGCATTGTCTTATGGTGATTTCTACTGCGGCTCCACAAATTAGGATTCTGACCCTTACTCTTATACTAATGAGCTGTATGAAGCTGGGAAAATTATTTAACCTTTCTTTACAGATGAGAAAACTGAGGCTCTGTATGCTTATCTAACTGGCTCAGGAGCCTAGAGCTGCGTCAGAGCTGGTGTGCAGGCCATTACGCCCCCTGCAACAGAGCAGAGATCATTCTCTCCCAGATAATGGCCCTGGGGAACTTCTGTCACCTCAATCAACAAAGAATGACTCACTTATGTGTTCACTGTTGTTCTATTAAAGCAGAAAAATGGACTCATATATCTTAGATTTTCAGTAACAGAGAGAGAATCAAAATCAGAAAGAAAATATGCCAGAGACTCCTGTTTCTGAGCATTCTTGTTCATGGACATTTTACTCAGTTTAGAACCATGAAACTAAGGCTGGAAGTAACGTCTTAAAGCTGAAAGATAGACCAGTCCATCTCATCCTCCTTTTACAGACAAGGAAACTGAGGCCAGGGCCTCATGTGAAATCATTGATTTTGCCTAAATTGCACGGCTAATAGTAGCAGAACTTTAACTAAAATGCAGGTCTCAAGATTGCCCACTTGCAGCACTCCCATTGCCTGATGATGTCTCGGATTGTTCTATATGAGAGTGTGTTCTAGATGAACATAAATAAATTGTGCCCCGATAATGATTCCTGACCTAATTTAATGTCTATTGAATTTAGTATATCTACACACACACACACACACACACACACACACACACACACACACACACACACCATAGCGCTATTTTTAAGATACAGTTGATAAGATTTTTTAAAAATATATTTTTATTTATTTTTGGGAGAGAGAGAGAGAGCGAGTACGAGCAGGGAAGGGGCAGAGAAAGGGAGACACAGAATCCAAAGCAGGCTCTAGGCTCTGAGCTGTCAGCACAGAGCCTTACGTGGGGCTCAAACTCAACAACTCTGAGTTCATGACCAGTGCCAAAGTTGGATGCTTAACTGACTGAGCCACCCAAGTGCCCCTAATAGGACTTTTATGTTACATTGCTATAACAATTTTTTAGTTTTTTTAAAGAATAATTGTTGTCTTTGAGGATTATACAGGTGGGATTAATGCCATATTAATTCTGTGCTATAATAGCTAGAGTGAAAACTCCATCCCACATCTTGATTTTAGGAACAGACATTAATGAATGCTAATGAATGTATAGTCCTGTAATGTATAATACCTTCACCTGTATATATCATATGTGTGTGTGTTTGAATTTGCAGTTTGAATGACATTGTTGCTGTGGGACCTGAGCACTTTTATGCCACAAATGATCACTATTTTGTTGACCAGTACTTGAGATCCTGGGAGCTCTATTTGGGTTTAGCGTGGTCCTATGTTGTTTACTATAGTCCAACTGACGTTCAAGTGATGGCAGATGGATTTGACTTTGCCAATGGAATCAGCATTTCACCTGACGGCAAGTATGTGAACTCTTTCAAATATCGTGCATTCCCCCAGTCCCTTGCTAGATATCTTTAGAACATAGTCATTCTCTAAATAACGTGGCACATTTTAACATGTTATCCTGGTAAGAGGAAATTAGGAAGAACTTTAAAATATCTTAATTTTTCAGGGGGTAAAATTTATCAGACAAAACTTTTCTATTTTGTGTAGGCATACTCTTAAAATTATTTTTTTTGTGTGTGTATGTGGGAGATCTGTGATAAACATTTAGTATTGCTAAATAGCTTTGCTTCAAGGGAAGATTTTTGAGTGCATAATAAGATGAACAGCTTGTAGTTATATGTCTCAGTAGCGCTGGGTTGTGACAAGATAAAGACGTTGAACCAAAATGCAAATCAAGACACTGCTTTCTTCATCAAAAAAGTGTTGCTATGGGGGAAAATTCAATTGAACTCACCAGTGTGCCCCATGATGTAGTTGATTTATATTATTATTTGGTGGTGGCCCAGCAATAAACAATTCACAGAAAAGCACTAGTCTGGGTACTACACTTGGGATAACACTGGTCTCTATGTAAAAGCTGTATATCGGGGACACCTGGGTGGCTCAGTTGAGCATCTGACTCTTGATTTCAGCTCAGGTCATGATCCCAGAGTTGTGAAATCGAGAGTGGAGCTTACTTGGGGTTCTCTCTCCCTCTCTCTCTGCCACTTCCTCCCCTAAAATAATTTTAAAAGCGCTATATATCCATTCATATGTATCCTTCCTCATCTTGTATCATCATGGATTTCAGAGGGTTTAGTAATATAATTAGAGGAAACATCATGGACCACTTTCAATTATTTATAGCACTTCCTGGTATTCGAAAATAGCAGATAGTAAGTCATTATTTCTCTTTTTGCTCTGGGATGCATTGACCACAGCTCTCTATGATGAGTGTAGCATTGTGCTGTGTGCAAAATACTAAATGAATAGGGTCAGGATCAGACTCAGAGTAAGAGGGGAGGGAAACTTCTCTCAGACCCATGCCAAGCATGTTGTCTTCTCTCATACTTTCTCTGGCCTAAAACAAGAGCCTGATTGTCAAGGGGCTTTCCTGCAGCCTGCCTGAGAGACCCCACTATCCTCTGAAATACAGAATCTGGGGTTTGTCGCTACATTGACAAATTAAGAGAAGCAGTGTAATACATTTTTCTCCCAGATATTAAGAGCTGGTACCAGGGCTAAATTTCTTCCCTTCTAGTCAGGGACAACTAAGTTCTTAAGTTTAGAAATAACTTTTCAGAAATTACAGTTCTTTTGTGTACGATAAACTCATTCAGGTTTTTTTTTTTTTCAGAATTTGGTGTGCTTTGAGATGAGTTCCACTTTCCGGTTTCTAAGCAAAGTTCTTTCCTAGGGAGAGTTATTAGAACTTCACCGTAACCTTTTGAGTTACATTACTTCAAGTGCTTTGATGTAGCTCTTTCTCTTTTGAAGGTATGTCTATATAGCTGAATTGCTGGCTCATAAGATTCATGTGTATGAAAAGCACGCTAATTGGACTTTAACTCCATTGAAGGTAAGATGTATTAACACTATAAGTTTGCAGAGTGATAATTAGATTCTAATTGATTTGTGAAATTAAAAGTGAGCAAAAAAGGATTGTCTAATTGGAGTGGGTGAGAACCCATCTTTCACTTTTCTATTAAGAGTCAACAGCATCTTGTGTTTGTTGTTCGCTTTTATTTGGCGACAGACTGGGAAGCAGCAAACCAAATATCTCACCTATGAAAACTTTGATTCTTTCTGCCCTCGTGAATTTTCAGTTGGGCATTGTATTGCTCAGTTCCCCTTCCCTTCCTCCCCTCCCTGCTTCCTCCCCTCCTCTTCTCCCTCCCCCTTCTCTTTCTCCCTTTCATTTCTTCTGCCATGTTGATAGAACAGCCAAGAAATGGCCTCAACTGGTATTTCATGTGACAGCGCTCTCCACAATAATTATAAATAATATACATATAAAGCCCAATCAAATATAAAGTACTCCCAGTGGCCACCATGCATCCCAGCAGCCCATCACTTTGCAACCTTTGTCTCAGTGCTCCCCCCTCTTGATCTTGCAAGTTCCTGGGCTCAGCAGGGGGCCCTGCCTTGCATGGGCACTTCTTCCCTCTGCTCAGAGGATCTTCCTCCAGATCTCTGTGGCTTTCCTTCATATCCTTCCGGTTTTCACTAAAATGTCACTTCGGCAAGGCATTGCCTGGCCACCTAGTCTAAGCTTGAGACTCTGCTCCCCTTGCTACCCACACACCATTAGTTTGCAACCTCGGGGGCTTCCTGGTGCAACCCAAACCCACCTCTCTCTACATGGAGGCCAAGGAGAGACCAAGAAAGAGGCAGGCCACTCCAAATTGGTAGGCAGCGGGTTTAATAAAGGAACTCATTTACTTGGCTTGTCTTAGGCAGCTGCAAGATGCATTTCTCTCCACACCTGCCTGCCAGAATCTTAAAAGTTTATATAGAGGCCTTAATGGGGTTCAGTCATATATACCATTCAGATGGGCTCAACAACACCTAACTCTGTCAAGGCAGTGCCTTTGGAATGGTTCCCACTGTGCAAACATTGGGCAGAATGTACATTTCAGGGACAGGGAAGGGGATGAGGAACCTTCAATTGTCCAGGTCCAGCTTGAGGGTCAACCAGTGGTCATGTCCTCTCAGTGACCTCCTCCACCACTCCATCCCTTGTGATAGCTATTACAGTCTCATCTACCCCCCTCGTCTGCAGTATGCCCAGGGCAGTCAGCAAGGGGTTTCAATAGCATGGATGCAGCTTGTTTAGTGGCTATCTGGCTACATTGGAGGCAGATGCTATAGCAACAATACCAGCACATGCAAGAGAAAACACAAAGTAGGCAATGATTCCCAAAATCAGTGACCATTTTTTTCCTCCAAGAACCCCACCATCTGAACCACTGATTTATTAAGTCCCCTGAACTAAGGATCAAATCATTTGTGTCCTTACGTGATTTAATAAAGATGACACATTAGCAGATGCATCAGGTATGAACACACAACATTCTGTTTGGATGATGTCAAAGAGGTGGTAATAGTGTTCAAGGCCATCCTATTGTGGACGACAGCTTTTATCATTAGAGACATTTCAGTGTTCAGTACAGACAGGCTTTGTTGGCTCTTATTTAAGTCTGGCTGGATGAATTTGGTAGGGGCTTTGATGTGTGCTCTAATACCCTCCAGGCCAATGGAGGGAACAAAGCCAGTGGCCAGATGATCATATCAGTGGAAACAGAGTGTGCCCACCTGGCCTGGAGCAGGGGGGAGCTTGGCAGTTGTTACTGTGGGGTGGACTCTACCGCATGCCCAGGGAAAACAGAGTGTAGGGGCCCAACCACATAGGTAGAAGCCATGACCAAAGATTTGGGCCACCTGAGCACCGGATCCCATTTGTGGCCACCCAGTAAATACTTGGGCAGTGTGAGCAGTCAGTGCCAAAGCAGTTGCCACCCTTTAATATGACAGAATAATTACACAGTACCAGTGATATCCATCCCATGGATACATTCCTCATACAATTGGGTTGGTTCTATTTAGAATGATTTTTCTGTTCGCAACATAGGGGTACCTGGAGGTTCCACTGTCTGTAACTCTAGGTAGCTCACACAAACCCATCTCAAATCTGAGCATAGCCACCCATAGCTCTAATGGTGGTATTTCTAGAATCCTTCAATCAGCACTGTGATGGGGGGGCCTGTGTAGTTTGACTGACTACAAGAAAAAGAATACCCAGGCCCAGTGTTACTGATGGTATGTGCCCTTAGTTGGTTTTCTGGATTAGTACTGGTAATATCAGTTGAATTCAGAGTACTCCTCTTAAGTTGTTCTTTCTTAATGTACTGCTTTAGAGCTCTTGGATCCCCTCCCCTGCATGGTGGTACCTACTATGGCAATCCTGAGAGCTAGAGAAGGGCAGCTGCCCACTTATCCAACAATTGAGTTTATTTCTTTGTCAGACATATGAGTGGTCCACTGTAGAAGGGTATTTCCCTCAGGTGCCCATTCTGTGACTAGACACCCCAGGAGCAGCAGAAGTTTTCAGGTCGAAAAAAAAAAAAAGATAGTTAATAGGAACTTAGGTGGGAGATCTTCCCCCTTCTTTAAGAATTACACTTGTGGCCTGATCCTTAGATGGTAATGTGTCTGCTGCTTTAGGCATTTGACCATGGTGTATATACCATACATGTTGGCCAGGGAAGGCAGCGCCGTCATGCATGAGGAGGTAGCCTGGGAGCAGGATATGCCAGAACAGGGCCCATAGCCTTTCCCTTCTTTCAGTGGTGCGTGTTCCATTCCAGATGTAGTACATTTCAACAGGTCCAACCTGCAGCAGAACAGTGGGATCCAGTGGGGCCCCAGTAGTTCCCCTTCACCCAGGGGTGCAAGGTAAGTCACCCATCCTGGTGGGACATATCATTGCAAACTCCAGTAGATGATGCTTTGCCCGGGAGTTATGGGGCTTGGTGTTCTCAGCAGCATAGTTCCTTGATCCATGGTGAGAGTTGGGGTAATGGCTGCCTCTCATGACTTCCGGACCTTTTCAGTATTGGGTGCCTTGGGAGGGGTCCCCAGTCTGGCATCTGGGGCAACAGCGCCCTACTGGTTGATCATTCAAAGATATTAAAGCCTGGGGTAGTATTATAGCCTACCCAGCCAAGGGGGTTTTACTTGCTGGTAATTTCATCTGATGCTTTAATATTCCATTTTACCTTTCTACCTGTCCCCCCACCCCATTTGTGGGTTATAGGGCAGATGGAACTTCTATTCAATGTTGTGTTCTTTTGCCCAGTTTTGCACATGATGACTTTTGAAATGTGATCTCAAATCACTGTCTATTCAATGATGGCATTCATACATATTACTCAGCTTCTCTAATCCCCTGATGGTGGCAGCCATGATGACAAGGGAGACCTTGGGTTAGGTCAGATGTGGTGACTTATTTAGAACCTAACTCACAGGAAAAGGACTAATCCAATCAGTTTGCCAAACTCAGTGGATGGCCTCAGACTTCTTTGGCAGTTGCCTTGGATGCTGTTTAAAACACATAGGGCATGCTGTTACTGTATTGACAAAGTCACTGTATTTTCAGGGCAATGGAGCATCCTTGGAGATATGCCTTCCCAGGGCACTGGGGTGGCTACTCTTTTTATGCACCCAATCTTTGTGTCTACTAAAGGGTTAGTTGCTAGTGCTTATAGCCAAGCCAGGACATCTGCTTCCTTATTGCCAAAAGGTGTCAGTCCCTCGTGAGCTGAGATGTGGAAGACAGTGAGGACTGTCTCAGGTTCTTGCAGGCAGGTTCGAATATTTGTCCATGTATCCTGATCCCACCAGGGCTTAAGAGTATTCACCCCTTGCTTTAGCATTGTCCAAGCCATGGGATGAATCCCTTTAGAACACCCCAACTGTCAATGCAAAATGTTAAAGGTCAGGGCTCATGAGTGATCACCAACCAAACAGACCCATGGTGGCTGCGATTTCTTCCCGGTTTCTTTCCGCTTCCACCCAGATGATGTCAGTGTTGGGCTGAATAGCAACTCAACTGCACCGCCCCTAGATGGATTCCCTTGACTAGATCCATCCGCCACTCTCTCTCTGTAGGCTGCTAGGGCTGCCACAGGAATGGGGCCTGGGAGGGGTGGTGCATCTGGAGGATATACATACTCTACAAGGCCCTGGTGCGGCTGTCATTCCTAGAGACAGCGCCCTGGTGGACAGAGCGCTCCTCTGCGGCAGATGGGAACACCACATAAGTCAACATGAGGGCTTGAGCCGTGGCAGAGATGGGTCAGCGGAACATATTCTCAACCCACCCCTTGAAAGGAAGGAACGTTCACACTTTGACATACTTTCCGTCCTGAGAGGCTCCACTGGAGAAGTACTGTCTACACTGCTAGGATCTGTTGCTCTACAGGGTGTATGGAGTTGCTGTCCCCTTCCAGAGCTGGGGCCAAAATCCTAGGGGAACTCTGTCCTCCTGGGATCCCCAGTGCAGTACCCAGCTCATACCTTCTGGAGTCACAGACCCAACTCAAATGATAGCCCTGTTTGGGAGATGCCCAGAGCTCTAATGCCCTAAGCTTTCACTAATATTTTTGCCTTCTCAAAGGTGACTTGTTGCCATGATCCCCAGTCCCACGCATGTCCTTTTTTTTTCTTGATCAGTCCATAGAAGGGACAGACACATGGTGCCAGATGGGGAATAAAAGTCCTCCCAATCCCCCAAATCCCCACAAAGATTTGTACCTCTTTCATGTTCTTAGGAATTGTTAAGCTTGCATCTTATCAATCACAGCTTCTGGAACACATGTCTTGCCTAACCAAATGACTTCCCAGAAACTTTATGGCAGCTTCTGGGCCCTGAATATTTTGTGGGCTCATGGCCCATCCTGTCCCTTGCAGCTGTTCCAGGAAAACTTGGAGTATGTCCTGCAGCATGTTCTTGCATAGTTTCTTCTATCTTCTTATGCTCTGGAGCAATTTATATTGTTTGACAGTTATCATTTCCCCCAGGGGTGGCAGGCCCACTGGTTTCCAGTGGGTGTTTCCTTCCAGAACTGGTTTGATTACTATAACCCAGCGTCAGAATTCACAGATAGAGGTTTGCAGTTTCATCTTGTAGGATGTCAATGCTCAATATGATCTCTGGTGTTGGAGAGAGAGACGCCTCATATTCTTGGGGTAGAGGGGGAACACTAAATTTGTAATGTCAAAGAACTTTCTTAACCATAACCATTTGTTCTGTGTAATGATTGATGGTGCTGAAAACTTCTGAGGGTTACCATGTATTAGAGTACATTTGGATCCAGCATGCACTAGAGTTTGTTCTGGAGGACTGGTGAGTAGTGTATACAGCTTGAGGCCTCTGCTGGCCCCTCAACTGCCCTTACCTCGAGGCAGTCCTGGCCTGCATTTATACCTGAGGTATGGGAGGAACTCATCCTAAATAGGACTATATTCCCAAAGCTTCTGCTAGAGCAGGCAAAGCATCAGGGATGGCAAGGGGCAGATGGAGCAGGTCTGAATTGTTGTTCAGGTTTGATGGCTTTCCACAGGCCAATGAATATAGTGTTGAGTTGTCAGTTTCTCCATTCATGTGAGGTCCCTGCACCAATCAAGTTAAACCACACTTGCTTCTGGGTTATTTTTACTGGACCTTTCTAGTCAATTGGGCTAGCCTTTGGGTTTTATGGGTGACCTCTCTGTCTCAGGTCTTTCCCACAGCCCATACCATTCCTGGGATTTGTCAGTTTTCCCCAGATCAACAATGGATTGACCAACATTATAAATGTCTTGTCTCACAACTGGGCTCAACATGGACATGAGTGTCCCATAAGAGGTGTTGGGGATGACTGGAGAATCCTCTCACTAACTCTTGCAGTGAATGTGGCCTAATCAGGGCTTTCAAAGACAGAGATGGAGATTGCCCGTCTCATTCCCAATTCCCTAAGGATTGTTGGACCCCCTGTATAGATTTTCAGGATTCCACATGCCCAGGTAGGTGCCCCTCATTGGGCCAAACTTCACTGCAGGCGACAATAATTCAGTCTATAAGAGAGTGAGTACTTTGAACCTTTGAGCTCCTTCCAGGTGCTGCTGGAGGGCAGGGTGTGCAGTGATGTTGCTCATTTTCTCTGTTCCTGCCCAGAGAAATGTCATCTCCGCCCGTATCCCATAGGTGCACTAATCGTGTTGGGATACATTCCCTGGCCTTTTTACTGGAACTTGGCAGCTGTATCAGTCAGCTCAGTGGGAGTACATTCTCCCTTCGTATCGTTTTCTCAGTTGGAGACTGCCCTGATAGCTGGGGCTGTCATGGTGCCCTTGCTTTCCTGTGTATTAGGGGTTGGACAGCAGGGGGCGTTTCATTCGCTTCACTGTCAGTCACCACAGCATCCTCCTCTTCACTCTCCTCACTTTCCCGGGGGGCTCCACCTCCTCGAGTCCCAATCAGACTTTGTCACAGCACTTGGAACTTAATCTGTGGCAGGTTGCGCCCTCCTAGCTTTGCCAAGTAGCATTCAAGGTCTTCAAATTACCATCCTGTCTCTCACCACACCTGGCAGCCCCGAAGCTACAGAGTAGGGCATACCCACCTGTCCTTCTCTGGCCTCAACTCTTCTTCCAGCTTTCTTTCTTTCTTTTTTAAAAATTAAATCTATTTATTTAAAAAACTTAGTATTGATGTATCGTTGACACACAATTAGTTTCATGTGTACAACATAGGGATTGGATTCTGCACATGATTCCGTGCTCATCACAAATGCAGTCATCGTCTGTCACCATACAATGGTACTGCAGTATTACTGACTATATTTTTCATTTTTGTGACTGATTGATTTTATACCTGAAGTTTGTACCTCTTAACCTCCTTCACCTATTTTGTTGTTTTTGCACCTCCTTCCCTGCTGGCAAACACCCATTTGTTCTCTGTAGCTATGAGTCTGTTTCTGTTGTTTCTTTGTTCATTTGTTTTAGTTTTTAGATTCCACATGTAAGCAAAATTATATGGTATTTATCTTTCTTTGTTGGACTTATTTCACTTAGCATAAAATCCTCTAAGTTAATCCATGTTTTTGCGTGGGGGCAAGGAGAGATCAAAGACGAAGACAGACAGACTGGCAGACGGCAGGTTTAATAAACAGGGGAACTTATATACGAGGCTTGTTTTGAACAGACACAGGACAAGTAGATCTCCACACCCACCCACCAGGATCTTTAAAGTTTATACAGAGGCCTTAACTGGATTCAGCCACATATACTGTCCAGATGGTCTCAATAACACATTACTCTCTCAAGGCTATGTCTTTGGAACACTTCCCACTGTGGAAACCGTGGGCAGAATGTACATCCCAAGGACAGGGGAGGGGTTAAGGAGCCTCCAATTGTCTGGGTCCAGCTTGAGGATCAACTGGTGGTCACGTCCTCTTGATGACCTCCTCCAACACACACACATGCGTGCGCGCACACACACACACACACACGCACACACACACACACACACACACACACACACACACACACACACACACTTCCTTTCTCCTTACAGCTTCATTTTCCCTTCAATGTTTATTACTAACACTATATATTTTACTTATATTTTATAAGGAAAGTACTGTATATTTTAGTTTATCTTCTCTATTATCTGCCTCTTCCACTAGGATGTAGGTTCCAGAAGGGCAGATAGTTTTTTATTTGTTCCTGGAAGCATTCCCAACATGTGGTAGGCACTCAACAAATACTTGTTAAATTAGTACGATGGGGCTGGTACACTTCAGGGGTTTATCTTCTACCCCCCACCATTTATGATCTGGCCTGAAGTTTTGGTCAAAAGAAGTAAAAACACAAAGGAGAGGAAAGCAAAAGTAACACCAAAGTGGAGCATTGTAAAAGCAGTCCCCTGTCCCTTACGAACAAGACATCCCTCTCTTGCCATAACCACCTATGACGTGGAGTGTTGTCCCCATGCTCCATGGCCCTGTTCTTGTCAGTACATCCAAGGTACTGTCATGACAGGCTTCACTCTAAGAAAATTACCTCAAAGCTATACCAAATGTAGCATCATGCTTGACATTAAAAATCACTGGCATGGCCCATTTGGTATTAGCTGAAGTAAAGTGGAATTTCACACACTCATACTGGCTACGGGAATAAAAGTAGATCGTGGTTGTAACAATAGGTACCTCTGTAACCTGAAAGCTAAAGAATGTTCTAAGACTAGAGCCCAATCTAATATATATTCACAACAGAATGATAAAGGCACTGGTCCTGACAAGGACGTATTTCAGGGTTGGCACCCATTTTTGGCAATAGGTAATGCCCATCTCCTGATATAACAATTCAGTTGAGGTTCCCCCTCTGTGACTGCAATGCTATGCTTTCTTTTGAAGGACCATATTAATTAAGACCAGGTAATTAGTTAATACTTGGAGTGTCAAGAAATTTGATAAATCGACGGAGACTGATCTTACAATTTGTGATGAGATGCGGGTGGTTTATGTCTTGCAAAATGTGGGATAGACATACAATGGAATACTATTGAGCCTTCAAAAGGAGTGGGTACTAATACGTGCTCCAACATGGATGAACTTTGAAGATCTTGTGCTAAGGGACATAAGTCCGACAAAAAAGGACAAGTGTTGTGTGATTTCACTTATATTAGGTTCCTAGAATACACAAATTCATAAACAGAAAGTGGAATAGAGGTTACCAGGGGATGGCGGGGGGGAGGAGCACCATGAGGGGCAGAGTTTCTGTCTGGGATGGTCAGAGTTTCTGGAAATGGATAGGGGTAATGGTCGCATAACATTGTGAGGGTACTAACGCCACTGAATTGTACCTTTTAAAATGATTAAAATGACAAATTTCATGTTATGCATATTTTACCACCATAAAAATAATCTCAGGGTGCCTGGGTGGCTCAGTTAAGTGTTTGATTCTGGATCTCAGCTCAGATCTTGATCTCTGGGTCCTGAGTTCAATCCCTATGTTGGGCTCCATGCCGGGCCTGGAGCTCATTTAAAATCATAATCATAATCAAAATCATAATCATAATTCCATCCTCCACAAAAAGGAAAAAAAAAGATTTCAAGACACAGCCAATGAATTGGTCCCACTTTGATGCATTCCGGTTCTCTAAAAATTGGGTTATTAACAGAGGACAGTTTTTCCCAATGAGAATGATTTCTTATGCTTCCTTTATCAAGGAATGTCAAACTTTCACTTGGCTTTGTGGAAGCATGATGCGTACATTGTGTGCACTGTAGTGAATTGGTCTAGCTCGGAATTACAAATTTTCAAGGCAAGAGTTCATTGCTGGGTCCCGAAGGGTCTCCCTGCTGGACTGTCAACCCCTCCTTGGTGGGAGCCAAGCCCGCCTCTTCCTGACACACTCTGCAGGAGTTGAGCACAAGGAGGAAGCTCAGTAATTGTGCGTCCAATGGACAGGGGCCCTCAGGCTTTGGGGTCCTTCTCTCACCCCCAGTTTACATCTCTGTAGGCTTTCAACTGTCATGGAATTCACCAATTCGTCAATTACCCCTCTCAAAGATAATAGCAGACCCCTGAGACCAGCATTTTCCTCATCTAAAGAAATTTCTGTATCAGCGTAGACTATCTGACACTGTGATAGATGGAGAGGCTCGGAGGTGGGGAGCAGAGAAGGTCCAGGGCTGAGTTTGGCCAGAGGATGTTTGGTTGGCCGCCTCCTTTGGCTGACCTTGCCTGCCTCCAGGGTAGGAATGAATGATGGCTCTGCATGGAGACTCTGCTGTGCTGCTGAGCCCCCCAGTCCCTTCATAGGCATGTGGGGATTGCTCTCATTTTGAGGAGGAAGCCCAGGGCAGGGCAGCGCTGGTTTGCCGCAGCCACCTGCCCATACTCTGGCCTTTGCAATGAGTCACTACCAGTTATTATATGGTCTCTGGGCGCTGAGGTATGCTGGCCTCGGTTTGAGGTACATGGTAGATATTACTTCTCCAACTGAGAGTTGGAGGTAAACAAATAGATGTGATTTCTCCCCAGTAGATGGCAGCCAGGATGATGAATGGTGGAATTAAGAATCATTGGTATTATTTATGATCCTGGTACAAAACCTCGGCAGCAATCTGTGCAGTCATCACATGCTTGCAACTTATATTTAGAAAATAAACAGCAGAAGAACAGGGAGTTGAATAACATCAGGAAACTAAAGAAGAAACTTTTTTCCCCAACTCCAAGGCAAAAATTAGACCCTGGGTGATCATTTCTCCTCTGGCTGCACAGCCTATGATTAGCCATTAAAGAAGAGCCTACATTTCATTGATGTGCTCATCAAAAATGAATCTACATTTCCTGGTTGTTTTCTGAATGCTTACAAAAATATCATTTGCACATGCCATTTTAGAAGGAGCCTAGTTTTATGCTGCACTTAAAACTTTTTCTTCCTTTCAGTTTTAGGTTCACGCACAGATGTTAGTCCAAATGATTTCATCTGACTTCTAACAATCCTTCTTGGCTTTCTGCATCTTCCCCTTCCCTCATCTGTCCTGGAAACTGATTAAATGCTAGCATAGATGGAAAGCTAGAGGAATTCCCTGAGCACTACTGAAATGGGGGAAGAATTGTGTCCTGGAACCAACAGTGTGGTGACGGAGGACAAGACCATAGCTTTCCCTGACGTACTATTCCATCACCTCTCATTTTTTTTTTTTTCACTTTCTGTCCTTCCTTCTCTCCTTGGTTTTAATCTGGAAGTCCCTGGACTTTAACACACTCGTGGATAACATATCCGTGGATCCTGTGACAGGGGACCTTTGGGTTGGATGCCATCCTAACGGCATGAGAATCTTGTTCTATGACCCGAAGAATCCTCCCGCATCAGAGGTTAGTTTGAAAAATGAATCAGATCATCAACCTATTCCCTACTGTTTCTCGGTTGAAAACATAAATCTCAATTATATGTGCAAATACAAGGAGGGACATGGATAGATGATCCAAATGATGAGATATAAAAAGGAGTTTGACATTGGGAGGCATTTAGTTAGAGTCTAGGCAGGAGACAGATGGTACATTTAAATGGGGGTAATTTGAGGGGATTTAATAAGGGCACGCTATACAAAGGTGTGGGCACATGTAGGGAAATGAACAGAAGAGAATGCCTCACCTCAGAGCTAGGACGGGAGGTCGGAAACGGTTACCAGAAGCCAGAACAAGAGGAGAGCTGTGCGTGGAGAGACCATCTAGTTGGGGGACGCAGACACCCATTGGGGTCCCTGAATGGAGGAGGCCTGGAATGGATGCCTCAGCTCTCTCTGGGCCCTCCTATCAACCTGCCGCTACGCGTTGGTCAATTCTGACTCAGCTGGAGAGCGAGGGAGCCAGTAGGCTTTTGTAAAAGACCTTTCCTTCCATCTTAGTTATGGTGCCCCAAGACCCCTTTCACGTTCATGGTCTTTATTCAGTGGACTATTTTGGCAGTGTGAACAAGAATTTTAAACTCACGTTGCCATAGGCATCTACTGTGACTCATCCAGAGTTTTTTATTTTGAGTGTTTCAGTATGTATTAATTATACTGTTATTTACATCCAATAACCAACATAATTTTTGACATAGTTCAAGCCCAGTTGTAAGAGTCAGTCTCATTCCCACCCACCAAAATAAATGTTTCTAAGCCCATGTCTCTTAGATTAAAAAAAAAACCCAAAACCAAATGTGTATTTCTAATTACTTTATGGCCTTTCATATCCTTTATCTCCAGGCTTACAGGACAATTGCGATTATGTTTAATGGCAGTCCTTTGTGCCTTTTGCTTCCTCTTAGCGATTAGGGTTGCTCTATGGTATGTTTAACAGAATTGACAAAATGTATGCTGTGGCGTGTTCACTGTTCAGAACGGAGCAGAATGTTAGATCCTAATTTGTTCTTGCTTGTTAGCTCATTTGGTAAACTTAGGTCACTTGCTATAGTGTGGACCTGGTTTGCTGTTCTGGAAAAAAACACTTCCTTTCTAATGATGGATTTGGTAAGGAATAGCAAAAAGCAATCACAATCCATTAACAAAGGCACTGCCCCACAGAAGGATGATTTAGTTTTATTAGAAAGAGGCTTACTTAAGCCAAGATGCATCATCACCTACTTCCTAGTAACTAACATGTCTGTCCTTGGCTGTTTTAAAGAGGTCTTTTTTAGTGCTTCCACTGACCTTTTATGCACAGGCACTGGCCACCCTAGTCTGCCATATTTGGTGCTTTTGTATGTAGGTATCCTTTCTTCTAGTCATTGTATTTTATCCTAAAGGCTTAAAAATAATAGGAAGTTAGAGCTGAAAAGAAACTTAATCTAGTCCCACACACTGTGTTCTACAAATGAGAAACAAAGAGTAAGTAGAGGATCCAAATCATGACCCTGAGCCCCCGCCTTACAGGGTGCTCTTTATAGTAGTGTGAATTATGTGAAACTGTTGTTTTATTAACCAAAGTGGTCAAATACTGGCTATTACATGTGGTCAGCTTCACATGCTGCCACACTGTTGTTATCATATTTCTGCTCAACTAATGAAGGAAAGTGAACTTATAAAATCTTATATGTTTAGAGTTGGAAACTTAAGTTCAGAGGAACAGAGTATGCTTTTTTTTAATTGCCAGAATGTAAAAACCAAATTCCTAGCTTTTCTGAAAACACACAAAACCAGCTTGAATTCTAGCATGGCAATACTCTGTTACTAACAGCCTCCCTCATTTGCCATAGTCCCTACTACCCCATAGTGTCTCACACCCAGCCTGTGCTACATACTCACTTCTACTTCTTGCCTAGTCTGGGTAGGTCTATGTGTCTCTATCTCTGTTCAAAGTCACCTGATTAAAACCTGTCCGACTTCGGCTCAGGTTATGATCTCGCAGTTCATGGGTTCGAGCCCTGTGTCTGGCTCTGTGTTGACAGCTAGCTTAGAGCCTGGAGGCTGTTTCAGATTCTGTGTCTTCCTCTCTCTCTGACCCTCTCCGGCTCATGCTGTCTTTCAGAAATAAACATTAAAAGGAAATTTAAAAAAATAAAGTTATGTTTTGAGTGACTTGAAAAGAAATATTAAGCTAATGTTATTTCTTTGATAGGTGATCCGAATCCAGAACATTTTGACAGAAGAACCTAAAGTTACATTGGTTTATGCAGATAATGGTACAGTTTTGCAAGGAAGCACTGTTGCCTCTGTGTACAAAGGGAAAATGCTGATTGGCACCGTGTTCCATAAAGCTCTGTATTGTGAGCTCTAGTGGGTCAGTTTGCACCCGTGCCATGGATGCTGTGAGCCCACCATTTCCACCACCATCTCATCTGAGCAGTGACCATTGACCCTGAACTTGGACATCTGGAAGGAGGAAAGAACTGGTTAGCTATGAACAGAATCAATGCAGAACGCTTTTTTGAGGGTACGATAGCAAATCAGTCTAGAAACACTCAAAAACTTCATTGACCAATAAAAGCCCTTGTCAATAAAATGGCTAAAATTGCTGTGGTGGTTGTCAGGCCTTAAATCATTTAACTATATGAAACCCAAACATACTTTCCCCAAAGTGTGTGTTGCCTGAGAGCACATGAGCTTATGGCTGCCTCACTGAGTCTTGTTCAGAGAACATAGGAGCAGGATGGTTTCATGTGTCATCGTTACCTCCAGTCCTCACTGCAAGGGGCTCTGGTTCACCTGCTGGAAAGCTCGATGCACACCACAATTTACCTCAGCTGCACGCATACCTCCTTTGCAAAGCCGTCAGACATACAGGCCCAGTCTGACTTGCATTTGCCCTACTGTGTATGACCTTCTCAGTAAATATAAACCTGAGTGATCCCATCTCTCCTTTTCCTTTGATTTACTGAGTTCTCCTGTAGCAATGGCATGAAGGAACACCTTAACATTCTTGGGAGTACTGTCACACGAGTGTCTTTTATCTCAGCATAAATTGTGCATTTTCGTTTCTTTGATCCAGTGAAAAGAAGAAGTTTGTTGGCTTCCATGATCGGATCCAGAAAGAAGCCCATATCGATTTGGGTAAAGCTAAATGCTCCTCGAAGACGATATTCTTGTCAGAAGTGGTGGTGGTTCGTAGTTTTCTTCTTCTTCTTCCTATTGTAACTTGCAATGGAGGCTAAGAAGAAAACAACAGAAAGATAAACAAAGTAATAATAGAAACATCAACGGCCTTGGCCTATCTTCTGAGGGACGTGACTTAGATGAAAAGATGACTTTGTCATTTTCTTATAAAAGCTGGGATGGGAAGGTTACCTATCTTCATTTGTCTGTCTCCTTCGAAAGGATGGCTTTCTGTCTGGATTCTTTCCTTGGGATGCTACGGCAGTCATGTTACAAACAATGTTCTTCTAGGGCACTTGTCACAATGATGGGCTGGCAGTTTAGGGAAAATGGCTTGCTGCTGAACTGAGAAGAGTCAACATTTTAAGGCTACTAACTTAAAGTAATAAACAGGAGCATCTTGTTTGGCCTGGAAAACTCTTTCCTCATATCAGGTTAGGGTTATTTTGGTCACAATTCCAGTGAGCATAAGATCACGTGCCCTACAAATGCTCACTTATTCAGTGATGCGGTCCATAGCCCTCAAAGCTAGATTTTCTGAAATATCGTTTTTGAAACTATCAATGGCTGTTGTACGTATGTTGGAAAAGGCCACATATTTCCTTTAGAAAGTGTTGTTTGATATCATCACTGAAGTAACCATACTCTGTTCTCTCTTGTTCTTGACGGAAGCAGCAAATTCTGACCCCAAACTATCCCCTGACAAAGAAAGAAGGCTATCCTGTGTGACACAGCATATACTCAGGATCAGTCAGAAAGGGACACAGGCCTCCCCTGAGTGAGCAATTTCATAACACACTCTGAGGAAGAGAAAATTGGCCTAAAGTTCATTTGTTTTTTCGCATTGCCAAAGGGTTTGTCACAAATCAACCATGCGGTGTGTGGGTGTGTATGAGAGAGACAGAGTAAGAGAGAGTGAGAGAGAGAGAGAGTGAGAGAGAGAGAGAGAGAGAGAGAGAGGGAGGGAGAGAGAGAGAGATATTAATGTCCCTCATTTATTCTGTTCCAGTCTTCAGAACTTTTAAGGTTTTAGAAATAAAATGGCCGCGAAGAACGCCATCCTGCGGGATGGCCTGAGTCTGAGCTTGCGTCAGGCTGTGTGAGGCCAGCTGTTTAATGTATCCATCACAGACCCCTCCTGGCTGACAGGTATCAGAAATGGTGCTGGTGCAGCTGTGGTGGGAACAGGAAGCCAGCGAGGAAGCTGCCAGTGGAGAATCGTTCCCTTTATGCCCACTTCCATAGTCGTGCTTTCAAATGTAATTCTAGCTGCCAATTTACACTGTTCCAACATTAAAACTTATTTTTAGTTTCATTTCCATGGGAAGCGTGCACCTCTGCTCTTGATTGATAGATATATTTTGACAGTTAATACAGGTTTACCCAGTCAAGACTTGTTTTAGTCAAAGGTGAAAATGGAAGAGAAAAAAAAAATTACTCTGATAGATATCCGTATTTCTCTTTTTATTGCATTCGTTGTCTGACAACAATAATACTCATTGGCAAGAGATTTATTTACACTGACAAATTAAATGTAATCACAGGTAATTTTAGATTGGTCAGAAAAACAGAGGACCATTGTGATATTTTGCTTTGAATGCCTCTGAAAACCAAAGAGTAAGAAATGTCGTTTGAAACAGAACAATCTAGAGAAGTACATATTAACCAAGCACAAGAGAACAATTCAGACGTGGCACTATTGTCTCTTCCATGCAAATGATCAGACATCAAAATGTACAAATTAAAAGTTTCAGATAACATGCTATCCATACTTACTGGACTCAAAATAATTTTCAAACAACTCTTTTCCTTTAGTGATATATAAAGAAAGATTAAAATGAATCAACTTCTTACAATGGAAAAGAACCCATTCTCTCGTTTCTCTTTTCAGCTGGCTGGTTTCGTTAGTGATACGCAGCAGATGTAGTAGTGGTTTAACTGCGACACCATTAAAAAATACAAAAGCAATGATCGTGATGACCATAAATAATATTAAGGAAAACATATACACACATATACTTAAGGGGTTTTGCAAAGCACTAACTAAACCTCATGTTGTTGGTAGGTGTCATCTAGCTGGAGTGCCTATGAACTCCCCCTTTTCAGGGTAATGTAACTCTTTTTGGCCAAAGGTTCTTTCATGGGTGTGTGGATAAAGCAGCTGAAAGAAAGAGAAGGGGACACCTTCCAACAACATAACTCACGCTCAGGTCCACTTGCGTTATAATTGGCAATGACCTAACCGTGCTGTCACTCCACAAAAAAAGTAAAGAAATGACCGTGCAATGGCAACACTGCCATCAGAGAGCCGGCAGTTAGTGGTGTAAGCACCACGGCTAGCAAGTGTGTCACTGAAGAGCATGAGCAAATGCACAAGAACACAGGAGTAATTTTTAGCCAAGGAAGACTGCGGTCCGCAGTTGAAAATGCCCAAAGCTGCATAAGTTTCTGAGGTTCAACTCAGCAATGTGCAATCTTGACATCAAAGCATTAACTAAACACTGAGGAAACTTTATCTTACTAAAATACCAAGTATCTAATAAATCAATTTTACCAAAATATATAAACATGTAGAAGGATAAGTGCATTTAGTAGAAATACTTACATTAAAAAAATCTCTTAAAATCTTATGAGCCATTCCATGTACACACACACACAGTGGCAATAAGGCTATGATTACTGCTTGGGGTCCTAACTGACAGTACCAAGTTCCATGTACAATATATATATATATATTTTATGCCATGTGATTGCAGTGTGTGTGTGTGTGTGTGTGTGTGTGTGTGTGCGTGCGTATGTATGTATGCATGTATGCATGTAAAGTAGAAATATATTCACACATATGTAGCTCTGTACATCTACACACAAGGCATGCACATTATTGACAAGTTGCCTCTGGTTCTCTTATTCTTTACCTCTTATTCATTCTTGAATCTCTAGCAGTGCTGGGACTGGGGCAGGGCCAAGGATTGGAAATCATCACTTTTCTTTCCTTCCCCCCTCTAGATCTGGAAGTGGGTCACACACCACTCGCGTATGTGAGCCTTCAAGTAACCACCATTCCCTCAATACATCCACACGGACACTCACACACAACCGCTTAAAGACCCTCTGTTTACCGTAAGGTAGAACTTGATGCTTTTATTTTGCGTGGAGAAATTGATTCTGTAAGCTTTTCCCTTGCCCCTTGACTGCCTGGCTGGATCTGGTCTAGGTTGCTACTATTACTTATTCAAATACTCCTGGTGCACTGTTGAGTATTATTTTTTCCCCAGTGTTTTGGACCAAGACTAAACTTCCTGAGACTTTAAATACCTAAGACAAATATACTTTTTAAAAAATCTGCCTATACACCCAGGCTGTTTTTCAGGAATGAGTCACTGAAGCACATTCATATTTCTTACAACACTGTTCTCTTTTGAGAATTTACTCCCCACCTCCATTATCATAATAAAACAGATTCTAGTGGAAAATATGGACATTTTATTTCTGGACTTCATCCTTAAGTGCTCAGCTTCAGAATAGTGTACAGGTAGATCCTTGATCAAAGGTAAATTTGAAAAGATATTTTTAAAAAGCCTGGGCTTTACTTTTCCATTTCCCCTTTCATTCGGAAAGCACTGAGGACTCAGACTTAACGAGGCGACCTGAACCAGAGTGCCTGCCGCCCACCAGAGTGAAATGCCCCTCAGCAGAGCCCTGCTGGGACAATAAATTTAACTGCTCAGATGAAATTTGATAATTCTTGAGTGTGTCAACGTAATGAGGGGCTACCACACATCCAGATTAAAGACACTTCTAGAATTGTTGGGACATCTCCCTTTAGAATCTTTGAACACTGGGTTTCTTCTCTTGAAGCTCGGTCTACAGAACCTTTAACATTTATAATTGAGTTCAAATATCCACATAAATGCAGTATTCTATTTACCTTTTAAAAATATAATTTTAACGCACATTAATCCTACTACACAAAAACCTAGTTGAGAATTCTTTGTCTTTGGCCAAAACCATAAGAGCTAATTAGGGGGCTATATCCCACAACCCGTGATGGGAGCTTGGACCTGGAAGAGCTGAAGGACCAGGTAGGTTTGGGGCTGGAGAGACTATGGGATGAAAGGCAGCAGCGGGAGTTAATTTGGTTCCTCTCCTGTCCTCTCGCCACTTTGTTTCCAACAACAACAAAGAAGCACAAAGCAGGTGTTTCCATTTCAGGCCCCTCAGTGGAATGAGCACTGTTATCTTCAATCATGAACCGCCGTGGGTTAAAAAATGCTTCTTTGACGTTGAGGGCCAGAAATCCATGTCAGCCCCAGCTAAAGAGGGATAGCATAGGATGACAGCTTTATTGTCACAAAATTAATGGTGGACTTCATCAGTGTATCAGAATGCGCAACACCAAGTTTCTGCCCTAATGCGTCACTCTGAAGTACACTTGCGATTCAGGGAGGGGCAAAAAAAAAAAAAAAGAATGTGAAAACTATGACATAAGCTATGAGTTACTTGAAGAGAGATGGTTTTAAATAATCTGTTATAAAAACTAAAGTCCTTTAATGGAAACCTCTTGCCTAGACATTCAGCTCATACAATGCTCCCTTGTCTATAGCTTGGCCTCACCACACATTCCCTAACCCCCAAAGCATTACCTATACCCCAAAACAATGTGGCTGTTGTTAGAGTCATACTGAGCTGTCATTTAGGGAATATAGTTCATAGTAACCAGATACTCCCTTTTTGTTCACTTTCTGATAAATAAAAAACTGCAAAGTCTTTAAGATTCATGAAGCAACAATTCTGTGTTAAACCATATGGACACTGAAAAGCACTGGCATTAAAGTAGGAGTTGTTGAAGACACTGGAGCCCCAGGGAGGCTTCATGCACTAGAGTCAAGAAAAGAAATAATATGAAAACCAAATGTTGATACGATCTGAGGTCCTGCACTTTGTTTCCATACTCTTTGATCAATCACTTTATATTTTGTCCTTTGTCGGACAGTCAAATCGAGTGCCTTTTACAATTTCAGCAGTTTTAAGTAGCAATAATATTAAAGCAACTCACTAAGACCTAAAATTACCATAACTTAACAAATTAAAATAGTTATAATACAAACTAAGCGATTTGAGGAATAAGAATTTGGTTTATAATATTTTCAGTTGATCACTGATCTAAACATTGGAAGTGTACAAAGAAAGTTCAAGAACAGTACTTTTAAGACACTTAAGAAAATGCAATAAATTATGGGCAGAGACTGAGACTTACAGACATTTCCAGTATATACATCCATTTTCAAATAATACCAAAGTGTAAACACAACTTAAAATAATTCTCCTCTATTTCCACTCTTAAAACGAATACAGAGAAAAACTTCCAGTGTGATCCAGATCACCTTTTCTCCCCCAAAGATAAGCAAAAATGGCCAAAATTTACAATAGCAAGCACTAGTATTCCCAGATTTTGACTAATTTAGTCTTTTAGTATTAGAGAAGATCTGCTGAATTTTGTAGTTCATGAAGAGTGGTGGTTCCTTGTTTCTCATGACATTAATAAATAGCAAAGCACCACACATCTCAGATATTAACAGAGTATCCAGTATGGCAGTTTCATTATCATTCCCCAAATGAAGATAGTCAGAAAAACATACACGCTGCCTCTGATCCTTGTAAAACACAATATTAACTTATGTCAATGTTTCTGAGTTTTGACTGATCTGTACCAGTGACAGCATAATAAATTTCTAGTTTAGCCAATCTCAGATTTCAGATATTCAAGCAAGCAAGCAAAAAAAAAAAAAAATCACAATGTTCAAAATACAAGATGATGCTATATGGGCAACAGCCCTCTTATATATCTGTGACTTGGAACCTTCAAAAGCCTCCCCCAAGCTCTGTATACAACATTTCTAGTGTGAGATATGGACAGAGACTCCATCCCCCCCATTCACCCCACCATGTAGTAAAGGAAGTAAAATACAAGTCCAAGAATTTGTCTGGCCTCAACTCTTATTTTGGAATTGTCTCTTGGAAAGTGGATGACCTCGTTTTTACAGCCAATGCAGGAAAGACAACCAGAAACACAAGCATAAAAAGCAAAATAACAACAAACAACAACCAATCATTTGAAATCTCTCCAGATGAATTTATTTTCTCCTCCTTCTGCCCTAGTCTCCCCTACACTTGAATTAATTTGATGAAATACTGAAACCCTTAATACTGGCTTTAAAATGAGTATTAACTGTCTCCACTGGTAGACTGTATCCTGTGTACTCTCTTAAACAAACTTTAACTGTAAAGTGGAAATCTCTAAAGAATGAAAGAGAATGGCTCAGAAAAACCATTCAAAACATCTCTAAAATGTAACTGTCAGCTCTCCTTTACGGGAACATTCTGTGCGCTCAATAAAATTGCTCCTCCGGTTGAACGTTACTCAAATCTAAATTTTCCCTAACTGGTATTTCTATTTTTCTTAAAAGTACATTTGTTAAAACACTAACTGAGCCCACTTGGGAAATCTTAAGTAGAAAATATGTGACAAGTTCCTGATTGTGTCACAGGCAGGCTGAAGACTAGCCAGAATGTTCCCCAGGAGAGGAAACCTGGAAATGCTGGTTTCCTTAAAAATCAATTTCCTGTTCAATTTGTTGGGGGAAGAAGGAACTACGTTATGTGTGTCAGTATTGCTGAAATACTGAACATGCAGCAGTAGCAAAGTAAACAATGGATCCCAATATCCCATGGCTGCGCTAACGTTGGATTTTTTTTCTTTGTTCGGCTAAATCTGGAGGATAAATGTTACCCTCAGAATCCCAAGGTAATACCCACATCCACATTCCTAAGGTTTTTTGCTTCCTTCTGGGGTTAACAAATAACTATAACTCTTTTCTCTCTTTCTGATGCCCGGCAAATAGAAGAGTTTGCTTGCCTTTTCTACACAGGATGTAATCACGTGACAGAGCACGCCTGTTTCTACAGTGGGGTTGTCACACTGTCCAGCAACAAAAACGAGGGGGAAACTTTCCCACACACTGGGGTAGATTCTGGAGCCCAGATCTCATGGCAGAGGGGTGTTCTCGGCCATGCAGATATGTGCCATTGCCCAGGATCAGGATTTCCCAGGCCAGAAACTCATGGTCCTCTGCTAATGACACCAGGGGTGTCATGCTTTTGTTGGGCAGGGTAACATCCATTCTCCAAGCAACACAACCCACCCAACACAACACAAGCGCATGGTAAGTAAGAGAGAGAGAAGCACAGCTCTGCTGCATCTTTCACAAAGGAGATCCTTGGTGTGGCAAGAAACCAAAGGTGGCTTGGGGTTATTTCAGTAGGTGAAAACTAAAATTGTATTGTATTATTGCAGAAAATGCAGTTACACAACACGTGGTTCCCCCACCTGCCTAGCGCACATCACCCCTGCCCTCAGTTCCTTCATCCTCCTGAGGAGAGTGGGGCGCGAAGAGGGGAGACTGGTCTGCCAGAGGGTGCGCGTTACTGCTCACCAGCGCCCTCTGTGGCCGCTGTCATCTTTTCGGTCTTTTTAGACTTCCTCTGCATTTGCTCTTGTTCCTTCCTCCTCAGCTTTTCTCTTTGTTTTTCCATTTTCTCTTGGGCCTTCCGAGCCTTCTCTAGAGATACCTTCATTTCCTTCAGTTTTTTTTTGATCACTGCTCGGTCCTGGGATGACGTCATTCCCAGAGCCTAGGAAGGAAATACATAAACAAATGGAATTTGAAAACCAGTGGCCTCTCTGCTCAGGAAGAGGTTGATATCACAGTATGTTCAAATTCAAGAACTAATTTAAACATAACCAAAGAGGTATAAAACGAGGAAGAGCGGATTACATTTGCCAAAAATTTCCACACACGGGGTTGGGCTTTATTTTTTCTTTGAAGTTCCTAGCCTAGGAGGGTCTAAATCCCATTAAGTAAGTGCTTTCCAAACTGGTAATTAATGAGTGAATAAATTTTAAAAAGGGGGCACAGTTGTGCTTCCCCAACCTTTGGGCTGTAGACATTTACAAGCAAAAGTACTGCTAAACTCATCGATATTTCTAAAAGATAGGAGTGGGCACCTGCTGCCAGAGAGGCCTCCAAGAAGGGCAGGGAGAATGAAATGGCTTCCTTTTTGCCAATGTAATCATTTACAATGAGGACCAAAAATGTCTTTGAGGCCGGAAGGCTCCTGTCAGCATGACTAGCCATTTTCTCCCTGTAGGCAGACCTATAAAGGAATCCTGTTAATGAGGAGGCTGCTCGATGAGCTTGGAATTCAGAATAAGGGGAGTTGGTAACGTACTTTAAATGTTTCATGACCTTCAGAATCAACAGCGGGATGCATCCATCTCCCCAACGGGGACAGCCTTGTCAATGGGGCCTTCATATTCACAGACTATTGATTGATCTCTAACCTTTTCAAGACTGTCAAGAGATACTCATCTGCCCTTCAGCCCAGCAGGGGGCTGAGGCTGGGGGTGGAGAGCCGAATGGAAGTTCTTTTTGCCCTTTTCCACAGGGGTAGGTGCCCCCTCAGTCTCGAAAAGGGATGGAGTGGACAGGTGAAATGAGGGTGGGATGGAGTGGGGGAACACATGGCCTGCACATAGTTGGGGAAGAACATTCTGTGGAGAATATCATCCCCGTCCGTATTGGAGAGGTGTGCAGGGAAGAGTGGGGGTGGAGAAGAAATGAATAAAGAAGGAACAATCCATGGATCTAGGTTTTAACTCTAATGTGAGGGAAGAGAGTCCACATTGGCCACTATCACAACTCACACTCCACAGGAAGTCAGTAGAGTACATCCATGCACCATGTGTTGCGAAGTGGAAGCAATGGAGTGAGTCCCTAGCTCCCCTACTTGGCAGTAGTCTGACTTAGAATCCTTGCTGACCTTCCGAAACTTCATTTACTACTCAGAAATAATGTAACGTCCTTTCTGCCGACCGTTGATGAGAATTACCTCTCAGAGATGCAGAATGCTCTTCTCTAATGAAAACATTTTAGGTGCTATGAGCAATACAAATCATACCTGGTAACCTAACACAGACATAGAATTCTTTACCTTAAGTTTATTTCCATCCAACTGCAGGAGTTGCTCTCCAGTGATGTTTTGGGCACTGAATTCAGATACATACTGCTCCAGATTTAGGCTCATTAGCCAGTGAGAAACCTGCTGCACGCTCCATTCATGAACGGCCCGAGTCTGACACTGACTGTGTTTGGGAGACTGTCCATCATCAAGGATCTGAGGTAGGAATGTTACGCAGTGTTGTTAAAGGACCAAAATGCTAGGTCTCAGCGCGGCTTATTATGCTATCAAAAGGAATCCCTTGCCTCCTAGAGCCACATTTATTTTTAAACCATAAAATGATAAATCTAATGGTTCTCGGTGTGTGTGTTTGACACACACACACACACACGTCGTTATTGCCTACATTGTTTAGGTAATTGGAAATTTAAAAATTCCCCCAGATAAAGTGGCATTCTTAATGTAGGATGTTATATATTGAAAAATACACTCCAATGTTGCAAGTCTTTACGCTAGAACACTCTGGAAAGATGATTAGATGCAGAAAACAAGTATTTCGTTAATCTCTATATGCAACACATCACTCTGCATGTAGCCTCGGATAAGACATTAGAGATATGTAAAAATACATTTAAAAATATTGAGGTATCTTTCCCTTAGAAGAGGACAGCATTAGGTCCTCAGGCATTCTTAGGGGACATTTCACAGCCGTGATTTCATGTGAGCAGCAAGCGAACCTGTGGGGAAGGCAGGGCAGGTCATGTCCATAATGACTTTTAATAAATGAGGGAAGTGAGGCTCAGCAAGTCTACAGATCTGTCCGAGATCACGCAGCTAGGAATTGGGAGAGCTGGTTTATTCCACATTGTAGGCTCTGCCCAGTGCAGAACATCACTTTTAATAGTGCAGAGGGCAGCTTGGTCCCTAGCACCTCTAAGCTGAGAGGTGATGAAGATGAAGACAGGTCTGGGAGGAGAGACAAGGGTCACCTCGGGCCACACTGACAAGGGGATGGGGTAAGCCGAGATGAAGGCAAAGGAGATGGAACAGAATGGACCGTGGCAGGGTAATGGTGATGCGGAATCAGTCGAGGGACTCTGGGGGTAGAATGTGGCGATCCTCTTGACTCAGAAACATCTTTTAAACTTAGATCAAGACAAGGGCAGAGAGTGAAACTATTTAGGGCAAGGAAATTCTCCACCACAGACACCAGTGTTCTTGTATTGTTTGGGTTTTAAATCATTTTGCGGAGAGAGAAGGGGTTTGAACAATACCACAAAAGCCACCACACACAGCCCATTGATAGCTCACCTCGTCATCTATCATATCCAGGCTCTGAGCGAGGGAGCAACAAAGGAACCAAAAAGAAAAGTGTTATAGAAATAGGAGACACAACATACACAGTACAAAGTTTTAAAATTAAAATCACGCCAAGCCTGAAGAGTATGGGCAGAAACATTTAAGAGAAAAAAAAGTTTCATTAAACAAAAGTCATGTTAGAAAGAAATAACTTAGAACAAACATTTGGAACAACAGTATCTTTATTTACAGTGCCTTTCTCCCTCCCACCCCCTGCCCTAAATAATGGTATTTCTTTCCTCTCCTTATCTCTTGGGACACTAAGTCAATCACTAATGTAATTTCCTGCTTCTCTGTACACATTTATCTTCTGGGAATTCTTGGCAATGCTAATTTGACCCTGGCTTCCAAATAGATGATTCTCACCCAGTTTTCCTTCCTTTTGGGAACTGTATCTCTCTCTCCATCTCTACCACAAAGGCTCTCAATGAGGGGCCATGCCCTACTCAGAGGGAATATCAGAGCCTGGGGGCAGGGGTGATGGTGGGGGAGGCAAGGGAGAAGGGGATGGAGAGTCTATAGACCTTGCTGGTCTCTGAACTGTTCCCTGTGTGTGCTCTCTAGTGCCCAGGCTCCCGTCCCCACCCCTCTGGTTAGCGTCATCTCAATTAAATCAGAGAAAGGTGGAGGAGGTCCCTGGAGAGCTTCAAGGACTCGGAAACAGTCCTTTGTCTTAATGTTGAGATACAGAGGGAGAGAAGTCGTGCTTTCCTATCCAACATGAAACCGTGATCCCAATGATTTATGTACAAAGCCTACTTAAGAACACCTACTTAAGAACACCTGTGGTGGGTGACAGGGACAGTGGGGGAATCTGAGCACCATGAGCATACCTCATCTGACGACAGCGCTAAGGACTGGGAGAGCCCTGTAGTTTTGGGTTCTGCTCCTAGGCCGCTCAGGTCTGCCGAACTGGTGCTGCTGGGACTGAAGTCATCGTTGAAGGTAAAATTCTGTAAAAATAAATGAAGCTCAGTGTTACATGAACACAGTGAGTGAACCAGAGGTAGGTGTATCTGCAAATTTTAAAAAGCTTCTCTTTAAGTAATCTTAGGAGAAATTCACATTTGGTTTGGTGATGACCTTCAAGTGGCAGTGGTTGAGAACACTGTGCCGTTTGCAACTGACAGGGAATTCTGGGTGCTTTCTCCATCAGATGAAAGGATAGGTGTCTTAGAGAAATGATTCTTCAATCCCTCTTCAAGGATATGACATTCATTATCCTCTGACTGCTCAGAGGAGTCATATTCATAGCCCTATCTTCTTTAACCCTAATTGTGATGAGTAACCGTGCAAGTAAAAATACAAGATGGTGTGGAGAGCCTGAGTTATTAGGAACAGATGGCCATCCATATTAGAAAGGTAGCTTGAGCACCCCCTGGGAAGGATCACTTGCTGTTGGCCATGATAAATGCTGAGAGAAATGGCAGCTCCTCCCCTGGATATAACCTTCACGATGATGAGTTCTGGGGGAGGTCATAGTCTGACAAGACACTAGTCGTTACATGCTAAAATGCAACTCTCACACAGCATCAGCAGAGCACCAAAGAGGCTACAGAACAGATACACTTTCCAAATGATCACCTAGGGGTGGCGGCATTGGGCAGGGGTGAGGTGGGGAGCGGTGTAAACAAAACTTCCCCAGATCTTCATTAATGTGTTCAGTGGATATTACAGTCAAATATGTTCACAATGACCACACAGCTGCATTTGTAAAAATACCTTAAGCCAAATCTGGAGTCTCTCCAGTGCAAGATAATGGTAGAGTTATTCAAACTACATTTAGATTTCTCAGATCCAATACAGAAAATGTTACAAGATCAGACTGATTGACTGCTGCCAAAACTTCTTTTGCTACTATTTCTAGAATGACTGGCTTCCTAGGAACTCTTAAGTGCTTGGCCAACACCATCTTGTTTCATATTCCACTTCCTTAGGAATTGGACGGTTAGGTTTACATTAGGTTCCCTTGCCACTGGGTTCAGTCAGTTGTCAAAAATCAATACCATGCCAGAGGCTGGAGAAATCAGTTCCAGACAAATCCCAAGGTCTGCAAAAACTTCAGACATGCAGACTAAATCCGAGAACGTGGAGCCAGGCTAGTAGAACATTTAAGCAGGAGAGCATGTAACACAACACATCACTATTTGATACTGTCAACAGAGATACAACCCTAAACCCCGCCAAAACCTTGTGAGCTGTTGACCTCAAGAAAAGAGTTAAATTCAAGTAACATTAATCACACATTTCTGTTTGAGAAGGAAAAGCAAACACAGATAAAAGGAGACCAAACAACATGTGAAAGTTAGCCGCTGTATGTGTTTCAATAAAATGTTAGATAAGGTTTGCAGCGTCATGCTGGAAATAACCATCATGCATTTAAAAATAAACAACGTCCATGTCTTATACTTTCTACTTCTGCTAAAGTTAAAGAACTTTGGTGATGAGATTATAAGTTTTTCAACATGGAAGTCTGATTTAAAGGAAGAAATAGGTAAGGGTGCTATGTCAGCATTGGTTTGTTTTAAAGAGTTTCATTTAGATATACTGAACACATATTCAGTCCCAAATTTATTTGTTTTCCAGTAAATCTTGAGGAACGCAGTAAAAATAGTCTTGTAATGTAATTTAAAGTGGAATACTGGTAAACAGATCTATCATACTGGTCCATGACTCAAATGCATCTTTCCCAGCATGGCTTAACTGTCAAACTGAGATTAAATAGCAGTATGTGAAAAGACAGGCAAATCAAAGATTAACGTACAATCTAGAATGGAACAGAATTAAAGAAGGTGATGGTTAACTGAGGCTTTCTTTCTCCCCACACAAGAAATACCATGCACGGTTTATTGCAGTGTTATCACATTGGTTTCTCGGGTCCAGAGTAAACACACAAGTTGAGAACGTTTTCCAAAGACTGAAGAGGAGGAAGGATTTGGGGTTTTCTTGTTTGCTTTTTAAATCCATGTGTTGTCTACCTTGGACCCCTTTTTATCTGAAATTAGAGTTTCAGGAGAAGGTTGATGGGGACTTGTAGGTGAAGGCAGGTTTCTGAAGGAATAGGATCCTTTTCGGCTTTCATTAAACCACGAGAAAGGCATGCATGGTGAGCGGGTGGTGGCCTGCGCTGTGGGGGATGGCTTCAGTTTCCAGTGTTCCAGCCTGCCTCTGAAGATCCTGTATTACAAAATAAATGGACATGTTAGACAAAGAAAGGGCAGATGTAACACTTGTTGAACTGAATTCTGATGGGACTCTCAATAAAGTTTGAAGTAAGAGTTTGAGAAATTGTTCTACCCAACAGAGGAAAAATTTTTGCATTTTTTACTAGGGCATTAAGTTTAGTAGCTATCTTGTTTGAACTGAAATAGATTCTAGAACCATGGCCAACATTTTCTTTCTTCTTTTTTTTTCTTTTAAGTTGCACAGAGCCCCATGTTAGGCTCAAACTCACAAACCCTGAGATCACGATCCGAACTGAAACTGAGAGTCAGATGCTTAACCAACAAAGCCACGTGGGTGCCCCACGGTCAACACTTTCATATCGCTATTGCCATAATGAATTCTTATCAAATTTGCCTCATAAATGCATGTGGATGAATTAAAGTCAGGGAGGGGCACCATCTTTCTAAAACTGTTTTGAGGTTAACCATCACAGCAGTCCCCTTATTTGGGTGAGGCAGCAGTGCCTTACCATTGGTGTCATTAGCTCTTAGCCAGCATTCTTTCCTGGCCTCCACTGCACTCATGCTGCCTAGAGTCTGAGACTTTGGAAAATGATGTATTTAAATAATTTGGATATTTCAGGGTTTATGATACTTGAAGCAGAACATATCCCTTATTGGTTTTTCTTCACAATCTGAGTGCCTTTTCCCAGGAGGAGATCAGGCCACAAGTCTTAACACCCTACTTGGAGGCCTAGGACCTACCACCTCTTGAGTACATGGCCTTGGGCTTTCTCTTAGCCTCTATTTCCTCCTCCATAAAAGGCAAATATTTTATGTATCTCCTATGTAGTTGTTAAGAATTACATGAGATAGTATGTGTGAAAGGGCTCCGGAGACTGTGAACGTATCAAGGTCTATGGTTATTGTTTAGCATTGAAAGGATTCAAAGTCATTTGTGAAACACAGTTTGAAGACTGATAATTCTTATCAGTGCAAGTACTTGCATATTTATATTTATCTTTTGGTTAGAGAAAAATAATTACCAGGAGCTGAGGCAGGACCGGACAGCAGTTTCTGTGAATCTTGTTAGAGGTCAACCCTCAATATGTGCCAATGGTATTTACTACAATGTCTATGAGTCGTTAACTGTTGATGATATGCCAACAAAGAGATTCCTTTTCAGTTCAAAGTGCCTCCGCACCACAGCAAGACAACTCACCACCCACACATATACTGAACTTTGGTCTTCTCAACTCTCATTTCAAATTTACATAACTAGTAGAACACTCCTAAGAGTCCCTGTTATTTCCAAAGACTGTTTTGAGAATCAAATGGGACAATACATGTAAAAGCATCATGTTAACTGAAAAGCAATATACAAACGTAAAGGGATTATAAAAATAATGATCAAAGAGAACGGAGATGTCAGTGAAGTTTCGGTAGAATACTGAGATCATAGTTTTTGGGTGAATAAAACAGTTGGTCATTTAAAGATTCCAGAATATCTGATGATTATGATGGTAAATTTCTTTAAACAACAACAACAACAACAAAAGGGACTGTATGGATAAGAGAGAAAACCCAATGAGAGATGTTGGTCAGCCTTCAATTTTCATCCTAAAGTCTAAATTAAAAACAATTCTGTATCCTTAAATCTACTTATTTACTATTAAAAAATGGGGCAGAGAGGGGACAATAACTGAACTTGAGACATCGTCCTTGCAGAGGCAGGCTGGCATCCTGTGAGAAGCACTTTGTATTCCTGGGTCATGGACAAGTGCAGTTTCCCAAACAAATCTGGTAAGAATCACCTGGGACAGCTGCTCGAATACAGACTCATGGGCACCGAGACTTCCTGAATTAGAGTGTGGGAGAGAGGAAGGGAGGAGTCCGCCTGGAATCTATATTTTAACACATGTCTGAGCTGACACTTTTTAAATAATATCTACATTTTTTAAAAATATTTTTATTTATTTCTAGGAGAGAGAGAGAGAGAGAGAGAGAGAGAGGGAGACAGCGTGAGCAGGGGAGGGTCAGAGAGAGAGGGAGTCACAGACCGAAACAGGCTCCAGGCTCCAAGCTGGCAGTCAGCACAGAGCCCGACGCGGGGCTCAAACCCACGAACCGCGAGATCATGACCCAAGCGAAAGTCGGATGCTTAACCGACTAAGCCACCCAGGTGCCCCAATAATATCTACATTTATTTATATTATCCTGGATGTAAAGACGAGGTTCCTGGAGAATAAGTTACTATTTACTTACAGAAACTTATTGCCCTGGTTCTCCATGCCCTAATTTTTTCTTTCTAGTTGGACAATGAAAACCAGCCATCATCTTATACTTGGTCTACACTGTAGGTAAGGAATCTAAAAAATGCCAATCTGGGTGATTATATAAGAGAGGGACAGTAGTGCTGCTCTGACCTTCCCTCTGGCAGAGGGAGAGAAATCTTATCTCCTTAATGTAAACACATTCAACTAGGGAAGGATCTTGGGTTCTTACCCTTCAGAAAGTAATATATTGCCTTAGGTGGGGAGATAAGACCGAACAACCTTGGGAATGTCTCCATCAGGCTGGGTCTCATCCCTCTCCCCATCCTGCTCCCTGAAAATTTACCTCTGGTGAGGTAAATCTCTGCAGTTCTCACTGTCTACCTAGTCATAATTTAGTTTCTAAGACTCGACTTTGAAGCTCCGGTCCCAGAGTCCAGTAAAAATGCTCAGAAACCTCTAACTGTGCAGTCCCACATTCTTATAACTGCACATCCTTGAGATAAAGAGGACCTAAGGATTATCTCCCTCTTTGGTTACCAACTTCTGAATCAATTAATCAAGGTAACATGAAAGTTTTTTTTTTTTTTTTTTAGGAGTTCCTTCCATAATTCAAAAGGCACAGTAGGCATTAAATATATGGATATTGTTTCAAAGTTTATAAATAGGCTATAATTAATGACAGCATGACCATCTGGTCCTACTAACAGTCAACTGCCCTTGCAACATTGCTTTTGGGACAACCACTACCTTCGCCATTTTTCTTCTTAATAGGCAGGAAATGAGAATATTACTGCCTACCTGCTTTCTTTCTAATGCCTTATTTGAAAAGGACTTTCCGTTCAAATTCTGACCATGCAACATTTTAAACAAAATCCCAAGACCACATCTAATTAAACTCTTTCATAAAAGTCTCACTGCTGGGAAAATATTCAAGACTAGTAATCCCATGACAACTTGCACATGCAGCAGTGAACACAGGTCCAGAGGCCAGAGTGAGTGTGCTGAACGCCATCATGGATGCTCAGCTTCGGATGACATTCAGAGGTTTTCTTCTCCAGCTTTCTATACAAGATGATGGAAGGAATGGAGGAACAGTCACGCAGAAAGCAAAGCCTACTGCTAAGGAAACAACCACTGTCCTCATAGTTGCAAACCATCAGGTCCTGGCATCCTTTGAAGAGGATTTTCCAGGTCTCCAGGAGGACTGGCTATGCCCCTCATTTCTTTGTGTATGTAGCCTTGACTCTAAAACCCCATGAACCGATGTAATCTCTGTGTGCTTCCTAGTATCCTGAATGGTTAATATGCTTCTGTTTGCTTGGAACTAGAGTATATTCACTTAAAAAAGCAAACTCCCCATTACTTTATAATTACTGATCTATCAGCTTACCAGACGTACTTTCTAAAATAAATACTAATTTCCCTCTGGACAATTTGAATTCATGGGCCTACCAAACAAAGGAGCAGAGAGGTTTGGAAACAGTCATGCCATTATTGACTACTCAGAGTCTGTTTCACTTTGTGGAGAAATCTGTTAAGAATAACAAAAAATTCTTCCTTCCCTTCCTTCTCCTTCGTTCCCTTTCTTCCCTCCCTCCCTCCACTGACTTTTTTGACACTGAGAGCTGGTTATGGTCTAGGGTGCATAAGCTTCATATAGATGCTTAATAATCCCCTCGAAAAATCAAGATTGGTAGAAATGAATGTTTACTGGATCTGAAAATAGTTTTCAGAGGGTCAAAACAGGTAGATGTTCTGTATTTCATCTTCTTTTTTAACTTGTACACTAATGTCTCACTATCATTTTTGGTAAAAATGCAATTACACGGATGTAACCCTGATTGTTTTATTGTTAGTAACTGAGAAAAAGAATGGCTTCAAATTAAATCTCTGTAATATTAAATTGCCACAGGGGTGTGTGTGCAGTGCATGTGAGGTGGGGGGAGAAATTGTTTCCTGGCACTTAAAGGCTTTCCAGTTCACAACTCTACAGAGCAGCTAACTCCACTACATACATCTTGAAATCAGTTCATCAGGATGAAATCAGTTCATCCTGGGGTCAGCACCCCAAAGTTAAGTTACCCAGGTAAACATTCCATAGTAATTTTTTTTTTTTTTTGGTTTGTCTTAACATTAAATACAAGGTGTGTGAAGTATTCAGTATAGAATTGAATGTCATCAAGATAAATGAGGAGTTCAGGAACTGGCAGAACATATAAAATATATGCAGAATATGGACTTTGAGCAGGTAGTTATGGAGGTTAATTAGAGAAAGTTAGGGGCAATCAGAGGAAGGGTTGCAGACTTCCACTTACTCAAATCAGGTCAAGCAATTCTGTAAAGTTCTAACAACCACCAAGGAGACTGAAGGTTTAAAGCCAGCTCCTTCTGAAGGGCACTTAGAGACCCTGATAGTTAATGGCTATGACAAGCAGGTGTTCATCTGCAGCTCAGGCCAACCATCTTGAACACAACCTGCTTCCAGACTCTAAGTTATGGTCTAAGCCTCTGATCCATAACCAATAGCCTGTCTGAGATGGTCCCTGTAGTGTTTAACCTTAGCTTGTGATGGGGTTTCTGGACATGTTACCACAGAATATGGTAACTTGGCATAGCAAATATTTTAAGGTAAAGGAATCTGAGAAAAGGCAGATACTCTGACCTCCCCTACTGCCCCTGAAGAAGGTCATAAGACCTTACATGAGAGGTACCCTCCCTATACCTGGAGGAAAGGAACATTCTTTTCTCTGTAGATGGAGAGACACCAAGAGAAATCAGAATGAATGAATGAATAGGCCTTGCTAAGCTCCCCAACATTTACTATCTTTAGTTCATATCCTTTTGCCCAATCATATTTTTCCAAGACTTTCCACTCTTCAACAAACTTAGCATTAAAATGCTCAGGTTTAACCGCTTCAATGAGTCATTATTTCCTTATAAGGGTTGCTGCATCACACAAAACTTACATTAAATATATTTTTATGCTCTTCCCTTGTTAATCTGTCTTCTGTCAATCTCATTTACAGGACTCCAACTAGAGAATCCAAGAGGGTAGAAGCAAAAGTATTTTTTTCCTCTTCTACATTCATATGAGATGGAGAAACTATTCCTTTCATGAGTTCTCCTCATATTGGGAAGGTTTTTAAGAAACATTTTTTTAATGTTTATTTGTTTTTGAGAGAGAGAAAGAGAGAGTGCAAGTGAGCAAGGGAGGGGCAAAGACAGAGGGAGACACAGAATCCGAGGCAGGTTCCAGGCCCCAAGCTGTCAGCACAGAGCCCGACGCGGGGCTCGAACCCACGAACCGTGAGATTGTGACCTGAGCCGAAGTCAGACGCTTAACCAACTGAGCCACCCAGGCGCCCCGGGAAGGTTTAAAATGAAACATCAAGAGAATTATGTAAATAAAAATTTAATATTATCATAAGAAAAATGTTAGGTTTGGGGATAATAAATATATTGCTTAGGATTTAAGAAAATTTGTATTATTAGAAATCTGAGAGAGAAGTTTGTCTGATTCTATCTTAATATGTTTAACTGGTTAGGATATAAAATAATCAAATTGCTAAGAGCAGTGGGTGTTTAGAGTCACTATTTCATCATTTTAAGCTACTAGATTTTTGAGTTTTTTCAAGTGGAAAAGCATTGACCTATTAGGAATGTAAAAGTTTGTCAAGTTTCAAGCACTGGGAAGTACTTAAAAACAAAACTGAAAAGATAAAATTTATGAGTGCAGTTTTCTAAAACCAGGACAGACATTAATGGGGGGATCAGGTCCGTGCTACTGAGTCTAAGCTAACAGTATTCAGAGGTCTCCATAGAGATGACTGCTTTTATTTTTCATAAAATTGTACCAGATGTATAAATATAACAACAAGATTTGTAAGTTGAACTGGAACTCAAAAAAAGGTAAGTTTTACAAATTGGAGACTTTAATAAATTACTTTTAATTTATAACTCAAATAATCTCCTTTTTAAAAAGAAAGCAACCTTTGGGCATGCAAAATATCAAGTGAAGGGGAGAATCCACAGAAGTTATATTGTCAAAGTTAAGCACGCTGTAGGAGCTTGACAGAGCTTTCATCACCAGTGTTCATGCTTTAAACATTTGCTTTAAAACTTGCCAGGTGGCTCAGTTGGTTATGTGTCCGATTTCGGCTCAGGTCATGATCTCATTGTTCACCAGTTTAAGCTCCACATTGGGTTCTGTGCTGACAGCTCAGAGCCTGGAGTCTGCTTCGGATTCTGTGTCTCCCTCTCTCTCTCTCTGCCCCTCCCCCACTTGTTCTCTCTCCCTCTCTTTCTCTCTCTTTCTCTCAGAAATAATAAATGAACTTTAAAAATAAATTAAATAAAATTACTTAAAAAAAATCCCAACTTGCCAGGCTCAAATTACTTTGCCATTCTCTAATGGCCATTCTCCTCTGGCCATTTACAATAGCATTCTTGTTTCCTGTTCTTTAAAATAAATTTTTAAAAATGTTTATTTGGTTGTAAGAGAAAGCAGGTATGCAAGTAGGGGAGGGGCAGAGAGAGAGGGAGAGAGGGAATCCTAACGAGGCCCTGCACTGACAGCCCCAGTGAGGGGCTCGGGCTCATGAACTGTGAGGTCGTGAAATCGAGAGTCGGACACCAAGCCAGGCGGGCGCACCTTTAAAATCATTTTGTTTGGAAGAGAAGCGTTGGCTTCTCTGAGGGGTGTCTCTGTTAGGCAGAGGCGAGGTGCTACGCTCTTCAGGTACATTAGCTCGTCCTACTCCTCACCTCTTCTGAGAGAGTGATTCTGCTCCAGCTCAGGAGCAGAGGCTGTGCCCTCGCTCAGCATCAGGGCAGAGCTGCCCTCCAGGTACATGTCACGATGATCTCAAACTCACTGTAATGCCTTGATTTACCTAAAGGTTCTTTGAGAGAAGTATCTATGAAGGGCTGTTTGAGCTACGATGCTCAGTCCACTCATTCTTCAAGATTATCACTGAAATTAACAATGGATGAACAGGAGGCCAGCAAAATACATACAGAGAATACTTTGTTTTACATTCCTCTGATCAGAATTGTTTTTTTTTAAAATATTTTTTATTTATTTCTAGGAGAGAGAGAGAGACAGCGTGAGCAGGGGAGGGTCAGAGAGAGAGGGAGATACAGACTCTGAAATAGGCTCCAGGCTCTGAGCTGGCAGTCAGCACAGAGCCCGATGTGGGGCTCAAACCCACGAACCACGAGATTAAGACCTAAGTGAAAGTCGGACGCTTAACCGACTAAGCCACCCAGGCGCCCCTGATCAGAATTGTTTTAAATAGTAACAATGGTAATGATAACTGTTTACATTTGTTAGGGACTTAAATGCGGTTAAATGTGACTCCCAATACTCCTGACGACCTGAAGAGGTACGAACATTTCCATCTTACAGATGACGAAACGGACACAGACAGGTTGCACAAGACGTTGTGCAGCTATGACAGAATCCAGACTCTTTACTGTGACATCATGTTCTTGGCTTTTACTGAAGGCCATTGTTATATTTACTATGAAGGTATTATTGAAGATGTTACATTTTAAGTACCAACCTTACTTTTTGCTTTATCTTTTTTTTTCCTATCCAATTTGCCTTTAAAATAAATTATATTATGGTATCTTTTGTACCTCTGTGTGTAAACAAATTATATTTGGAACACAGAGGAATAGGTATAGATTTAAAAAAGAATAGACAAAAAGGAGTACACATATTGTGATGAGCCTTGAATAATGTATAGAATTGAGGTTGAATCATTACACTGTACCTAAAACTAATATGATACTATTGATTACACTTAAATTAAAAAAATAAAAAAGAATAAACAATCATGAAAACATGCTAATTTACAGACCAATGTAATGATGAGTTAGAACTCAAAGAGAGGATGTTTTACATAGAATTATTCAGATCAACATTATCCAACAAAAATATAATATGAATTACATATATAAATTAAACTTTTCTGGGAGTCACTTAAGAAAGAGGTAAAATTAATTTATATTTTATTTAACCTAACATATTCAAAATATTTTTGTTTCAATATGTAATTGGTATAACATTTTTAATAAGATATTTCACATTCTTGGGGCGCCTGGGTGGCTTAGTTGGTTAAGCGTCCGACTTTCGCTTAGGTCATGATCTCGCGTTTCGTGGGTTCGAGCCCCACGTCGGGCTCTGTGCTAACTGCCAGCTCAGAGCCTGGAGCCTGTTTCAGTCTGTGACTCCCTCTCTCTCTGACCCTGCCCTGCTCACGCTGTCTTTCTCTCTGTCTCCTAGAAATAAATAAAAATCTTTAAAGAAAAAAAAAGATATTTCACATTCTTTTTTTTTTTCGTACTCAGTCTTTGAAATCCTGCATGCACTTTCTCCTACAACACTTTTTAGTATAGACTAGCTACATTTCTAGTGCTCAGTGGCCGCATCTGACTAGAGGCCCCCATACTGGACAGCACAGAGACAGTGATGGGTGGGGAGTAGAGACCACAGGGTTTGAATCCACCTAGTTATTTTTTTGGTGGGAAACGAAGGTCCAAGAAATTGCCAGAGCCTGGCAAAGTGAGGGAGAACACTTGGATTCTGGCCCCATGATTTTCCACAGTTCATACTTTTAAGGTGAATGCAAATTCGCTTCCGCAAAGGAGTTCCATCTCCCTTCCGGGTCGATCACCCACACGCCACCATCCAGCCTTGCTCTAAGATACACACGACTGCTCACAGGGCTTCCCATTCAGCAACTCAACTGGGAGTTTCTCCCACAGGGCTCCAAGGCAGGCACTCCACTGACATCAGTGGCTACTTACGCTAGAATTAGGAGAGTATTTTATTTTACTCTTTGGTGTGAACAAGCTCTGACAACCACATGCTTCCCGCTTCTGTTATCTGCTCTACTGCCTATTTAAATCCGCGTTCACTGAGGACACATGGGAAAAGGACAGAACCAAGCCATATTTCTGGTAGGGCTTATTCATTATTACCATTATTTAACCTTATCTATTTGTTTCATGTTGCTCACGTATCTGAGTCACTATGTCTCCACAAGCAATACAATAAAGTAAACTCTTAACTCTTGAAGAAGGAAAAAACTAAGACCAAGGGCGAACTTAGCACAATCTTGTCTCTTTAGAGTCTGACAGCCTCAGGCTACAACTCATTGAATGACCTCAGCAGATTTTTCCAGCCTAGTAATGAAAAGCCTAAGAGGTAAGATTACTAACTCAATCCATGAATTATTCCCTCATTTTTCTGCGAATGCTGCATGGAGGTGATGAGTTTATTCCCAGTCCTCCACAGCTGGAAGGGGACCCCGCAGCTCCTGGGCTGGTCAGCCACCTACCTGCAGGGACCCTGTGAAACCAACTCAATTGCATTAAGCTCCTACAGGAGGAACTCCGCTTCCTGCCATATGTTTTAAAAGGTTCTGGGCCCATCATCAGTCTCTATAGGAGAACACAGACTGTCATTAGATTTCATTAGCATTAACCAATTACTGCGACAGCTCAAAAAGTCATTTTTTGTGACACAGAAATAGTCCCTCTTCTTCCAGGATTGCATTTCTATGAATTCCTGTCAGCCCTGTCAAAACTTTACCATAATTACAGATAATTATACATTTATGATTCCAATTGAAAATGATTTTGTAGCATTGGTATGTATGTAAATACTTGTGACCACCGAAGCAGAAAGACTCCAGAGTTAGTATTTTAAAAACGCAGAGCTAGTTGGCTGCTGGGTCAAAAGCTGGCGTTAGCTGTAGCGATGGCCCACCCCTGACTCCCTGCGGTTTGCCTAGAGAAAGGTGAGCACTCACCAACAGAATAAAGATTTGCTTGCTTTTCACCTCGACCCTGTACAAGGGGGTGGGACCCTCTGGCCACTGCGATGAAATTGAGCCAAACCTTCTCTCCACTGCTGGATGCCTCACATACACCCCTTTTAGGGCGGTGCCTCAAGGTGATAGCTAGGGACTGTCTCAGAAGTCCAGGGAGCAAAGGGACTGCAGTGTTACTGGAGAAGTGTCCTGGCTTGTCTCCCGTTGTGTATCTGGGCACCTCTCTCTCTCTCTCTCTCTCTCTCTCAAACAGCATCATTATTTATTGTTGTTGTTTTTTTGTTATCGGGAGTATATATTTGATAGTTTTCTATTCTTAATTTTAAGGCACAGAGTACACTTTTCTATGTCTCACTCTGAGACAACACAAAGTGTAATTGCTTTTGCGTTGTATTATCGACTTATTTTTCCCGAGACCAGTGTCCTCAATGCAAACGGAGCTTTCTCTCCTTTCTCCAGCGTACAACATTAAAAAACAAAACAAACAAAACAAAACAACAGACTAACACAATTAACATAGGAATGATCTCTTCTCACGCCTCACCTACTGTCCTAAGGTCCCAGGAAGAAGGTACAATTTCTCACCAAGTTGTTTGCCAGAAAAAAGAAAAAAGAAAAAGAAACAGCAGAGGACAACATATAAAACGGATAAGTGGACCCTAAATGATTTTACGATTTTTTATTTTTAGCATTGTTTCTTCCTTAGTCTACGCTAATGAGATTATTCCCAAATTTCATAAAGAAATTTACACATCATTAGATGCATAAATAACTGGAGGAAAGACACCTCGACAGGAAGCACAAGCCCTGTTGCATAGTTGTGGCCAAATCAATTAAGTGCTAGGACGGTGAAGTTCCTCATAAAGTCTGGTATTATTTATTGTCTGCCCTCCCCATCTTATTATAAGGATCGAATACATCGATAAGTGTAAAACTGCTTTGTAACTTGCAAATAATAATTATAGACAATCGTTATCTTTATTATTAGCTTTAAATATCAATGTGCCAGGTACCATTTTAAATGCTTTGTATGAAAACTCACTTAATCCTTCCGCTACAGTCATTAGGTAGCTACTGTTATTTACTCTACTTCACACGAGGAAGTGGAGGCAAACGGGTTAATTTGTCTAAGACTTTAGAGGCGATAGCTGGGAGAGTGCTGATCCAAACCCAGGCAGTCAAGCTCCATGCGTTATTAATAGTCTCCTGATATAAATCTGAACTTAAAATGATGTGATCTCAGAATAAAACTGGGGACACTTGACAGCATGCGTTATAAAGCTTACTTCTCTACAGGGAAGTCTTTGCTGAACAAGCAGCAGAGTTGGTAGGGCCTGAAAAAAAGCAATTAAGCAGCTAAGTCCAGCAAGAGACGAGGGTCCTTCTTACATGCATGTGGACAGAACAATCTTGAAAGACAACAAGGTTCTTAAATGTAAAATCATCCTTTTTCAGACTTAACAAAAAGAGGACTAGTACTGTGGGTAGCCAGGCAAGCCCCCTGAAATGTGCCTGGCTGACATATCACATGGATATACTGATGCTGTAGTTGGATAAACATTTACTGAAACTGCACATATGACTGTAATTCTTCAGTTAAGCCAGTGGATAGTCCCAAAGCCAGTGTAGGTTATAACTGGGGCAAGGCAAATATAAGCTGATTGTGCAATTTCCTTTTCGTCTCACTTCTAGGTAGATCGTCTCAGCTCACAGATACTGACCAGTGATTCTGGTGAACAGTGGGAGGGGGCCAGGAAGTGTAGATCACCCACCCGTACCTGCTACCTGGAGGAAACCTATTGGCTTCTTTTTCTTTTTCTTTCCATTTCTTGCCCTTGTTGGAATTCCTTCGCAAAGGTGCCCTATAAGAACAGCACAAAGTCAGAAAGGGGATGCTGACATTTTTCTCTTTTAATCCTTCTTTCACAGAGGGTTCGTGTTTTACATCATGAAATGCTTACCCCAGGTCCACAAACTTGCGCTTAATTTTTCCTCCTTGCACCACCAGTGAACTGGATGCCCTTAGTGATTTGGGATCTTTAGCACCATCTAGGATATACACAGATGTGAAAAAGACCAATAATAATAATTTTTTAAGGCTATGAGTCCAAAGTCAGTGCATCTCTGAATCTAAAGAGTTTACTCCAATTCCAAAGTATAAAAGAAAATATTGTATGCCTTTTTTTTTTTTTTTTAAAGCCAGAGGAAACACAGCTACTTTGAGAAACATTCAGTTAAGCCAGGAGAGGTCCTGTTGGACAAAGGCCCAACGTTCATCACAAAGAGTTTTGGATTCAAATAAATTGGAATGAACAAAGTAAGCAAGAATAAACACTATCAAGTAATTCTTTTTTAAAATTTATTTTGAGAGAGAGCACGCAAGCAGAGGAGAGTCAGAGAGAAAGGGAGAGAGAGAATCCCAAGCAGGCCTCATGCTGTAAGCATGGAACCCAATGTGGGGCCTGAACTCATGAACCTCGAGATCATGACCTGAGTTGAAATCAAGTCGGATGCTTAACCAGCTGAGCCACCCAGGCACCCATAATTCTTTACATTCAAAGCAGGGACCAACATGACTTTCCTTTTGTTCCTTCTCTGGCTCCAACCCTGTTTCAAATGTCCAGGCTCTCGGGGAGCGTGGGTGGCTCAGTCGGTTAAGTGTCTAAGTCTTGATTTCGGCTCAGGTCATGATCTCACAGTTTGTGAGATAGAGCCGCACATTGGGCTCCATGCTGACAGAGCAGAGCCTACTTGGGATTCTTTCTCTCCCTCTCTGTCTCTGTCTCTCCCCACCTCACGCACACGAGTGCACATGAGCCCCCCCATCCTGCTCTCAAAATAAATAAATCAACCTTAAAAAGAAATAATGCCTGGGCCCTGTCCTTCATGCCTTTTCTGTCTTTGGGTTTTGGTGCCTTCTGACAAGAACCCAGCCCACTTCCCCCATATCTCCCAAGTCCAGTACAGAAAGTCAGGCCTGAGAATCTGGGAGATTCAGGGAGACAGTGAGAGGCAAAACTTTCCCTTCTGGTCTCTCCCTTGCTAATGGCCTATGGCCAGTCTGGAACTGAGGAGGGCAGAACATGGGGGAGACTTCTTAAGCTGGGGCTCAGCTATAAAACATTTATATCTTTGAAAGGCTTCTCTTAGAAGACCGGTAGGAGCACAACTTGGCTGGCCTCCTGTGATGTAGAAGATGCCAAAATTTCCTCAGTGTTTGCTGTTGAATGATCTTTGCTTCTTTGAGTTATGCTGGCTCTCAAGGGCAGCAACTGCTGGGGGATGGGAATACTGAAAATGATGCCAAGTCCATCAGAGGAGATGGCGTTCAATGTCAAATGTAGGAGTTCATTCCACAGGTGGCACGTGTTCCTCCTTGAATATGGTAGATAATTTGTAAGGCTCTAACGATTTAGCAAAGGATGCGGTTGAGTGTTAAGTTTCAGCATATCCAGTCATCTGAGATGATTAACAAGGGGCGTTTTAAATTTGATGCATATTGGTGTGTGAAACTACTCTTTCCTAATTGTCTGTTGGTGTCTGTCTCTATCTTCGTAAAATTAAAAATATTCCAGCAATTTTCTGGTGTGGAGTGTAGAGAGAACAGTGCTCTTACAGAAGTGTTTAATTAATCTTGCTAATTAATTTTGCTTATAATTGTATTTTAGGAGAAGTTTCTAAACACACACACACACACACACACACACACACACAAAACACGAAGTGAACACCGTTCTTATTTAGAAGTCTATGTTCAAAGCTCTAAAGAAGTACAGGATGTTTACAAACTCTCTTTTTAAGATTTTTAGCAATGAGCTCTTCATATTTTTAGTTAATGGTCCTCAGATTACAATAATTCCTTGGAATGTACTTAATGAAACAGAAGGGTCAGAGATATGTCCATATCAAAATCTATTTCTAGCCTCAAATATTTATTATGAATATTTGTATCATTACCCTGGGTGATGGGAATAAATAGCCACAGATGTGAGATATACACATAAAGGAAATCCATGGACACGGCACAAATGCCTTCTGAGGTGATTTTGCTAATGGACATAAAATTTTAAAAAAGGAGGATTTCGATTTTCTTAACAGAAGCCAAAGGGAGAAAAAAGTGCCAGATTCCTTCAGATCAATCCTAAAGCAACTCTTAATGGCTAGGACTGTGCAATGTTGAAAAGGAGACTGCCTAATTATTTTCTGAATTAGAGGTAGCAGGGAGATGTTTTAACGAGTGGTGAGAGGACCAGATGAGACAATGCACACGGAAACATTCTGTAACCTATTAGTGTCGCAGTTGTTTGGGCATCTTGGGACTAAAAGCCTGATTCTGCCCATTACAGAGCCTGCTGCTAAGCAACCTCACATCATTATCTCACACATTTGCCAAACTGTGTTCCAAGGAACACTTAAATGAAGGCTTTCACAAGGCTGAAGAGGCAAGATTAAGTAATAATGCACTTCCCTATTTTAAATCAATCAAATACATCTTTAATGCATATTAGGACTTCTAGTCTACATAGAAATCAACACTTGGTTGGTAGGATTGCAGGGAAAGAAAAAAAAAGCAACTTGTTTTTGATTATTTGATTATTTATTTAGCTTTATATAAAATCTCCATTAGGCTTTTTGAAATCTCTCCAATACTACCTTCAAGGGCAATCAGAAGTCTGAGCGGGGTTGCATGCTTTAAGCTTTGGCAACCTGGCCTTCACTCTTAAAGACCGTGAATGATCTCCTGGTGGCTACATGCTAAGTAAGGCCTTTCTCATCTTGTGCTGCATTCTCCTTCCTCTCACTGCAGTAAGATTCCTGACTACCTCTTCCTTCCCTCTGGGGACTCTCCAGTCTGCTCCCCTAGCCCAGCTTCTCTCCTGGGCCCACGACCTTCTTTATTTAAAATATGAGTTAATTTCTTCCCCCAATAATATTTCTGACTCCTTATTTTCTGTTGATGACGGGACCATATTCTGAAGCTAGAAACCCTGTGATCAGCTCTGTCTTCCTCGTTTCCTTCCCCTGGGTCTGCGCAACTCCCACTCCAGGGCTTCCTACACGGCTCTCTCCTGCCGCTGACTGCTGCTCCTCTTTAGAAGTTATCCCTCCCAGGGTCTCTTGACTCAACCTCCCCATACTTGATGTCTTTTTCTTTTTATCTCTCTGTTCAAACGTCTGTGGTTGCCTAGTAATATGGCGAGGTATCTACGACATTTACATTATAGAGCTAATGACTTAACCTTCTTGTTCAATTTTGCTGCAGTCATCTACACTGCATAAGCAAACTGCTTCAGGCAGGCTGGGGCAGCCCCGTTCCTTTCAAGCCATCTCCTGCATGCCTGTCTCTGCTAATGCCACTTCCCTGCCTTATCTGCCTGCCTTACCCATCCTTCCCCTCACCCTACCCAAATCCTTCAATGGTCACTCTCATTGTACGTTCTTGGTCAAGTCTTATTTACCAGTATCAGCCAGATGTAACCTCACCCCTCCTCTGACCAGATAGAATTTACTATCCCTACTATAATGCCTAATGCATTTTATCTATGATAAATGAATCCTGTAAAAATTTTGCAAAGCCAGATTCTACTTGCAAGAACATTAATTCAGCCAATATATTTTTTTAAGCTTATTTTATTTATTTTGGAGGGGTCAGATAGAGAGAGAGAATCCCAAGCAGGCTCTACGCTGTCAGTGTGGAGCCCCATGAACCACGAGATCATGACATGAGCCGAAAACAAGAGTTGGATACCTAACCTACTGAGCCACCCAAGTGCCCCAATTCAGCAAATATTTTTGAAGCTATCTTCTGTGTCAGGGTATGTGCTAATAGCCCTATATAAACTTCAAGTAATAATCTCTAGAAATCACAAGCAAAACACTGATAGTGCTTAATATACTCTTTTTAACCTTAAACAAAAGCCCAATGCTATGAAAGTTTAGAGGCCAAAATGTTACTATTAGGCTACTCAGAGAATGAGCATGAAGAAAATATTTTCATGCCTTCTACTGTTATATAACTTCTTTTACAAATCTCTGGAAATAATCTTATACTTCTCTTGCTTTAAATGAAGTGGAGTTAGATGTTCATCATTTATCCAGTTACATGGGACTCTTTATACCCCATTTTCCATTGAGGTCCCTCAAATATGACAACAAAATGATGATTTGTGAATGTGGTGTTGACACAAGTTAGAAAACACCCAACTTCAATTAGTTGTTCAATTAGCACAACAATGTGCAATTAGCCTGCACATTGTTAGCCTTGAGACTGTAGTGAAATATAGCTGTAACTTAATAATTTCCTTGTAGTAAATAAATTATTAGACCAAAAATAATGACATATTACTTTTAGAAAAATCTAGCCTAGTCTCTAGTGACAACGAGAGACTAAGATATTTTCAGAGTTTATCCAGCAACGATGAATAGAAGGAAAATAGAATAAATGCGTAGACCAGGGGTCAGTGTGCTTTTTCTGTAAAGGGCCAGATAGCAAATGTTTCAGGTTTGGGGCTATGCAGTCTCTGTTACAAATGCTCACCTCTGCTAACTGTAGCATCAGAGTAGACAATACCTAGCTAAATGAATATGGCCATGTTCCAGTAAGTCTTTATAAAATCAGGTGAGGCCCAGATTTGGTTTGATAACCTGCACTGGTTATCTGGAGATGCATGCCTATTAATTTATTCAAGAAACTTATGAAGCATCAATTATACTGGGGACCAAGAACACAAAGAGGAAAGAGATGAATGAGAAAACCAGCTCATCCTTGACAACTAGATCATCACTTACCACACACACAGTGGTAGAAGTGGAAGTTAACTGTGGGAAAATTTCTGTGGGATCAGAGAGAAGTGAATAATTCGCTGTGCCTGGAAATGGGTAGGGTCTACTAAGAATCCATTAAAGGAGGTGCAATTTAATGTGGGTTTGGAGAAGAACACAATTTCCCAGGAGTAGGGAGTTAGGCAAGAATGTAGACATGAGGTCTTGCCGAACCTCATTCTAGCTCATCTTCTGATGAGCCAATGAGTTATAAGAACCTCACGTGTAAACGCACACACACACACACACACAGAGGGAAACTGGGTTAACCATACCTAACCTCTGTTGAGTCCAACTCTAGAGTAGTCTCATATTTCAAGGGACTCAAACATTTTACAGAATGTTATTCCTCAAATTGGGCTTTGAGGACAACGAAGGTAGGTCCCACTCTGATAACCCACACTGCACCAGCCTAATGTTTTAAGGATATTAAGGATACTTGGGAAGTGGGGAGGGAGAATCCTGGAGGGACACCAAAATGCTTAAGGTAATAGTGGTGCTTTGGTGAAACAGGCCATTCATCAGTCAGCCCAGTCTAATGAGCATATCCCGTGTACATATCCAGTTAACCTCACTCTCATTTTATGCTCACTGAGCAACTTTCTGATTTATGAACCTACCAACCAGGGAAGAGAGAACAGAACATATGAATAATGTTGGTTATTATGTCAGCTGTACCTCCCAAAGTAAATCAGAAAATTAGTTTCTAGAAATCAGTGTTTTCTAAGCTAGAACAGCAAGAATCAGTCACTCTGACCTTGATTAAATCTGAATGTGTATTAAGTTTCTGGACTTAGAAACCTGAGGACCAGACCCTTGACTTTCAAGGTACCAACTGGTAATAGGCTGAGAGTCAGTGACTGATGGTCCCTTTCACATGTTTCCAGGTGTAACAGCCTGAGAGTGGAAGGCAGGAGAGAATAGGGCCTTCCCAGTCACTGATGGTAGTGATTGTGGGGTGTCAGAGACAGGATCTGTCACAGTACAAACTAACAATAAGATCTGTTTCTGTATCTATATCTATATCTCTAGTCTGCAAACTCCTTGAGGGAAAAGATGGAATCTTGTTAATTATTGTCTATCCAGCCTTTAGCACAATGCCTGACACAGAGTTGCTGCTCAATAGCTATTTGTTTGCAGATACACAAATGAATGGATTAATGTCAATGAACACGGAAGGCTGGACATTTTTTATCAGGGGAACAAAAGAATGTGAGGCACTGCTTTTATCTGCTTATAGCATCTAACCGTGGTTATTGCACTAGCAACTGACTATAAAGTTACTACTTTATCAAAGTTCAATGAACTGCTTCTTCCCTGTTACTCTGAAGCACCATCAGCCCAGGAAGGCTGAAAAGGGGACAGCCCAAGTACTCGGCCTCTGGGAAAGAAGCTACCTGCCTCCCATCTTGTTTCCTGTTGACTACAGCTGAGAGCTTAATCCCAAAGAAGAGAGAGCAGCAGACAAGGGAGGCTTTCGGGAAAGGATGGAATTCTCACATTTTAATCCTCCATTACTGCTGGTGGAGTGCAGAGCACAATCTAAATCCATGTTCTACTCCTCCCATCTGAAAGGAAACATCTGCTGACTTCAAAGAATCATGACAAAGTAGAAGTAAAAGAGAGAAATAATCTAAATGATATTTAGCAATGTAAAAAAATTCGGGGGTCATATTTCATGTGTGAGTGATCCACACTTGCAGGCTATAATGTCACTTCTTGCAGATAGCTCGTTATGTGCGGTAAACAGTAGACCACAACGTATTGACCTATTGCTCTAAAATATACGTGTCTGCTGTTGTGTCTTCTTATGGACCAGTTAAAGTCTATGTGTATTTTTCTAAAGAGAATGATATTGCCACAAGTGTGCATCTATAGTAGTGCCATTATAATCCACAATTTAGGTTAACTAACGAGAGTCTTTGAAGTCTTCAATTCTTTCGAAAATAGGCCAAAATTGCCATGCAAGTCCTCCACCGCTTGAGAACTACCTTCGATGATGAATTAGCAGGACTGACATATTTTCTTTTGCCTCTACTGGTAATTTTTTTTTTTACTTTCTAAATACCCAATTTTTACCCCAAAACTTCTAGAAAAGCTGTGCTTAGGACTTCTAAGTCCTAATTCTAGCAATCAATAGGGTCAGGAAAGGAAACTAAGGGGAAAATATGAATAAACTCTGGTGATTACCAAGAGTTATAAACAGATTGAGCCTCCCAAATCAAATGCATTTCTATGTTCATGATCCATTTTTAGAAAGATTACAATTTTTGATTTGGTAGAGACAGATGAGTAGGCACTTTTCAAAAATGTGATGATGTACAATCACACCTGCAACGTATCCCACACCACTATTGACACTGGTAGGTGGAATTCTTTAAAAGTTTTGGCAATTGGATGGGTATTTAATTTAAACGAACATTTCTCTGGTCATCTTGTTCTATAAGCAATATGAATTTTCTCTTCAGCAAACTGTTTATTTCCTTTGCCTATTTTTGACTTTTAAAAAATTCTTTGAAGGTACCTGTGTATAAAAGTTTCTCAATTAACTTTGTATATGGGGTCTTTTATTATGCATATTGATTACTCTAACCAAGAATATTACTCAGATAGTTGTAGAGTATAAAGAAAAGCCAATTAAAAAAAAAAACACCCGGGGCGCCTGGGTGGCTTAGTCGGTTAAGCGTCCGACTTTTGCTTAGGTCATGATCTCACGGTTCGTGGGTTTGAGCCCCACGTCGGGCTCTGTGCTGACTGCCAGCTCAGAGCCTGGAGCCTATTTCAGTCTGTGACTCCCTCTCTCTCTGACCCTCCCCTGTTCACGCTGTCTGTCTCTCTCTCTCCTAGAAAAAAAAAGAAATTAAAACAAAACAAAACAAAACAAAAAACACACCCATTTTATTTATCCCTGCTCCCTACTCTCACCACAGTTTATATTTATGAAGTATGTCCTTCAATTCCTGAACACTCCCTGCCAAGAAACTGACTTTGTCATTCCCACTTATAACCTCAACATTTTGTTTGTATCTCTACGTAATTCATGAATACTTTTTAGGATTATATAAATAAATATATATAATATATATATATATATAGAGAGAGAATATAATAGGTATTCTGTAAATCGGTTTATCCTCTCAATGTCTTGTACCAGAGATTCATGATATGAATACACTACAATTCATTTAACTTTTCTTACTAGTGATTATCCCAGTACTTCCCAGTTTTCAGGTGTTCTCAGGTTTTGTTATCACACAGTAGGACTGCTCTCAATACTCTCGTACATGATTCTTAGTAGGTGAACATAGGCTATATAAACCCTGGCTGGGACACAGGGCATGCCTAAGTAAAGGCCGAATGGTTTCTAAAGAGCTTGCCTCAATTTACATTCCACCAGCACTATTTAGTCTCTGGTTATTCTACATATTTTCCAGTATTTGGTAACATCAGACTTTAATATTTATGGCAATCCGGCAAGTATAACATGGTATCTCATCTGGCTTATCTGATACTTTCCTGATGACTAATACCACTGAACAACTTTGATACATATTTTGGGCTTTTGGTTTTCATTTTCTATGAAGTGCCTGTTCAAGACATTATATATTTTCTCCTGTGCTATTTGTCCTCCTTAGTGATTTATACAAGTTCTTTATATAATCTGGATAGTAATTCTATATTAGTTACACAGCCAGGAAATATCTTCTCCAATTTTGTGGGGTTCTTGGTTGTGTCTTTGAGAAACAGAAATTCCTAATTTTACTATCAACTGATGTTATTAATCTTTTCTTTTTGTTTTCTTTTTCCTTTGTGTCTTATTTAAGAAATTTTCCCCTACCCTGAAGTCACAAAAATATTCCATACAGCCTTTTTAAAAGTTTTATAGTTGGGGGGCACCTGCATGGTTCAGTTGCCATGAGTCTGACTCCTGATGTCAGCTCAGGTCATGACCTCATGGTTCGTGGGTTCGAGCGCTGGCAGTGCAGACCCTCTTTGGGATTCTTTGTCTCCCTCTCTCTCTGCCCCTCCCTGCACTTTCTCTCTCTCTCTCTTAAAAATAAACATTAAAAAAAGTCTCCTTAATAGTTTTATAGTTTGCTTTATCCACTTATTTTCTACCATAAATCTAGCTTGAATGGATTTTTTTTCAAGGTATGAGTTGGGGAGGTCTAATATAATTTTTAAAAATATGGATAACCAGTTGTCCCAAAACAACTTGTTAAAAACTCTATAATCTTTCTCCACTGATGGACCCTTCTTACGCAGTTGTCATAAAGTTAAGTTCACATATATATGAAATGTGTGTGTATATGTAATAAGCTTCTATGCTCTTTATTCTTGAATCTGTTTGTAAACCTCTGTACAAATAATATGCAGAATTAATCCTGTGGCTTTTTAATAATTTCAGGTATCAGGTAAGCCAGGATCTTCCACTTCGTTCTTCTTCAAGAGTCTCAGGTACTCTGGCCTTTTTTCCTTTCTTATCAATTTAGGATCAGCTTATCAAGTTCCACAAAATAGTGTATCAAATCTTTAGATAAGGACAGGCAAAAATGACATATCTTTCTGCCATTCAATTTTTTTCAAAAGACAAAAAGTTCTTACAGTGAATGAATGTATATGCACCACCGATATCTTCCAATTTCCATTTATTACATATAGCTTCTAGTCATCTATTAATCCATTGATATTCAAATGCATTTCAAAGTAAGTTGCAGACACTTCAGCCTTACATACATCAAGGTATTGATTTTATATATTTATTTTATATCTGACCACTCAATCTTCTAGATGAATATTCATATAATCTTTAAATAAAGATACTTTTGCTTTTTCTATTTCAACTTTTACTGATTTTTTGACGTTCTTATCTTCCTACAATTAAAAAATTCTCAAAATAGACTTGAAAATCGTGATGATAGTTTGCACTCCTGTCTTATTCCCAATTTTTGTGCAAATGATTTAAGATTCACTATTTAGTGATTGATCACTGGCAAGTAATCGATCATATTCAGATTTTTTTTCTAATTCCAGTTTTACTTTATCAAGTTTTTACTGAAAATGTCTGACAAATTATATAAAATTCTTCTCAACTTCTATTAATATTATAACACTTGATCTTTCCTTTGTTGATATGATGATTTACAGTTAGATTTCCTAATGTTTAAATATTCTTACATTTTCAGAATCAATGCTACCTGATTATGGAATATAATTAACTTGCACTCCTGCATTCAATTGACTAGCATCATATTTAAAATGAATCTACATGCTTATGATTTCTTTTTCCAACACAGTTTTTATCAGTTTTTAGGACTCTGGCTATTTAAATAAATGAGAAACACCCTAACTGTAACAACTAGCATAAAATAGCACCTATCTATTTTTTTACTAGGTTAAGCAGAATTCAGTTATATAACCACCTGGGTCTGGTGACTTTCTAAATGGAAACTTTTGTAAAAACACATTTCATATTTCTGTGACTATGAGTTTATCCAAGTTTTCTTAGACAGATTTGAGTAGACCAGTTTAGTAGGAAACTCCATGTCCTCTAGATTTTTCTTTAAAAAAAATTTTTTTTCATGTTTATGCAGAGAGAGAGGGGGACGCAGAATCCGAAACAGCTCCAGGCTCTGAACTGTCGGCACAGAACCCAACGTAGGGCTAGAACCCACAAACCGTGAGATCATCACCTGAGCTAAAGTCAGACGCCCAACCAACTAAGCCACCCAGTCGCCCCTCTCTAGATCTTTAAATGTACTGAATTCACATACCATCTTTAAAAAGTAATTTTTTAAGCTCTGTATCTCCTTTCTTTTTTCTAATGTTATTTTGTTTGTCTTTATTTTTCTTAATGTGTTATTCCAGAGGGCTGTGCACCTTTAGCAGGAATAATTTACACTTTTACCATATTTTTGTGTGTGTGTGGGGTTAATAACAGGGTTTTCCTTTCAATAAAAATTAAATACTACTTATATCTTTTACCTTCTCCTTTCTATATTCCGATTTTTGGTTGCTCTGTTCCTATTATTTCAAATATTTATTTTACTTATTTTCAGTTTTTATTTTTTTAAAATGTTTTATTTATTTCTAGGAGAGAGAGAGACAGCGTGAGCAAGGGAGGGTCAGAGAGAGGGAGTCACAGACTGAAACAGGCTCCAGGCTCTGAGCTGGCAGTCAGCACAGAGCCCGACGCGGGGCTCGAACCCACGAACCGCGAGATCATGACCTAAGAGAAAGTTGGACGCTTAACCGACTAAGCCACCCAGGCACCCCTTCAGTTTTTATTTTTAATAATAAAGGAATTTAAAGCTATAAATTTGTCTCTGAGTACAATGTACTCTAACTACCAATTCGACTTTTGAAAATGTGCTCTACAGAAATAAAAGTATCAGTATACAAGAATACATGGATGGTTGTTATAACTTTTTTTTACAGTGGTAAGCAAAGAAGTAAATATACAAAAAGAAACCTTCTGAAATACAGCTTAAATGTCAATCAATAATAGAATGGTTGCCTCAGTTATATTACAGGTTCACTACAGAAAATTATCTTGTCGTGTAAATTTGTGTATGTTGCACTAGACGGATATCTCAAAAATACTATTACGCGTAAAACAAAACTGCAGAGTTATGACACTTGTACGATTCATTTTTGTAAACAAAAGCATACAAAACACAAACATACCAAAAAGTACTTTTGTTTTTGTATCTACACACACACACACACACACACACACACACGTATACATAATATATACTTATGTGTATATCTGATGTGAAAGATAATATAACCAAATTTACTTGGCTACTGTAAAGAGACACATCAGACATGGCATGAAAAGAACGAACCTATTCTTTATACATCTCTGCCTCATTTAACTTGTTTAACAAGAATTCATTACTTCTATAAATTAAAACGACAAAAGTCTATTGACACGACTAGGAAATTTTGGTGTTAATTCCAGGAGCCTATTTTAAAATTTAATTGATTAATCTCTCTCCATGATGGCTTTCCTGTCACAATTTTTGCAATATAAATCATTACTGTGAATAGTTCTTCTGAATAAAAACCAATTAATGGCTTAACATCTATATTGCTTTGATCTTCATATATATATATATATATATGTACATATGTATATGTGTATGTATATGTTTTTATATATATTGTTTACATATATATTTTACACATGTTTTATATACACATATATTTTTTTAGTGTATGTTAATGTTTACTGCAACTCCAGGCTGTTATTCTACAAAATCTCTAGTAGGCCTCCTGAAGAATTTCCTTCCACAGTAAACTTGTGGAGAGCTGAAGAAATAAAAACACTAACTGGGCAGAAAAAATAAATAAATAAATAGGAGAGCCATGTGTTCTTATCCCACAACAGCAATACTAATTATTAGTTGTAAGAAGACAAAGGACTTATTTATGGCTATGAGGGGAAAAAAAAGCCATTTTTACATCGCACAAGTCAAGGTGTCAGACAAAACAAAAGCGAAAACAACAACAAAAACCCAATAGTACCTTTTTCTTGTGATATTTTCTTGGTGGTGACTTGATGCTGGCAGGGAGATTCTTCCGTCTCACGGTCAGATTTTGAAGGAGAGGAGAAGGAAGCGTGTGCCCATGTCGAGGAGGGAGGCTCCCCTCCTGGGTGCAGCGGTCCTCCTTGAAATTCAGTTATGTGGTCAGATGAGAAGGGCACACTGCCAGCCGCTGGGGTGAGGGATGGAGCACCAGAATCTGATTCTGGAGAAGTTCTCAAACCCTTGGGCAGAAGTGATTTGGTAATGTGCATGTGGTTATAGAAACTGTTTGAAGGCTGTTGGTATAAGAGATTATAAAGGACGTTATGCCGCTGAGCATCAGCTCCAGGGAATACTTACTTTGAAATCAGACCAAACTGTTTTAGTATATCCCTTGAAAACCACTGTTTGTTTGTTGGTTTATAGACGAGACTGCATAGTTTACAACAATTCACCACATTACCATTGTGGCTAACACAGACACCTAAGACATACAGAGATCATTACTTGTACATTCATTATTTCCCACTAGGTAAAACCAACAGCTGAATATAAAAGCACCTTCACAAAATATGACATTATGGATAATGCCCTGGGGTTAGTTCATTGGATGAGTACAGACAGAGTTTGAATTACAACAATATAACAAGTTGAGTAGGGATTTGGGAGGCAAAGCAGTGAACTATTCCAGCTGTTTCCATCTAGGGCATAGAATCTGGTTGCAGAAAAAATCATTACCTTCAATACACTGTAGGAACAAGTATACAGCTCAGGACTGCAAGGCAGAAATTGGTCAAAGGTGCTCACCTTTCGTTCCAGACTGTCTTCCCCATCTGTTGAACTGACACTATCATAGAGTCTTGTCCTAGAGGGCCTCTGGCGTCTGTTCTTCACAGAGAGCTGGGCTCGGGTTTTCAGTGCTTTTGAATCCAGGCGCTCTGTCTCGGGGACTGCCTCATTCAAGTCTAAGAAAAGAATATTGCAAAATAATCAGTGAGAAGAACTTTTGGAGAGGACTGACAAAGAGACCAGAGACGGTGATAACAAAATCTCAAGGTAATCAGTAATATCAGGCAAAAAAATAGGTGACAACCCTGCCGGCCTGATAAACCACAGGTAAGAAATAAATCAGGGAGATTTTGGAGAGATGTACAAAGCATAATGGAAGAAACCAACACCAAAGATGACCAAGGCAACCAAAAAAAATCTAACATCCTTTCTAAGGAGCATAACATTCCAGATAAGTTCAACCAGAGAAGAGTTTTTCTCTTCCCAACTCTCACTACCTCTAATCTTGCTGCCTGGAGTCCAATTCAGGCACCATTCTTTTCTTTTTTAACGTTTATTTATTTTTGAAAGAGAGAGAGAGACAGAGCATGAGCAGGGAAGGGGTAGAGAGAGAGAGACAGACAGAATCTGAAACAGGCTGTCATCACAGAGCCCTATGCGGGTCTAGAACCCACAAACCATGAGATCATGACCTGAGACAAAGTAGGACACTCAACCAACTGAGCCACCCAGGTGTCCCTCAAAGTCACCATTCTAACGGGAAGGAGGAAATGTCACTCATCCATTACTCTGTGTAGGCATGGATGAGGAAAAACTCTTCTCTGGTTGAATGTTACTGCTCCTTAGAAATAATGTAGTTTGATTATCAGTCCTTATTTTATCTTTTTCTTTTTCTTTCCTTAAATAGTTTATTGTCACGTTGGTTTCCATATAACACCCAGTGCTCATCCCAACAAGTGCCCTCCTCCATGCCCATCACCCCCCTTCCCTCTCCCCCACCCCTATCAGCCCTCAGTTTGTTCTCAGCATTCAAGAGTCTCTCATGGTTTGCCTCTCTCCCTCTCCCCAACTATTTTTCCCCTTCTTTTCCCCCATGGTCCTCCGTTAAGTTCCTCCTAATCCACCTATACGTGCAAACATATGGTATCTGTCCTTCTCTGCCTTATTTTGCTCAGTATAACCCCCTCAAGTTCCATCCATGTTGCTACACATGGCCAGATTTCATTCTTTCTCATTGCCATGTAGTATTCCATGGTATAGATAAACCACATCTTCTTGATCCATTCATCTGTTGATGGACACTTAGGCTCTTTCCAGGTTTTAGCTATTGTGGAGAGTGCTGCTATGAACATTGGGGTCCATGTGCCCCTCTGCATCAGCACTCCTGCATCCCTTGGGTAAATTCCTAGCAGTGCTATTGCTGGGTCATAGGGGAGTTCTATTATTAATTTTTTGAGGAACCTCCACATTGTTTTCCAGAGGGGTGCACTAGCTTACATTTCCACCAACAGTGCAGGAGGGTGCCCGTTTCTCCACATCCTTGCCAGCATCTAGACTCTCCTGATTTGTTCATTTTAGCCACTCTGACCGGCGTGAGGTGCTATCTCAGTGTGGTTTTGATTTGTATTTCCCTGATGACGAGGGATGCTGAGCATCATTTCATGTGTCTGTTGGCCATCTGGATGTCCTCTTCGGAGAAGTGTCTGTTCACATCTTCTGCCCATTTCTTCACTGGATTATTTGTTTTTCGGGTGTGGAGTTTGGTGAGTTCCTTATAGATTTTGGATACTAGTTTTATTTTATCTTTTAAGAGTAGCAGTCATTAAATGAAGTGATTATGTTCACAGAATTAATAATTAAATGCTTCTGTATTTAAATTATTAACAATAAAGCAAATAACTGAGTTGCAGAAAATCTGTACTGGTATTAATGGAATAACACAGTTTCTTACAGTAGTATTACATGAGGCAATTCCTTTTCATAGTACTAACATGAAGGTGTGCTCTAAATATATTATAAGACCAACACAAGGAAGCATCTCAGGTTATACCTCTCTTACATATGGAATCTAGCATCTGACATATGGTTCTAACAAATAATATTAAACCTATTTTTCCTAGAAGATACATCCCCTGAATGACAATATTTATAGAAGGTTCTGAATTTTCATTTCCTGTATTTGAAAGAAAAGTGAATATTCAGAAAAGTCAGATTATTCAGGTATATATAAAGGACAGCTAAATATTTTCTAATTAGTAGTCTCTTTATTGTTTACATGTCAATGAAGAAAAAATAATCTCCTTGATCACTTTAATTTCTTCCTTTCAATAGAATCTAAACTTGCAGCTGCTGATTAAGAGTTCATTAGTTGTGATAATTGGGAGATAATCAACTTTACAAGCTCTTGTTTACATATAAAATGTGGAAACACCACCCAGATGAAAGCAATAATATAATTAGATATACTGGCATACAAGCATGTTTCACAGTTTATCTATCCCGCATTTGGACTGTACCTTCTCTGACACAAACCATAGTCACACACACCAGCTCATGTGTTCCTCACAATAGCACTATGTGACAGAGCAGCCAAGGGTGTTTGTTTTACCCTCTCCTGCAGTTCAGAGACCTTGAGTAACTTGCTCTCTTCTGCGATGCTAGTCGATGAGCTGCCAAGATTTTTCTAGTTTTTGACTCCCAGGTTACTAGCCTGTGCCCTCCAAATTCAGTTAGTGTTGAACAAGTTAATGTTCAGTGTTTTCGGGTTATAAAACCACATAAAATGTGACTAATCTAGGACATTCATGTCTCCAATTGGCTACATATGAAATATTATTATTAATCTTCCATATATGTGTTAAAAAAGCATAAAAAGAAAAAACTATTTCTCAGATGATTTCTTATTTGGTTGTCTTAATAGTAGCTTTCGTTACTTGATGACAAGACCCAAGGAGGAAGCTCATTCTACTTTTGTAAAATGGGTCCCTCTGCAATAGAATCCTGACCTGGGAGCACCCAACATAGCACCCACCATCCAGGATTGCAACAGCTGGCCCATCAGGAGGTACCGAACAAAGTAAGTAAGGGAATGTGAGAATACTTATTAGCAGGGTTTAGAGTGTAGTGAATTTATTCTGGGGCTTGGGGGCTCCATTCCTATTCAGCAATTTGCCTAGTACTGGTATCAGACAACCCCCAAATAGCAAACTGGACTATCTGCTCTAATATCAGCTCGCACTGACTAGGTGCAAACTACTGGAGCACACATATGGAATTACATCTATTAAAGATGAAGTTAGCTGGAAAAACAGTGCCTTACATCCATTGTCCAAGTGGCCAACAAACACCTGCCTCCAATTAATTTTTGAGGACATGAAAACAAAGTTCTTGAGGTCACATTATAGCAGTGATTCATGAATTATAAATCAGCAATTTATATTCCATGCTGAGCACAAATTATTTGAAGTAAAGAACCAGAAAAAAATGGAATGGAGTGGAGAACTTTCACTTCACTGGCTTTTATGCCGGCAGAAAGCTGGAAGGAAAGCTTTCCTAAAGACGCCACGAGTAACATCCCCCTTAAGAGTAATAGAGGAGGTGTGAAGAAGAGAAGGAAAATGAGTACAGGACTTATGTGGCTGGGTAACTAGAAGCTATCTTTGGCTACCATGTCATATAAGAACCAGAATATTACAACTCAAAAGAAACTTATGGATTGTGGCCCAACCTTTTTTCCCAGAATTCAGAAACCCAGGGCTCAAAAACTATTAACTTGTTTAGTAACTACATCACACAGTTAATCTGTCCTCAGAAGCCTCTCCTCCTTCTGGAAGGTCACTCTCCAGTCTGAAAGTAAACTTCACACATAATCTTTTGCCTTCATTGAATCTTTGTTTTAGTCTTACTTTATGTTCCAAACAAAAATACATGTCAAGGGCTAACTCTGCAAATTTCCAGAAGTACATAATATTGAGGAAAGAAAAGAAAAACCTGAGGGATTTTATTTGGCTTTATGTATACCCAAGTAACAAAATTCTTACATCAAAAAATTAGCTGTCAGTTTCGTGGACAGCAGTGTGGCCAAAGAAATCCAACTGGCTCAACATTCCTAAGTTACATGCTCCTGAATGCAAGGGCTTAGGTGGCTGTATTCTCTCACTGTTTTTCACTCTCTACAGAGACCTTAATCAATAACATAACACTGCTTTTATAATCCCAAGACACTGGGTCCTTCCTCTACCTCTTGTCTCTATTCTATTCTGTCTATTGTCCATAAGAATCTTCATTTTCTCTCTATTCTTTTTTTCAGACCCTCCAGTCTCTTAAAAAAAAAAAAAAAGCCCCTATCTCTGACTCAAATTGCAGCTAGAAATACAAAAGAAGAGCAGACTCAAGTGGATTAATAAATACAGACAAATACAGAAAAGATATGAAGTAGTTAACGAGAGAGTGGTTTTGTGTGGGTGGGACTCCACCTCAATGTACCTGCATTTTAAGACAAGTTTCAATATTGCTTCAAATTGGATCCTTAAAAAGGATTTAATGGATTTGATTATGATTTTAGCAGCTGTTATGAAAAATGGTCTGTGAAATTAGAATGTTATATATCATATTACACAGCGACCGGTTCCCTACAGTAATGCTATGAGTCATTCAGTTTTTTCACTCGATTGACGTTATTTTTGACGTAAATGGAATGCTGCCCACAGATCAGATATAGATGGCAAGCGAAGGAGGGGAATGGAGCAGCCTGATGATGGGGTCTGCTCTGCACTCTTACGTGCATTCTTCTCCTCAAAAACAGTGCTACCTTCTACTATCACATGTACGCTATTGTCAGCTACAGTGCTGAGCATCACAAAACATTTGGTGGCATTTTAAAACTTGAACAGTCTCTGCATATCACTCCTAGTCACTGCAAGGTTGTAAAAGACGGGCCTCCGGGGTTTTGGGTCGATCCATACTGCGTTCAGAGGTAGGTTTACGTGTTGCAGGTGCTGTGAAACAGTTACCATGAGAGTGATCTAGAGTTAGTCTTCTTTGAACAGAATCCAGAACTGTGGCTCTCTGGCACCGAATTGGGCATTTTCCCTAACCTCTCTGTCCCTCAGAATCCCAAAGTGCAAAACGGACATGATAAGAACATAACAATAATAATTGCGTTGTTATGAGGACTAAATGCATTAATAGATATGCCAGTGCTTGGAAGAGTGACTGCTATATAAGCACTCAATAAATGTATTTTACTGGCATGGAAAGGCTAGCAAGATATTCTTACATGACTAAAGCAAGTTGTAGAACGATACGTACATTCCTGGTAAGTACTTTAAACAGAGCGACATAAAATTACTTGCCAATGGTAATATATACATATGGTTTAACAGGAGAAGAACTGTTAAAACTCACTTCATAGTGGGGCGCCTGGGTGGCTCAGTAGGTTGAGCGTCTGACTTCGGCTCAGGTCATGATCTCACAGTTCGTGAGTTCGAGTCTCACATAGGGCTCTGTGTTGACAGCTCAGATCTTGCTTTGGATTCTGTCTCTCCCTCTCTTTCTGCCCCTTCCCCTCCCTTAAATAAACAAACATTAAAACACACACACACACACACACACACACACTCACACACACTTCATACTGATAATGGTGGTCACTTCCAAAGAAGTTGTTAGATTTGGAGAGCTTGGTCAATAGGTAATTTAGTTTTATTTGTAAATGTTAAAATGTTTTGTATCATATGTATTTTTTGCATTTATATATTGCTTATATATTTAAAATTAGTAAAAAAAAACACGTTCAGTTTTTAGAGACATCTTAATTCCATTCTAATGTTTTTAAGTTTATTTGTTCATTTTGAGAGAGGGCAAGAAACGCAAGTATGGTAGGGGCAGAGAGAGGGAAGAAGAGAGAATCCCAAGCAGGCTCTCTGTTGTCAACACAGAGCCCGATATGGCGCTCAAACTCCTGAATGGTGAGATCATGACCCGAGACAAATTCAAGAGCTGGACACTTAACCGACTGAGCCACTCAAGTGCCCCATCTTCATTCCATTCTAATCTGAGAGCTCAGATTTTTTTCTTTTAGGACTCGGTATTCCCAGATGTTGTTATTAGCCCAGGAAACTTTGTCCGAAGGCTAGTCTTTCCTGACATCTATGGAGACTGTTTGCCTGCCTTGCTACTTTACTAGTCGCCAGATGCTTTAGCCTGACCAGGGCCCTGCGGCTTAGTGGCCAGTTGCTACTTCGTTTTAGCATTGCACAGGGAAGATGTATTGTATTGGATATGGTAATTAGAGACCAAGTTACAAGGCTGACTTCATCTCCTCTTATGACAGCACTTTACTTAAGAACTCACCCATGGCCAACTCTCACCCTGGACTCTATTAATTTATTTGCTTTCCTTATAGCTGCCTAAAAGCTGACAAACTTTATACCCCAAGTACTACTTATGAAATTTTAGGAAGCTGATTTCTTCCAGTTTCAGAACAAGTAGTAGAAGATTATTGCTGTTTCTTTCTTTCTTTTTCTTTTTTTTTTTTTGGTTTATTTATTTCTAGGAGAGAGAGAGAGAGACAGCATGAGCAGGGGAGGGTCAGAGAGAGAGGGAGTCACAGACTGAAACAGGCTCCAGGCTCCGAGCTGGCAGTCAGCACAGAGCCTGACGCGGGGCTCGAACCCACGAACCGCGAGATCATGACCTAAGCCAAAGTCGGACGCCTAACCGACTAAGCCACCCAGGCGCCCCTATTGCTGTTTCTTAATCTATTAAGTAGATCTAAGTTTACTGTTGTACAAACTGTACATGTCATTTGCTGATGTTCAAAAAATATTAAAGAATTACTTTTTTTAATACAGGTCATCTGTATGACCTTTGGAATATAATTGGATTATCTGTTTTAGAGTAATGCTTCTCCAGTACAGTCTGATACCCAATTTACCTTCTTTAGCTTATAGTTAACTTGCCTCCCTGTTATCAAGAGGGCAGAGAAGTCCAAATTCTGTTGCCTCTGACTCTTTAGTAATGCCACTAGACCGCCCATAGAGATAGTGGCTATAATTCAGAAAAACCAAACCAAACCAAAAAACACCACCGCCAACGATGTGAGATATTCTAAATCCCATCAAATATCATCTGCAACTCTTGTAAGGGTCATTGACTCTGAGAATAGGAAAGGATCCAGAATTTATATTCAGATAACGGAAAGGCATTAAATATCTTAGGATTCCTTCACTGTCGAACACGTTTAGAATCTGACAGAAAGTCCTAAAATTCGAGGAATAGTAAAATTTAATCAAATGGGAAAACTGGTTGGGGAATGCAGATTTCTGGGAGTAGACCCATGGGGCCATGCACATAAAGTGGACCTAGAAGGTGGGACACGTAAATGTCTTCTTCTTGAAATTATAGCATCTTTGACACGGCAGCAGGAAACAAACTTCTGTGTTCTCACAAGCTTGCCTGCAAAACTCTAATCAGTTTTCTCAGTCAAAAATCTCTGGATATACTTAGTAACCCCAAGCATGCTACATAGGCATCCCCTCCCCCAATTATATATCGTGATATAATAGTTTCCTTGATTATTATAAGAATTCAGATCTCATGCCTTTGGTAGAAAATAACCTCAATTACTTGAAATGACAGTTGTTGGCTTCCTTAATGGGAAAGAATCTTTCAACTATGGGAAGACTTAATTACATACAGCATTAGAAGGTTTAAGAAAACTCAAAGGTTACACTACTTGTAAGCATAACATAATAGATGCATGAGAATTTAAGTACTTACAAAGACTGTCAGTCACTAAGAATAGTTGTTAAAAAGGAAATCAAACATAACAAATTTATAAATGCAATTTAACATGATTATAGGTGTTTAATTAGGTAAGTTGGTAAACAGGACTAAATATTATTCAAAGATCCCCAAGCAGTGATTTGCACACCAAATTTAAAAACTTAAAGAACTAGATTTTTGATAATGTCGCTTGAGTAAATCAAACATTACTTTAAAACCAAAATAAATACCCAAATGACTTTTTGGATGGTCGTAAGGCCCTTACTGTCATCACAAAACTCATAGGCAATAGAGTTTTCCACATACCTATGTTCTAATGCTGCTTAAGCTTCCTCATATGTGACATTTCCTGTAGGTTCTCAGACATAATTAGTGTACAGTATTGAGATAAAACAGTGTTTCATGTCCACTGGAATTCAGTCCTAAGTTGTTATTAGTGTCCTACATTAACACGAAAGACCCTAAGGATTTTGTAACTACTGAAACAATATGGTTGGACATTGTTCAGAACCATACACGCAAGATAATCTTCTGGTCCTATTCCAGAAATAGCTGTTCATTGTTCTGTTTTAATTTTAAAGATGCTGTGACACCATGATTGAGCATGTCTCCCTCTTGGCTAGGAGACAGTGTCAGGGAAATCTGTGGGCTGCCCTGAACCATTTACAGGAGCCCACCAGCATGCACTGCATACACAAACCACTCGTACAGCATCTTCTTTTGTATCCTCCCCTCCGGATTTCCCAGCCTGTTCTTTCACAGTCAATTCTGCCTCAGCACAACTCTACAGTATCTCCCAGTCTATGTAATTAGAATTTCACAGTGTACCGGAGCATTGCCTATAAAATGTAAGAAACACTTTGGGATACAGCTATCTCGCAAAGTTTTCCTTGAAAAGGTGCTATATCTCACATTTGAGTTAAAACTGTCATGGGGCGCCTGGGTGGCTCAGTTGGTAAAGCGCTCGACTTTGGCTCAGGTCATGATCTACGGCTCACGAGTTCGAGACCCACACTGGGCTGTGTGTTAACAGCTTAGGGCCTGGAGCCTGCTTCGGATCCTGTGTGTGTGTGTGTGTGTGTGTGTGTGTGTGTGTGTGTGTCTCCCCCTTCCCCTGCTAACTCTCTGTCTCTCAAAAAAATTAAAAAAAAAAAAAGGTCTTTACTTTCAGAAGATCATAATCTACCCTCAAGTTTGATTCTAAGCAAACAAAATTTAAAAGTCAAAATAAAATATAAAGTACCCTGTTTTTCCTAAATGGATAGAAAACTACTAAGCTTAAGCTCTTTCTGATAAAATAACTTGTTTTCTAGCAAAACAACTTCAGATATCTTCTAGTACAAATGCATACCTCAGTAGACTTAAGGGTCTGGTGACTTCTGTGAACTTATAGAGAGGCAGTGAGAAATAGGAACCAAGGAGAGTTGTCATTTTGCAACTGAATACCTCCTTCTGAATGCCTCGTTGATTTGGCAACAAAAGTCTTAATGACTTACACAAAGACAGATGCAAAACTTGCAAAAAACTAGACAGGCAATTTAGGTGCTTTGCTTTTTGATTAAGAGAACAGATTTTGGCTCTAATGATATGCCAGAAAACAATCAATAAGTATTGATTTCTCATTCATTTGGCTTGTTCATTAAAATTTTCCATAGTGATTTGCCGGGAATGTTCACTCTTTAATTAGTGCAATTCAATAATATTTCATGGTCAAAATTATTTATTGGGGATTAAAAGTTGCTGAGAATGATTTGTTCAGGAATAATGAAAATGATGAAAGTTTAGCAAGAAATTATATCTCTATGCATGATAAAAACAAGCTTGAATCCGCTCCAGAATTCTCTCCTGCTCCAATTTAGAGCTAAACAATGTGACAGCATGGAATAATTACCTCATTGCTCTGTATCTAATGCTCTTGTATAAGACACTCCTGATAATGTAGTGCAAGCATTCACTTTCCTTTTAATGACTTTGCATTTAATGAATTCTGGCTTTAATCACGCCTTTAACCTTATTTTAAAATTCTGGGTTCCAATGCTAGAAGTGAATGCTTAATGTACTCTTGGACTCCGTTAGGAAATAAATCAAATGTGATGGTAGGGGTCTAGGCCGGATTCATATCCACAGGTATCTGAAAAGAGCCACTAACATTGAGGGTTCAGGGAAAGGCAAAAAAGGACAAAGACAACACATGATTACAGCCTCAGCATAAAAGGATTTCCTGGAGGAGTCCAGTGACCTTAGGAACCTCATTATCGTTGTAAATGTCTGCTTGGCGTTGGCTTTATTTCTCTTCTTAAATCTTAAATTTTATAAGCCCCCCAAAATCTTTCACGGTTTTCCTCATTGTTGTCTTCCAATTATGCTACTTAAAAATTTCTACTTTAAAGTATTTTATTTGTACAAAAATTATACCATATATGTAAGTCATATAGAAAAAGAAGGAAAAAGACACCCATGTTTCCTACCATCAAGCCTAAAAAATAAAATTAGTATTTCGCTTGGAAGCCCTCTTTATGCCTCATTTCTAGTTATAGCCCGTTTTTTCTCCTGGTTATTTCACAAAAGTATTTCACTGACTGAGCCACCCAGGTGTCCCTGCTGTGCATTTCTGAACATGTCTTTTGGTACACATTACAAGAACTTTTGGAAGCATATATACGTGTAGAGGTAAACTTGGTGGGCCGTTGACTTTGCATATCTTCCATTTTACTGGATAATACCAAATTGTTTTAGCAAAATAGTTGTAGGAGTTTTCCTTCATGCTATCACATATTACTGTGAAATTTTAGATTTGCAAATCATTTTATTTTTACTAATCAGAGTGAATGCTTACCAAAGTCTAGTTTTCCTTTTTTGTGAATTGGTTGCTTACATGTTTGTCCATTTTTCTTTTATGTTAGTTGTGTTTTCTTATGATTGTTGTGAGTTCTCAATATATTCTGGATAACAATCTTTTTTCTTAGTTAAATGGGCTACAAATATCTTCTCTCATTTTCTGGCATCTCTTTCCATGTTCTTTACAAAGATACTATAGTGTCTTTCCGTGATCAGGCTTTTGTCATACAACTGTGGTCAAATTACTAAACTTTCCTTATGATTTGGAATTTTTGTGTCTTAAAGCATATAAACATTCTCCTACATTTTCTTCAAAATGTTTAAAACACTGCCTTTCATATTTGAGGCTTTAATCCATTTTGGAATCTATTTCATGAATGATAGGAGGCTGGATCCAATTGTCTTTTTTTCCATATGAATGGCTGATATTCCCAGAACTATTTATTAGTCCATCCTTTCCCCACTAATATGTAGCGTCAGTTCTGTATTAGTTGCAAATTGTCATGAATGGGTCAATCTGTTTCTGAACTCTACTCTATTGCACTGGTCTATTGTCAATTACTGAGACCACACCACTATCTTAATCACTTTTACTTTATAATGAATGTTGGCATCGGAGAGAACAAGCTCCCTCACACTGTCTTTCCTCAAGTACATCCTGATTATTCTGGGCCAGATTGTTCTTCCATACGCATTTTAGAAACAACTCACTGGGGCGTCTGGGTGCCTCAGTCAGTTAAGCGTCCAACTTCGGCTCAGGTTATGATCTTGCGGTTCGTGAATTGGAGCCTCACGTCAGGCTCTGGGCTGACAGCTCAGAGCCAGGAGCCTGCTTAAGATTCTGTGTCTCCCTCTGCCTCTCCCTCTGCCCCTCCCCTGCTCTCGCTCTCTCTCTCTCAAAAACGAATAAATGTTAAAAAAAATTTAAAAAAAAGAAACAACTTGCCGAGTTCTAAAAAAACAAAACCAAACCAAAACCAAAACCAAAGCCCTGTTCAAATTCTCAACAGAACTGAATGGAATGTATAGGTTAATTTGGCATTATGGCATGTTTACAATACTGAGGCTTCCTGCCACTTCTAATTTATATAGGTCTTCTTGAATGTCTTATCGTGGTTCTTGAGCTTCTTTTGCTAAATTTATATTGGCTACCTTATGCTTTTTATTGCTATTTTAAATGGCTTGTACAAAAATCACATTTTCTGTTTGTTATAATTAATTGATGTAAAATGATTCTTGGAGCCTTCCATCCTGCTAAACTTTTAGTAATTCGAATAGTCTGTACCTTGAGTATTTTATGCAATTTTATTATCAGGGAATAATAATAATTATGCTTCTTTCTTTTCATTCTTTATATCTTTTACTTTTTTTGTACTTGCTAGGACAACACTGAACACAAGCGGTCATAGCAAAGTAAGTGGTGAAATGTTAACAGTATTCTTAATTTTAAAGGAAAATCTTGACTTTAACATTTCACCACTTAATCTGATGTTTGATAGGGACTTTTCTTAGCTTTACATATCAAGTTAAGAAAGTTCTAGTTTGGGGCACCTGGGTGGCTCAGTTGGTTCAGCGTCCAACTTCAGCTCAGGTCATGATCTCGCAGTCCGTGGGTTTGACCCCCGAATCTGGCTCTGTGCTGACAGCTCAGAGCCTGGTGCTTGCTTCGGATTCTGTGTCTCCCTCTCTCTCTGCCCCTCCCCTGCTCATGCTCTGTCTCTGTCTCAAAAATAAATAAGCGTAAAAAAAAAAAGTTCTAGTTTAATAAACTTTTGTATTTCTAGTTTAATAAACTTTTGATCAAGAATAAGTGTTCAACTTCATTGAAAGTTTGCCTTCATCTAACAAGATGGTTATATTCATCTAACAAGATGGTTATATAAGTTTCTCCTGTAGTTAATGTATGAATTATATGAGTTTTTTCATGTTAAACCAACTTTGGGTTCTTTGCATAGACACAAGCTGGTTATGATATTATATATGTTATATATACATATATTTATATTATATATATAATATAAATGTTATAATATAAATATAATAAATATATATGTATATATTTATATTATAACATATATATAAATGTATATAAAATACATTTCTGGATTCAATATTTATCTGTGTGAATAAGTAGGGTTTTTGTTTGTTTCTTTGTTTTTTTAATGGTAAGAATCCTAGCCAGCTACTGGGTGTTCACTCTGCCCACCTTAGAGTAGAAGAGGAACTCTATTCCAGAACAAAACTGTTACACAGCTTAAATCTCATAAAAATGTATTAACCCCATCTGCAGCTTAACTGTTTGTGAGATATGCAGATCTGTATTCCATTAGTTACACAGAAAACCATTCCCTAGGCATTTGCAAATGTGTATAACCTCTAACTTATTGCCACTCAATATTTATTAAATGCTCATTTAAGAACTACAGTACCTGTAGTGTATGAAAAGTTTTAAAAAAAACCTCAAACCCCAACTTTTTGAATAATTTTATTAACTCTTTACTCAGTAATGCAGATCACACTCCAACTGCAGAAGACTTTTTTTTTTAATTCTAGTATAATTAACATACAGTGCTATATTAGTTTCAGATGTTATGAAAGATTTTTTTTTTATATCCAATTGCAATAGGGACATATTCCCTTAAAAAATAATTGTTATGATTTCACATGGAACCAATAAATGATTTGCTTTTAATAAAATAAGGAAGGACTAGCAATACAGCTGGCAAATATCAAATATTCAAATTTAAAATGCTGGTTATAAGGTAGAGTCACCAATATTCTTTCATGTTTATAAATTCTGTCATCATTTAAGGGAATGTTTTTAATCATGCCAATAAAGTCTGAGGATTAAAAGAAAGAACCAGTTGAATGGGGAAAATATTAATGAATATTCAGTACATGTTCTTCTGCAAATATTCTAAACTCTACCTGTAAGTATGCACAAAAAGAAGAAAAGTAATATAGGAAAGAGTAAATTAGAAAAAAAAAATTGCTACTTGATTGACCCAAAAGAAAGCAAGAAAGCAGATAAAAATAACAAAGATGTTTTTGTTAGATTAGTAATAGCAAGAGTTTAGATTTAAACTCAACATATAAGTATATAAATTAAATAACAACTCTCTAAATGCATCTTAAAAATAAAGAATTGGGAAAATTTAAAGAGATTGAGAAATTATATTAAAAAAATAAACAACTATATGCTGTTTACAAAAGACATACAAGTTTACAGTAAAAGAAAATGACACACCCTAAACACTAACAAAAAGACAGCAGATATAGCTCTTTAAATATCAAAGTAGATAGTAAAATGAATTACCAAAAATAGAGACATTCTCTGATGATCAAAGGTCAATCTACCAAGAAGATAAGACAATTCTAAAGTGTATGTACCTACAAACATCACCTCAAACATATAAAGCAAAAACTGACAAAACCAGAAGAAGAAATCAAAACAGTTATAGGGTGAGATATTTTTTTTTTAACACATTCTCTATCAGTAATACATTTTAGAAGTTTTAAACATGGTTACTAGATTTGTCTGATATACATGAAAGAGCACCTGAGCACCAAACTAGATTAACAGCTGAGTACTATCATGTCTTATTCATCCTCTCTTTAATAATTTATATTACTCTCACTGGGGCACCTGGGTGGCTCAGTTGGTTAAGTGTCTGACTTCGGCTCAGGTCATGATCTCATGGTTCATGGGTTCGAGCCCTGTGTCAAGCTCTGTGCTGACAGCTCAGAGCCTGGAGCCTGTTTCAGATTCTGTGTCTCCCTCTCTCTCTGACCCTCCCCTGCTCACACTGTCTCCCTCTCTCAGAAATAAATAAAACATTAAAATAAATAAATAAATTAAATAAATAAATAAATAAATAAATAAATAAATAACTTTTACTGAACACTACATTATATATTTGTGTGATGCCATTAATCTAAAGGTGAAGGTCACTGTGAGAAAATGTCCAAATAACATCATCAGTAGATTTACTGTAAGGATGTCATTTAGTATTAATATTGCTTTTGCTCCAAATCATGCATTATTTGTGCCAATAGTTGTACTTCTCTTAAGCAGATGATTTGGTTTTTTATCTTATGAACGCTGATGTGAATGATGTAATGAACAAAGGTTTTCCCCTTTCCTTCTGGCAACTAGAAAGCTGAGAGCCAGATACAAGGTCTTGCCTCAGAAATACTATAAGCAAGGTATACGTACTTGCAGTATTATTTCTGGTTCCACTCTGTCCTCATCCTTATTGTTCTCTCTTATCTTGCTACTATCAATTTAGCCAATCCTGTCATATAAAGGTGTCTCTCCAAGTTACTTCTAGACAGTATATGAATAAATGAGGTATAAGGATAAAAATACATGGGTAAATAGGTAGACACTCTTAACGGCATCTGGTTACCTTGCTCTTCCTGATAAAGACTTTATTTAAATCAAAGTAAATTTCACAGAAGTGATTTAATTCAGAGAAATCAGATTCCATGCAAACCAATAAGCTAACAACAGTTCCACAATAAGCAAATATATGTAGGTGGGGCCTGATAATCAGAGAATTGGCTGGCTTGAATATCTAAGCAGGCTCGGAGTTCCACTGACATGTCCACAAGTCCTGGGTTTCACACCAAGCATCCTGGGTCCATAATTCAGGTGCAGACTATCATCTTAGGGATCTGCTTTTAGGAAATCTAAAGCTTTATTGCATCAATCAAACCATTTTGTGGAAAAAGTGTAAAGGAAAGTTAGAGGAAGAGAGATGGTATTATTTTCATATCCTTATGCTTCTTTTTCCAGGATATACTTAAATTACCTAGAAAGTAGCTGAGAAATATTCTTTTTTTTTTTTAAGACACCCAGATATGAGTAATTAATTCCAGATACAATCTATGCTGAAAGTGTAGACTTTGCTAAAATCTGCCATATTGCACCTTCAGTCCTTTTCTTCCATGTGCAGAAAAAGACTTCTCGTGTAGTTCTTGCTAGAGCTAAGGAATGGTAAGTAACTAAAGGAACTAAGAATAAAATGCCGTATATAATCCTCCATATTTACTCTTTAGGGAAGATAATATTCAGTGTTCTCTAGTGGCCCAATGGCTAAGTGGGTATGAGAAAGAAGAAGCATTTGGTACTCATACCCAAACTTCACAGGGATACTTGAACTACCTTTACAAACCTACAAGGGACCCAGTTCCTGTTATGCCTCCAAAGTATCAATGGGTCATGGTGCTTACAGAAGCAAGTATGAATTCTTCAGGTATTCAAAGCCTACTTTTACTCCAAGGATACCCTGTAGCATACCTTTAACATCAGGTCTCATTCTTTAACATACAGTCTATGAATCAGAAAAAAAAAATTATTCTGATTTTATTCATTTTTTCCCTCTTCTTCAGATTCCCTCTCATCTCTTAAAATGTATATTGTATGTATTTGTCTTATACCAAATGCTTCATCTTCCCCATCCTTTATCCCACAAATTACATGCCTTGTTGCATAGTTAGCAGGGATAAACACTGTTCTTTCTACCCCGGAGCCATCTTTCCTCTTACTAGTCAGTATGCCACTAGGCTCTCACTATTCAAAATATTTTTCTAAAGGTATCAAACTTACTTTCAACCTCTCAAGGCAGACTAATCATAATCTGCCTTCATATGTAACTTTTATCAATTAGTCCTAGTTTTTCTTTCATTGTCTCTATGGAATATGCAGAAACTTCCACAAAAGAGCCTTTGAAATATTTGAAGATGAAAACAGTTTCATCTTAAGGATCCTGGAATTTCTAGAGTGCGGGAAGTGCATGTTGTTAAAGTGAGTTTTCCAGGGAATTTAACCAGACTAAGACTACAACCTTTTTCTACCAAGATCTCTCTAACATGGCTGTTTTCTGCTGTTACTAATGCTTACTTAAAAACCTGGACAGTCACAGACATTTCTAGTCATTTAGGGTCCCTGGATACATGATAGAGAACTCTTACAAAGACCAGCACCACTGAGACACTAAGAAGTGACAAATACGAGGGGCGCCTGGGTGGCTCAGTTGGTTGATCATCTGACTCTTGACTTCAGCTCAGGTCATGATCTCACAGGTCATGAGTTCAAGCCCCAGATCCAGCTCTGCACTGATGGTGAGGAGCCTGCTTGGGATTCTCCTTCTCCCTCTCTCTCTCTCTCTCTCTCTCTCTCCCACTATCTGCCTCCCCCACCTCCTTAAAATAAATAAACTTAAAAAAAAAAAAAAAGGAAATGACAAACATGAAACAAGGCAGGAGGGCAAGACAATTACTTTTCATGTCTCAGAACACAAGAAAAATAATGTATTTATTTAATAAATAATACGTGCTAATTAATAACTCTTAATAATTAAGTAAAAATCCTTAATAAGGATTTGTCATGGCTCTTGGTGAAAAAACTGTTCTATTTCTTTTATGTATTATGATAAGAAAAACATATTTGAGCATATTAAGTAACGGATTTGTATATAAAAGCTATCAAAATTTTAATGAGATGCTTGAATAGGCATGGCTTATAGAGAGAAGCACACAAATGGTGCTCAAATAGAACTGTAACTGTGGTAAATTTCTGCATGGTCTGAAAATAATTGTATCACTCTAAAAACTTACAATAATTCAATATTGAGTTCAACATACAAAATTTCAACATAATTTTGAAATTTGAATACAAAAATTTTGAAATTTTTGAATACAAAAATTCAACATAATTAATCCCTCCTCATTTGGGAAGCCCATTCCTGGAAGAACATGGGTCCCCGTGACGAAATGGCGGCTTATGTGTTCTTCCTTTCTTCCTCCTCCCTTTCTGCCTCCTTCTCTCTCTCTCTCCTTCTTTTCTCTTTCTTTCGCTATTTCAATCTAACATAATTTTTCATGGACTTTAATTGATAATCCTTTCACTTCACTGAGCTGTCTCAAGGCCTAAAAATATGCTAAACCACACACCCTATCAATAAAACCCTCCAGTGCTCAGAAAGCAAGTCAGTACTGGACAGTCCACAAGAAGTGGGGAGAAAGGGCCCTTTACATAAGGGCAGAAACCAGCAGAACTGATGGCAGCTGCTGTACCTATCTTGTTGCAGAAAGGTGTGTGTGTGGCGGGGGGAGCGGGGGAGGGTATCTTGAAATGTCAAACGGCCTGTGTTAGGTCCGCAGTTTACTTCCTTTTCTAAACCTCTAGGTCTTCAGCGTTCCCTAGCAACAGACGCAAAGGATCAATTTAGAAAAGTGCTTTCCAGAGCATTCCTATCTAGCTACTGACCAAGCCATTTTAGTTTATGTGATCAAGCAATTGAAATTCACGGAGATTTATCACTGACTGTCCTCCGCAGCAAAACCGGAAGAGCGCCGCTTGATATGTATGCTGCTAATGTCTAAGATGACTGATTCTACCTCGACCGCACAAGCATGGATCGGTTTCAGTAAGAATTAGTAGTCTCTGCATCTCACTGGGAACCGACAGTGTTGCTAGGGAAACTGATAATTATGTGGCAAAATGGAGGGTGTAGAATAGGAAAAGGGTTCAGAAGAAATGTAAGGTTTTGATCCAAATCAGCATGTTAATAGTATAGTTTGTTGATCTTCTGTGGTCACATAATTTAATAAATACCATTAATTGTATGTTTGACAAGATACAGATTTCTGAATTGAAAAGAAATAAACAGAAATGAATTGAACCTTGGAAAGCTACCGGTTACTGATCACACTTTGTGCAGGCCACAGCAGAAATACGTATTTACTACAAACTACAACTAATTTTGAGAAATTAAAATATTCAAGAAGGTAAAAAGAAACTAATTTTTTGCTCACATTTGTCTTCAGAAATCAATCTTAGAGTTCCAGATATGAAAATTATAATCCTATAGAAGCTCTAATAAATTTGCTTCTATTCACTTCAAAGATTAAGTCATATAACCTCAAAACACATACCAGTGTGAAGAAAAAAAGATGTGCTACTATTTTAATATTATACAGAGTGAAGCCAATCCAGAGATGCTGAACGACCTTCCTGAAGACACACAGCTCTTCAGTTAGTGGTAATGCTGGTGCCAGATACTCCTCTTGAAGCGGCCTAAGACGCATTGCGTGCACAGTATATTTTGTTAAGGGAAAGTCTGGCAAAAGGAGATAAATGCAATAAATGGTCTCAAATCTCTAGATCTCACTTTTGAAGGAAGATGTCCAATACTTTTCCTTTTTAATGGCTAAGAGTTTAGTTCTAAAAGTTAATGATATGATATAAGCACTTGTGTATCAGGAAAGTCTCGTTGGAGAGATTTTAATATGTGAGAAAGCTCATCAAAGAATTAAATAGCTCATTAGTGACAGTTTTACTGCATGTCAAATCACGGCCTGGAAGCTGTCTGGCCTATCATGACGGTGCTGATTCACAACATTCTTTTATTTTCGCTTCCAATGTCCACTAGGTACAAACTTTAAAAGATGAAATCGAAGGTTTTATATCCTCCTGTGTATTTATCTCTATAAATTCTTATACATTTTCTAATTTATAAATATACCACAGATATTAAAACACTCGTTCACATTCATATACACACAACCTATGTATGGATATGTGTTTGTGCAAGAAAGTAAGTGACTGATGTGTGTGGTAGGTACATAAAGCAAAACAAACATTTATAAGAGAAAACGTTTCCAGTGTTTTGATCTTATTTGGTCTCCGAAAGCAAAGAATGGGAAGTATATACAGGACACCAAGGTAAAAGCTTAAAACTATACAGAACCTTTTAACTCAATGAATTCCAAGTGCTAGAAGTAGGTAATCAGCCTTCTGATGTTAGGAAAAAGATCTCCATTCTGAAAACTTAAAAATCGTAAGCCTGACTTCTTAATACATAAATAGTACAGCTCTGCCCAAGATGGGATGAACTAACATTTTAAGGTAGTTTATCTTTTTAAGGTAGTTTATGAAGTCTATCATAATTATGATGGCTTAAAAACACTTGGCTTGCTTAAGTTTTAATTTTGTTATTTCCTTACATCAAATCGTTGATTTTTGATAAAACAAGAAAGAAACGATAGGTTCTTGAGACACCTTTTTTCCTTTTCCATGGCAGGAAAGATTTTTCAACTTTTAAATCTCTGGGAAAGAAAAAGAATATAAGGCCAAAGTTTATAGTCATTGAAAACAATTTCTGTGGTAGGATAAACAAACCTTGACTTAGGCCATCTTGACAAGATGTCTGCTTGACATCCAAGTTCTCCATGGTGTCTCCTTTGGAGACTTCACCAAGAGATGTTCTTCTCTCAAAGATGTTGTTGTTATTGTTAACTTGTGTGCCATTTTGCTTCAGGAGTCTGAACACTTCAGCTTCCAAATCTCTAATCTAAGAAAAAAAAAATCCATCCATAAAAATCTAAGCCAGCACTCCTCTCCAAGTACTAAGCAAAACCATCCTATTCCTTAGTAGTTTCGAGCACATAACTCACCCGTACTTGCAGACCCTGAACTTCTACAAGATGAGCTTTTTCCAAATCTTCTATTTTCTTTCTTTCTGCTTCCTGTCTTTTGAGGAAATCAAGTTCTCTTAAGAAGAAAATAAAAGATCTGATTGCACCAGATACTCCATAATAAGGAAACATGTGAACATTCTTATCTGAAGCAATAAGCCGCACAGTGGGATAAATAACTGGATAGCTATTTAAATAAACAAAACTCAATCACAGTTAGAAAAAAAAGGTATCTAGTAATGAAGGCAAATAAAACATTTTAATGGATCTCAAAGTAAAGAAAAATGCTTTGAATCTGCTTACTGTGATTTTTCACTTGTAACTCCTGATTCTAGAACACCCAGACAGATTTAGAGAGAAGCTACTGAACTAATAACCCACCTTGGGTAATTTAGTGGAGATAATTACATGTCACGTAGTTATTATTCCACATTTACAAAGTAAATATACTTAGTAAACTGGTGGAAGTGGATGGTAAGAATTTACAAAAGATAATTATAATTTGCCTTCTGTGACTGACAGTGGCAAAGGGCGGGGTGGGTCAGAAACAACGTGAGGTGGAGGAGGGAGCTGCCACACACCTGAGGATGATAGAGGGAGAGGGAAAAAATATCTCCATTTGGAGAGTCTGGAATACATTTAGCAATGTTTATTATAAAGTTGTTTTATGAAATAAAATGAGGTATGATCTTTTTGGCAAGAAGAGTTAAAATAGTGATGTACCGAATTTACGATCACAAAGAGTAATTTCCCCCTTTTTAACAATAAACATTTTATAGCAATCTCCCTTAAATATTAAAAACATTCTTTCTGTGATAGGAAATGACAGAGATATTATGAACCTTACATATACACTTAGCTTATTCTAAGGCTTGGCATGGGGCAGAGTGCTGGCACTGCTTTTTGTTGTTCTAACCGGGCTGGAAGCAAACTGATGAAAAGAAATCCACTAACAATCTCCCTGAAATTACACCAAAATCCAACAGAGGGAAGCAAAGCAGCGTGAGTTTGGAAAGCGCTGCTGAAATGCAAAAGCAGAGTGTGGTGCCGGAACTCTCCTGCTGCAGTGCACTGAGACCCCTGTGATTCTCTCTCGACAGCTGAGGAAAAGAAAATGGCAGGGCAGGGGGTCTTGCTAGTCAATATTGACACCATCTGAAGTGGGAAAATTCTGCAGGTACTGATTCAAAGAGCAGAGATAGAAGCGGCCTCATCAGGGCCCCAACTGCTGCTCTGCACGGATGGTGGTTCTGCGGGACTTCCACTGGGCTTCTTGCTTCCGAGTCACAGAGTTGTTTCGAGAAGGACAGAGATTTAAATGCTTTAATAGTTACTAGGAATGATTAACTATCAAAAAGAAATCAGGAGACAACAGACAGCCCCAAAATTGTAATATAAACAAAATATAATCTCACATGAAAAAACCATAGAAGTAATTTCCAAAACTATGCTTTCTAACCATGCTTTTTTTTTTTTTAAATGTTTTATTTATTTCTAGGAGAGAGAGAGAGAGACAGCGTGAGCAGGGGAGGGTCAGAGAGAGAGGGAGTCACAGACTGAAACAGGCTCCAGGCTCTGAGCTGGCAGTCAGCACAGAGCCCGACACGGGGCTCGAACCCACGAACCGCGAGATCATGACCTAAGCGAAAGTCGGACGCTTAACCGACTAAGCCACCCAGGTGCCCCTCTAACCATGCTTCTTAAAGGGATCTCCAAGATTATCTTTTCTATTCTACGAAATGTTACAAAATTACCAGATATAAGCCTTCTTTAGCTGCACACAACTCTTCTTTAGTCATTAGAAGCTACTTACTTTTGTTGAAAATCCTTGATCAATTTCTTTGCTTTGTTGTATTTCTTCTCCAAGGCCTGATACTGGCTTTGAGTCTCTTTGAGGTGCTCATTCACCGTGTGGCATAACGTCTGAGCCTCAATCCAGTAGCTCTCCAGCTTCAACATTCTCTCTTTATTCTCTTCTATATTCTGTTGGAGTTGGGTTTTTTCTAGTTCCCACCTCACTTTCTCATTTTCTGCTGCTTGCAGCTGGAGAAAGCAAATGTCAAGATAAGGATCACCTGGGTATTCTGTAGCAAAAATTCTTTATGTCTTTATAGTATGTTTTAAATTAAGTTCTACTGTCACATATACTTAATCATCTAGAACCCTGATATGAGAAGAGCAAGTCTTATTTGCAGCGTTTCAGAGATTCTAAAATGGAAGGCTTCAAAAGTGAAATGCTTTGCCCAAGGTCACACATCTGATAAACAATAAAACCTGGATTTGATTTCAACTCCCAGGATCTTTCCATCATACCATGCGGTTTGAAATTCTATGAACAGTAAACAAATAATGTTTTAGAGTTGATTGATTCTCCCTAATGAACTTCAGTGTACTTTAGAGTTTTTTTCTTCATATAATTAGATGTAAAAAAAAAATTAACTAAAAAGTGAAAGGGAGAGAGGCACCCCGAGAAGGAGAGAAGGGCAGAAGTACAGTTTGGCCTAATAGTTAAGAGGGGTGTGTCTCTGGAGACATTCCATTTAGAGTTGAATCCCAGCTCTGGCATTACTGTTGGCTTTTAAACCTTGAGCAACCAACTTAAGTTCTTTAAGTTCTCTCCAGCAGATTATCTGTTAAGACGGAACTGTGATGTAACAAAACAGCATGCCTGGGGCTGCTCCTGGCCATAATCTGATAAACGTTCGTTATTTTCACTTTTTTGTTATCCCTTTTAATACTATGATTACATCCTTTACTTCAATTGACACGAACATAGTCTGTAGCTCATTATTTTGCTGACAGTGTTCTGAATTTCCAGAAACTTATAAGCTACAATTTGCATGAAAGTATAAAAGATAATGTAAGTAAAAATACAAATTATTGCTGAACTATTTTAAATCCCTCCGATGGAACAGAAAGACGGCTTCCTGTGTTTCTGCTTCCAGGGACTCTTAGGAATAGATAGAATACTAGTCCAACCCCCTTATTTCTACAGATACTCAAGGCTGATCCTTTAGGTGAGGGATCAAAGGTCATCTATTCACAATAACTGACCTTTAAACTAGTGCTTCATCTATTTCACATGCTTCCTTTCAAGTTCAAAAGGATGCAGAGTCATTATCAACTAACAATTTTCAAAATCTAAGACATCTCCAAACCATACCACATTCAGCAAATATTTTAAACTAAATGCATTGATGAAACAGATTACAAAGTCAAAAAATAAAAAATATTTCAAAACTAGGAATTCAATGATCAACATGGATATAAAGAGCCATAGTAAAATAAGCTACTATAAATATTACATGCCAATATAATAAAGAACAAAGTACAAAATTCTTACTTATAGGATTTTCTAAATTAAATGTTTTTGGTCTAACATATAAGCTTTGTTAAAGCGCTTCGAATCCACAGGGGAAATCTTTCTCCCTCATTATAACCAACAATTAAAAAAAAAAAAAAAAATCTGTTCTTCCATTCTGTGCTAAGAAACAATAGCAATTTAAAATAGGACTAGATTTTTACCACATCTTTTATTATGCAATGTTTTGTATTCAAGTTGTTTATTTATCAACCACTACTAATTTAAAAATGATTATTCACAGAGCTTGGCTGACACCATGAATGATGTATAGACATGTTTTGACTAAAGAGCTACGGAGTTATTAGCTGAGAATACCATTTAACCAAAATAGCCCTGCTAATTCATCTCCATTTAAAACACATGGAAAAAACAAAATAAGTGTTCAGCGTGAACAGGAAAACAGATCATTAGTGGTGAGGGAGAAATTATGTCTTAATTTTTAAAAGGACCATAAAACAATAAAGAATATTATTTTAAAAGTAATTCAAAAACAGTTTTAAATCTTTGAGATGACATATTTGATAAAATTAGACACAACTCTAGGAATTTACAAGTACCTTATAATTCACCAACTTAACATGCCCTTTTGAACCTAGTATTATTTCATATATACACTAAGAATACATACTCCCTTTTACCAAGGCCTGCTTTTTCCACAACTTTAAATAATGCAAACTAAACTCATCTAAAAATTTCCAGGAGCATCTGACACCTCAAGTCAATTATTCACATATTGTATTAAATTCCATAATATTTAATAGAAACTGGAATTTTTTTCCACGAAAAAGAATGTGTTACATTAAAATACATGGTTTCTGCTGAATAAGTTAAAATAAATAAATGATTAAACCTACTTAAAGTAAGATAAATAAAGAGAGATACAACCTAATAGCTTGGATAATAACAGTATAATTAGTGGTCAAAACGTAATTCGGATGCTAGAACCTTTAACAATATTTAACTTTTGAGGAAATCTCAGAGTGAACCGGCCACATAGGTGCAAATATGTAAATAGGTATTTTTAGACTACTGTGCTCTTTTCACTGAGGGAGTATGGTGGCATCTGCCCCCTCTGGGTAGGTGTTCTCACTGGTGGGTTTGTCTACATATCTAACAGTGGCAATGAACCGCTCACATTTGTACTCTTTCAAATGCACAGGAACGAATCCTTTAGTCCCAGGGTTGAATGTAGTCACAGCATCCAAAGTTTAAAAAGCACAATTCAAACACCATATAATGGTGCTTACCTTGGTCTTCAATTTTTGAATCTCTGCTTCTGTAACTGCATGTTTGATTTGCAACTGAAAATTGAAAAGAAAGAAAAAAATCTGAACTAAGAAAAGTGTATCTCTATTTTTAAAGCCTCAGCGGCTAGAAGAATACCTTATCACACAGCAGAAGGCCTAGAAAAGTGCTGCAGTGCAGCAGGTTGTAAATTAAAATGTCTAGTGTGTAAAATGACTCACTAGGTGCAAACTAATGAAACACAGGTTTTATGGCCCACATTCCCTAACAGATTAGGTTACGAATTTAATTGCTCGGGGGACCAAAGCAAAGAAAACACATTTTCTAGCTCCCTTTGCAGCTCTTGCTTTCCGATCTGAGTGTCAAGGAATTGTCTCGGTGCACCCTTGCGGACGCCACTAGCTGGCCCGAGGCCGGGGGAGGAAGCTCCGATTCCAAATCCGGAGGAAAGATGGCGCTACGTTCCCGCGAGTCACACCACAGAAGGCAGCGCAGCTCCTACATCGCTCCCGCAGCCGTGAAGACGACGAGGGTTGCCGCAGATCCACAGCGACATCGGTGATTTTTTTTTTTTTTTTTTAATTGCAGGAAAGGTGGAAATCCAGATTTCAGTACTCCCAACACCGGCTCCTGTTGAGGAAGCTGCACCCCAAAGAGCTTCCGCTACCGTTTATCAGCACGAGAAACATCTTTTACGTTTGTTTCGCTTCTCCCCTCCCCCCACTCTGTTTGCTCTGTAAGGGTGAGGAGAACAAACGCAATATTTATTTCTTTAAGGAATAGAGACGTGCACCAAAATTTACAAAGAAACAGTTTATGGGTTGAAGGTCTCTTCTCTGAAATCCTCGAGGCCAGATGTTTTTGGGATTCAGAATTTTCCCAGTTTCAGAAAGGCGGTAAGCTGCATTTTCCATAAATTGCTTATTGCTCACAACGTGGTCTGTGGAGGCACTTGGGATCAAATACACAAATATTTTTGCCACCAAACACAGGGATTTCCCATTAAGTGGGGTACGCAACAGCACCCCGTTTCGGTCAGGTTCGCCACCAAATGGGTTAAACTTGCCACAAAATTATTTTAAACAAACTGTTTTCAGAGCAGGTTGGATTTAGAATTGTACTAGAAAAAAAAATAGAATTGTACTAGAAGAACTGTAAATGTCTAATATTACCGTAACCAAATACGTCTAAGGGTTCATTGCCAGAAAAAGTGGCTCAGTTGACGGAGGGATAGAGAGGTGTACCCTGGAGGGCAGGACACCTCGTAAACCTCAGCTCTCTTTGGTCTGGAACCTGCATTTCCCAGGTTTTGACCCAGCTAGCAGGGCACGTGGGAAGGACGGGGAGGGGTGCTCCCTTCTCAGGTCTCCTGTTATATTTGAGGCCCTGTGGTCTACACTGCTACAGCTCTGTCACTGCTCTCCGTCCGGGGAGGAGAGCTGATCTCTGGATCTGGACACTCCTGTGGTCTTGTCCATGTGCTGCTTGCTCCTTTCATCCTCACTGGTTCCTAGGGGCTTCTGTGCACCAACAGCCTCTACAGGGGAAGGACTCTGTGTTGTGGTCATTCTTTCAGGAAGCCCCCAACTGCCTGCTCGGGGCTTCCTCAGTTTCTCTACCTGGTGGGACAACGCTCAACCTACCTACATTTAGGAGTCGCTTAAAGCAACAAGGTGCCTGGCAAGCGCTGCTCCAAATTCACGGAGACTCCCTTCCACCTTGCTGATGAGGTCTGAGCTCACCCAAAGCCCCAGCCTGGATGAATCTTTCAGGACCCGACAGTGCCAGGCAACCCGGCCCCACACGTGCAAATGCTCAAGCGGATACTCCAGCTGTGAGCCCTACAGTGAACACGGCACTGCACAATCACTAATCCTTACATTTTGGGACTCCCTTTAAGAGGTGGAAAGCTAGGGGGTGTAGATACAAATTGACATGGCCCAGTTGTTATAGCGAACTGCTGTTAAAATCACAACTAAGAGGGGTGCCCGGGTGGCTTAGTCGGTTAAGAGTCTGACTTTCTCTTAGGTCATGATCTCGCGGTTCGTGGGTTCGAGACCCGCGTCGGGCTCTGTGCTGACTGCCGGCTCAGAGCCTGGAGCCTGTTTCAGTCTGTGACTCCCTCTCTCTCTGGCCCTCCCCTGCTCATGCTGTCTCTCTTTCTCTCTCTCCTAGAAATAAATAAAACATTTAAAAAAAAATCACAACTAAGAACCTAGATCTTCTGGTTCCTGATGCAGTGACGTTTTCCTTAGAAAATAAGGATTAATTCAGTAGGGTGCTATGCTACGAGTATAAATCTTTCCAATTCTAATAAACATTAGTGCTAATCTCCTTCACCAATATAAACTAAAAACTAAAAGTAGCAAAATACTGAGGCATTAGACATGCCGCATACTACCGGGAATTCTTTTCCATTGAGATCTTATACTGCAGTGTGAACACACTCCATCTGAGCCTCCAGCAAATCCATGTGCCTGGGTGAATTTGAAGGATCTGCAATTGTTAGTGACATGAAGAACAACTCCTTGATCTTTCTACCGTGGCCAAGCGGAAAGAGTAGTTAAGTTCGACTGCTGGGATTCATCTCAGGCCTACCGTGAACTAGCTACATGACTCTGGAAAATCACCGAACCTCTCTTACCTTCATTCTCCTCAGCTGTAAAATGCAGTTCCTCATAGGTCATAACCTTCTTTATTGGAAGATTAAATGAGATAACCCATGCAAAGCTTTTAGTGCAGTGGCTAGCATAGAGTAAGCCCTCTACAGTGAGCCAAGACTAAGACAAGAAGGACTTTAAGAACTCAATTTCTTTAATTACCCCAACACCACGTCTTAGTTTAAAGTGCTAAAAGCTGTAAAATGTCACAACTGAAATAAAGCAAATACCTCTGGTTCTATTTGGAGAGTAGCAGGAAATCAAAAGGGCAGATTTTACGACAAGCACAGTGACCCTGGGGAAGTGCCAGGTTTTACTTTCTCAGTGGTGAACTCCCTTCCCTGAGGGGTAACCAGCTACGAGGCATGCAGCTCGTCAGGACCTCGGATTTTCTTTGTTAGATTTTCTTTGTTCAGATTGTTGTGACCGCTAGGAAACTGCTTCTCTGGGGCCTCGCCTCCCATATGAAAAATGAACATTTTTCCTTTTCCCAAGGCTAGGTGGGAAGAAGTCCAAGGCCCTTGCAAATACCACAGGTGTGACATTTACGAAATGAAGAGCCTGGAGATGGTTGTCATGGTTGCAGAGTCTAGAAATTTTTGTCTCAAGTGAGCGTTTTTATTCCTTTGAAGGCATAGACCAGATTAATCCACAGATGTGCAGGACAAATCCATGTAAAACTGCAACCACCAGGTTCATCTCCAGCCACCCCGTTCTCCCAGCTCACCAAGACGGGTAACAGAAGAGAGTACAACTCATGAGCAATAAAGTGAGAACACGAAGTCAAGCTTGGTTACCAAGTACAGCCAAATTCTTTAGATACGGGAATGTGTCAATTCAGACATCATTTAGAAGATGGACGAAAGTTGGGGCGCCTGGGTGGCTTAGTCGGTTAAGCATCCGACTTTTGCTTGGGTCATGAACTCGCGGTTCGTGGGTTCGAGCCCCGCGGTTCGTGGGTTCGAGCCCCGCGTCGGGCTCTATGCTGACTGCCAGCTCAGAGCCTGGAGCCTGTTTCGGTCTGTGACTCCCTCTCTCTCTGACCCCTCCCCTGCTCACGCTGTCTCTCTCTCTCTCCTAGAAATAAATAAAAAACATTAAAAAAAAAAAAAAGAAGATGGACGAAAGTTTTAGTGCAACATTTTCCTAGTATTCACAAGGCCTAAGATGATAGACATGTGATTATTTTAAGCCTGTATGTACATTAAGAGAATTTCTACAAGTCCGTCTCTAGTAACAGGAAAAGCATGAAGAATAAACTAATTGAACTTTCTTTCATTTTTATACAGGAAGAAACTGTGGTCCGTAGCACAAGTTGTAGAGTTGGTAGGTGTCAAGGCCAGGCTTCAGACATTTTAGTCGACGGTTCGCTCCACTAAATGTCTTACATTTGTGGGTCTCTTTATCTGTTTTATCGTTGCAAATGAGTCTGTGAGGGAAGCAGGACAGGGACTGTCCACCTCATTGTTCAGATGGGGTCAGAGGCTCAGAGGCTCAGAGGAGTTACCTGGGTTCTTCAAGTTTCCAGGAGAAGCAGGTGCTAGAGGGGGAAATACCTCAGGTCTGACTCTCCCTACTTCTCTTTCCCCTTGCACCATGTACCTAATCAGCTTTGGGATACATTTGCCATTTAATCCTCATAAAAACTCTGAGGCTTCTGTCATCTTTCTGACCTCCAGTTGAGACACTACTACTCCAGCTGGAAACCACGGATCACTGCCGGTAGTCTCTGAGTGTTCAGACCGGAAATGCAAAATGGTGCTCAGTCAGCTGCTGCGATTATTCATGGAACTTAGGAAGAAACAGCCTTCTCATTATTCAACTAGCATTTACTTAATGAGACTATGTGCTGGGCTAGGCACTGAGGATACAAGAACATGACACAGAATCTCCCTTCAAAACACTGTGGAGAGACTAACAAATAAGAAACACTACCTCCTGAGAGAAGTTCCCAAGTCACCCTGAGAGAAACATCACAGGGAACCTGCTCCAAGATGGCCTGATTAATGTTTCATTCCCACAGCCAGGTCAGGTGACCTCAGTCTCTGGCCCGTTTGTCTTATCCCTCACTTTGGCAAATGGGCAGGATGAGACCGAGATACCTCCATTTCCCAGAAAGAGGAAGAGAAAACCAGTTTTCAAAGAGATGAAGTCACTTGACAAGAGCAGCACAGTTGGTGGAAGTGGTGTTTTCTTATTCTAGAGAAGTTCTCTCTCCATGTGTTTAATAACCTTTCCAAAGGACAGGTCCAGGGGTTCATCCATCACCGCCTGAGACTGGTCAGGCTGACTGACTGTAGGGGCAGGAAGCCAACATGGCTAAATAACAGCAACGGCCAGCCTGAAACACCTATTGGGATTCTGGGGCTTTGGAGAAAACTCTTGGGAAGAGAGGATGTAAATAAAAAGAAAAGGTGAAGGATTGCAGATCAGTGTCTTAACTTACAAAACCAATCTTATCTCTTCTTTCTTCTTTTAACGTGAATGCCATGGAAGTCACCTTGGGTTGCAGCACAAGTAAACATATGCATCCTACAGAGAACAGTAGCTCTTATATAACATTTTGCAGGTGTACCCGCTGTGTGTTTTTTGTTTCTTTCTTTCAAAAAGATGAATACAGAACATGAACCCTATCACTGAATATAATTTGAATATCACTGCACTAGAAATAGAAACATCCTTATGCAGAAATAGAAATGGCAAGACTAAGCTTCTATACTTTCTTTACCTATCCTGTGTAAGAATGGAAAACATTTTTCTTTAAAAAGTGCAACATATTATATTTGCAGCAAAAATTTTAAGAGATCTCTGGTGCTAGAGATTTTACAATCAGACGAGAGCAACATTCTCTGTTCTTACTTCACAAAGGTGAAATAATAAGTGATATTTGCACAGGACTTTATAAGTGTGGTTTCAGCACTAGAATCAAAGTTTTTAGAATTATCTTCACAATTATTTGATTGAAGTCTGTCTTACCTAAACAGGGTAGGCTCCACAATAGAAGGAATGAGAGCTGTTTTTGCCCATACTTGGGTGCTATTAGAACGAGGCTATGCCATATTCTTATAATTTCTGCTCAAAGCTTTACATATGGTACCTATCTTTACTTTAACAAGTGTTTTTCTCAGGGAAGAGGTGATGCAAAATTAGCTGAAGTTGGGTGATTGAATAGTATAATAATCCAATCTGAATGATAACACTAATTGCAGCATACGTAGCATAGGGTGAGCTACTCGAACGAGGTCATCTCCAAGTAGGTATTCATAAACTAATGACATAGGTGAAAACGGATGTAGGTAAAAGCATGTAATTACAGTTTCTTTTTAAATAAATATCTGTTGGCTGCTAAGTAAACTATTTTATATAAAGTATTTTATAGTTTCTCTACATGTTAATGGAAATTTCCATAAAGATAACTTTATATTAATATCTAATGCATTTACAACTTCTTCTAGATTACTTTCCATACATTCTCTGTGCCTTAAGTAAAGTAAAATAGTGCACTATTTAGACTCCACTTTTTTCCCTCAAGACTCCCATGACTCTGAGGAGGAATGTGAAGGGAAACAGTGGACAACCAGTTTCAATGTCTCCTGAAAGCAGTTTCTGATCCGGCCTCTTCCTTCTTCCCACTAAATTTCCAGTAAAATCACATTAAACAAAAGAAAAACCCACAACTTCAAATGGACACGAAACCTAAAAACATCCAGTACTAGAATATGAAAGAGTTACAAAGTTGAATTTAGAAAAATGTATCCAAGCTTCAGTCCAAAGAGAGGAAGACGGTTTGTCCCATCCTCCCTGACTGCTGGAGATCCCGAGGCCATCCAATGAGAAAGTTGGCCAACCTCTACTGTCTTTCCCAGGAATCGTCCCCAAACCAGGCTTGCCAACTCTCTTGGCAGTCCACATCCATCTAGTTGTTGCTTTCTGAATGGATGTGGACTGCCAAGAGAGTTGGCAAGCCTGGTTTGAGGACGATTCCTGGGAAAGACAGTAGAGGTTGGCCAACTTTCTCATTGGATGGCCTCGGGATCTCCAGCAGTCAGGGAGGATGGGACAAACCGTCTTCCTCTCTTTGGACTGAAGCTTGGATCCTCCCCTGCTCACGCGGTCTCTCTCTCTCTCTCTCTCAGAAATAAAGACATTAAAAAAATTTAAAAAAAGAAAGAAAGAAAGCAACAACTAGAGTAGGGAAAGATGCAGGAAGGGGGCTGATGAGTTGCCCACTGCATACTTTGTTCCCAAAGTGGAGCAGTATAGATAGAGGTGGTCAAGTAAGCATTTTGAGAGCAGAGAATAATCTTTTTCTCTTTTAACTTAGAAAATTGAATGGCAAGATTTGGAAATATCTCACCTGAACTCAGAGAACTACACTAGATGACAGACCACCAGAAAATAGCAGCCAAACCAGAAACTAGGCACTAGGCACACAGCTATGTCCTCTTGATGTGGGTCTAGAAATAAGATGCATAATTTAATTATTCATTTATTTATTTTGAGAGAGAGAGAGAGAGAGAGAGAGCATGTGAGCATACATGAGCAAGTGGGGTGAGTGAGCAGAGAGAGGGAGAGAGAATCCCCTGCATGCTCTGCACTGTCAGCAAGGAGCCCGAAGTGGAATGTGAGACCTGACCCCAGTAACTGTGAGATCATAACAGAGCTGAAACCAAGAGTCAGACGCTTAACCCAGTGAGCCACCCAGGCGCCCCTAGATGCCTAATTTAAAGAAGTAAATGGCTGCTGAGTATACAAAAAGGGTTTTGTCTCATTTCCAGATAAATACAGGAGAAAAGACTATTACTAAATATTTCAAGTGAAGGTAAAGAGAGTATCAACTTGAAAACTCAAATAATGAGGTAAATTAGAAGAATGATGTATCCCATAAGTAAAAATACTTTAAGGTAACTCTCTGGAATATTGGGCTGAAGACAAAGTGAAAAAGCATGATAGATGAATGGAGAGTAAGTAATAGGAAACCGAAAATATAATAAGAGAATTAAGTCATGTCAGAGGTGTTAAAGTGCATAAATGAATTTGAAGTATAAAGCATATTTAATGCGATAGAAAATTGAATCATTGACATGAGAGGACATATTTGAGAACAACCTCAGCAGAAAAAAAAAAGAAAAGAAAATAGGAACAAAGATAATTAATATAGAAGACAAAGTCCAGAAAAGAAACAGCAATAGAGAAAAAATAACAGAACTAAAGAAAATATCAACTAAAACCAAACCAAAACACAAACATAAAACAAAGAAAACAGATTAAAAGAAAAAAAAATCAATGAAAAGAGGCCTACATCTAAGAAAGTATGATAAAAATGTAAAGTACAAGGCTAAAATAATACAAGCAGTCAAATGCCAGATTGGTACTACACTTTTCCTTTACAATATGCAATCCTAACTCAAAATAGTGAACCCTGCCCTACAACATTGTCAGGAAAAAATGTTGTGAAGCAAAATATTAAACTTAACTATTATTTCTATATCACGACAATTAGATTTTTTCCATTCTCAGTATGGAAGCTCATGAAAGCTATACTTGCTTAAATACTAAATAAGTTACTTAAGGATATACTCCAAAAAATGAGAAATTCTGATATAAAGGGACTAAGAGTTGAAACCAAGTAAGCTAAGAGTGTAACTATTTCTTGTACATATCATAATAAAGCTAATTGAAAATATGTAAGTTTAAAAAATGTGACAATTATATTTCAATAACAAATTTGTCTTAGAAACCAATATTGTATCAAAAACCTTAAAATGATATTGTTCTGGAACACTCAAATGGTATTGTTTTCTTCTTATTTTGAAAATCATAGAAATAGAGAATTTTTTTAACTTGAAGATAATTCTTCCTAAAATCAATAAACATAAATGAAACATAAAACATTAAAATGAGATGAGATAAATTAAACTTTGATAATTATAACAATTAAGTTAAGTTGCTAAAGTTTCCTATTAAAAGAGCAGACTCCAAGATAATATTTTCAAAATTTACAATAAAACAAAGTACTTCAATTAAATTTACATTATAAAAGTAAGCACACATTTATGTAAAAGTGTGTTTATCCAGCAACTAGAAACAAATGTAGCAGATTAGTAACATCAAACAAAGAATATATACAAAAAAATCTTTGAGTCATATTTTATGTGGTTTCAACATAACATTAACATAGATAATCAAAGCTATTAGGCACAAAACATAATGAGGTATAGTTTTGCTATATGTGTCTCAAGTTACGAGGTAAATAGGAAAAATGATAAGGATACAGAGGTAGAAAACACATATTACTTTTAGCACAAATACTCATTAGTCTATTATAAAAGCATAGCTTTTTAAAAAATCAAAACTCAAAACTTGTAGACAATATTATCTAACCACAATGTAATGAAACATTAGATTAGTAATAAAAAGTTACAAATTAAAAACTGTTTCCTCAATTATTCAAATAAAAAGAGAAAATAAAAATACACATTAAAAATATAGACTATTTGCAAAATGATGGCAACAAGAATGTACACTGAAGCTGAAAGATGTTGCAAAGACCTAGCTGAACAAAGAGGGAGTCATAGTTTTAAGTGCTTTCATGTTTAAACAATAAAGTATTAGAGTATATTCAGCATTTATTGCCAGAAGTTAGAATAAGATAAATCAAACATTCCAAAGGATAACAGAATGATGCAACGAATAAAAAAATAAAGGCAAAATGACTGGCAAATGGCCAGGATAGTGCAACATCACATACTAACATAAGCTATTTGCTGCCTTTCCTGGATGCAACTTTGGAGATGCCAAAGATGAAACAAAAACAAAAACAAAAACAAAAAAAAGAGCCTTGATAGGCATCAGAGTCTCATTCATCAATTAACAAAAAAACTTGTATGAAACTCTTAAGAAACAGAACACAGGTCTTTCCAGATGTGTTTGGAAAAAATGAGTATGAAGCAGGACAGTGTTTGTAACCAGGAATGGGAGACAGTAATCTAATTAATATTTAATCTTATACATATGACCTGAGTAAACATGCATCTGCAAGTAAATCAGGGATACTTTACTCCATTCTCCTCAAGTTTAGACACGCTGGCCACTAATTTAACCTCTGGTGCTGTGTGGTAAAGTAGTAGCACCAGAATGATGGTGAATTAACATCAGGATTGCACTGAAATCCCACTAGAGTTAGGAAGAAGTGTAAGTGAGCTGGAACAAATTACTTTCTAAAAGGCATGTCCATAAACATATCTGACTAACATATCTTATCTAACATAAACATATCTAAAAGTCCTTGAAATACCAAAAAATTATGGAGAGACGGAAAGACAGATAAGAGTATGCTATGGCTATTATTTTTTTAAATGGGAGACATAGCTATTGATCTGCCTTCTATGTTATTAGGGGAAAATAGCCTATGACTGAGTCAAAACTACTCATGTGCAATCTCTAGAGCAGAATGAAAATGCCTAATTTTTAAGTAACATACAAATTTAATGTGCATCTAATAGCAAGTAGGTAAAAGATAAAAAAGAAACAGGAAGAAAGTATGAAAATTGTAAAAAATAAAATAAGGTGACAGCTCTAAGTTCTAATATTAAAGTGATTAAAGTAAACGTAAATGGTTTAAACTCATGAATTAACTGACAAAGACTCCCAGAGTAATGCTAAGAGTAAGATTTAAGAATAGGTTGGCTAAAGGAAACACGTTTGAACAGAAGGGTATGAAATAGCTAAAACAAAGATGGAAAGAATAGATGCTGTGAAGCAAATATGATGCAAGAGAAAGGCAGTGTTGAATTTTTACTATCAGACAAATAAAATTTGGGGTAAAATGCATCATAAAGGACAAAACAGATGTTGCAATAAATCAAAAAGTTGTATCAATCCTGAACATACATGCACTAATATCAAAGATTTAAGATATATGAAACCACAACTGATAGAATTATAGGAAGGAAAAATAACTATAGTTTGCGATTTTAACATGTGCTTTTCAGAATTTGTATATCAAGCAAACCAATCTAAGCAAAGCTACAGAGAAGAAATGTATATTTCTACTATTAATAATATTTACATAAATGAAAAGCATATAAATTTCATACCTAAGCACAGAATATGTGTTTTTTGCATACATGAAGACTATTTAAACAGTTTATGAATTAAGCTACAATGGAAGTCTTGAAAATTTTAAGTAGCTATCATGCAGGATATGTTTTCTGACCAGAAATTTGATAAAAGCAGAACCTAGAACAAAATAAAGCTACATATGTCTGGAAAGTAAAATATAGCACTAAATCATTTCTATGTTAAAGAGGAAATCCCTCTTTAATATTAAAGTGTTAAAGAGAAATTACATCTAAATGACAATGGCATTCTAAATGTAAAAACACTGGAACATGTAAGTAAAAAATGAATATTTAGAAAAAGTATAGCTTTAAATATATTTATCAGAATGCTAGAGTTATCAAAAATAGATGTACTAACGGCAACTGATCAATATCAAAACAAGAAAGAAGGCCAAAAAGAAGATATTAGTAGGAAATAACAAAATAAGTATTTTTAATTAAAAAATTAGGAATGTAAAGGCTAACAAGATAGACAAAAATTCTACATAAAACAACTAAGAAAAAGTATTCAAATAAAAAGAATAAAACAGGAATAAGTAGTTATAGATGGTAAAGATTTCAGTACTTCAAAAGTATATGATAAAAAGTTTAGAAAATACGAATGCCTAGTGGAAATACATAAAATTCTTGAGAAATGCAAAATTCCAAAACTAGCCCAAGAAAAACTTGAAAACTTGAAGACAGTAATGGCTATTATAAAAGGTTTTTAAAATCTTCCTCCACAAAGGCACAGATGGTTTTATAGCTGAATAATAAGAAACTTTCAGGGAACAGAAATTTCTGTTTTATGCAAGTCATTAAGTCTCTTTTATAAAAGTCATTTCTGAAAATAGAAAAAATGAGAAAACTTCTTAACTTATATTGAAACTAAGAGAGAACCTTTGTGGCAGCTTTTGATTAATCCACTCTAGTTAAGATCTTCTGTTACTTATAGCTTGTGTAACTAACAGAGGGGCCGATAAAATGTTAGAGAGGGTCGGGAAAAAAAAAGACTTGAATTAAACAGATACATTACATAAACTTGGATTAAAAGAGTCATTGTGATAAAAATGCCAGCTCTCTGCAAGTTAATTTAGTAGTTTAATGTAATTACAATAAAAATGCAAAGAAGTTTTCCCAAGGGAATTAATAAAGTGATTCAAATGTTTTCTTGAATAGGCTGAACACTACCGGAATTTTGAAGAGTTAGATGAATCTGATTTACTCCATCAATATTCAATCTATATTCTAACAGCATTATACCAGAGAATGAGAAAACAGAATGGATTATAAAGCCAAAAGCAGTTGAGACTGTAAAGGCACCAATTCTGCAGATAATAATGCTGGCCTTCCAAGCAGAGGGAAATGCGTAAATGAGTGTTTAATAAAAGTGCCAGCTATTTTGTCAACTACTTGGAGAAATTAAATTAGGTATCTGTCTTGAATTATACAACAACTTCCAGTATATGCTTTATACCATTGATTCACCAAATATTTAACCACTTACTATATGTGAAGAAATATGTGAAAACCTACAAGAGTTAGCAGAAACAGAGGAGCGTAGAGGCTGGTAGGAAGGTAAGAAATCGGCCAAAAGTAGGACTGATTAAGATAATGTCAGTCAAATACATTTTGCTCAAAGAGGACATCATGTGCTTCTCTTTGATTTAATGCAACTGAGAGAACTCTCTGTAATAGAAGACTTCATACAGACTCCAATACACATGACTCTCCACCTCCACCCCATTTATACGTAATCTTGTGAAAAATACCTAGTGCCTTGAATGTTTGGGCATTTATGTTAATCACACAAAGAAATTTAAAACTACGATAGTGACAGTGTACAAGATACTAAGGCTGAAATGGAATGCCACATGGCTGATATCCAGTGGCCATCTCCTAAAGAAATGAATATATGAATCTGTTAAATATGTGACAAAAAATATGAGAATGAAAAGTGAAACAATGTGGTATTTGCTTAATCTTGAGGTAAGGACAAACCTCCAATTCTTAAGAACCAAAATTAAAAGAAAACTACAGATTTGGTTACTCAGGCTAAAAATAAATCAGCTGTGTTACACAGAATGGGTCCAGATTATGCAGTGGACTACACCAAAGTCAGCAATCATTTTCTGTAAAAAGTCAGATAGCAAATAATTTAGGATTTGCAGGCCACATGGTCTCTGTGCAATTACTTAGCTTGGCTATTACAGCAATGAAAGCAGCCACAAACAATAAATAAATAGATGTCCATGGCAGTGTTGAATAAAACTTTATTTACAACACAAGGCAGTGGGCTAGATTTGGCCAATAGGTCATAGTTCGCCAACCGCTAGGTCTAGATCATGCCAATGTCTGCACAATGGTGTACACAACTCAAACAATATTTACAGAGCATTGACTCCTTGACTTCCATATACTCTTTCTGCTTTTTATACTCTTCAGCTTCCATTAAAGAATGTGGACCCAACTTCCAGCTCAATTAGCTACCAAAGAGTAGGGCTGTACTCAACTGGCAACATGGGTAAACTATATTATATATAGGCTTTTGCCCAGATATACTACCTTGATTTCACTGCCTCAAAGCTGGATTGAGAGTTATAACATTCAAGAAGATTTTTTTTTAAAGAACAAGTGGTCCTTCTACACTTCTAGATAATCTGTATTCTTGGGCCAAATCGGAACTGCAGAGAAACAGGTCCCTAGATTATCTCTTCCTCCCATGCAGCCACTTCCAGAAGAATTTTATTTTTCTGCATTGCTCTTTGGTTTGAAGATATCAGTTAATTTAGAAGGCCTTTATAAGAATTGGCCCTAAGATAGGCATTGCTATTCCTACTGTAAGGGAGTTTTGTGATCATTATAGAATAGTGTACTTCATTTGTCACCAAGATGTTTGTATCTGATTTGGAACTAGGAATAGTCATAAATCATCCGGAAAACCCATATATTTTGCCTCAAGGACTCTGTGTACTATACAAATGGAAATGGTTCAACCTGACAAATAATAATAGGTGGAAGAGAAATGTGCACTCTCAACATCCTGGCTGCCATAAATAAATTTCTGTGTCACTGAGAAAAGCCATTCTGGTGGCAACTTGGTATTAAGTACCACGAGTCCCCAAAATACTGATATTCTTTGATCGAATAATTCCACTGTGAGAAATTATCCTAAGGAAAAGTACACAAATACTTACTGCAGTGTAACTTTTAATAATAATACTTTTAAACCCCAAGCAAAGGAAATGTTATAAGACAAAAATTAAGTAGATCAATAAGAGATCCATGTAGTGAATAAACATCATTTATGGATGAATATTTGACGACATGGGAAAATCCTAATAATGCAATTATAAGTATCAAGAATAGGAATTTAATATAGTATATACTGTATAATCATAAATACCACAAATCTGGGATCATGAATGATTTTTTTGGTATTTATACAAATATGCATTTTCTAAAATTCTATAATAGACTTAGGGGTTTTTTTATTTTTTATTTTTTTTACAGTTTATTGTCAAATTAGTTTCCACATAACACCCTTTGCTCATCCCCACGAGTGCCGTCCTCCATGCCCATCCCGCCCACCCCCCTACATCCATCAGTCCTCAGTTTTTGTCAGCATTCAAGGGTCTCTCATGGCTTGCCTTTAAGGGCTTTTTTTAAAAACAAAAATATACATTTTATTTTTATTTAAAAAATTTTTTAATGTTTAACTTTTTTATTTTTGAGAGACGGACAGAGCGCAAGTGGGGGAGGGGCAGAGAGAGAGGGAGACACAGAATCTGAAGCAGGCTCCAGGCTCTGCGCTGTCAGCATAGAGCCCGACATAGGGCAACCACAAGATTATGACCGGCGTCAAAGTCTGATGCTTAACCCAATGAGCCACCCAGGTGCCCCCAAAATTTACATTTTGAAAGTACATTCACTTTGTTACTGACCTCACAAGTATGCATTTCTCATAAGGAATTAAAAAGGTAAGTCAATATATTAAACACAGTAGGTATAACATCAGAACATAAAAAAGAGACCTATTTAGCTGACACGTCAAAAATTATATTTGAAAAAATTAGAAGTTATAAATGAAAGAAAATTAGAAATTAGAAATAAAATTAGAAATTATAAACCTGCAATTATCAACATTGTTTTTCATGTTCAGGAGAACTGTTTCTGCCAAATTGGTCAAGTCCCTAACAGGCTCGAAACCACGCCACAGTGGTTTTCAAGCCTCAGTGCTTCCCGTTACTGTGGGGAAGCTGTAAATAATGACATACCTGCCTTCAATAATGGAGGACGTTCCCTAAAATAACGAAGAATAAACTGCTTGGGGACCCATTCATCACTGTCTCTGTTTTATGTGCTGGAGTTCCGAGTAGTTAATCTGGAAGAAGAATTTACGTGCTTATCTGCATTTGCCCTTTCAGGGTCCATTTTTGGCCCTCTTCCAGAGCTCCGGCCTCAGGAGGCTGACCTCCAGATTCCTGCCTGGGTTTGGCCAATAGGAGGCAACGGCAGGAGGAGAGAAGGGGCTGAGTGTATATCATCCACCCTTAACCCCAGGACGTAATTTTTAGCAGTAGCTGCATCTTATAGAGGTGGCCTTGGTGGGGGGTGGGGGTGGAGGGGAAGGGGAGGAGGATCTCTTTTCCTCTTTACCCATTAAAGCCTTCTTTTGGGAGGAAGTTAGAACAAGTTCCTACTGTTACCAGTCCCTGTGCACTTCACTGTCCCTGGATAGTTCTATTAATTCTGTTCAAGGTCCATTCATTAAACTTTAATTTCTTCAGTTAAACTCCTTAGGTATGTTGTCTGATTCCTTTTGGGACCTTGTCTATTTTAATAAAAGAAAAAAAACTTTCTTAGAAATCACTTCCTTAGAGGAAAGCTTATCATCAAATCCGCCAAATTCTATAAAACTGAAAAATTATAACCTGTACTTATGAAAACCAGACATTTAAGCTGCAGCTTGAAAATATGGAACAGACAAGCAGCTGTAAGCTGTCGCTATGGCAAATAATAAGCATCTAAAAATTAAGGACTGTGGAATGAGATCTACTTAAATTTTACCTTGAAATTCAATGAGATTGAAGACAATGTGTTATCAAAAAGTTTTCTTTTGAAAACGGATTCTCAACACATTTTTGAAACAAAATGTAAACTTAATAATGAAATGGACATGTATAAAAAATGGTTTGCAGATCAGCAGCTTACCTCTTTGAACTTGTGACTGAGCTTGCTTGTGTCCAGGTCTGATGGGGAAAACATGTCCTCATTCTCAGGCAGCTCAAAGACTTCAATGGCCATGTCGCTGCCAGGCAGAACAGGTCCTACCTCATCCTCCTCTTCATCTGTGGCATATTCTCCTGTCTGAAAGGAAGGGGATTTCAGAAATCCAGGCGTCATTACTCCAGGTGGGTTATTTGAAAACATTTTATAAAAGGGGAATAAAATATGTCACCAAATGGTGAAGTGTAAATGGGCTTTTAAGTCAAGCATGCCTCATGCAACCAATGTTAGAAACAAATGTTAGTTCAAAGATCCAAAGTGACATGTCTATGCCATACGTAAGTGCATTCCTAAAAATGTAATAGCATCAGTAGCATCTTTAGTATAGCAACAAAAGTTTCCAGTCTAAACATCTGAACAGTTTTACGAAATAAAATTCTATTGCTAAGGAAATAAGTAGGTCCTTTAAATTCCCACCACTATGTGGATAAGTCACCCATTACAGAGAAAGGGAAGAAGGAAGGGAGGATCAAAAGAATCACAGAACTGGAAAGGACCTTAATTAAGCCTTACAGAGATTTAGATGAATTCTCCCAAGGTTTAGAGTTCAATCAGCTCTGTTTTGTTTGCTAACCAATGTGTTGGCTGGCAAGTGACCGAAAGGAAAGCCAGAGGTTTCTAACGTACAGCCCACAGACGTGTACTGCTTTGCCTGCATGGTATTTTGATGAATCTTAGTATTTTGTCAATGCTAAATAAAAGAGTGACATGAGATTCTAGATTTCTAGTTCTCCTGGAGAAAGCCAAAAATCTAGCAAAACGGGCATGTTGCAACATGAAAACAACTGGCCGGTCAGCAGTGGCTGCCTCCTTTGGTTGGGTCCCACACCTTCAAATACACTACATCTTTTACTTCTCTGTGCTCTTCCATGCTGTTAGCTTCACTCTGTGGTACTGGCAGACCCCTGTAGGTATGTGAGTTCATGACTCCCGGAATAAATGTGGCTCCACACGACTAGCTCCCTTAACATCATTAGAGAGTAGCTTCTCTCCTGGCAGCACTGGGCTATGAAACTCTAATTCAAAATAACTGTTTGAAATCTATACCTTATGATAATTTAAAGATAAATCACTGAGTCACAGGGTCAAAAAACAAAGTTCATTTAATTTGTACCTGTTCTTTCAGGTAGTATTATATTGAATACATTAAACAGACAGGAATTCATACTGCCTATAAAAACACTTTCATAAAGTGTGTGGAGTGATCTATTCCTTTGATTAAATAGGCTAAGCATCTGATTGCTGCTTTTTTTTTTTTTGGATCTTTACTATATTCTTCTCGCTAAGCTGAAATTCTCTTTCTTTTACTGTTTGCACGTGAAGAAACTCTGGTCATTAACTTCAATGTAATAATTCCTAATGTCTGAAAGATTATTAAATTGTCATTCTGACTCCTCCTTTTCAAGTAAAAGAACTGGCTTCCTCATAGGTCTCATTCTCTGCACTTGTCTTGGCACCTATACATTCAGACTTCTCTCCAAGTCCTCCACACTTTTTAAAAAAATGTTTATTTTTTTATACTGGAGGTGGGGAGAGAGAAGGAGAGAGAAGGAGTAGCAGAAAGAGAGGGAATCTTAAGTAGGCTCCCCCCGTCAGTGCAGAGCCCCACTCGGGGCTCAGTCCCACCAATTACGAGACCATGAGCTGAGCTGATATCATGAGTAGAAGACTTAACTGACTGGGCCACCCAGGCTCCTCTCCACACTTGATTTAAATTCGGGGACCCAGAAGTAGGTACGATTCCCATTAAGGAATCTGAGGAACATTCACTAGGGTGAACAAAGTGCCTGAGCAACCTTCAGACACTACTTCTCCACATAGAGGCTGTGACCACCTCGACTTCGGTGGCATTTGCATAGCAAAGTAAACTCAGTGTATCTCAGTATGAAATAGTGCCTCGCCACACAGAACCCGAGGACTCTTTAGAAACCAGTCTGAAACTGTGTAAATCATAAACACCATTTCAAGTATCTCTCTGGCACTGGCAGGAGAAGGTAGCTGAGCACTGGGGCTGGCATTCCAGGCAACTTCCACTTACTGGTATCATTAAATCCTATACATCTTTTTTTTTTTAATTTTTAATTTTTTTTAATTTTTAAATAAAAATAAAAGTTTAAAACATTTTTTAAAAATTTTAAACATTTATTTATTTTTGAGAGACTGAGAGACAGAGCACGAGTTGGGGAGGGGCAGACAGAAAGGGAGACAGAATCTGAAGCAGGCTCCAGGCTCTGAGCCTGAGCACAGAGCCCGACGTGGGGCTTGAACTCAAAAGCCATGAGATCACAACCTGAGCTTATGACACTCAACCAACTAAGCCACCCAGGTGTCCCTAAATCCTATAAATCTTAAAAGGAACCTGATTCCAGATTTGGCATGACTTTTTGTGATATTCTGTAAATTAACTCATCTCCTATTTAGATATGTTTTTAGAATAGGTACTTCGTAAATCCTAATAATGTTGGTTAATGGAAGTGTAGGAAGGCTGGTAAGTACACAATCTTGAAATCTTGGTGAAAGTTTTGGTTTAGAGATATAGACTGAGTGCTTGTTTTCAAACCTAATTACAACTGGCAGCAAAGCCATGCCTTTATTATAAAGGCCTAAACCGGCGTGCCTGGTCGGTTGAATATCTGACTTCAGCTCAGGTCATGATTTCATGATCTCACAGCTCATGAGTTCAAGCCCCACATTGGGTTCGCTGCTGTCCGTATAGAGCCCACTTCAAATCCTCTGTCCCTCTGTCTCTCTGCCCCTCCCCCACGCATGTTTGCGTGCTCTCTCTCTCAAAAATAAAATAAATATTAAGAAAAAACAAAGGCCTAAACCAGGTATATAAGATTCACTTCTACATCATCTATTTGATGGACTTCCTGAATGACTCAATAAAATCTTAAGCTAAATTTAAAATCTGATGACAATGTGGCATATTATAAACATAAAGTTGAAATGAATAATTTGATTTCCTTTTGCCAGCTTGAAAAAAGACACTTCTTCACTACATGTAAGGAAAATAATATAAACATGTGCCTAGAAGGGGCCTGACATATAATAGGATCTCAACAAATAGTTTTAAAAGAATATATCCAAGAATGACAAATGCATTTGCTTGGTAATACCTATAGCCTCCTAAGGAGGTTTTCAATAATATAAAAGAAAAAACCAAACCAACCCTGTGAAGCCATTTGTTAAGAAGGCAGTATTCTATTTATTTTTTTTTAATACTTCTTACAGTGAATAACAGGAATAGGGTATATACAATATATGTAATTCTTATCTCTAAGTATAGTTCTGGCTTTGACATCCATTTTAATTATCAAAATTACCTTCATAAATATAAGTTATTAAGAGAATTCTTCCCCTTGACTCATTTTTTTTTACCTTGCCCACTTCCTCTCCTTAATATCCAAATTATCTGCAATTCTGCTGAAATTCTTTTTTTAATTAAAAAAAATTTTAATGTGTTTTTACTTTTGAGGGAGAGAGAGGCAGAGCACAAGCAGGGGAGGGGCAGATAGAGAGAGAGGGAGGGAGACACAGAATCTGGAGCAGGCTCCAGGCTCTGAGCTGTCACCACAGAGCCCGACGCAGGACTCGAACCCATGAACTACGCAATCATGACCTAAGCCGAAGTCTGATGCTTAACCGACTGAGCCACCCAGGCGCTCCAGCTGGAATTCTTTTTATCTTTTATCTTGCCATTTACTAATATTTTCTCTTTCTAATTAGTCTTATAAGCATCCTAGGGTCAAGAGAGGGTTTTTTTAGTGTCTATTACTTATTAGAGGCTCTGGATAGAAGGTTTAAAACAATCCTGCCATGTGGAATTTAACTAGACAAAACAAATGACCAAAGGGAGAAAAAAAATGAGAGAAGGAAAAAGGCCAACCAAGAAATAGACTCTTAAGTACAGAGAACAAACTGATGGTCAGCAGAGGGGACGTAGGTAGGGGGATGGGTTAAATAGGTGATGGGGACTTAAGGGGCCACCTGGGTGTACACTGTATGTTAACTAACTGGAATTTAAATAAGAACTTAAAAATATATCTTGCCATTCTCTCTTGATAATCATTTACCATTCTTAACATAGAGTTTATAATAAAGGATGCATTTACTACAGAACCTCATAATCTTATAAAAGTTAAAAAGTTCCATTTAGTAGACTAAGAATAATGTGTTCCGATTCTTTGATCTTTACTGAAAATGGAAAATACTTTTACAGTTAATCCGAAAATAAATTACAGCAATGATAGGTTAGTAGAATTTCATAAACCTCAAAATTAGATTGGATTGAATCTGCCATTTACAGAGGAAGATGGAAAATACGGCATCAAAAAAAAAAAAAAAAAACCATGCTACAAGAAAGTACTTCCATTGAAATCCATCTCCTCCTTATTTCTGGCCAGTTCAAGTAAACAGACTCCTGAAAGTCCTTTGTCCCAACCTGAAAATCCACTTTAAAAGAAATGCAATAACTGACAGAGATAGTAAGAGTTCCTTTTCACAAATCCTAATCTACCTTCTTGATTAATTTCTTATGCTTTCTTTTTTGTTAAGTGTATTTTTTTTTTTTTTTTTGAGAGGGTTAGAGAGCATGAACAGGGGAGGGACAGAGAGGGGGAGAGAGAGAAAATTCCAAGCAGGCTCTGCACTGTCAACATAGAGCCCAATGTGGGGCTTGCTCAAAAACAGTGAGATCATGACCTGAGCCAAAACCGAGTGGGACCAACTGAGCCATCCAGGTGCCCCTGATTCTTATACTTTCTTGTCACCCTCCCAAAGGCACAAAAAAATGAATAAAAATTCTTTTGTAACTTACTGAGTGCTCAACACTACATTCCTTAAAAACTGTATGATATAGGTTTACTACGTCACTGTAATTAGAGGAAACTGAGGCACAAGACTATACCCGATGATAGACAATTTGTTGCTGATGCCACATCTAACACATCCCGAAGCCCATGCTCTTTCTTCTATGCTGCTTACAGTTTACAAATAAAGTAAAGCTTCATAGGATAAAAAATGGGAATACATTTCTTTCGTATTTCCCCAAAAATGCTGGTGCATAATAGTGTTGTGTTGAGATTCACCTTCCACATCTCTGAACATTTTCATCCAATTCACTTTGAAGACTTGCACCTGCCTCTAGTGAGCACCAAACCTCTTGTCCACTGCTTTCCTGATTACATGCTCACCCCGGGCAAGTGCACAGAAGTATCCTTCGAAGGGTTTGGCTTGTGGGTCTGCTGACTGATGTTTCATGCGCAGTTTCTTATACAAACCAGAACCACAACATACAATCTATAGAATTGCTGCAGTGTCTTAAAATGGATGGAAAAGATAACTTCCAAAGTGAAACGAATGCAAAATTCCTCAGATGTTTATGGTCTGTCTCTTTTATGTTTCCTTCTCACATCTGGTTTTCTTGAGCTACCCATCTTTTTTGTCTCTTCCCGAAGCACTTCATCTCATATTCATAGACAACTTCCGTTATGGTCTTATCATATCAGAGCACTTATTTTATTAAAACAGCAATAAGGACAGCTAGCTGACAGGTTCTGCCTCTTATTAAGTATCTAACTTTTGACTGCTGGGAATAAAAGCACGTAGACATTCTCGAGCTTTGAACACTCAGGAGGGCTGTAGACCTCCTTTTAGGTTTTACAGAGGGAAGGGGCATGATCTCTTATATTGGTGAGTTGGTTAAGTGGAGACCAACTAAACACTCTGGACTCTGAAGTCACTTAGGCCTGGATTCGAATCCTGGCTGTACGATGCTGGTAATGTTAGCTTCCTGATCTAAGTTTCAATCTCCTCATCTGCAAAGTGAGGATAAAAACATCTCCTTAGCGTAACAAAGTTGTTGGGAGGTTCAGTTAGATGGTGTTCAGTACAAGGTGTGGCACATGGTAGGTGCCCAAAACAACCATCAGCTGCCAGTCATGGTGCTAATCCTACAGCGCAACATATACTAAAGCTTCTCCAAGTCTGCATCTTATAACCAGACCTCTGCTAAGTTTTGGTCTCATAAATATAATATCCTGGAAGACCCTGCTACTGTGTCACATGAATCTTCTATGAGCAAATTGGCTATTTCTGAAGTAAAGCTTTTCTTTCTCCTAAACCTGCTCCTCTTCTCTTAGTCGCAGTTTTGGAGGAGGCATCAGCTTCTACCCAAGACCAAGAAAACTTCCAGGCCTCTGTTCTGCTCACTTATGCTTCCCCCTCCTTTCCAGGGACAAGATGAAGACCATTTACTTCATTCGTCCTATGAAGCTGCTACTTTTAGACTCTTGCATCACTCATAAAACTTGGGCCTTTTTTATATCTGCCTCCTCCTATTATCCGCCGCCAACTGTAAGCTCCTTGAGAGCACCAGGTATGATTTATTCTCATAATCCCCATGTGGCTAGCACAACGCTTGGCATATAGTAGGCACTAAACAAATGTTTGCTGAATAAATTAATAGTTTTAGCCGCATCTGCACAGCATAGCAGAGCCCTGATTTTCCTGTTAATTCTCAGCTTTCAAGTAAGAAATATGGTGGAGCCCAGCTGCAGCTCAGGCCTCAATGACACTTTTGGGGATTTTCTCTTGTTTTCAGGTTCAACCATCAGCAGTAATTTTTGCTCTAGCCATGTTTGCTCTGGTAAATTCCGGGAAACTAAATGGTGCTCATCATAAAAATAGCCTTGATTATGCAGTTTCTGTTGGAATTTGTTTACTGGATCTGAATTTGGTTATATATATTTTCAGACTCAGTTCTGCTAGAGAATAGAAGAGAGTTGGTTTTTCTCTGGAGGAGAAAGACCTCAAACTAACACTTTAATGTTTAAAATTCCTAAATCTGTGCCAGCCATCCAGATGGCTTTCAGCAAAAGTACCTCCTTCTCAGCAAAGGCATCTCTCTTTCCATTTTCTGTCCATTGACTTCTGTGTGTCCTAGTTTTGTAATGTTAGGCCATTTGGTCTCTTTGCTCATCTGTAAAATGGTAATAACAGTATTTTCTTCATAAGGTTGTTGGAAGAATTTCCAGTAGCGATACCTTCAAAGTATTAATCATAGTGCCAAGAATTTGCTAAAAGACAACATGACTTTATGATTATGATCATTTTCACCATCCCTGGCTTCTCCAGGATAATGACAGCAAAAAAAAGCATAGGCTCTGAGGTTGGTGAGACCAGGGCCCCAAAAGAGAAAAAACAATTTCACAGTTGTGCGGTAACCAGCAAGTCATTTAGCTTCTATCTTTTGGGCTCACCTCTTCTATAAAATGGCCCAAAAGATACGAAGCTCATAGGATATAGAGAGGATTCAAAGAAATAAAGTATGTAAACATCCACCATGATACCTGGCCCACGATACATATTCACTACTCCTCTCATTTCTCAAGTCATTCAAATTTTTCTCGTCAGTCTTTGTTCTCAGAATATTTTCTGATATCTCACTTCATTCTACTGTCTAGAATGTTTCTTAAGCAAGAAGGATCTAACATCTAAGTTATGGCTAGGGCCTTCCATAGACTCAGCTCCTCAGATAATTTGCTGACAAATTATTTTTCCTATAATTCTGACTAGACAAATTTAAGATCTGCCTATAATGTTTTGGTAACGACTCAACCTCATATTTTCCCTTCTTAAAATTTCCTGGCAATTGTGGTAGACAGTTTATAAATTAGCATTTGATTTTACAGTATTTTAATGCCTTCTTTAGTTTTATTTTTTCTCTCCTCCTTCCTTGTAGACAGTATACTCCTGAAAAGCAGGGCCTCTATTCTCCACTATAGCAGGCTCCACTTTGATCCCTAAGGATTCTTGTTCCTGGGTAATCATGCTCTTCTATAATCCTTTCTCCCTCGGACATCGGCTGGACCTAGTGATTCGCTTCTAAAATCCAGAAACAACAAAAGGGATGGGATGTCCGTTCTGAGATTGGTTTACGAAAAGACTATGACTTGCGTCTCTTTCATCCTCTCGCTCTTGAGAAATGAGCTGCCAGGTTTTATGCGGCCGTATGGAGACGCCTACGTCATAGGGAACTGAGGTTTGGGGCCAGCAGCCAGCAAGGGCCTGAGGTGTGCCAGTGGTCACTCGAGGGAGCTTGGAACCGCATCTCCTGTGTTCTGCCAACAGCTGCAAGTGGACCCGGAAGCAGATCTTCCTCCAGTGGAGGACGGAGAGGACCGCAGCTCCGGCCGACACCTTTGCAGCCGTGGGACAGATCGTGGGTCAGAGGCACTCAGTTAAATGGACCCAAAGAGACTGTAATAAATAAATATTTCCTATTCTAAGTTGTTGAGTTTTGGTGGCAATCTGCTATACAGCAACAGAAAGGGGGTACTGCCATAATAACAAATGCAGAAAAATGAGGAAGTGGCTTTGGAAACAGGCAGTGACGGAGGGCTAGGAGGATTCTGGAGAGTATTTTAAAACAAACCTACATTGCCTGGAACACACTGTAAGTGGAAATCTGGAGGGATGGAGGTGGGGAGGGGTTCTTGTGTAGTGGCAGAAAGCTTAGCAACATTATCACCTTCTAATAAGGAGGAAGGAAGAAATGTCCCTAGTGAACGGCGTGATCTAGCTAAGTAGATTTCCAAACAAGTGTTGAGGGCGCTGCTTGATTTCTCCTTGCTGCTTATCGTAAAATGTGACCAAAGGAAGAAATTGAGAGGACCATTAAACAGAAATGAACTAAGACTTTGATGGTTTTGAGCATCTTGATTCTAAAAATAAGAAATAGTTTCCAAAGTTCAAACCCAGGGTACTGCCAGAACATGGTCTAAAAATGAAGCAGAGGGTGAACTAAAATCTTTGTTAAGAATCAAGAACCTAGGTATGGAGGTTCCTCAAAAAATTAAAAATAAAAATTCCACTATTGGGTATTTACCCAAAAAAATACAAAAACACTAACTCAAAATGATATATGCACCCCTATGTTTACTGCAGCATAATTTATAATACTCAAGATATGGAAGCAACCCAAGTGTCCACTGATAGATGAGTGCATAAAGAATATGGATATGTATATGTGTGTACATATATATGTATGTATATATATATACGTATATGTATGTATATATATATATATACAGAGAGAGAGAGAGAGAAATATTACTCACTCATTGAAAAGAATGAGATCTTGCCATTTGGGACAACATGAATGGACCAAGAGGGTATTATCCTAAGTGAAATCAGTCAAAGAAAGACAAATAACATATGATTTCACTTATATATGGAATATAAGAAATAAAACTAATAAACAGACAAACAATAAGCAGGCACAGACCCATATATACAAATAACAAACTGATGGTTGCCAAAGGGGAGGAAGTAGGGAGATGGGCAAAACAGGTAAAGGGAAGTAGAAAATACAGGTTTCCAGTCATGGAATGAATGTCACAGGGATGAAAGGTATAACATAAGGAATATAGTCAATGGTACTGTAATAGCATTGCATAGCGGCAGATGGTAGCCATACTTGTGGTGAGCATAGCAGTATGTATAAACTTGTCAAATCACTGTGTTCTACACTTGAAACTAATGTAACATTGTGTGTCAACTACACTTCAATTTAAACAAACAAACAAACAAACAAAGAGTTGAGGAGTAGCAGTTACATGTACTACAATTTGAAATATTCCATCATTTAGGCAGTTTTCAACCAGTTTTTCAAGTTTTTCTTTCTAGGAATATCCTAATTCTATCCATCTCAAACTCTTTCCCACTTCAATGATTTTACTCTATTGAATTTGTTGATGAGTATTCAAATACCAAATATTTTTTAAAAAGACTTTCATTTTCTTCTTTCTTGGAAGAAATTCTCTTAAAATAACTAAGTTTTTTTATTGTTTATTTATTTTTGAGAGAGAGATGGAGAGAGCAGGGAAGGGGCAGAGAGAAAGGAAGACACAGAATCTGAAACAGGCTCCAGGCTCTGAGCTGTTAGCACAGAGCCTGACACGGGGCTCGAACTCATAAACTGTGAGACCATGACTTGAGCTGAAGTCAGATGCTTAACCGAATGAGCCACCCAGGCGCCCCAAAATAATTAAGTTTCTAACTATAATTACATTTACTGGATAAAAATGAAATATAACCCCCCAAAGAAGAATTCTGAACTTAGAGAATACATATATACATTTTTCATAATGTGTAATAAGTAAGTCTTTCATGTGTCCTAAAGAGAGACACTCTATTCCAAGGCTGTTCACTATATAAACATCACTAGAAAGGTAATCTGAAAGACAGTCTATCAGTGCTTCTGCTCACAAGACACACAGAGAAGTCAGAGACCCACAGGGGAATTGTCTTCCAACAATATCTACCCTTGTTTCTATACCATCTTGGCTTCTGATGAATTTTCTCATTGGTCTGATTCTCTCTCAGCTACACTGATCAGTGTGACCCAAAGTGGCTGGGACTAAACCCATTCAGTCTATTTCATATAATTAAGACTACTATTAAATGAACTCAAGGGGCGCCTGGGTGGCGTAGTCGGTTAAGCGTCCGACTTTCGCTTGGGTCATGATCTCGCGGTTCGTGGGTTCGAGCCCCGCGTCGGGCTCTGTGCTGACTGCCAGCTCAGAGCCTGGAGCCTGTTTCAGTCTGTGACTCCCTCTCTCTCTGACCCTCCCCTGCTCACGCTGTCTCTCTCTCTCTCTCTCTCCTAGAAATAAATAAAAAATATTAAAAAAAAAAATGAACTCCAAGCAGCAGAATGAGTCCAGTGTACAGTAACTGAGATCAAACATATTCCCCAAGCTTTCAGACCCTGCTGGCTAAATAAGTCCTATACACCATTGGCAGCTACCTTAGAAACTAAGGTGGCTTCATCCCTAAGCTTCTTTATTTATTTCACTTGGCCTAAGGTATTAGTCCAGATATAGCAGGATATATCAGTGATTGTACAGACTTGGTGTTGGCCCACAAGAAGAAAAGTCTAGGATTCTATCATCTATAACAACACTGACCAGAAAGTTGAGATTGACTGAATGCCTTCCAGGACTCGGGTAGTGTCCCAGATCACATCACCTAAAGTTAGGAAGACATTTTGTACCACCTTCTCTAATTAAATGAGTCCAACCCTAGAATAATTGCCTGCACGATACATATAAAAAATAAGTCAGCTATCACTCAGGGAAGCAGCCCAAAGTAACCAAGAACAGTATCATTATAGAAGGATCTCTAGACTCATCTAAGGGTTACATGATATAATGAGAGTGTTTATTTAAAAAAATAAGGTCTCTTATGACTGCCCTTGTGATGAAACTATATGAGCAACTCAAAGAGTCTGATCAATTGCCACAATTTGTTTCCATGATTTGCCATCCCAAACTTAACCTGTTAGTCTGTAATTTTCCAAGTGACAGACTAATCAGATCATTGACAATAGCTCGAAAGTCAGTTAAAAAAAAAGAAATATATATATATATATAACAAAGTTCATCAAGGGAAGTACTGGGCAGAGCTTTAAGAAGGGCCTTGTATTATGCCCATTGAGCAAAGTGACCATGTCCATTTTGGGATCTGCACAGCTAGTGCTGAGGCTGGACAGGCTAGTAGACAGACAGCTTAGCTGAACCCTTAGTGAACCAAGCCCATGCATTTCAAGAAATGCATGAAGGCCTCAATGAGCTAGAGTCCATGTTTCTACAAAATGGAAAACTGCTTGTTCATGTAAATCTAAAATACTTCTGGGCCAAGTTGGTAGCTTTCGTGAATCTATCATTTCCATTTGACAAGCAAGGTTTGTTGGGCCTTTCCGACCTTATTGGTCAGGTGTTCAAGCTGATCTATCTCAAACCGAAAATATTAGACCAGAGGGTCACAAGGCCTCCATGGGTCAGACATGCAGTTTCAGTTCCCACAAGAGCTTAGAAGAAGGTTAATAGCTGCTTTTTTTTTTCCTTCTTATTTTTGGTTGTTGCATCAGACATGCAGTGTTATGTTGGGAAATGGCTGAGTCGTCTGGCAGCCATTACATGTTTAAATAAGCTGTGATTGCTCTTTCTTTGCCCGGAATTTTATATTGTTCCTGTTGGACCATTCGGGAGAAAATAGGGAGAGTGACTGACCTACATGTGCTACTATTAGTGTTCTCCATGTGGCAATCCCTGAATGGGGAATCTCCACGGGCACTGATGGGACAAAGAAGGGCAGGTGTATATATAACACATCAGTTCCATTATACATGTAGCAGTGGAAGCCATAAAAATATGTTGCATCTGCCTTAAGGGTTCCATCCACAAGGCCATTTTGCTTCCCTTCCCACTGTGGACAGGCCCAAACCACATCACTTGTATTTGGTCATCCTTTCTCACGATGGGATGAGTTAGGTGGTGATGTGTGAGCCAGTATCCACAGAACCATGAAGTTGAGTGCCTCCCCTCCCAAAGTTTCCCACCATACTCAAGGGGTTTATATAGCATTTAGTCTCTCTGGAGGACAGAAAAGATCTTAGCCTGACCCCTGGTCACCTTCCTCCTTGCAGCAGCTGAGTTCGCGTTAGAGAGGGGAGGTCATCAAGGGGCATAGAGGCAGAGGGCAGCTTTGTGCCACTAATAAATCACATTTATTTTCAGTTTTGAGTGGTGCGGTCATTTCTCATGGAAGTTTAACCAAACTTCCAGTGTCTACCACCTAAAGCGCCATATAAAGTGCTATATACCATTACTGATATGACCTAGTTAGCTTTGGAGAGTCTTCGATCCAGCAGTCACAGCTTAGCAGCAACTGTTATGGAGGCTATCTCAACCTGGGTTCCAATACTAAGTTGGATTTAGTTAGAACATAAAGAATGGGGAAGTTTTCCAACGTGGTAAGGCTGACTGTCAGAATTTAGCTAAATTGTTGCAGGACACTCTCTCATTCTCTAGCAGGTTACTTTCATCCACACTATACACCGGTTAGGATCCAAATACTCATGGATGGTTTCCCACAGGACTTTGTCTGTCTCAAAGATCTCTCCCTGACAGGGCCGATGTTGACATTCCTTTATAGCAACTAAGATGCGCCACAAAATACTTTGAGTCCTTTTACTGTCCAAATGACTACAGCTGGCATAATAAACTGCAGGAGGGGTTGAGTCAAAAGACAGCCTAACTGTTGCTATTCCTCCTTAATTAGCATAATATGCCTTGCTCCATACCCTCCACACTGAACTCACTAGGCTCTAAAGATTTCCCAGGCTCCTGAGTGTGACAATTGAAAAGCCCTTCCTTTCAAGCCAGGTGTCAGTGTGTTTCTCTATGACTGTGGTCCAAGCAAGGTCAGAATGTTCCTCTAACCCAGAAACTTCCCTATTCCTTATGTTTGTACTAGTTGCCACAGACTATCATATTTTTGTGCTGATTCCTCAAACCCCAATTTCCAAAGAATGCCAAGAAGAAGGCCAGATGATAACTGCACAAGCAGGCATGTGTGGAGAGGAACCCTAAGTTTAGGTAACCTGCACCTTTTATAACAGGCAATGTTACCACCCTTGCTCCAGGGGAGAGGACTGTCTGTACCTTCCAAGACTCTTCACCACACAAACACTGGATAGTCCAGAACAAAGGGCAGTCAGTGCCTCAGAAGTGTGAAAGTCTCATGGGGAATTGTTTCCCAATTATTAGTTAATGGGAAAAAAAGTCTAGAAATTCAGCTGATTTTTTAAGTCCCTAAAATATTGTTCAATTTACCTTTTCAAAGATGGTCCAACTTGTAATCCTTTCCACATACTCTGCCTGCAGGCAAACTGGTCTTTTTATTTCTTGAACATATCCAATATTGACCCAACTTCTAAGTTACAGAAAACAAACTCAAACAACAAAAAACGTCTTGCAAATACAATATTTTTAAACAAACAATTCTAAATTCATACTTTTATTTTGTATATCCTTCACTGTGATGATTCTTTTACACTATGGTTATTTGGCCTTTGACAGGTTGCCTTGAAAGTGCTTTAAATTCTTTACATTATGTATTTATTGTTTCCAAAACAAAATAGCAAGCAAAACAAAATAGCGAGCTTCTTGGGAGTGTAAACTATATTTTTCCATGACTCAATACTCCTAATTCAATTCCTCCTAACAAATGCTACCTACTCACTAATATATAAATGCCACTGTCTTTAAGTCCCTGATAAATATATTCTATATGAAGAGGGAACTAAAGATCCCTATTTTTCCCACTGAGATCCAGAACTGAACAGTCAACAGACCAAAGCAGACCTCTGTAATTCAAATGTCACACTGCAATTTCAGATTGGCAGCCTTCCTTGTGTTTCAGTTTACTTGCCAAGGAAACAAGGAAGCTCTTATTCTGATGCCAGCAGAACTGTGGGAAGGGACACAGAGATTTGTATTTCCCCGAGTTTATAATCTGCAGAAGAGAACAACTACAGGGACCAAAGTGGCACATGTTATACAGTTATTTTAATAAATCTATAATTAGACAGCAAATTCAATCTGGGAAAATAGGGTGTGCATATACAAAGCGACTCATGGGATTGCAAAAATGCTAACAGATCATCAGATAGAACCAGGAGTTATAGAAACAAAAAGGTAAAATCAATACAAACGAAAAGGTAAAATCAATAAGGCATCACTTCTATGGATTATCTGTGAATTAATGTTAAATACAACCTCAATTTTATAATTTCCTTTGAGAGAGAAGAAGTCTACTCCTTTCCTCCTGGCTATCTGATGATTCACAGCAACAATTCTTTCTGACAAAGTCTCTGTAACGCCAGGACTCAACGGTCAGTTTTTCTGGCATCTTTAGGCTGGACAACCCCAGCGCTGATCGCAGCGAACCCCTTCCCTCAAACTCCCATCATCCGAGGCCTGTTTCACTAGGTCTGTCTGGGGCTGGGTGGGGAAAGGTGTAATTTTAAAGAAGTATCATGAGACTGTCACATTGAGGCAAGTATGAGGCAGAGTCTCAGAGTCATTAAGTGCTGGGGAGCAGGAAGGAGGTCAGGGTCACTGTATATCCATGGAACTGCTAATGTAAGAACTGTACCTGACAGATTTCAATTTTTTCATTAAATATTGAATTGACAGAAAGATATTTATAAAACATACAGGCGGTATATGAATAATGATAATGATAAAAAAAAAACTACCAATGAACAACCTAGTACAAGAAAAGGAGCAGTATCACCACATGGTACAATCCTCTGTGTGTGCTCTCCTGCTCCCAGTTTAGTTGCTTGCCCTTGAAAGTAATTCTGCTGAATATTATCATTCTTGGTTTTTCTTTATTTTTACATCTATGTATAGCAAACCAATGTATCGTTTGTTTTTAATAGCTTTAAACTTCATATAATGGAATCCTATTGTATTCTTGTGTGCCTTTCATATTTAAATGGTATGTTCCTGAGATTCTACCAGTTGTCGTGGCGTTGCTGAAACAGCTTCTGTACATCATTCCACTGTAAGAATGCACCACGGTATTTTCACCCAATCTCTTGTTGGTAAAGATATCAGTTGTGTCCAATTTTTATTCTCTCTGACAAGAGAAGTATTAGAACAATTCTTACAGCTCATGTATATAAAACTCTTACTAAGTGTTTGGTTGAAAATATACTTGTTCAATCAACTTCACTAGATAATGTCAGACTGTTTCTCAAGGTGGATGGCCGATTCATATTCCTGTGTGCAGAGAATAAAAGTTCCTTTAACTCCACATCCTCACCAAAACTTAAAATATCCCATTTAAATCAATTCAGTAGATATCAAATGGTATTTCATTTTGGTTTTTAATTTTCACATCCTGACTGCTAATATGTTTGGGTATTTTTTTCATATGTTCATTGGCCACGGAGGTTTCTTCTATGACATGACCATTAAAGCCAATGGTATCCTTGGGGCACCTGGGTGGCTCAGCCGGGTGAGCGTCTGACTTCAGCTCAGGTCATGATCTCATGGCTCGTGGGTTTGAGCCCCACACTGGGCTACGCTGACAGCTTGGAGCCTGAAGCCTGCTTTGGATTGTGTGTGTGTGTGTGTGTGTGTGTGTGTGTGTGTGTGTGTGTCCCTCTGCCCCTCTCCTGCTCATCCTCTGTCTCTCTGTCTCAAAAATAAACATTAAAAAAATTTTTTTAAGGGAATAGTATTCTTTTCTTATTGGCTCACAGAAGTGCTTTTTATGTGACTCTATCAGTTTGTTATTTTTCAAATATTTTCTTCCAGCTTCTGGCCTGCCTTTTTTGCTTACCTAAAGGTATTCTTCTGGTGAACAGAAGTTCTTAGTTTTAATGGTCAATTTTCTCAATCCTTTCTTTTATAGTTTTGCTTTCTTAGGTGTTTTGTGTAGAAAAATTTCTTACATTGAGGTCATAAAGATAGTTTTCCACGGTGTCTTCTAAATTTTCTTTTTGCATCTAAGTAGTTGATCCACCTGGAGTGAATTTTTGGCTACAGACTGAGATGCGGATAGCAACCACACCATTTTCCTTTCACTGAGAAGCCTAACGTTCTCAAGCTCACCTGGAGTGTGATCTGCATGACTAATCCGATTTTCATATATGTGAGGGACTGCTTCTGGACTCCTTGACCAACTTGCTCCTTCTTTTGCTCCAGGGAGTAAATTTCTACAGCTTAGTAATAAATATCTCTCTTCTAAAGCATGTAAAATGTTATTTTTTTTCTGGTGCATTGTTCTTTCCTATGGATTTCAGCAACAGCTCACCAAAATTCTATTTTAAAATTCTTTACAATTCTTTTTACTGGCATCGCATTGAACGTATAAATCAACTTAGAGAGACCTAACTCAGTTAAACTATTGAGTCTTCTAATTCATAAACAAAGCTGCTTTTTCCTTTCAGATAAGATTTCTCTAATATATTTCAATAAAATTCTTTCCATGAGGGTCTTACCTATGTCTTGCCTTTTCCCAAAGTAATTAATAATTTATAAGTTTTTTTTCTCTCCATAGACACATTGAAATACATGCTATGTTTTATATTAATTATATGCCTGGCAAGTTTGCTAAAGTCTTATAATATCTGTAGTAAATGATCTATAGGTATATTTGAGGTTTTCTAAATAGATAATTACATCACCTGCAATAATAACAGTTTTAGTTCTTGGGGCATTGGGCGGCTCAGTCGGTTAAGTGTCAACTTGGTTTCGGCTTAGGTCATGATCTCGTGGCTCTATGGGTTTGAGCCAAACTTTGGGCTCTGCACTGGCAGCACGGAGCCTACTTGGGATTCTCTGTCTCCCTCTCTCTCTGCCCTTCCCCTACTCCTGCTCTCTCTCAAAAAATAAATAAAACTTTCAAAAAAGCTTTATTTCTTCTTTTCCAATACACTTCTTTACTTTTCTTGCCTTCTGGTATGATGTCAAATGCAAGTAGTGACTGATTTTCAAATATGAACCCATACTTGCATTATTGGCTAAAGTCAACATCATCATATATCTCTTTTAAATGTTCTTGGATATGATTTAATATCTTATTTAGGCTTTTTGTTTTGTTTCTGTTTTTTGGGTTTTTTTTGGTATTGTCTTATGAATACAACTGGCTTATAAGTCTTCTTTATCATCATTATTTGGTTTGGTACCGAGGTTATATCTCATTACCTCATACACCTCACACTCTCAAGGTTTTACTACATTCCTAGTATCAGAGTTGTACTACTTTCATTTTTGTCCTCTGGAAGAAGTTATACAGGACTAGAGATATTAGTTCCAGTTTGGTATAATTGATAAAATAACTGAGATCTTATCTTTTTTTCCTTTCTTCTTTTGTTCTCCCTTCCCTACTCACTTCCTCCCAGCATCCACCCTCTTCTGCTGTCTGTTACTCATGGTGATTTGTACTTTGAAATTGTGAGCTCATTTTTTTTTTTAGCTTTAAAATTTAGGTTTTGGTTGAAGATGAATGCCTCAATAAAGGGTATGTTTTTTTTTTCTCTTAAAGGTAGGATAAATTCAGGTTGCTGTGATCAAAGTGTCTCAGGAAAAATTTTTTCTTCCCTTCAACCCAGCACCAAGGTTTAACAAGGCAATTTCTCACACAGTGAAAGTTTAGATTGCTTTTCATCTTATAAAGTAGTGTAGTCCATGGTACTTAAGCTTCTCCAATTAGACAGCCCACTTTGGGTGGGCACTGGGCTTTGTCTACTGTAACCCAAAGCAATATCAATTACAGCCTCATCATAATATGCAGAACATTTAGGATAATTATAACATTACAAAGGTGAAAGAAGCCAGATATTAAAAAGTATGTACTTATGGTTCTGTTCAAGTGACATTCTAAAATTGATAACATTAATCTATAGTGTTAGAAAACAGATAGATGGTTGGTTTTGGCTGAGAATAACTGCAAAGTTCAATAAGGAAATTATCTGAGGTAATGAAAATGTTCTGTATCTTGACTGTGATGGTGGTTATTCATGAAACTGTCTACCTATATAAATACATTGAAAATTGGTGCATTTTATTATTTATAGGTGATCCTTCATTAACATTGACTTTAATATATGAAATATGAATATATAATGATTTAAAAAATCAAATTATACACTTAAGATCCACACATGTTACTCTGTCAATTTTATGTCAATAAAATAATTTTTAAAATCCTTTTAAGAACTGGAATTCCAGAAATCCATTAAGAATTCTTACCACTACCCTTACAAGCATCAGTATCAGTTTAAAATAAATGGGAGTACTTATAAGACCTGCTAAACTTCCATAATAAAGCTGCTTTAGTACACTGGTCTTCAGTCAGGTCACCAGTTAGTTCTTACTGCTGATGAAAATATATTTGTATGACTAATGGCTACTGGGCAAGAGAAGAGAAGATGGCCAACTACGCAGTATTGATCTTGACATCACTTAGGCTATTTCAACTATTCTGTTTCTATTGCATGTTTATTCATTTATGACTAAAAAGAAATCATATCAATGTGAGTCACCAAATTCCTATTTCTAAAATCCAAAATTTCTCAAGGAATAAAGTATGTATATTCATTTCTTTTTCTCGGTTTACATGCAAACATTTCTGGTGCAGTGTGATAGAGACAAGGTCTTGCGAATTCATGTTCTTTCAGAACGAGTAAAATATGGAAGTAAAAACCCATGGAAAAGTGCTAAATCTAAAATACCAAAGGACAAGTACAGATTACTCTTCAGTCCCTATCTGCAATCTCTTGTCTTGCTAGGCTTGACAATCCTTTTAACCATGTACACGATGCCAGTCTTCCCTAACTATCTCAGATTATTCTCCTAACTAAATTTTATTCTCCTCATTTAACTCTATTCTCCAATGTTCATCTTAATACCTTTTGAGGGATTCAATTCAGTTCAATTTCTTGGCTTCCTCTATTCTGCCCAGTGCTAGACTCATGTACTACATATTAAAAATCAACCAGCTATTGAAACTCATCATTGAAGACATTACAAACTAGTGGGGGATATTTATGGGTAAATAATGATAGAGGGAGAGAGATGTGCAGTACTACTGACTCATAGAGAAAAGGGCCCCCCACCCACCTGAGAAAGTCTTAGAGGGCTTTGCAGAGAAGACACATGAAATCTTAACTGAGACCTGAAATATGAACAGGATTACAGGGCATACAAGGGTGACCAAGAAAGAATGTGTGCAGGGAATGGCATTCCAGGAAGAGAAGAGAGAAGGAGCAGTGGTGTGGGAAAGCCACAGGATCCCTCGGGTCCACTGGACAGTAAGGCTGAAAGGGTCCATGGTGCCTTTTTAGGTGCCTTTTATAAGAGGCACCTGTTTGGTATGAAATTATACTCAGCTTACAAATGTTCTTAAAGCTGTAAAAATACTGTCCTTTGTATTTATTTCTGTGACATCTCTTTAACAGTGCAAAGCCTGTGGTTCATCACTGTGCTACAGAATTGTTCTAGCATGATTTCTAGGATGTATAATGTCTATACTCTCAGAGGAATTTAATGACATAGATAATTTGATAGAGTTTATTTAGTATTTTGTAAGTCACTCATGAATAAATATCATCACAACGTGGTAGTCTGAAAGAAGATAACATGAAAATATTCAAATCACTTGCATTATGATAAAATAAAGAAAATAAGCTACAAAAGATGACATTACTTAGGTAAAGGTTTCTATTTTAACCTCTATCTTCCCTTGACACTATCCATCTTCCTGTCTGTGCTCAATATGATAAATAATAATGTTTTCACATATAAATAATATATTTCTAAAGAGGATCTTCCAAGTGAAGGAGGATGTCTAACTCGAGGAGATGTGTGTGTGTATGAACCTATACACTGCTTAAGCCAGATCAAGCATGAATACAATTTTCATCTAGCATCTTATGATTCTAGGTTTCAAGGACAATGAACAGTACTGTAGATTTTAGGATCACAAACTAAAGGATGTAATTAAATTTAATGATTTTAAAGATACAAATTGAAGACTATAAGCAAATTGTTAAAAATGTTTTATATTTCTATTTATCAGGCTTCTCTTATCATCATAATCCAATCTCCATTTTTAAAATAAACATACTTGACTTGGGGCGCCTGGGTGGCTCAGTCAGTTGAGAGTCCGACTTTGGCTCAGGTCATGATATCACAGTTCATGGGTTTGAGCCCCGCATCGAGTTCTGTGCAGACAGCTAGCTCAGAGCCTGGAGCCTGCTTCAGATTCCTCTCTCTCTCTGACCCTCCCCTGCTCATGCTCTCCCTCTCTCAGAAATAAATAAATAACAATAAAAATTTAAAAAAAAATAAACATACTTGACTTCCATTTTTAAGCTCCTCCGTTTCTGTTACTAGCAGCTACAGATAATGAGAATTGCTTTACTACTTAACGTGTAATACGCCTTTAGACATTTTGCTATGTCCACTGTGTAAATCATGCAAGTAAGTGCTTCTATAATTTAAAGATACTCTGCATTTAATTTTTTGAAAAATTAAAAACTTCGTATCCAAAGATTATTTTCTAAAACAACAACACTGGAATTAAAAACAATGTGTACACTGCATCCTATAAACATCATACAGCCTTGTCCTTGGGTATCTTTTTCTTCCCCTTTAATATGAGTTACAAAATATTTAAAGTGTTAAGGGTTAAAAACAACCATGGTTAAACGTTAGGGAGTGAGTCCAAATTGCAGAACCTGCACCTGTAATAAGTGATACATTTCGGAATTAAATATTATTTTCAAATGATAATTTTTCCAACTATTACTCAAAGTACAAAACGGCTCTAGGAAATTCTTCTGAGCACAGAGCTAGTTAATGAGACACACAGAATATTTAATTTCACACATGAAGCAGAAAAGTACAGATAAGCATTATTTTCCACCAAAAAACAAACCTTAAGGAAATAGTTGTTATTGTTATTGCAGTTGCCAGACACTCCTTGCAATTCAGCCACAGTGTTCTAAAATGGTTGACAATAAAGATTAAAGAAGGCCTTTTCCCCGTTAGAGTAGCCTAATGATAAAGGACAGAAAAAACCCTGAAGTTCCGGTGCCTGCTATAACGCACATGTTTGAGAAGTGAGAGAATGATCCCCACTCCTAGGTTGTCAACATTAAGAACAATATAAAGTCAATGTACATTATTAAAAGGCCATCCACAGTAATTGCAATCTCTTGTTCACACAACACAAGCTGTTTCCAACCAGGAACAGCAAACAGCAGGAGTCAAATTTAATGTGATCCCTGTAATGCTTTTCACCTAAAAATTGTATTCTTATAAACCATTCAACACTTATGAAAACCATAGCTTCCACTGTATTTCTGTCTCTAATTATTACATGTTAACACAAGCAATAAAAATGCATATTTATGTAGGTAGCTGCTCTAACTCGTATTCAGTACTTTAAAAGATTCTAAAAACTAAACTACTGTTCTCATGATATAGATATAATAATATTAATTCCAGTAATGAAAAAAATTATGGAAGTGAAATTAAATTATGTCTTAAGAGAAGGAACCTCAGTTTCTAGAGTGATGATTAACCTTGTCATAAACTACTGCCTGAAGAGACTTTGAAATAACACCTACAATCTAAGACTTTAAAATGTAATAAATATAATATTTTAAGAGTATATTTTAAAAAGCAAACCAAAATCATATAATTTCAAAGTACAGGTAAAATAGTTTTTTAAATGTGAATGACCATATGTATTTCCTAATTCAAAAAAGTGATACAGCACCAGTTCATACTTCGTTTCTAGGCTGAGCCCAATTGTATTTCACACTGCATAATGATATTTGATATAAACATCTACCCACAATTTACAGCCATGACCCATGTTACACAAAACATATACCAAAATTACATCCTCCCCCCATTCAAAAACAAGACATTGATAGTTGTGGAGTATGTCAGGAGATTAAATTTGTTACTGAAAATTAAAATCTAGTTGAAAAATTTACCATACCCCCAGAATTTCGTGAGATAGTGCTGACTGTGAGAGGGGCTTACTGAAATCCTCCATCGTTACCTTCCAGATTGTTAAAAAAGAAAGAAAGAAAAAGAAATGAACAATAATTCTATTATCCAGAAATGCAATTGCTAATTACAGATATATTCAGATCTATATTTTGAATGTTTCAATTACTCAGATTTAATCTTCCTCCTCTTTACAGGATTCTGCCCTTTACTCTTTGGGCTTTGGGCAGGGCCCCTTTAACTTTTTTAAAAAATCACAATGTTAACAGAGAATAAACAGAAACAGGAACGTAAATTAAAATCGATTTGGCTATTTGCTTATTTTAAACTTTTCTGGTTTAAATATTTGGGAAAAAACCCAGAAAGAGTAGAAATTTAAGTAAAGTTTGGGAATTATCTATCAATTATGAAATACTGAATTACCACTTAGAATTTCCTAAAGCATTAAAACAGCTATATGCAAGCACACACAATACATGATGTTACTCTTAATCCTAAATATGGTTTTGATAGAGAACTACTGTACTTTTACAATTTCAGAATATATTTCTCACGTTGCAATGTTTTCCCTATAGGCAATTCAAGTAAGAAACTCCCCTCTGTCAATGTTACAAGTTCCAAGTAAGAATCAACCTTGGATGATTTGACCCAAACCAGAAGCTATCTATCCTTCAGTAGACAATGCTGATCTAAGCGCTGGCTCTGGAAATTAGTTGGATGAACTCGTTTGTTCTGCATTTAATTAGAGGTTTTCCTGGCTGGCCCAGGGAATGTCACAGGGAATATTGTGAAATAAAAATGATTCTAACTTTGAAATCACAAGATGATTCCACAAATGATAAGAAGAGTGAGAAGCCAAGTGATTGATCACACAATTCAGGATTAATAACAATGTGTAGATCAAAACATTGTTTAATTACATACAAAATTAACTCAGTTATACCCACTGGATAACCAATATTGGTTCTTCTCACCTTCATTATGTCTCTTGGTCATTTTACTTTTCATTAACAAAGAGTGAGAGAGTAAACAAAAAATAGGGACATACCACTCAAATTGACTTAACACTATTTGGTAGCATTAGTAAAAAAAAAAAAATTAACTTAAATCAAGTAGATAAAGTATTTATGCAGGAGTGGGTTTTCATTATTTGCACAGCTTCATTTCTCCTATGCACAGAAAATTAACAGTTGGTTTTGACTGAGCATGTTTTGGCAACACACAAGAAAGGGAGAATTATAAGTCAGAGAGGAGCATGAGAAAGAGACAAAGAAAAAGATTCCTTGACCTTTCCAGTAAAGTGAAGGTTACTTGGAATAACATAGTAGCAAGCATCTGATTTCTATTTCTTGAAGACAGAAGAAAAAGTTTAACCTAGAGCTAAACTCTAATTTAAAAAACAAAATTGTACACTCAATTATTCTTCCCTTTATGTCCTATCTTCATAAGATACTTATGGATTAGCTAGAATAAGATTAATTCTCCAAGTACTAGACTCTCCTATTACTAGAAATACAGAATAAAGAATCATGTAACCTAAATATTACAAGAAACTCCATTACTCAAAACAGGAATCCTCTTCCCAACATCTCTCGTTCCCCAGTTACTGTGTGTGTCTGAACAGAGACAGACCCATCAGCCCACTCCATTCAAAAACAGCAAAGTGTTGTAAAGAGTCCCAACTTCGGAGACAGGAAGACTCTATTCCCACCCTAAATCTGCCAACTACTGGCTGTAGGACTAGAAAAAGCCTCGTTTGCTTTGTTTGCTTCATTTTTAGAAAAAAAGTCTCTTCTGTGTGCTCTAAAGATTATATGAAATCATGCAGGGAAATGCACCTTGCAAAGTGCCAGGCACTGAATATTTATTTACCCTTCTTAGTCCTGAAAAATACCTGCTCAGGTGACAATCAACTTTGCTTTCTTTAAAAACAAAACAAAACAAAACAAAACAAACAAAACAACCCTAGGCTAACAAAAACATCTTCATGATGTGTTAAGTATAAAAGGTGAGTAACAAGTACTCATTTTGCGTTTACTCAAATTAGAGAAAATCTAGCATCAAACAACCAGCTTTAAGGGATCTGAGTTGAAAGCTTTTGGGGCTGAATAGAATCAATTCCTCAAAATAACTGGAAGAATGTAGTATGTAGCATGTGATCTAAAATTTTCACTAGGAGAGCCTTAAAGAACTATCTTATTTTACCTCTTTCCTTTTTAGACTTGATGTTTTATTTCACAGATTCTTGGGCTATTAAAAGCTAAAAAGAATTCAGAATTTTAACCCAATTTATTAAAGCCAAAGACACTGAGGCCCACAGTCTGGAAAGCTTGGCCTCTTCATCTTCCCCCACTTGATGTCTTCTGAGCTGCCCTGAACTTCACCTCCAAATTCTTTCTAGCAGGGTGAGCAGGTAAAAACCAAACCTGCATTTGGTTATTATGATTATTATGGTTCTATAATCCTAAAATAGGCTTGCAGCCAAACCAAATCAGGGTCTTTGACAAAACACAAAACACTAGCACAGAGAACTGAAGACCATTAGGTAAGGTGAAAATTTAAATATTTGAGGAAATTGCTTTTTTTCCCCACTTTTTAACTTCTAAATCCAAGGCAGCATTTTCATATGTAATATCTCAGAATAAAAAAAATACTTGCCATTTCAAATGCACTCTGCAGGTGAAATATTACGTCAACTATATATGATTCTAAGAGACTAATTCATTCATATGAAGACTTTGTAATGTTTATTCTTTGATCAAAAGTTAAGTGACATACCAACTTTTTACTTTTCTACTACAATACATGGAGAATGCATCCTCATTGAACTGCAATCATATTAAAAACTAATAAACATTTGGGTTAAAACATTCCAGACTAAAAATACATAAAAATATTTCAATGTCTGTTTATTAATCTTCACTATGTCCTGGCTAGAAACCAGAAAATAGAAAATAAAAGCTCTGGAAAAAGAATATATTCAGATGAGTAGAGGTTGAACATAGAAGTTGCACCGTCCTTACATCAGCTGGTATAAATAATATATGTTTTACCTGAATATTTACTATGTTTATGGAGTATGAAATACCATGATTAAATTATTGATGGATTTTTTTGACATTCCAATATGAAACACATGCATGTTTAAACATGTTTATAATAGAGCATGTTGTCCCATTATATTAATGTACATTTGGCATTCACATTAGAAATAGACCAGCATCTGTATTGCATTATAACGCACAAGGTTTTCAGAGAGCCATTTTCACTTGGGGGTTAGCTTCTATTCATTTACTTGATCTTCTACAGAGAGCAGGATGCAAAATTATTCCAATATGTATCTACTCTAAGGAATATGTGCTGGTGGAAAGGCTTTGTTCTGCACTATGTTAGCACAAATCACAGTGAGCAGTTCCAAAGAATTTTCTTCTCCCGGAAAAAAAGAAACCTGAAAACACTCAGCATTTTTGAGTACTTTCCTGTGTATGTTTGTGTATGTATGTGTGTGTCTTTCTTCAATCAAAATGTTTACTCATTTTTTTTTTCAAAAAGCATTACAAACTTACTGAGGAAAATTGGGGGAAAGTCGAAAAAATATAAAGCAGAGAGAGAACATCACCAAATTCCAACAATAAAGACAGCTACCATTCACATTTTGGTATTTTAATTCTTTTTTGTTTCAGTGAATTTCTTTAAATAGCACAAAGACGACTTCTTTGACTTCATGCTGTAAATAGGATATACCATTACTTGATTCATCAGTTAATAACAAATGTAATATTTCTTTTCTGTGGAGTTGAATGTAGACATGTTCTCCATGAGAAACTGCAACGAACCTATCCTACTTTTTCACGGCAAAGAGTTTTGTAAAGTAGGAATGTGGTGGGAAACAAGGTAGGAAGGACGTTTGCGAGCACCAAGCGCTGCTTACCTCATCATCGTCGGCGTCGTACTGGGCGTAGTGCTGTTCCAGCAGCTCTCTCTGGCGCCTTTCTTGTTCCAGTGTCTGGCTTATCAACTGGGCAACCTCACTCACTTGTCCTGGCTTTTCTCGCCCAATAACAAATCTGTAGGAAGGTGAAAGGAGACTAAGACAGTTAGACTCTTGGGCAGAAAGAAGCACTTAGAAAAGGAACTAAGCTTGACAGCTCATCACAGTCCATCAAACCTCAAGAAAATAATATCACATACACACTCTAAATGGTATACCTGGGTGGAAGGTATAGTTCCCTGAGCAACTGAAGAGGTCACTGCAGACACAGCCCAAAGGAAAAGAAAGGGAAGAGTAAAGGACGATAAAAAAATTTCTTTGGGAGAAGAAAAAAGAGGTGTGATCCATTCTACACCACTTCACACACTTTTGATGCCCTACAAAGTGGACGCAAACTCATAATTTCCTGTACAATTGAACCGGAGAATCATTTCCGCAATACCGTCCTCTTTACAGTGTAAAAACTGCTTCAGAAACGTTCTGAGGAATAGCATGCCTTAGGTGGGTTAGTGGAGAGGGGCACAGACTTTTGCTAAGTTACTCTAACTTTGGAGATACAAAAAAGAAGGGGAAAGAAAAGAACAACTAAATTAAGGAGAGGTGATGAATTTGAAAATTTGCTTTTGGAGAAAGAGGTGTTATGAGGAAGGTTGTGGTTTCAAGAAATAAAGGTACAAAGGGAAATATCTGTTCATAGTAATTACTGTAAGAAAAAAAAAGTATAAAGTAAAATGAAGGGAAGTCATTTACTTATTGCAAAGTTACATTTAATTATGATACATCTTCATCAATACTATGTATCTGGCTCAACAAGTTAATATTCACTTCCTTACATCTTTTCACACTAATATATGGTTCTATTTTTCTAAAAATATGAGTAGTACACATGACTTAGTTTCTATATATCATTTAATTTCATTATTTTGAGTGTGCCTCTTTGTTTAATCTTGTTTCTATACTCAGAACTGATGCTTTCCTCTGATTAGAATAGATTGCTATCTTTGATCATAAGTTTAAATGAAATATACCACCATTCTCTGTACAAATGCACTAAAAGTCAAAATTTTTATACTTAGATGTTAGTAATTTCCTTTATAGCAGTATTTTTATGTAGTTTCAAACAGGATTCTGAAATTATGCTCAGGTGTTCATTTATCATTTGAGTTGTTTTCCTTGGGGATCAATTATGAATAGAATTTGTAAATTCTATAATTTCCACTGTTATTCAGGTATAAGTTACACATAATAATATATCAATTTTAAATGTACAATTTGATAAGTCTGACAAATGTATAAAACTAAAATCACCACATCAATAAAGACATAGAAAATTTCCATCAACCTAAAATATGCCATTTCCTTTTCTAGAAAATCATCCTCACCGTGTGCCTAGATTAGGTTTGCTTTTTTTATAGTTTCATAAAAATGGAATCACAGAGTGTCTCACTTCTTTGGCTTACCATAATGTTTTGGTCGATACGTCTATCCATGCTGTTTCAAGTTTCAGTAATTCATTCCTTTTTATTATTGAATAGTATTTCCTTGTACAAGACGTACTACATTTGGTTTGTCTATTCTTCTATTGCTGGATAATTGAGTTGCATTTTGGATATTACAAGTGAAGTTACTATAAACATTTGTGTGAAAACCTTTGTGGGGACATGAATTTTCATTTCCCTTAGACAAATAACTAATAGTGGAATTAGCATTGGATAGCAGCATATGTTCAACTTTTAAAGAAATAGCTAAATTTGTTTTCAAAGTGGTGGCACCATTTTATAGTCCTACTAGCAATGCATGAAAATTACAGTTGCTTTATATCCTGATCAACACTTGTCTTTTAACCTTATACCTTAAAACTTACAATGATTTTAATTTCCAATGCTTTGATGACCAATTATAGTAAGTAGCCATTCATATATCTTTTCCAGTGAAATACCTTTTCAACTCTTTTGCCAATTAAAAAAAAAAAACTGGGTTTTCTGGATTTTTGCTATTGAGCTGTAATGGTTCTTTATATATTCAGATGCATACCCTCAATAATCCTCCAATCCTCATAATCTTCTAAATAACAAATACACATAGATACATACAAACGTACAAATAATGCATGCATATCTGTCTTTCTGACTTATTATCTTCTCCCAATCTGGGGTTTACCTCTTAATTTTCTTAACTGTGTCTTTCAAGGAAGTCCAGTTTATCATTTCTGAAGAGACTTGTGCCTCTTGTTTCCTAAGAAATCTTTGCCTAATTTAAGATAGCTAAGATTTTTCCCATTTTTTTCTAGAAGTGTTAATGTTTTGATTTTATCTTAGGTCTATATTACCTTTCAAATTAATTTCCATGCATGACATTTGATAAAGGTGGAGTTTCATTATTTTCCAAATAGATAACCAGCTGTTTCAAAACCATTTGTTGAAAAGACTATTCAATACTTCCATTGAATTACTTCACCACGTTTGTTGAAAATCAGTTGACTATATACTTGTGGGCTGAGTTTTGGACTTTTCCAACCTATTCTAATGATGTATTTATCCTAGTGTCAGTACCAAACTGCCTTGATTACTATATTGAATATTAGTATACTATGTTGAAACTGGGTGGTGTGAATTTTCCAGCTCCGTGTTTATTTTCCAAAACGATTTTGACTATTCTTAAGTTATCTGCATTTTAATATAAATTTTAGAGTCAGCTTATCAATTTCTTTCAAAAGCCCACTGATGTTTGATCTGGGATTGCTTTGAATCTATAGATCCATTTGTGGAAAACTGACATCCTAATATTGAGCTGATCCATGAAGATGGTTCATCTCTACACTTATTTAGATTTTCTTTACTTTCTTTCATTAATACACTACAATGCTCAGTGTAAGGCTGTAGCCATAGTTTGTTAAATTTACCTCTATTCATGTTTTTTCAAGTTAATGTGAGTGGTACTGATTTTTTAATTTGTTTCTGATTGTTTCTAGAATACAGAGATACAACTGATTTTTGAATATTGGCCTTGTATTTTGTGACTTTGCTAAACTCATTTATTAATCATAGGTTTTTATATATTCCATAGAATTTTTCTATATATAAGATCATATGCACTATGAAGGCATTTTTATTTCTTCTTTTCCTATTTATTTATTTAATTTGGAGATATTCGCTTTCTATGATGAAAGATACATAAAGTCTTTAATATGCCCAACTAATCTAGACATATAATTACTATCTTGAATTCATTATATTTTTGGTCAAAAGTCAGAAATGAGATATAAACATAAAGCAATTAACAAACTCCTATCCTAGAAAGAAAGATTTAGGAAAACCTAAATTGACCCTTTATGTTTCTTCAAATGCCTACTAGAGTGGGGTTTGAGAGAGAATCACTTACTTACCAGTAAGCTGACAGGAGCTTGAAGGAAAGCTGTTAATGTACAAAATGCTATTAATGGGAAATAGTAGCCAAAGTAAAAGGCAAATAAGAATTCATGTTCATTTAAGCTATCAATTCTTTAAACTCATTTGAGAATTACATTGTCAGATGTTTCTGTTGATCGGTGTTCCCTAAGAATGGAGAAGTTTCTTTCCCCTACAAGGCAAGTGTTTAAAATTACTCTGAACACAAGTTAGGGAGAGAAATAGATAAGACTTGGTTCACTTGCCAAAGAGGTGGAACCAGTGCTGATGGATCTAGAGGTGAATGAAGGAGTCTTAAGATTTTGTGAGACATTTTAAAGCAGGAAATTATTTTTAAAACCCAAATCATAATATTAGAGTGTATCATACATAATAAATTATATAATAAACCAAAGCTCCAATACAATGTACAAGCTTTTTCCTGTCCTCAAAACATGATCTCTAATTCCAAGCCAGAATTATTTGTCATGCTAAAACTAAAAAATAAAAGACAAAAAAAATCACCCAGGAAACAAAAATACAAAACCACCACCAACAAACTAAATATATGTAGAATTAAAGTTTCAGAAGAAACAAGAATTGTTCCACACGACATAAGAAACCAGCATTTCAAATTATGAAGGCATAGTTGCTCAAATCACAGCACGGCTTTCTAAATTTGCCCCTAAAATTTACCATTATTCACTGTTTTTCCAATATTAGTCTGTATTCAAAATTACTTTACAGTCTGACAGAATAGAAGTGATTTGTAATTGTATATAAAGTAGATAATCCATCTCATGAAATATACTTTTAAAGTATTCTATTAAAGTACAACACGTCTTCATTCAGGCAGCAATTTGGGGTAGGATTTTAGCACTTAGCTACATATATTCTTAAAGCCTTATAATCTAGTATCATTTATAATTCATATGTGCAGTAGTAGAATGTCATCCTGATAAGTATGGTTCAGAGGGAAAACACCCAGAAGTGGGACTAAACTAAATTCCATGCCTTATTTTTTCCTCACCTTATAACTGGTATCTACTCCATGTGTCTAAAAGAGCAAAAAGAAAATAAAAGGTGGTAGGGGGTGTTTGGGCGGCTAAGTCGGTTAAGCGTCCAACTCTTGGTTTTGGCTCAGGTCATGATCTCATGTTTTGTGAGTTAGAGCCCTGCATGGAGGTCCTCCCTGACAGCATGGAGCCTGCTTGGGATTCTCTCTCTTCTTTGGTCTCTGCCCCTCCCTCCCCACCCCCTCTCAAAAAGTAACTTTTACTTTTTTAATTTAAAAAATTTCTTTAACGTCTTATTTATTTTTGAAAGAGACAGAGCACAAGCAGGGGAGGGGCAGAAAGAGAGGGAGACAGAGAATCCAAAGTAGGCTTAGGCCGAATGCGAGGCTTGTACCCAGAAACCATGAGATCATGACCTGAATCGAAGTTGGTTGCTTAACAAACTCAACCGCCCAGGCCACCTCAATAAATAATTTTTTTTTTTTTTAAATGTGGTATACACATGAAAGGACATTTGACACTATTATTATTCTGAGGAAAGTGGTAAAATCTCCCACTTGGAAAATGTGTAACATTCAAATTACCTTTCTATATGTTACATGTTTGGTCCATTTTTAAGGTGTCTCTATAAATATGGACTCCTCTATCAGTGTGTGTACAATTTAGCACATGTAGAATTGGGCAGAAGATGCAAAATGTAAAGTAAGGGTATTATTTCAATTATGAATTTGCGCTATGGATATGTTGCAATAGTATAATTAAGGGCTTAAAAGTGTCTGTAAAAGGGAGAAAAGGCTTTGATAGGGCACATTCACTAAGCCATGAACAAGACAGTATTACTGGCTCTGTGACCTTGAATGTATTAACATTTCTAATCCTAAGTTTCCATATTGTAATAAAATGAATATAATAACTTAAATATTATGTAATACATATAAAAACCTTAGCTAAGGACCTGGTGCCTAGAGAGTATTTAACAAATGTTTTCTGTTCTTTTTACCTGTTACCTGGATAAAGTATTAATAGAATTGAACACCTTTTAAAGTACTATCTGTGCACACTGTCCCAATTACCTCTTATTTGAATCACACTAGATCTGAAAATGGAATAGGTGTTTGAGAGTCAACCACAGTTAAAAGATAAAATCTTTGCACTAAAGTGTGTTCTGAGAAACTTAATTTCAGTTACCTTTGAAATATAAAAGTATATATGATTCGCTCACTTTAAATTGAATTTTTAAGCCTTTAAAAATAGATTAATAAAGTCAGCAACAATCAGTCCCTATAAACATGTGACCAAATCAGCTGATATTTATGCACAATTATGGTTTACATTTTAGATATTTTCTACAATGAAATGACATGTATAAGTCAAATCATCCTTTAAGATCTTTAAAGAAAATAATATTTTTTTCTTGTTACTTTAAAAAAATTTTTTTAATGTTTATTTAATTTTGAGAGAGAGAGACAGAAGTGAGCAGAGGAAGGGCAGAGAAAAGGAGACACAGAATCTGAAGCAGGCTCCAGGCTCTGAGCTGTCAGCACAGAGCCAGATGTGGGGCTTGAACTTAGACTGCGAGATCATGACCTGAGCTGAAGTCAGTCGCCTAACCGGCTGAGCCACCAAGGTGCCCCTTCTTGTTACTTTCTAAATTTGTTTACTTTGCTTCAACAAAGAATGGTGTGATCTCTTTATTTTTAGCTATAATGGATGAGGTAACAGAAGTCAAACTATATTGGATATTTAAATTAAAAACTGGATATTTTCTAAGGTTATAATTGTCAAATAAAGGCTAAAACTAAAATATAAGAATTATATTTATTTATTAGGATTATTTATTATATTTATTAGGATTTATGTGTTCAGCATGGCTCTTTTCTAGTGTTTCAAACAATCATCTTGCTTTGATGTGAATTATTTTAGTAAGAACTGCCCCCTCTCCTCCTCAGGCTGAGATACAAGAGGTAAAGACAGATAAATCAGGTTTCCCTTTTGTTTTCATCTATTATCAGACCAAGCCATGTCCATGCACTGTCCTTTAGAGTTTAGATGATGAAATTATACTGGTTTCATTTGATTAGTTTATTGAATTCTCTGGTGAGCTGCCAAACAAAAACTAAACAACTATAAAATTGCATTTACAATTTGCTGAATTGAAATCATAAAGATCCTACATGTACAGTGAAAATGATGTGAGAGGTTTTGCTGAAAAATGATGAGTTATGAGTGTATTGTTTTTCAGACATGTTATCCTAATTAGAGTGACAGAGTAGTCAAAAATGGCACTTAAAGATGTCAAAATTTAAAAAATTTTAATGTGGAATGAAGCAAGCCTATAAAATGAAAAGTCATAATAGGGTATAGTTATTAATTTTTATATAATAAATTCTTTCATTAAGATTTCTAACAAATATTTATAATACACAAAAACAAAAACCTAAAAGATATATTTTAAAAATAAGAAAAATAGATTCATAACATCTATTCTCATTATAATGGAGTCTTGGATCACAAGATCACATGGTACTTTTAAACATTTTTGTAGAGAAATGTCTCATTTTTTTCTGTTTGATCACGTTTTATGGCCTTACTCTGAACTTGATAGCTTTTAAAACACTTGACTTGATTGCTTTCACTAAGATTTGCTATTAATATCTAGAGGCAAAAGTCTATACAAAAAGGTTTTGACTCTTTTTGTACTTGGATACTCTTTAATTTTTCCTTTCTACATTGGGATTTGGTCTAATATGATAATACTCTTTATTTAACTTAAAAAAATTTAAATTTATTTAACTTTTAAAAACTGTTCTGACAGTTCAGAGCCTGGAGCCTGCTTCAGTTTCTGTGTCCCCTTCTCTCTTTGCTCCTGCCCCACTTATGCTCTCTCTCAAAAATAAATAAACATGGAATAAAAAAAAGCTCTGACTGACTTATTTCACTTAGCACAATACCCTCTAGTTCCATCCACATTGTTGCAAATGGCAGGATTTCATTCTTTCTCATTGCCAAGTAGTATGCCATTGTATATATAAACCATCTCTTCTTTATCCATTCATCAGTTGGTAGCCATTTGGGCTCTTTCCATAACTGGTTATTGTTGAAAACACTGCTATAATCATTGGGGTACATTTGCCCCTACGAATCGGCACTCCTACATATGTTTTCACTCATATGTGGAACTTGAGAAACTTAACAGAACACCATGCGGTAATAGAAGGGGAAAAATAGTTTCAAACAGAGAGGCAGGCAAACCATGAAAGACTCTTAAATACAGAGAACAAACTGAGGGTTGATGGGGGTGGGGTGGAGAGAGGGGGAAATGGGTGATGGGCATTGAGGAGGGCACTTGTTGGGATGAGCACTGGGTGTTGTATGTAAGTAATGAATCACAGGAATCTACCCCCGAAGCCAAGAGCACACTGTATACCATGTAGGTTAGCTAACTTGACTACAAATTATATAAAAAAAAAACAAAAAACAAAAACTAGACTTTAAATATCTAGAGCTGAAATATTTAAACTTAAGTGTAAGCATTACTTCTTTGCAATGAATTTTCTATCTAACCCAAGTTCTAATTATAAAAACTTTTTTCTACCACTATATTTCAATATAGTAGTTGAATTTCAACAGTAGTTGAATTCTTAAAAAAAAAATTGCCTAACTCATGCTAACTCAAGGACTATACACTATGCAATAGGTATAAACTTAAATATGTTCTAAAAATGCTTTACCTTCTCAAGAGGTAACATTTCTCTATTTGAGAGTTAGCTTTGATGTTACAGGTTTAAATATTTATGCATACAAAAATTTAAAATATTTTAAGTGTTGATCTGTGTAAATTGGCAGCAGAAAATGTCTCATTAAGCCAAAATCCCCTTTAAAACAATTTTTTGAAATCTCCACTGTTTTTATTATATTTTTTAATGTTTATCTTTGAGAGAGAGAGAGAGACAGACAGAGTGTGAGCAGGAGAGGGCCAAAGAGAGAGAGGGAGACACAGAATCTGAAGCAGACTCCAGGCTCCAAGCTGTCAGCACAGAGCCCAATGTGGGGCTCAAACTCATGAACTGTGATATCATGACCTAAGCCGAAGTTGGATGCTCAACCAACTGAGCCACCCAGGCACTCTGAAATCTCCACTGTTTCTAATCTTCTTTCCATCACCAGTCGTTGTTGACAATGTATTTATATGTTATAAATACTATATTCTTATATCATATGATTTTTATTATATTATAGATGTACATGTATGATAATATATTTATGTATGATAAATGTTATATTATATACACACATATATATAATTTAAAAGTTATACACTATCCATGGTCCCAAATCCATAGTGGCTGCTCCTCTTGTCTGACTGCAAGGAAGTAATGTAAATACAAAATCTACAAGGACTCAGAAATCCCGTGAACATGGTGATGCCCTCACTGCCCTCCATTACAAATGATACTCTGTTATGCACAATTATGAAATCAAGACTCTGAGAAAAAGTGAAACTCTCAATTTCCCTTTGTGCTCTAATGGCAACAAAAACCTCTTATTAAAATGATGTGAATGAAGCAAAAACATTTCAAAATTTAATGCATTTCAAGTGAAAATCTCAGATATACCAATTAAGTTAAAATTTTGCTTAATTTTCATATTTAGAAATTTCACATTTAGAAATACCCATTAGACTACTAGGTATTTATCTAAAGGATATAAAATGCTGATTTAAAGGGGCACATGCACCACAATGTTTAAAGCAGCACTATCAACAATAGCCAAACTATGGAAAGAGCCCAAATGTCCATGACTGACAAAATAAAGAAGATGAGGTATATATACACAATGGAATACTACTCAGTCATCAAAAGAATGAAATCTTGCCATTTGCAACAATGTGAACAGAACTAGAGTGTAACATGCTAAGTGAAATAAGTCAATCAGAGAAAGACAAATACCATATGATTTTTACTCATATGTGGAATTTAAGAAACAAAACAAACACAGGGGAAGGGAAAGAAAAATAAAATAAGATAAAAACAGAGAGGGAGGCAAACTATAAGAGACTCTTACATATAAGGAATCAACTGAGGGTTTTTTGATGGAGGAAGGGGAGAGAGGTAGGGGGATGGGCTAAATGGATGATGGGCATTAAGGTGGGAACTTTTTGGGATGAGTACTGGGTGTTATATGTAGGTGACAAGTCACTAAATTCTACTTATGAAACCAATACTACAGTATATGTTAACTAACACATATAAAAATAAATATAAAAATAACATAGGTAAAAATAAGTAAATAAATAATTACATACTTACATACATACAAACTAAGATAAACAACTCAGGGAATATTGGTCCTAGAACAGGATGTAAATGTTATAAGAAATTATATAGCCAAAAAAGGAAAGGCAGAAAGAATAGGAAGTAGCTAGGAATATAAATGCACTAAATTTGCTTACCTTTTATTTTTTTATTACTTTTAAAATTGTTTAATGTTCATTTATTTTTGAGAGACAGATACAGAGCATGAGTGGGGGAGAAGCAAAGAGAGGGAGACGTAGAATCCAAAGCAGGCTCCAGGCTCTGAATTATCAGCACAGAGCACGATGTAGGGCTCGAACCCATGAATTGTGAGATCATGACCTGAGCCGAAGTCTGACACTTAATTGACTGAGCCACCCAGGCTCCCCTGCTTACCTTTTAAAGCAGAAAGATGGTGATTATTTTATCTAAATAATAAATCTGAAAATAGGAGTTGAGTGATAAAAGAATTTAGTTTTTAGCTTCATCTAATAGGACAAAATTGCAAAGCAATATGGATATTATAATCCCACACATGATCCCAGGATTATAGGATCATGAGATCAAGTCCTGCTTCGCTCTGTGCTGAGCATGGAGCCTGCTAAAAAGCTCTCTTTCTCAGGGATGCCTCAGAGGCTCAGTCAGTAAAGATCTGACTTGGGCTCAGGTCATGATCTCATGGCTCACGAGTTCAAGTCCCACTTCGGGCTCTCTGCTGACAGCTCAAAGCCTGGAGCCTGCTTTGGATTCTGTGCTTCCCTGTCTCTGGCCCTCCCCTGCTCATGTTCTCTCTGTCTCTCTCTCTCCCAAAAACAAAACAAAAACTACAAAAAAATTATTTCCTTCTGTCCCTCTCCCTGCTCAATCTCTCTCTCTCTCTCTCTCTCTCTCTCTCTCTCCCTCCCTCCCTCCCTCCTCTCTCTCTCTCTCTCTCTCAAGTAATAAAATAAAAAAGGAATTACACGTCCAGGTATGAATCCAAAATAAAGAAGTGCTTATTTATTTAAAAGACTCATCATTCATTTATATATTTCTTTGAATTTTATAACCTCTTCCAAAATGGACAGGGTAGTATTTAAGACTTTCAGATTAATTTATTTTATGTGTAACTACAATTCCTCCAAAATCCTCACCTCCAAAAGTGTCATATGGTTAAGTGTCAAAAAGTCATTAAAAACATATGCAAGGGGCACCTGGGTGGCCCAGTTGGTTAAGTGTCAAACTTTGGCTCAGGTCATGATCTCATGGTTCATGGGTTCATGCCCACATCAGGCTCTGTGCTGACAGCTAGCTCAGAGCCTGGAGCCTGTTTCAGATTCTGTGTCTCCCTCTTTCTCTGACTCTCCCCTGCTCATGCTGTCTCTCTCTCTCTCAAAAATAAAATAAACATTAAAAAACAAATAAACAAAAAAAATCCAAAAAACATACGCTAGGGATAAAGCATGATGAGTGCATAGTTATTGACCATATAGCAGTACCTGGAAGAAAGCACTTAAAGCATTTAAAATTTAACATAAACGGCCCTGAAAAGCAATTTATTAGAAATTTCTCATACTGAAGCACAATCTCTCTCCTATTAACATCATTTTCCTATAACTGTTGTCATGTAGTACTAGGATGGCTGTCTGGAGTAAAAAGAATACCTAAGTCTTTTTCCAGAGTTTACTCTTTCAAATGTTTTCCAATTGTTACTATGTCTTCTTAAAAGTTTCTGTTTTAGTTAAAAGTTGGCAGAATCTTTAATTTTTATATATGGAAGGAAACAATGTTTAGACCTCTCACTATCCCGGTCAGTCTTTACTAAATATATCTCAAATTTTTCAGGATTCTTCTTAAGACAGGGTACACAACATTAAACAAATACATTTTATTGTGGTATAACATTAATCAGTCTGTCCGTCCATCTGTCGAACCAGTTATTGATCACTACAACACAGGCAGCCTCCACGATGGACCCAAGTAAACTCTGGCTCCTGATGTTTGTGTCTTGTGTAATTCTCTCCCCTTGAGTAGAAGAGGGACTTGTTAACTCACTTTTATCAAGCAAAATACAAAACTAATGGACTGTCACTTTGGATATTAAGTTATAAAAAGATGACAGATTCCACCTTGGGTACTGTACTGGATCACTTCCTCTGCGAAATTCAGTCTCCATGTTGTGAGGCATCCCTGTAGAGAGGCTCTCAGGAAAAAGCTGGGAAGTAGATTCCAGAAACTACGAAATAAAATGTCTGTTGTTTCAAGTCTCAAAATTTTGAGGCAATACGTTTTACAACAATAGGTACACTAAGTCATTTACATAATGGTACACAAGATTGGAAAGGTCCCACCTAAAGCTGTAGACCCAAAAAAAGAGTTCTTCAAATTCTGTTGCAAATCTATTTCTGAATAAGGAAAAGCATCCAGACATGAATGTAATACAGATTTTTTTTTTCTGGTAAGAAATTAATAATGAAAAGTTTTTTTCTAAATAAAACTATACAGCACAGTAACACATACATATTGCTGAGGAAATTCAGTTTGACTACATCTGCCATTCCTAAGGAGGACACTGTCCTCCTTTCCAAATCACCATCACCATCAATATAATTAGTTAGCATGGTGCTTTTTAACTTAACCAGAGCTGTTAGCATACATTTAAAAAATCAGTTTTATTGAGGTCAAATTTATATATAATAAAATTCACCAAGTTTATATTGTATAATGAGTTTTCACAAATATATATACACAACTGTATCACAAATACAATAACCACAATATAGCACATTTTCATTGCCTCTAAAATATTCCCTCTTAAATGCTTGCAGTTTTCAGTACAAAAGTTTTTCTGTCTGCCTTCTTTTGGTCAATATAAGAGTTCTGCCAGCCAAATATTATGTTGAATATATTGGTAATCTGCTTCTTTGTATTGCTAAGAAACATTTCATTACATGGGATACAATACAATTTGTGTATATCCTTTATCAGTTAAAGGACATTTCAGTTGTTTCTAGCTCTGATGAACAAAGCTCCTATGAACATGTAAGTATGAGTTGTTGGGTAGATATAGGTTTTTATTGCTCTTGAATACATAGCTAAGAATAGAATTGCTGGCTGGTATGGTAAGTACACGCTTAGCTTTATAAGAACCTGCCAAACTGTTCTGCAAAGTGGCTGTGCTATTTTGTACTCCTCCTGGCAATGAATGAATGTTAAATCTGCTCCACATCGTTGTCAATGCATAGTATTATCAGTCTTTTAAACTTCAGCCATACTAGTGGGTGTGTAGTAGCACCTCATTGTGGATTTCATTTGCATTTCCCCAATGATTAATGATGTTGAGCAGTATTTCATGTGCTTAACTGTAGATCTTTCTCAGTAAAGTGTCTCTTTAATTGATTTGCACATTTTTAAAAGGGTTATATATCTTCTTATTGAATTGTAAGAGTTCTTCATATCTTCTAAATAAGAGTCCTTTATCAGATAATTGTTTTTGCAAATATTGTCTTTAGCTTGCATTTTCATTTTCTTAATGGTACTTTTGAACAAATCTTTCAAACTTTGATGTAGTTTAATTTATCATGTCTTTCTTTTATATTTCTTGCTTTTGTGTCTTAAAAGATCTTTGATTAACCCAAGGCATAAAAATTTTTGCCTGCTGTCTAGAAATTTTATAGTTTTAGCTATTGTACTTAGATCTATGATCTTGAATTAATTTTTGTATATACTGTGGGGCAAAGGTCAAGAGCTTTTGTTTTTGATAAATGTGGTTACTCAATTGTCCCAGCACCATTTGTTGAAGAGAATATTAATTTCCCTCATTGAATTACTTTGCTGCATTGGTCAAAAATCAATTGTTCGTATCCATGCATGTGAATATTGGAACTCTCTTTTCTCTTCCATTAATCTGTATTTCTATCCTTAAGCCTACACAAGACTGCTGTGACTAGTGTAGCTTTGAGGCAGTGAAAGTTCTCCAACTTTGTTAAAAATATTAATTTCTACAAAAGTCTTATGGAGATTTTTCACTGAGATTTTGCTTAGTATGCAGGTTTGGAAAACACTGGAATTTTAACAACCCTGAGTATTCTGATCCATGAACATGGTCTATTGCTTCATTCATTTAGGTTGTCTTTATTTTCTCTCAGATAGATTTTGTTGAAGTCATCAACATATCATGTAGATATTAAATATTTCATGTTTTTGATGCTATCATAGAAGTTATTTTTTTTTTAAGTTTATTTATTTTGAGAGGGACAGAGACAGTGTGAGTTGGGGAGGAGCAGAGAGAGAAGGAGAGAGAGAGAATCCCAAGCAGGCTTTGTGCTGTCAGTGCAGGGCCTCACATGGGGCTCTAACTCACAAAATCATGAGACAATGACCTGAGCCGAAACCAAGAGTTGGAAGTTTAACTTTAATCTGCATTTTCAATTTATTGTTGTTGCTGGTATACAGAACTGATTTGTGTACATCAACCTATCCCTGTAATCTTGTCTGACTCACTTGTTAGTAGTATCCTTCATAGATTCCTTGGGACTTTCTACAGAGATGACCATGTTGTCTGTGAATAAAGGGTTTTACTTCTTCTCTTTCAATCAAATATGCTTTTTATTTCTTATTGTTGCCTCACTGACCTAGCTATGACCCATAGCACAATACTGAATAGAGTGGTAAAAGTGGACACCCTTACATTGTTCTTCTGCTAAAGAAAAACCATTTGGTCTCCCATGATTAAATATAATACTATAGGTTTCACTTAAATGCCATTTATTACAATGAAGAAATTCCCTTATATTTCAAGTTTCCTGAGAGTTTTCTGTGGTCTACATCTAATGAAATGAGCATATGATTATTCTCCATTTTTCTATCAGTATGGAAAATAATAAGTTGAATTTCAAACATTAAATTGAACATGTATTCCAAAAAAAAAATCTTAGCCATAATGTATTATCCTTTTTATATATTCTGAACTTAAATCTGTTAAAGTTCTATTAAGAACTTTTGTATCTACACTCATGAAAAATATTGGCATGTAATGATTTTTATTTTAAATGTCTTTTTCTGACTTTAATGGTAATGCTGACCTCATAAATAGAGTTGAGATGTGTCCCCTCTTCTATATTCTGGAAGAATCTGTATATAATTTGTGTTATTTCTCCCTCTAATGCTTGATAAGATTCACTAATGAAACAAACTGGAACTAGAATTTTGTTTGCTGGAAAGCTTTAACTCTGGATTCATCTTCATGTGTACAAGCACACCCATGCACGCATTATTTTTTCTTGGGTGAGCTTTGCTACTTTGTGATAGTATTGTCTTCAAGAAATTTAACCATTTATTTTAAGTTGTAATTTTCAGCATAAAGTTCCTCTTAATATTGGCTAATCTTTATAATCTCTGCTAGGTCTGTAATGATGCCCTCTCTTTTGTTCTAACTTGTATCTTCTCTAACATAAATTATCCCAAAACTTAGAGACAGCTTATCTTTCATAGTTTCTCTGAGTCAGTAATTCAGGAGACACTTGACTCAGTAGTTCTGCTTGGAGCTTCTCACTAAGTTCAGTCAAATGTTGACTAGGGCTGCAGTCGCTTGAAGGCTTTACTGAGGCTGGGGGATCTCCTTCCAAGGTGGCCACCTCACAGAGCTGGCAACTTGATGCTGGTTTAGGTGTTAGCAGGCCTCAGTTCTTCCTTGTGTGAACTTCTCCAGAAGGCTGTCTGATATGGTAGCTGGATTTCTCTAGAGCTGCTGATCCAGAAAACCAAGGTAGAAGCCACATGCCTTTTATGGCATACCCTCAGAAGCCACACATCACTTCATACTCTACTCATCAAGGCTAGGCGGAAGGTAACGTGGTGGAGGACCAAATAAAAAAGGCAATACTAGGAAAAGAGGATCATCAGAGGATCATTGGATGAATGCTATGTGGAAAACATGCTAATGTGACAGAAAGGGACTTGGGCAACATAAATAGTAAAATACAAGAAGAGTACATTTACTGAAAAAGTGATTTTTGAACTGAGACCTAGTAAAATGGAATCGGCCAAGTAAAGATCATATTATTTTTCTTGGAGGAGACAGAGAACGGTTCAAAATTTGAACAGATTACATTTTATGTGCCACCTGAAATTTAATTAAACTTGAAAGCCACATGAAGATCTCAAGTAGGAAGGTGAATAATTCTCAAGACTGGATAAGAGAGGACAAACTTTAAGTAGAAAAAGGAAACAGAGAATGGGCCAGAACAGCTAAAAAAGGCCACGGCTTACAAATAAATTGGTAATTATGGAAGAGAAAACTGAGAAAACTTTTAGAGTATATTAACAAAAATGCAAACAGATGGAGAGGAGAGAAAGAAGATGCTAGATGATACGGCCAAGGTATCTAATCCCATTTAATACTGGTCTGAGAAGAGAAGACCAAGGCAATGAAAAATATAGAAAGAAAATAATAAAGTAATAATAGAAAATTACTCAAATCCAAGTGTTCAGATTGAGTTCCAAGCGGAATTACACAAAACAAACAAACAAGCACAGATCTAGTTATAGCCTGATAAAAATTTCAAAAATCAATTTAAGAGGGGGAGGGAAACCCAAAACAGAAAACCATAAAGGACCACAAGTCAGATTAATATCAAATTTCTCTTTACCAATTGTAGACATTAAAAGACAAAGGAAAATGTCTTCATAATATCGAAGGAAAAGATTTTTGAACCGCAAATACTATACCTACCATATTTGAGGGCAAAGTAATCCATTTTCAGACAGTCAAGCATGCTGGCAGCTATGTATGACCCAGAGGAAAACAAGAAGGCTAGAAATAAATTAAGTCAGGTTCCATTAAGACCTTTATGTGTTGGAAAGCCTCCCTTACAGTGACACAGATTGAATGACATAAAATTACATTTCATTTTCTATCAAGTCATTGGTACTACTTGATTCTAAACTGAAAATATTTTCATAAACATAACATTATAAATACGGTGTATTTTTAATTTTTTGAACGAACTCATAGTAAAACTACCCACGCCAATTGTAGCTATGCATTAGAAAGCAAATGTTATAAACTCTTGCTAAAGTTTTTAACTGAAAAAAAAAAAAAACAAAACCCCTGATAGGTGAAAGTTTTATACCAAGCAATTATTACATTTTCATCTAAAACTGAAATATTAAGAAATGAAGAAACTATTTATATTGGTACTTCCAAAGAATTAAAGAAAACTGGTAACAATGGTCTCTGCAGACTGTAAGGCCCTGTGCCTTTCTTTGTTAGAAATGGCTATAAAATTGACTCTCAGTTTTCCAGTAATCTACATGAACATCTAAGAAGGGATCAGAGTTTCAGAAGAAAATAATAATCACTAATGTTTTGCTGAATCTCAAGTTTTTGTAGGCATTCATTACATGTATTAACTCATTGAATATGCATCACCAATATGGGGTTGGTAGTATCATGATACCCATTTTATAGTTGAAGAAACTACAGCACAGGGAGATTTAAACACTTTCATAAACTCATATATCTAAGTAGTTAAGCCAGAATCTGAATCCATGAAGTTTGGCTTCATGTGAAAAAAGGCAGTTATTAGAGAAGGACAACCATTCTAAGTACATAGAGAAATATCATTGAGTACATTCAATAATACTTAAGAGTTTGTAACAGAATTAGCTGTATGATTTTACCTATCCTCTAGCTTTCAATAATAATTCAAATAATTCAAATACATTTTTCTTCTTGTCCACAGGGATGTAACATAAAGAGATTGAGTCAAATGTTCACATTTGGGACATCTGTGGCAAAACAACATACATATCCAAAATAACAACACACACACACGTACAACATGCATATACATACATACATGTCAAAAATATCCAAATATCAAAACTATCCAAATATCCAAATATATACCCCCAAATATAAAAAGTATCCAAAAATTAATGGAAGGTAGTTTGTATAACTTTGAATTAGTCTCCTAATATCTATAGATTCCTACTTTCTTTCCATGAGTATACAACCAGTATTTTATGTCTTTCAAACTCATTATTATTTTTTCTAATGACTTTATAATATCAAATTTAGAAGTATTTTTCCTATAACTTTACATGGACCAACAGACATAAGGCTCTTTTAAGGATCTCCAAGAAAAGCATCATTTAGTAAGTTCGGATATAAAAATGAATTGCAAATAAGTGGATAAACTTGCTGATTCAAATGATCTGAATATCTACTATTTAAATTATTTTTCACATAATGCAGGATCTGATAATAAGAATAGAACTTTATTCTAACTTTTTAATTATTTTACATTTGGCAAGTTACATTCTATCAACCACCAAAAAGATGATAGGTTTTTAAAAAACTTACATTTTCTTTTTAAGTTTTCGATAGGTAAAATTGAAATATATAATAAATATGCTCAAATTAAAAAAAATTTAAAAGAAGAAACATAAAATAGAAACATACTAAATAGTAGGAATCTAAAGTCAAAAGGAGAGCAGTAAATGTGTTATGTAATATGTATTATATAGCATGAGACCACCTGAATTGATGAAGTACTGATCTTCAGAACTGCTTAGAGCATGGTATGAACCTTGGTCAGAGCTGGGAAATGTACTATCCAGGGACAAATTATGCTTTGCAAATATGGGTCCATGAATAGTTTCAAGGCAAGACAGACTAGCTTGTCAAAACTGTTTGGTAATAATAACTGGATTTATAACATCTACCTGGATTTGGTAGAATCTAGGGGTTGTCGATGATCAGTGAGAAATCACTTGCATACACAGACTTTGCACTTCTTAATACCAAGATGATTCATGCACATGTCTGTGGTGGTTTAGAATCTAGAGACCAGCAAGTCCTGTGAGGCCCAGTAGAAGGATGAGTCTGAGTCCTCCATGCCCACCTAGTTAACATCCATCTTTCTCCTGCTATTCCTGCATTACATCACTTCTGAGTATAAACTATTTGAATCCTGTGGGTCCCCCTTTCCTAATCAATTACATAATTACATGATATCAACACAATACTTACAGTGAGTGTTTGGTTTTAGGTGATATCAGTAAAATGAAGGAAATAATAATCATTTACTGGAACCACTTGTTAACCATGGCCTAATACATGCTTTAACTCATATAAATGATGTAGAGTTGAAAAACATATATTATCCTTAAAAGTTTTCAATGTTATAACTCTCAAGGCTAATATACGTTTTTCAACTCTACTTGTAATTTCTCTAGAGAGTTGATAATGTCATATTAATGGGGTCTTTGTTAGTAGTATTAGTTCATAAACTCAGGTATTGTAATTTTTACTTTAATAGAATAAAGTAGACTGAGGTCAGATAGAAAATGATTCTCTCTGTAAGTGTGGATGAAGTCACAGAACTTCACTGCGTGGTTCTGAGTCATATTCAAATGCTGACACCAATTTCATACACATCTCAAGGAAATAAGTAAAAATCTTGACCTCCAATACTTAAGAAATAATCAGCATTTAAATCTCAGTTTTGTTTTCTCATCACCTCTGGCTTCCCATCTTTCTTCTACTTGGATCTTAGGACCCACGGCTTTCACATATCCCTCCCAGATCTGTGTCTAGTAGTTAGGAAAAACTCAAGCTAAATTGACTAATTTTGTAGATGCCTTTTATTGAAGATAAATTTTAGTAACCACCAAATATGATAGCAACATCATCAATTCTTAAGAAATACAAAACCATACATATTTGAAATTCTCAGTTTTAAAAAGCTCATGAAAATACAGATCTAGCTTTTGGACCCTATTTTTGTATTAATACTTGATGACTAATTACCATCTAAAATATATTCAGAAAATTCAAATATTACTTTAATAAATTCAAACTGAGAAAAGACTTTTCCTTTATACTCAATTAACTAAGGCTCTGAGTTAAATAATTTGGGGAAACAAAGAGAGCCAAAGGTCCCATTTCAGTATCAAGATTTGTGCAAAGTGAATGAGGAAATAAAATGTGTGCCTTCAAAATATGAAAGTAGAATGTGCTGTCACCTCAAAGTCAAAAAAGGAGTATGAATGATGAGTGTTGCCAGAAAGAGATCACTAGGCAAAACAGAGATCAAGGAGGACTTCTTGAGGGCAAAGGAGCTGAAATATGTTCTTCATGTAAGTAGGTTCTAAACAGAAGAGAGCATTTTAAACAGAAAAAAATGGCAGAGAGAAAGTTACTATAATAAAACAATAACTCACAAGGCACATTTGAAGGAATATGACGACACCAGCCCGACTGTCCCAAAGCATGAATAGAGAGAGAGGTATGTGGCAAGACTGGGTAATGAAAGATTTTAATATCTAGATAAAGAGCGAGCTTAGATATTC